>CM037879.1:249094952-250294952 GCA_021292165.1 Shinisaurus crocodilurus
AGCATAGAGGTAGGCTTCATGGGCTCCGATTTTCTAATTGAGCAGATGCTTAATCAATTAGGTCAGTCTTATGTAATAGTGGACTGTAACAGAGAAATTCAAAACACACTTGTTTGTCTACTGTGGATTGTGATGTTCTAGGGTACGGTAGATAAGTGACTGTGAGATGGAGATATCAGATATAACTTACCTTTTGAATATAGTGCTGAATATAACA
Source organism: Shinisaurus crocodilurus (assembly GCA_021292165.1). Lineage (NCBI taxonomy): Eukaryota > Metazoa > Chordata > Lepidosauria > Squamata > Shinisauridae > Shinisaurus > Shinisaurus crocodilurus. The sequence continues at coordinate 249,095,170 of CM037879.1, forward strand.
CCAAAAAAGAATGACGTATGTGTGTTTTAGTTTGTGAACAGAACTTTTTTTTTGACCTTTGTTTTCTTGAAAGAATGTTTTATTTACCGGTAAAGCAAATCGGTTTTGCACAGCAAATTAAGCATGTACTACATAATAAAAGTTAATCCATCATTCAGTACAATGAACACCATAATGAATGTTACTTATTGTACTAACATTCAGTTCTTAATAAAGTGTAGGCGCACATTGTTCTTTACCTTAACATTCCAATATAAGAGAAAACTGCATTTTTGAACAAACATAATCTTCCTGTTTACCTTCCCAACCTTAACTATATTTGTCAATTTTGGTATATGCTATGTCCCAAAGCCTTAATAGCCATTCAAATACAGAAAGTGAACATACATTTTCCATTTATAAGTTACAGTCAACCTTGCTGCTGTTAATAAATGAGTAACAAGTTTGAAATCTTATAATACTACAGATTTCAAATAGCAAAAAATTATTACTGCTGGATCAGTGGTAACTCATAACCAGTCATATGTTGTAATATGATCCAAAATTGAAATTCAGTATTTTATAATACATGTTGGATTATATGTTCTAATTGGATACACTTCCAGAGGACATGAGCCAGATTTGCTCCAGTGTGCCCACAAGAAATATTACTTTGTGTTTCTTAATCTGTAAATTGAACTTTTGAGATAGTTGCTGGGATGCTCCATTTGAGCAGAGTCTGGTAGCACTCCAATGAGTAAGATCAGTTAGAAGAAAGATAGTTTTACAGCTTTTTTTGGTGCATTATCCCATGCTAAAAATACCATTCATGTTCATTTTGAGAGGGTGATGATGGGGACTCTTTAAAAAGGGATGACATAAAAACAATGGCTGGAAATTGGGGAAAGTTAGAATACCTTGCGACAGTGATTTAATATTGTTAACAAGATTCCTTCAAGGATATGGAATGACACACCCTACCCTTACAAGGCTAAGGTCTACTTCTGACACTTCCTGTGTAAACATAATTTCCATGCAGGAAAATACACATAGCTAATATCTGAAGTGGTGGTTGAGTGTTTTCCACTGCCAGTGTGTAAGTTGGTCATAATGTTGGTGTTTGTGCATTTTCTACATGGTGGCTATCTCTGTTGGGGAATGTAATGTGGGGAATAAATGTAGGATTGGCCTTAATAGTTTTGTTTGGTAAACCCACATAAATTAGTGGGTTAATTTTTCAACTGGATGAAATGACCTGATTCCACTAGTCTATTTTATATGGATTCTAAAGCTAGTAGGGTATAAATCCTGGCTTAACTTTACTCAGAAGTAAGTTCCACTGAGTTCCATGAGACCTGTATCCTAGAAGTGTCGTTTGGATTGCAGCCCCAAAGCTTGCAAGTACTAGGTCTGAAATGATTGGCTTTTTCAGATTGTTTGTATCTTTGCAGGCAAGGAGGCCCGAAAGAGGGGAGCTGACGAAGGTTGAGAGATCATTGCCTTACTAAAAATAATAATCACAGGCTGGCAACCCTGTATTCCTATTGCTAGGTTCCTAACATAAGTGGGGTGGTATTCATATAGTACTTGCATGTCTTGATGTTAGCTGATGTATCTTTTCCTACCTAAAACAATTGTCTTGTCTAAGTATTTCATAAAGTTTGAGAAATGGTGCATTGCATTTGGACTGGTGTGATTAATGTTTGTAATTAATTTTATTCAGCTTTGCTTGGTGGACAACTGTCTTGTTCACATTCGTCAGTACAAGTATGTATGCCAGGGGTGGGCAACTTGTAGCCCTCCAGATGTTTTGGTCTACAGCTCCTATTGGTTTCTAGCCAGCATAGCCCATGGTGGGTAATTATGGGAGTTGTAGGCCAAAACATCTGGAGGGCCGCAAGTTGCCCACCCCTGATCTATGCATTGTTGACCAAAGAAACAGGATGCAGAGGAACATTTTACAATAGGAAGCAAATGATGTAAAACTACAAAACCAGAGACTGGGTATAGTCGGTATACACACATACACATAGATACACACACACACACACACACACACACACAGATTCACATTGCCTTTAAAATCTGAATGTAAAACCCTTCTGAGTTGCCATTTCAGAACTTATGAGGGTCAAAGTTAGAAAACTGGCACTGCTTGTTGATTATTTATAGATGTTGCCCACCTAATACAGGATTGTTTTCTGGCTTTTATTTTCTGGTGAGTTCAGAACAAGAAGCAACGTATGATGGTGCGAGCTGCAGTGTTAAAGATGAAGGATCCCAAGCAAATAATTCGGGACATGGAAAAACTTGATGAAATGGGTGGGTTTGAATATATTTCTCTTTGCAACTTCAGTAGACAAAAATAGGTGTATAGTTGAGGAACTCTCTTTTTTTTTTGCCATTCCCTTTTCTCTTTTTCCTTCTTACTTCCCACATCGTGGGCTGCTAAAGAAGGGAGATATCTCTCTTCCCAGAGGTATGAATTAATTGCATGCAAAGGGCTTTTGAAATTAAGTCGAGGGCCACATGATATTAGACCAAAGGTTGCATGCAGCCCTCGGTCCGCTGGTTGCCCTCCCCTGGATATAGTAATGTGGCTGGTTACTGTTAAAACTTGGTAGCTATTTTTGCCTGTTTTTTTGTTTGTTTTGTTTTTTAAGTGTGAAGGACTGCCAACGGGTCCTTTACTCAAGACCAGAGATCAAAGGTGCAAAACTGCCAGCCTTAGCTCTGCCGTCTTGACCTGATTCTCTCAGGGCCTTGCCCTTTGTCTATACACTGGATTTAGGTAAAACCAGGAAAGTTTATTTAAGGTGAACAGATTACAATAAAAGGTGGGGAATGAAGGAAGAGGGAGAAAGGTGGGGAGACACTTTTGGTATACACAAGTAGAGCTACAAAACAACAAAAACTAGTTCCTTTACTATATAAATACCCAGGCACTTACTCTCTTTGCCTGGGGGTTGGTCTTCTCAGGGCCTGCCTCAGCAAAAGCCCTACTTCGCGCTGCTTCGTGTCCAGACAAACAACAACCCAAAAGAAGCCACAGCTGGCAGTATAGATCCCCCCCCTTTCAGTAGCCCTGCCCAGCTATCTTTAGCCAATCAGGATGAACTTCATCTGGGCTAGGAAGAAGAGGGGTGGTTCCTTGATCATGACTAGAGGGCTTGGGAACATTTGCATGTGAATAGCTGTGGCACAGAGACATCAAAGACATGGGAGACACTGAGGCGTCAGGGGCCATCAGTACATTTGCATGGGTTTCTCAACCTCTAGCTGGGATTATCTTGTTTACACCTGTGGAGGTGTGTGTGTGTGTGTGTGGTGCAGGAAACTGACGCTTTTCTTCACATTAAGGAATTGTATATCACCCTTCAACAATGTTTCTAGGATGGCTTCCAAAAAAAGAGAGAAAATAAATATCAAATACTTGAACAATTCATAAAAAAGCAATTGGGACAGCAGTTAACATTGTTTAGTTTTTTAAAAAAGGTTTTAGCTTGGTGTCAGTGTGTCGTCAGGCGAGCTTCAAAGTTCCACAAAGGGGGTGCCACAGCAGAAAAGCCCCCACCTCCCCAGCTGCTATCTGCCTTTCCTCAAATGGCAGGGGTACCTGGAGGAGACCTCCAAAGGACATCTTAACTCATGGGCAGATTGATGTGGGGTTCCTTCCAGTTCCTGGGTGCCAAGCCACGTAGGGTTTTAAAAATAAGCACCAGCACTTTGAATTGTGCTCAGAAACAAACCAGGAACCAATAAAGTGCTCTGATCATCGGCATGATGTGCTCCTAATGATTGATCCCATTTAATAGCCTCGCAGATGTATTTTGGACTACTTGTAGTTGCCAGACTGTCTTCAGAGATAGAAACCTGTGTTAAAGGAGTGGTTTACAGTAATACCTTGGATTGCAAGTAACTTGGTTTGAGAGCGTTTTGCAAGACAAGCAAATTTTTAAATATTTATTTATTTATTACTTGATATACAAGCGACGTCTTGCAATACAAGTATTGTAGTATGGCTTAAATTAAAAAATCTCTGTACAAATTTTTTTTGGGGGATTTTGTTTTGATATAAGAGTGTTTTGGATTACAAGCACGTTTCCGGAACGAATTATGCTCTCAATCCAAGTCATGACTGTATTTGGAAGCTCTTGTAGGAAGGAAGAAACAGAAGGAGCCTAGCATTCACGTCCTGGCTTCTTTTCTCCTTTATTGGCATCCTGGAGGAAATCTGCTTCAGACGCTCACAGTTCTGTATCTGAACCCCTTTTGCATGTGCACATTTGTTACCAGTTTGCAGTAGTGGGAAGAAGGGAAGGGGAAAATAGTGGCTGACCCAGGTTTTCCTTGTAAATCTATCTTCTTCCACATGTTTGTCCCAATCCTGCTAATTCTGGATCAGAGTTTAACCCAGTACAGCAACCGCAACTCAACGAAAAGGTGCTGAAGGACAAGCGTAAGAAACTGCGTGAGACCTTTGAGCGTATCCTGCGACTCTATGAGAAGGAGAATCCAGACATCTACAAAGAGTTGCGCAAACTAGAAGTGGAATATGAGCAGAAGAGATCTCAGCTCAGTCAATACTTTGATGCTGTAAAGGTATCTGCCCTCCTTACCGCTTTTGAATAGTGTTGGTTTAATTTTGCTTTCCACTCCCTGATTATGCATGGGCAGTGCAAGGCCAGTTCCTTAGTTGCTTCTCAACCCTACCTTGTTGAGTTAGGTATTGTATCGTGTTCACAGTATGTGCCTCCCTGGTAACCATGCATGCAAAAAGTGGTATCATTTTCATTTCAAATGCAGCCACATAAAGCCAGCTCCATGTGGCAAGCAGGCTGTTCTGAAGCAGCTTCCCGTGTAATTTGGTGATATGAACCGCAACAGAAGCTTTCCCTTCTCAGGATTCATTGGGATAGTTGAAATATCTGGGACGACTTCATGTAGCTTGCTGCATTATGTTCTTTCCACATGGTACTATTACAGGCAACCTCCATGCTGTTTGCATGTCTGAGTTGAGCCTTAGCAGGGAAACGAAAAATTGTGCAGTTGGTGGGTTGTTGTTATCACTTACAAAGCACCTAAAATTTGCTAAGCACTATATGTACATAGATTTTTAAAAAGACTACGGGACAGTCCTTGCCTGCAGGCTTACACAGAACAGATGCGACTCAGGAGGGAAGAGGAAAACGAGCACACTCAGAGACACCAATTCTTCAAGTTATATAATTGTTTTTATACAGTGCCTTGCAGAAGTATTCACCCCCACTTTAACTTTTCCACATTTTGTTGTGTTACAATCTGGAATTGAAATGGATTCAATTGGCGTTGTTACCACTTGATGTACACAAGATAATCAACACTGAAGGTGCAAAATATTTTTATTGTGGCACAAAAGTTAAGTAAACAAAAACAAACTGGCACTTGTTAGTTGCATAAGTATTCACCCCCTGAGTTAATACTTGGTAGAAGCACCTTTGGCAGCAATTACAGTTGCAAGACTTCTTGGGTCTCTATTGGCTTTGTGCATCTGAATCCTGCAGTGTTTGCCCATTCTTGGCAAAATTGCTCCAGCTCTGTCAGGTTGGATGGGGACCGTTGGTGAACAGCAACTTTCAAGTCTTGCCACAGGTTCTCAAACGGATTGGGGTCTGGGCTTTGACTGGGCCATTATAAGACTTTCAGGTTCTTGTTTTTAAACCAATGTTACTTTGGCTGTGTGTTTAGGGTCATTATCCTGCTGGAAGGTGAACCTCCGTCCCAGTCCCAGGTCCCTTGCAAACTGAAACAGGTTTTCCTCTAGAATTGCCCTGTATTTGGCTCTATCCATCTTGCCCTCAATCCTGACCTGTTTCCCAGTCCCTGCCAAGGAAAAGCATCACCACAACATGATGCTACCACCAACATGCTTCATTGTGGGGATGGTGTTCTCAGGGCAATGAGCACTGTTAGCTTTGCGCCACACACAGCGTTTTGCAGCAAGGCCAAAAAGTTTAGTTTTAGCCTCATTTTTTTTCCACATGTTTACTGTGTCTCCCACATGCCTTTTTGCAAACTCCAAATGGGCTTTGATATGGGTTTGTTTCAGCAATGGCTTCCTTCTTGCCACTCTTCCATAAAGCTCAGCTTTGTGGAGCGTCCAGGTGATAGTTGTCCCATGGACAGCTTCTCCCATCTCACCTGTGGATCTCTCCAGCTCCTTCAGAGTTACCATTGGCCTCTTGGTTGCTTCTCTGACTAATGCCCTCCTTACCCAGTCACTGAGTTTTGGTGGATGGCCTTCTCTAGGCAGAGTCGTGTTTGGGCCATATTCTTTCCATTTTGTAATAATGGATTTAATGGTGCTCTGGGGGATGTACATAGTTTGGGATATGTTTTTATAACCCAACCCTGATTGGTGCTCTGCACAACTTTATCCCAGAGTTGTTTTGATAGCTTCTTGGTCCTCATGATGCAGTTTGTTTAGATATGCTCTCCGACAAACAGTGGGGCCTTCCAGAAACAGGTGTATTTAATCTGAGACCATGTGGCACCGGACTTGCACACCACACCGGTGGACTCTATTCAACTATTTACTGTAGAGTATGACTTCTGGAAGCAGTGGGTTGCACCAGAGCTTATTTAGGCATGTCACTGCAAAGGGGGTGAATACTTATGCAACCAGCAAGTGCCAGTTTGTTTTTGTTAACTTTTGTGCAGCAATAAAAATATTTTGCACCTTCACAGCGTTGATAATCCTGTGTACATCAAGTGGTAACAACGTCAATTGAATCCATTTCAATTCCAGGTTGTAACACAACAAAATGTGGAAAAATCAAAGGGGGGCGAACACTTCTGCAAGGCACTGTAATGGCCTGCTGGAATGAAGACCGTTCAGAGGGTGGTCTCAGCTGAGCCAATAGAGTGGACCCTGCTGTAGCCAGGTGGGATTTTTGTGGGTTAGCTTCTGAAAGGCAAGTGGGAGCTCATGCAGTGAAAGTCCCTGAGGCTGATTATTAATAGCATTTAAAGGCAACTGGAAGATAGAGCATATTCAGGTCCTAAGTCTTCTATGCTGTTACGTAGTGACGGTATAGAATCAGGTCACTGCAGGAGACAGTTCTGGAAGGAGAGAGGACCCAGGCAGCATTTTCTCCCAGTTGATCTGATGGAGGCAGCCTTGCTGTCTTCTATTTCTGATGCTACCTGGTAGAATTTATTTAGCAACACTAGTGTTCTAAGTGCTTCACATCTTAGTTAAGATTTGCCAATATTATTATTTCCATATTTGAGCCTTGCAGGGTTGGTCTTGTTAAACTGCCATGCTATCTTATCTGTTTGGTAGCCACACTTTCTTTTCAGCTTGTATACATATTGTAATAAATCTCCTTCACAGCACTTAATAATAGACACTTTGATACTGACATTCTTCTGTGTTCCTAAATTCTATTGCATTAATTTGTAGATTCTTGTTCAGTGCTTCTTAAACACTGTAAAAGAACAACATTGCTCTCATTCCGTTTTGCCACTGAAATTAGGTCTTGAAAGCAGAATAAAACTAACCAGGTTTTAGTTTAAACTGGATGCACTTCCTTTCCCATTGGATGTAGGAAAAGGAGACTTTTAAAAAACTCTTCTGATTATCATTTTTGGTTGCTGTTGTCACTTTCTGGACCAGTCTGCCCAAAATTAATAGGGATATGGTATTTGAAGTGGTTTACCAACTTACAGATGTCTCATAGTGTCTTACACAAGTGAGAAGAACGCATATTGCAACCCCTTGAAGATTAACCTAAGGGGCATTTTAATCTCTTGCAGAATGCTCAGCATGTTGAAGTGGAGAGTATCCCCCTGCCAGATATGCCTCATGCTCCTTCAAACATCCTCATTCAGGACATCCCCCTGCCTGGAGCCCAGCCCCCTTCTATTCTCAAAAAGACATCAGCTTATGGGTAAGAAGGGAGTACACTGCAGAGGTCAGATGCTCTTAATGGGGTTGTGCTGTGTAGATTAGAATCCTACGTTGCAACTGATTTTTTAAAAAAATGGCTCCTGTTGCTATTTTACTTATGTTTTTAGAGGTATTTTAACCCTAACCTATCATTTGTGTACTTGTTAGCTAACTTTTTGTTCATACAGTGGAATGGTGCTGCTCAAACTAGATTAAGACACTGGAAATTGACTGTGATATCATTCAGGCTGCTTGTGTGTGCAGGAAGGTAAATCTGGCTGTAAATTAAGTCTGAGGCATAAGCAGTGACATTAGAGGCATATCAATTGAATTGAACGTGCTCTTATGTGAGCAGTTGTTGCTAGCAGGAGGGGAGAATGCTAATTGCAGCCCTGAAGGATACAGTTGGAATAATCTTCCCTGGACATAAGTAGCCAGAAACTGGAGCAGAAGCCCAGCCAGTGCTGCATTAGCATCCAGCTCTCTGGAGCTGATTAGCAATGAAGCATGATCCCAGCCCAGAGAGCTTCCCTCTGCACAGTATCTGCAGCTCCTTTTCCATATTGCTACTTCCCTTGCCTACTCCAACCTGTAGGGGTAGGAGTTGGGATTAAATGAATTGGTTAACAGTGCTGTTGTCCTGTATCTTCTGCATTGTCTTTTATCTTCTGCATTTTATGTGGCCTGTGCTTCTTTTACAGCCCCCGCATAGGGGCTGCTGAAAACTCCATGCAGTTTAGTTGGCGCACACATCAAGAGGCTTGCAAAGATATTGCCCCTTGTGTAGTGTGTTGCTATGCATAAAGGATTGACTCTGCACTCCTCATGGAAGATGTAAACCATGAAATGGCTCTGTGATTATGTTTTCTTCTTTCTGTGATGTTTAGTTCCCAGCACATGTTTTGCTTTCCCATTTAAGCGTTATTTAAAACCTTTCTTCTCTAAGGTATTCATAAGTAATTTCCTTTGTTGTTGCTGCTTTATTCTATTTTGATAACTTTGTTTGAATTTGGCTGTGAATGTTTTGAACACGACCTGGATCTTACTCTCTGAAAGTATTTTATTCTTGGAACATAAAAAATATGGACGGCTGTAATATAGCTTTGATTTGGTAGATTTGAAGGGCAGGGTCTGGGGCACAGTGGTCTAATCTGTCATTTACTGAAGCCATCACAACTAATTGGCTATGTTCACATGTAATACTAAACCACAGTTTAGCTTCATGTGCCTGATACTTGGACTCATGCACTTCCTCTCTCTTCTTTCTGTGTAGCTGAGAGGAGGTCAGAAGTACATGCTTCTGTTTTCAACTAACCACAGTTTGTTGTTATATCTGAATATAGACAAACTATGGTCACTGTTAACTTTATTTTCAAGCCACCATGAATCCATGCTTTAATAAACTCTAGTAAAGTTGATTCTGGCTTGCTTCAATACAATGTAATTATTAACATTAACCACAGTTCCTGGTTTGAAAACAGCAAACTATAGTTAGTTGAAAACGGAAGCAGGTGCTTCTGATATCATGGCTGTGCTGGAGGGTGTGTGCTCGAGCCCAAGGCAAACTGGTCCATTCAGTAAATCCTCCATCAAACTTAAGACTTTATTGTAGCATGCCTTGTGGAAGGCAGGAAGAAGATCTGACTCAAAACTTTAAAAATGCTTAACTCTGCACTTTTCAAAAACTTAATTCTAGACCTCCTGTCCGGCCTGTTTCTGTACTTCCTCCTCCTGGGCATGGTGTTCCTCGCTTACCTCCAGGCCGGAAGCCTCCTGGACCTCCACCAGGGCCACCTCCACCTCAGGTCTTGCAGATGTATGCTCGTAAAGTAGGATTCTCCCTAGAAATGGCCCCTCGGAGAAGAGAGGAGGAGGTGTCTTATAGTCCAGAGACAGGTAAATGGCTTTCCACTCCCCCAGCAGTTACCACTGCATGGGGAAATGGGAATTTTTCGGACGATATTGTATGTTCCCTCTCTCCCATATGCTGAATGGATGGAACTAGAGAAATAGTTTTAGAGATTAAAATGTTTAAAGAGAAGAAAACTCAAGCACATTGTAAAGGAAGCCTAATATATGATCATCCAAGCGAATTTAAACAGAAATTCAACATCAATGAGAGCTATCGAAGGAATATTAATGTTTGGGACGTGGTATCTTTTGTGTGTGCACGCACACATGATTGTATATGTGCTTAAAATGTTTCTAGCTCCCTAGGAATGGGATAGGCTTGAAATTTAAAAAAAAACAACATTACCCCCCTCCCCCAAATCCTGGATTTATGTGAATATACATTTTTTAATCTCTGGATCTGATGCTATGACATTACACATGCTGAATAAATAACACATTGTGAAGGACTGGCAACCGGTCCTTTCATCAAGACAAGAGATCAAAGGTGCAAAACTGCCAGCCTTAGCTCTGCCGTCTTGACCTGATTCTCTCAGGGCCTTGCCCTTAGTCTATACACTGGATTTAGCACTGAACCACAGAGGAACCACACACACACACCATGTGGTGTAAAACCAGGAAAGTTTATTTAAGGTAAACATATTACAATAAAAGGTGGGGAATGAGGGAAGGGGGAAAAGGTGGGAAGACACTTTGGTATACCAAAGTTAGAGCTACAAAACAACACAGCTAGTCCCTTACTATAAATACCCAGGCACTTACTCCTTGCCTGGGGGGGGGGGGTTGGTCGTCTTAGGGCTTGTCTCAGCAAAAAGCCCTACTCTGCGCTCCTTCGCGTCCAGACAACTAAGCCCAAAAGCCACTGCTGGCAGTATAGATTCCCTCCCCACCCCTCCTTTCAGTAGCTTGGCTGTCTTTGGCCAATCAGGATGAACTTCATCTAGGCTAGGCAGGGGAGGGGTGGCTCCTGACTAGAGTGCTTGGGACATTTGCATGTGAATACCTGTGGCACAGGATCAAAGACATGGGAGACTCTGAGGCCACAGGGCCATCAGAGGAAGCTATGTACATTTGCATGGGGCGGGCGGGGGGGGGGGTTCTCAGCCTCCAGCTGGGATTACACTTATTTACATGTGTGGAGGTAGGTGTGTTTGTGTGTGTTGGAGAAGGGTCGGCTTTTCTCCACAACCATCATTAAACTTTTCCTGCTTTATATAAAAAGCTCATCAGCTGTGATCATTTCTAAAGATATGGTAGTACAGATATATCATTGGGTTGATGGAAGAAAGCAACCAACTGGGAAACAAAGGAGGTAAATTGTAGAGGCAGTGAATGTTGTTGCAGGCATTCTATATCACCTGAACTAGCCCATAGGTTTAGTAACTAAAATGCTCACTTATATTTCCTAACTATCTTGGCTTCTGTACATATCTGGATAATGACATCACTGTCTTCTGGCACATGTGCAGCAGAATGGTAGACTTGAAATGTTGATTGTCGTCTTCTCGCCCCCCCCCCCCCTCTTGTATTGAACAGGCTGAAAAGCCTTACGGGCAAAATAAATTGAGCATATTGCATGTTGCATTGATTTGTCTGGGGGGCTCTATGTCTGAACTCAGGTCCACGAGGACATGATGAAGAAGCTTCGAGTACCAGTGAAGATGAGGGGTACCCTGAGGATATGGATCAGGATAAGCACGATGACACTACTGATGACAGTGATAGTGATAGGAGTGATGCAGACAGCGACGGGGATGAGTTCATGCATCATGACGACAATGCCGAAAGGGATGGTGGTGAAGACAAGAAATTGGGTATGTTTCTTAGGAAAGTGGACTTGGATTGGACAGTAACTCTGCTTCACCTTCCTAACTGAACTCCTAGCTAAATGCTCTGTCTTTGAGCCAGGAGAGCAAGCATGAATGGAAATCTGCTTTGTCTACATCTGAATTACTATTTAAGCTCCTTTCATAGAATGCTCTTCAACATCCTTCTGTAATGCTGGTAGAATAGTACAAACCCTCTTTTTCCTATTTTTCATTTCCTATTGTATGTTATTTTACAAAATTGTCCTTGACTAGTTTGATGGCATGTAGTTGAATATGTATTCCTCCTGGCTGCATCAAAGGACAAGCCACTCTGTTGGCTTGGCTGGGACCAACTGCAGTTTGGCTCCTCCTTTCCCAGAACTGTTTCCCTTAGTGGCCATTCCACCTGGTCATTATAACGATGGTGTAACTTTTTTAATTGATATTGAAATCTGCAGTTTTCCTCTTTCCTCTGTATCTCTTTTTTTTATTTTGTAGATTGTAAGCCTGCAGTCAGAGTCTGTGTTAACTCTTTGTACAATGCCTAGAATACGTTAGAGGCTTTATAAATAATAGGTACTAATAATAATATTGTTGGATTGTTAGGTTGGCAGAATTGTGATATTGGCATTTCTTGGTGTTTCAGAAGAAATGACTTTCTACAAAGTAAGATCTAGTAAATAATGTTGGGCTCATACATAAAGCTCTCTTATTAGTCTTGGAAGTGGGTAGCTATTCCATCCTTGTATAGCAAAGTTGAACTGCCTGCCTCTTGGGATATTAGAAGGTTAAAGCATTCCAAACATTAAAACTGATAAAGGTGGTAATTGTCGATAAAAACACAAACCTCCGCCACATATTTCTGCAGGTCATAGTGTGCGGTTTGCTGACATACCTGGAAAATCGCGAAAGAAGAAAAAGAACATGAAGGAGCTCACTCCACTTCAGGCCATGATGCTGCGGATGGCTGGTAAAGAAACCTTGATTTTTCTCTGCTGCTCTTGTCTTCCCTCCACCCCTTCATTTTTAGTTGTAAGCTATAGGAGTCAGCTTGCCTAGAGAATGAACTCTCAGAGATATTAAGCATAGATTTGCACTAAGGATCTAGTATGTACAGGCAGTCCCCGAGTTAAGAATGACTTACAAGACAACCCATACTCAAGAGTGGACTTCTGGGTTCCCCGGCGCTACATCGTTTACGTAGAGTACATAGTGTAGTATACTACGCAATTTGCGTAATTTACGCAATTTGCGTAAATGCCGATTTTAACGTATAGAATGCTGTGCTGTTCCAACTTACATACAATTTGACTTAAAGGCATTCTTAAGAACGGAACTCATTCGTAACCTGGGGACTGCCTGTACTGTATAAATAGAGGCTGGCATGATGGGTCTATTTGCCTATCAGCTGTTTATAATAAAGCAGTGACTCCCAACTGGTAACCTGCATGCAATAGATGTGAACTCAGGGATTTGGAGGTCAACAACCCTTTGGCTAAATTAATATAAAGATGGAAAGGAACCCCAGATATTCCCATGTTTTTCTCAGCCATGGGGTCATGGGGAAACTTGTGTGAGTGTGTTTTCCAGAGACTATATGGGCTGACAAAAGCCCACAATCTGCTGCTGTCATTGCCCATAGAACAGCAATGTTGAGGATCATTGTAGTAGGGAGAACTTCAAGCATTAGAGGTACACCATTTGTGGAATCGACAAGCTAGTTCTGACCAGTTTTTCAGAGATAAGCCATAAGCTTGATTCTAATCTTAGGGGTTGTTTGCACAGTAGATATGATAGATTAATGAAAATCCAAGCATTTTTCATTTAAAAACATGTATGTTATCATTATGGAATTAAACAAGAAAATATTAGGACTGTTTTCTAGAACAATTAAATCTGACATAAACGAATATCAGTTTTTGTGAAGGACTGCCAAGCGGTCCTTTCCTCAAGACCAGAGATCAAAGGTGCAAAACTGCCAGCCTTAGCTCTGCCGTCTTGACCTGAGTCTCTCAGGGCCTTGCCCTGGGTCTATACACTGGATTTAGCACTGAACCACAGAGGAACCACACACCCTGTGTGGGGTAAAACCAGGAAAGTTTATTTAAGGTAGATTACAATAAAAGGTGGGGAATGAGGGAAGAGGGAAAAAGGTGGGGAGACACTTTGGTATACACAGTAGAGCTACAAAACAACACAACTAGTCCCTTACTATATAAATACCTAGGCACTTACTCCCTTTGTCTGGGGGTTGGTCCTCTTCAGGGCTTGCCTCAGCAAAAAAGCCCTACTCCCGCAAAAGCGTGCAGACAGCAACCCAATCCAGAAGCCACAGCAGCAGTATATTCTCCCCCCCCCCTCCTTTCAGTAGCCCAGCTGTCTTTGGCCAATCAGGATGAACTTCATCTGGGCCCAGCAGAAGAGGTGGCTCCTTGGTCATGAATAGAATGCTTGGGCCATATTTGCATGCAAATACTGGGACATCAAAGACATGGGAGACTCTGAGGTGTCAGGAACCATCAGAGGAACTATGTACATTTTGCATGATGTTCCCAGCCCCCAGCTGGGATTATCTTGTTTACACCTTTGGAGGTGTGTGTGTGTGTGTGTGGTGCAGGAAACTGACCCTTTTCCCTCACAATTTTCATTATTCATAAGTACCTGTTGTTTACTTTGAGAGGGTGGACTTGTAGGTTTGAGAGTGTTGTGAAAATAATATCAGGGCTTTTGCTTAGAAGAGTTGTCTAATAACATGGGACTTGTTGCAGTTCCAAAAGCATAATGCATGTCCTCCAACCATGTTCTGTTGCTCACGACATGTCCATGATGTCTTAAAGGTTTTTTTAAAGTACATGTCCTTCCACAAATTGCCAGGGTAGGTTTCACCCCCAGGTTTTTTAATGTACATGCTCTCTCTCTTTTTATTAAGAACAAGCCCTCCCAAATGAAGGGCCTTTTTAAAAAAAGTATTGGCTCTGGATAAATGTAATTGAATTCATAATGGAAAGCAGTTCTTTTTGTTTGGCTTTTGTCAGAGTTACTAATGACGCTTAGAACAGAATCTGAGTCCTGGTAACAAATTTATTGTATCAGCTGTTATGGGAAAGACCGTACCTGTCTTCCTCAACTTGGCACCCTTCAGATGTGTTGGACTACAACAACTCCTGTCATCCTCAGCCAGCATGTTAATTGGGTGTGCTTGCTGGGGATGGGAGTTGTAGTCTAAGGCATCTGCAGGGCGCCAGGTTGGGAAAGACTACTGTACTACTTCAGAGTATACTGATGCTGTATTTGGTCAGCAATTTCCCCCAATATTTTGATGTATGTTCATAGAATCATAGAAAAGTAGAGTTGGGAGGGGCCTACAAGGCCATCGAGTCCAACCCCCTGCTCAATGCAGGAATCCAGGTCAAAGCATCTCTGACAGATGTCTGTCCAGCTGCACCTTGAATGCCTCCAGAGTGGGAGAGCCCACCACCTCCCTAGGTAGTTGATTCCATTGTCTTATTGCTCTGACAGTCAGGAAATTTTTCCTGATGTTTAGGTGGAATCTAATGTTTAGGTGTTAGTGACACACAAATCGTGGTGGACTGTCTTGTTATACTGTTTAATTTTTTATACCTAATATCTGCAGATGAATACAACTTTAGTTCATCTATATTAGCAGTAGCCTTGAACATCTAATTTCTTACTCAGTGTTGAATAGCTTGTAGAAAACGCTTTTGATGTGTTGCATAGGTGTTTGAACAGTCTTATTTTGGTTCATGGTGACTGGTGTTCTGTTCATGTGACCAGTTCTTCGCCCATTAATTTTTGTGGGGTTCCACTAATATGCAAGGTTGAGCCAAACTAGATGTGACATTAATACTGTATAATACAATTAGTGCCTATTTTTTGTCAAACCAAAATCTATATTAGAGGATTACCTTTTATTTGGCCAACTCAGAAGTTACCAAAAATGTGCATGTATTTCTGTTATGTAACCCCGGGGCGGGGGGGAGCCTGCTTGCTTTCAAATAAATGCAAATAGCTGCTTCAGAGAGGGAATATTTGTCCCAATGGGGGCAGGAAGAGAGAGAGAAACTTCCCCTTCCCACTGCCCAGTGACCCCTTCGCTCAGACTTCCCTTTGGCTGCTATATACATAACAAAAACTGTGAATGTCATGTCTAGTTTGGCGCTGAGAGCAGTATGGCAGTCTTCATTTTTTTTTTTAATCTACATGTCCAAAAAGTATGTTAATCGTTTGCATCACCTTTCCATTAGGTGGGGGAAATGCCTAAAGGGGGTTGAGCATTGCATTTTCTGAATAATCCACTATTTTACCATGCATCTAATTCCTCGTGCTCTGCAGCGATCCTTTTTGTAACCTGCAAGGTAACTTCTTAACTGTGGGGGAACTTCTTTTCTTTCCTGAAGCTTCATCTTGTTCTTTTCTATTGTTAGACTGCAGCCTATAATCTCTATGCCTGTATGCCCCTGAATACTAATAAAGGCAGAGCCTGCATTCGTTTGCTGCAGGTCAGGAAATTCCTGAAGGAGGCAAAGAGATAGAAGAATATTCTGAAGAAGATGACGATGACGATGAAGATGACTCAGATGCCGAGGATACACCACAGCAGCAAAGCACAGAAGAGGCCCACGCAGAGACTGTGTCGTCGACGCCCTCTCAAACAGCCCAGCCACAGCAGCAGCAGCCACCCCCTCAACCTGTTCCTCCAACTCAGATGCAGGCACCTCCCATGCCTGGGCCACCCCCGCTTGGGCCACCTCCTGCACCACCCTTGAGGCCACCAGGGCCACCTACTGGTCTTCCTCCTGGTCCTCCTCCAGGTGAGCACTGAAGTGTCCACAATCCCAACCTTGCCTTGCTTTGGGGTCCCAGGTTGGAAATCCTGACAGTAGACAGTCCTCTGGTTAGCCTCCCCAATGGTGGCATTGCACGGGCAGTGTTGTCTTTCGCCTGAGGCTGAAATCCAGTTTTTGTTAAGCCACCTAACAGGATTTGCAATGGAAGGGGAATGGGGGAACTGCTGGCCGGCTGGCTGTTTTTGTACATCTTTAGCATTTGTAAATGTGAGAGACCTTTATTCAGGAGGAAAAGCAATGTATTTTGATTAAAATTTAGTCACTGTTTTCATGGGCTGGGTTGGAGTGTCCTAAAGCAAGGTATTTTTTGAAACGTCATTTTAAGTCAGTGCTGAGAAACTAAGCACAGTAATTGGCAGAGGGCACTGAAGAATCTATCCTTTTCAGAAGTAAACTAAAATGCTGTTGTGTAAATGCTTTCAGGGGCTCCTCCGTTCCTCAGGCCACCTGGATTGCCTGGACTGCGTGGACCTTTACCACGGCTCTTGCCACCTGGACCTCCCCCTGGCCGCCCTCCTGGTCCTCCACCTGGGCCACCTCCAGGTCTGCCACCTGGTCCTCCTCCAAGGGGCCCCCCACCTCGTCTACCACCTCCAGCTCCTCCAGGTAATGTTCTAACTTAGCCGTGGGGGTGTCCCTTCTTCCTCCTGTGATTAAGCTAAAGATCAAAGGCCTTGAATTAGTCTTAATAGGTTTTCACATGAAGCACAAGGTGGTGTACTTACTGTCTTTTATGCCTCCAGTCAAAGCATAAATGTTGAAAGTACTTCCGTGGGAAACATGACTGGAGGTTTTATGCAGTATCAAAACACCTCTTGGATTTTCATACAGACTCAAAAATGTGCGTGCATTCAATTAGCCTAGAAAATGAACTTAGGCAAAGGGGAGGTTTTTAATGGAAATTCAGTTGATCCCTAGTATTGCTGTAACTTGTTAATCCTTTGCCTTGTACTTGCTCTTGAACAAAGATGAGAAGGATAACTTTTTACTTCTTGCAGGTATCCCCCCTCCTCGTCCAGGCATGCTGCGCCCTCCTTTGGTGCCTCCGCCTGGGTTATTCCCACCAGCTCCCATTCCAAATCCTGGGGTCCTCAGTGCTCCTCCCAGTTTGATCCAGCGCCCCAAGGCGGATGATACCAGCGCAGCCACCATTGAGAAGAAAGCCACCGCTACGATCAGTGCCAAGCCACAAATCACCAACCCAAAGGCTGAGATCACCCGCTTCGTGCCCACGGCCCTGCGGGTCCGTCGAGAGAACAAGGGGACAACTGCCTCCACCCAGAGGAAACCTGACGATGAACCTTCTGTTCAGATAACCAAAGCAACTCCGAAGGCTGGCTCTTCTGCCCCTATTTCTGTGCAGACCAAGGATGATGTATATGAAGCTTTCATGAAGGAAATGGAGGGGCTACTGTGATAATCTGTTCCCAGTTAACCTTTATGTCTTTTGCGATGAGACTACTGCGTTAGGGGCAGGGGTTCCATGTTATAGTGGCATCCAGTGGAAGAGCTTCCTTTCATAACAAGGAATAGTCCCTCATCCCAGTTAAGGTATGATCAAACTTTGAGAGACCACTGTAGAGGGGGAAGAGGGGCACAATCACCCACCCACCCACCCTTTAACGAAAGGTTCGGTTGTCTGTACTCCCATGGAAAACCTGTTGTCTTATTTTTAATTTTTTTTTAGTTAAGGGAAGGAATAAATTTGAGGAACCAGAATACACCGGTAAACTCTCCTACACACACATACCTGATCATCAGGTTTTTATGTTCTGTTTTGGTGGCTTTCTGTAAATATTTTGTAATGTTGTTTTGCGTTGGGTGAGATTAACTGGTTTACAGTCATAGAGGTGGGCAGGCTACTGTTTGCATATATGGCATGCAAACATTTTGCACGCAATATACCGTATCCTGCAGTCACTTCAGTGGCTTCTTGCTGACAGGAGGAATATCATTGTCACATGAAAGAGAATAAATATTTGATGTATTACAGCCCTTTACAGATTGGATATCTGTATTAATACCTTGGGTTGAGGAAGGGAAAGAGGTAACCCAGAGGCCCTGACAAATTATGCATAGGGAAGGTAGCTAATGTTGCGAAGTGATGCCTAGTAAACATCCCTAATCTGTGCAGCATCCATAAAAGGGAGGAATTGCTGTTGGTTCCATTTGGGAGATATGATAGTCCTGTACCTCTCATGCCTCCCCTTTCCCCATCCTTGATTTTTTCACTGAGGAAACCCAAATTCTGTATACTAAGTAAAGCAAATTATGTTGCATCTAAGTATTCAAGGAACTTGGCATTTGCAAGGGAAGGAGGATGGGAGAGAACAGCAGGAAATGAAATGGAGATTTTGATAGCAGCCATAGGGCGCAATCCTATCGTGATACCCATAAGCCCCTGAACTTGGGGGGCTTATGGGTATCCTGTGCAGAGTGGGAGGAGCTGCAGAGGCGATCTTTGCCTCCCCATCCTCCTGCCCTGCATTTTTGCTAGGTGGGCTTTTTCACCCGTCTAGCTGGGGCATCTCGGAAGGGGAGAGAAGGAGGCTGGAGCGGCTCCAGGATACCTCCCCCGCCCACCAAAACACCCCCTCCGAGGTCACTTTCCCAACCTCAGAGCAGCTGGCTGCGAGGGGCTGGGGGAAGGGGTTGGAGCTCCGATTCCCAGCTTTGAGGATGGAGCACTGTCTGACCTCAGAGCTGGGAATCCAAAATATCCTATGGCCCCTCAGATGCTGTCTAGGGGCCATAGGATTGCTCCCTAAAGGTCCATCCCCTATCATGCTTGGAAGTTCTTTCCAGCCCCTCTTTTCTGTATTTGACACTGTAATTTCTAAGCTTTTCCCCACAACCACTGAGAATTAGAAGCTTGGTTCCTCCCACTTTAACATAAAACTTGAGTTTACATGGAATCTAAACTCCATGCACTTCAGATCACAAACAGATAGAATAAATGTACTGACCATTAGAGGACAGCAGCCAGAAGCTCTTGTGAATTGGCATCTATCTGTTTTGACAGAACTTGGACTAGACATAGTAGCATATTGCCTGATGGGGTGAGAGATGTGACAAAGAAGCTAATAGTTACAGGAGGAGGATGAGTTGTCTGCAGCAAGACTGTTCCATAGGATAGAAATGGGAAAAAAGAAATTAGTCTTAATTCTGTGTCTTACTTTTCAATCCTCCCATGTCCGTTTTTTGCATACATGTAGGAACAACTGCTTGTTCTACTCCATAGGCAAAATACATTGTATAAATGTGGGTGGCAAACATGATACCTTCTTCCCCTGCAGTGTTTAGACAGCATTTCTTAAGCCCATCTCCTCTCATCATACTACAACATTTGAAATCCAAAATATCTTCTTAATACTATGTGTGGTAAGGTTCAGATACAGAAAATCTCTGGTCAGTCGCTGCCATCTCGAGTTAAAAGGGTTGCATGGCTGGGAAAGAGCTACCAGAAACAATATTTGGCAAGATGGATTGTTATAAGGTAGCTTCATATGAACAGCTCAATAGTTTATAAATTTGTGCGGGCAAATTGTGGCCCTCCAAATGTTTTGGCCTACAGTTTCCATCAGCCCCAGCCAGCATAACCAGTGGTGTGGGATACTGGAGCCAAAACATAGGAGAGCCACAAATTGGGTGGACAATCTAAATGGCTTACGCTGGCTCAGCTTGTCTTGAGTGTGGAAAGCTAAGCAGGGTCAGGCCTGGTTATTACTTGGGTGGGAGACCCCTCCTCTAGTTTCCTGCACTGAGCAGGGGTTGGACTCAATGGCCTTGTAGGCCCCTTCAAACTGTATGATCTATCTAAATGGTACTCAAGATCTGTTGCGGGGGGGGGGAGAAGAGAGAAGAGAGTACATGGTTGGTAAGTGCATCTTAGGTGGAAGGTATGTGCAAGGCAAAACACACTTGCTCAGGTATGAGTGTTGGGAAATTGGATGATCCACATTATTTTAATGAGTGCATATTTCTGCAACTGTAAAAGCTAGAACAAAAAAGCAAGTTACAGCATTTCAGTCTTCAAATATCAAATTACATGTATTGGCTGACTCACTTTTTTATTTTCTGGGTTTGAAGGGTGGGAAACTGCTGTGTCCTGCAGTTTTGGGATACCACCCCCTAAAGAGTTTGGGAACAAACTGCAGAAAGAGCCCCTTACCCGTGGTCCCTCTGGATTAAATTCCTTTTGAAAAGGAGGCAAGCTACATTTAGCAAGGATTGATGGGTTCAGTGGTAGTGGAGTGGTCACCCCTTAACTCAGATAAGGACAACGAGGACCAACTCGGGTTAATGGAAAGAGGTTTATTGTGCACAATAGGTCCTGCGGACTGTGTCGCAAAGCAGAACCCCGGGCGGGGCTTTTACAACCACTTTTATAGCATACCTAAGTCTGGTCATTTGGCAACAGTTCTTACATTGGTCAGCAGGTCAAGACAAAAGGGGGTTTGCTTTAGGGGAGGGGGATTTCCTTACAAGGAGACAGGAAGATGATCTTACAATCAAGCAGCTGGTAGGTATTATCTTATCTTGAGACAACAAAACACCTCAACCTTTGTGAATCAACAACAGCCATTGACGGCCATTGTCAGTTATTACCACAGTCATTACCAGCCATTGACTACATTCTTTTAGTATTAGTCATCACCCTGGCAATCTGTCCATATGCCTGGCTAAGTTTTTCTTTTAACTATTTCGTTTCCTTCACTCCTCCCCTTTGAAACTTCAACACCTATCTGGAGTTTCAACCTGGGGGATGGGGCAATATTCCCACATAGCCAGGACCTGGGCAGCCGCCCTTTTTTCTGCCAATAGGCTCAGGCTATTTTGGATTGTCCGGACCACAATAGGGAGGACACAAGGGAGCAGGATGCAACCCATCGCGATTAGCCCTATCGCTTGCAACCCTGGTAACTTGGGGAACCATCTAGAGAAAGCTTCTCCTAGATCGAGCCCTTTCTAGGTCTGGACTGGATGCATATGTAAGCCATAGGATTACATTCAAGCAGAATAACAATAGTAAACATTGGCTACAGGTTATGCGTTTATACAATATTTTGAAACTACACTTTACCACATTCTCTCCTTTTGATTCTAAGTGAATGCACACTGAGGGTCACTTTTAATTAAGGGCTGATAGGTAAGGCTGGTTCAGACTGAGCTGGAGTTGACATCAGTTCATCTCGTCCGATCCTCTGGGTGTTGTCTTTGATGGTCGTCCCGTCCGAGGTCTGAGATGGTATTGATGTTCTGGCACAAATTCTTCTGTTTCAGGGGAAGAGGTTTCTACCACGTCCACCCCGAATCGTTGGAGGCGTTATTATGTCCTCATTCTTGTTAGGGGTTAGAGGCTTTTTATGGCTGAAGTCCTTGGCACTTCACAGCGTTAAGTACACTTCGAATCCAGTGATAATTCCTTTTGCTGTACTTGAATATGAATCTAGTCACCTGGGACAGAGTGTCCCTCCATGCTGGGCTGGTGCTGAGCCGCCTTCACCCGTGAATGAAGAGTCTTCACACATCTCACCAGGGCCTTGCAGTAATTCTGAATTGAACGTCCCATCAACATCTCACGAGGGGTCAGGTCTCGCCACTCGACCTGGCCTGGATCTCACACACACAAGGGCCATGGAAGGTGCATTTGGCCATTTAGTCTCGTCTCTGTGCATACTTTGGCTAGCTTGTCTTTTAATATTCTAGCAAAAAAGGATTTTTTTCTTCCCGCTGCCGTGGCGTTAGCTCTCACACAGGGGCATGTTCTACTCACTTAGAATACATACAAACACATATTGATAGGAACAATACTTAGACATTTCAACAAAATCAAATTGTACACCACAAAAAAGGTCCTCAGGGTGAGGTTGTATGCTCACCCTGTCTTTTACAGGTTTTTCAGTATTGTGAGCCTGGCACACTGCACACTGGGCAAAGTACTGAGTCACTGCAGATGCAAAATTAAATTCAAACCACTCTTTGTTAACAATCAAACTAATAACTAAATCTGCTTTTCTGACTGACGCTGTACATAGTCTTTGGCAGGAAAGCAACTTACTAATTTGTGACATTGCTATGCAGGAGAAACTGACTTGTTTTTGCCTATTTTTTGTCAGGAAATCGGGCGGGGTTAACAAAAATCTTTTATAGTATTTTAGAGTTGGAAGGGACTCACAAGGCCATCAAGCTTAACCCCCCACTCAATGCAGGAAACCAGAGGAGGGGTTTCTTATCTAAGTAATACCCAGGTCTGACTGTGCTCAGCTTTCTACACTTAGATAAGCTGAGAACCAGCATGAGCCACAGACTTTTATCTTTTGCAAGGCAAACCAAGCTTTTGAAAATTACATAAAACACAAGTCATTTGTACAACTTTTTTAAAAAACTAACTTAACAACAACAGAAGGATTGCAATTCTTTTGGTATTTTGGTGCCATTGTGTTATGCTACACTTAAATACTTATTTTACAAAAGTGCTCTGTTAGCTTGCTACAAAAGCCACTAGACAAGCATACATTTTGCAACTAAACTGTTCAAATTTACCAAAGCTGCCCTGTTCGTTTGCTTTTGGCAAAAACTAACTAAGCATACATCTTTAAAAAGGACAATAAAGAGGGTAAAATTTCAGGAAAGCCCATTTCAACAAAACTGGGCACTAAAACGTACAGAAACTGAGTAGTTTAGATTTATCTTTGATAGCTGCACTTCTTTTATTGCTTGTAAATAATTATGCCCCCCCCCCCCTTGCCTACCCTTCCCTTCTGTTGGGAGCAGCAGCAAGGTGACAAGGTTTTAAGTGACACAGCATTTTACAATTTTTCTTTTTGGATTTTTCTCTTTACAACAACCCTTTGAGGTAGGTACAGCTGAGAGTCTGAAACTGACTCAAAGTTACCTAATGAGCCTTATAGCATTTATTGCTTCTCGAGGGAGGGGATATTGCAGCATATCTCCTTTTTTCTTCTATTTGAACCAGAGAAGCAGACTTTTAAGAGTCTCATTTCTTTTTAGTTTTCCGCCTAATATTCTGCTGGTACCAAAGCCAATATTGGCGGAAAGCCCTGTTTTTTTTTTCATTCCCCAGAGACTCAGCAAATGCCAGGAGAATTGGGACTACATTCTATTGTAGCCCTTTTTACACAATCCATCATGACTTAACAGAACCATTTCTCATTTTTTTCAAGAAGACAAGAAAACTTTTGATTTCTAATCTGCCTTGTTAAGAACAGAACTGCACATTACTTCTCAATATATATATATCTAAAAATACGCATTCTCTTTTTTGTTTATGTTTTTGACACTGCTTCACACAACTTTCTTTCAAATAGCTTTTTTTCAAAATCTTTACTTCTTATCACATCTTTTACAACTTTTTTTCCCCCCTGCATAACTTTGGCAGAGAGGGTTTTAATTCTTTTTCTATGCCCTTTGTTTGCAATTCTAATGTTTCTTTTGCATCTGCCCTTGTCCAACCTTTCTCTTTGCCTAGTCTTTCTTTTCCTTATCTTTTTTTCTTTTCTACATTTTCCTAAACTTTCTACCTGCCATCTCTTTCTCTACAGCCCTCTTCTCCCCCCCCTCCTCAGGGCAGAGGGGACAGTCTACATGCCTTTAAATAATCATCTTTTTTCTTTTTTTCAAAAACCTTTTGGCTCCACTCATTGGTGAAGCTCTTGAATCTTCTGTGAAAAATAGTTAACCATTTCTTTTTGAGCTTATCTTGCATCAGCTGTAGTCTCAGAGAAAAAGCCTGCCTTGATCAGGGGCAGACTCTCTCTGACCTTTTAAAGCTAACACAGTTCAATTCTCAAAAGGTACTAACACTTTGCTTATGCTCAGAAAACCTGCATTCTCAATACTCAAACTCTCTCAATTACAGTTCTTAAAAAACACTTTAGTATCGTTTTCGCTCTAGTGGTTAGCTGCTGATTCTCTGGGAGCGTGATTGGCCAATTCTTGCATACCAGGAAACCTGCAGTCACTTGAGGGTTTTTGTTTGTTTGTTTTCGAGGTGCAAGGGATAAACTTTTTTTTCAACCTTCTTTTCCACCTTAAAATCTTTGCAATTCGTTTAAGATTAAAATCTTAATCTTCTCACATCTTCAGTTGCTTTTGCCATACAAGAGGAAGCAACTTCGCAATTGCATAACCAAGAGCAACTATTTTTTTTCCATCTTTGCTCACTTCAGAGATTCAACACACACTTAAAACAAAATAAAAACTTTTCAATTTACACCATCAACTAGCCCCACTTGGAAGAATAAACATTTAACTTGAACATAAACCTTTTTTTTTCTTTTTGGCTACACACATGGCTTGCAGTAGCCAGAATCTCATTTACATGTCCCCCCCCCCTTTGAGAATGTTTTACAAATGGATATCACTAAAGGCTCATTTTGCTGGGCCCTCAGGATCTACCCCTCTAAACAAGCGGATTTGTTGTTTTCACCAGTACAGAAATTGTGCTGGAGATTCTGCTGACAACTGCAAGCATTCTTTAAATGTTTTCAATTGCTTGAGTTCTTAAAGCATTATTTACCATACGAGTATGAAGCACTTTTTGTCTGGTGAACCTACTTCGGAAGGCTTAAGGTAGCCCTTTTGAAATCTCACTTCTGTCTAAACATACCAATCATCCAATTGTCCTGGGAATTTGTCCTCTAGGGCCACCAGAAGGTCCCTCAGGATCTGTTTTTCTCAGGACCCATTTTTGGGCCAAGTACTTCTCTTTCTGCATGGCCATTCTTCAGTACAAAGAGTTTGCCACTATGTTTTTGACAAAGTCTTACTTCTAGGTAAAGAGGCAAATTCTTGGAGTACTATTGCTAAAGGTGCCCCTTTTGGAGCATTTTGGTTCCCACCTATGATGTACTGTGGCACAGAATTCTACCTTTTTGAGCTCCTCACTCTGTGTGTGTGTGTAGTGCTTTGGTTTAATTCACAAACAGGCACACAACATTCGCATGTCACTGGATCATGGGAGGGGGGTTCAATCAGGCCCACTTGCTTTTGAAACTCTGCCGCAACAGAGATCAGGGCGTCTTGACCTGATTTAGTCCCAGATCTTGTTCAGCGACTTATATGCATTCATCAGCAGGGAGGTTTGGAAAGAAGGGGGGGTGTCCCTGTCTGTTGATTCTGGTGGGACTCGAACCCACAATCCCCAGCTTCAACAGCTTATGAATTTTAATAAGCGAAGGAGAGCGAGATGGGCCTGTCTGTCTTTCAACAGCTTATAAATCTAACAACATTCATGCACACACACATTTTCACACGCACATGTATACTACCCTTATTGAAGGTTTCCCTCTTTTCTAAACCTTAAACCTTTCAACATCAATAACAATAACACAATATCAATAACACAATGCAATAATCAAGAACCAGAAGAAAATGAAAAGGAGGTATTTCAATTCATTTTTGCCCATTTCTTTGGAGAACTGTTTGATTTTGCTAGCAGCTATAACAAATATATATATATTTCTTTTCATTTTGGAACTTCTCACCTCTAGTTCAGATCTGAGGAAGTATGTGCTTTGGTTAGGAGCACACTCTCTCTTTTCACTAAACACAGGACTGGTGGAGACTCCAAAAGGCACCAAAACTTTGTGTATGCTCAGGAACTCTTTGCAAAAAAAGCTCACAAACATTTTTTGTTGTTGTTGTATTTCTTTAACACAACACAGGGTTCTTTGAGTACTTCTTGCCATTCCTAGATCTCGTGTTTGACTTCTAATCCATTATGAATGTGATTAGCTAGTCTGTGCCTTTTTTTTTCTAGGCAACTGGGCGAGCAGGCAGAGGTTTTACTTTAAAGGGACAGCTGCACTCACTTATTTGTTGTTGTTTTTTTTCTTCTGCCTTTCTTTTGGTCTGGCGCGTTCCTCTTTTCTGGGCCAGGGCAGGGTCCCTTTCCAGGCAATCATTATGTGTGCCGCCTCCATCTTGCACTCTTTTTTTAACCATGGGGCGGGTTTTTTTTTTTTTTACTTTTTGTTACCACTGGTCTACGTAGGAGTATTGGTTTGGGTGTCTTCCTGGAGTCTGAGCCACCTTTTGGTGTACTTGCTCGATGATACTGAGGTCGAAGGAGCCTTGTGCTGGCCACCCCACTCCCATGGATGGCCACTCACTCTACCTTGCACAGGGTCCGGAGAGTTTGGCGTTCAAGTTTTCGCCCGTAGTCTCTCCCAAACCCTGCTTTGAAATTCCTTTCCATGCATTGAAGCTTTGTCCTTGGGACGCTGCTTTCCCCCCCACCCCATTCTCCTAATTCTAAGACCAACAACAAAGACAGAAACAGAAGGGTGGGGTACGGACAGGAGAGTAAGGGGTCTCTCCTGTTAGACGTTAAGGGATTTCACACACACGCTCCGCTGACCCGTGGCCCCGGACGTTCCACGGTCACCTACGGGAACTGCAGCGGCATTCACACTTCACCACACATACCAACACATTCCCTCCCGAGATCTCTTGTATTCCTTTACCAAAAGGGAAAGAACCAGTTCAGCCTTTTTCAGCTGCCTCGTAGGCCCAATCCTTTATTCCTTTACCCAAAAGGGAGAAAACCAGTTCAGCCTTTTTCAGCTGCCTCGTAGGTCCAATCCCCGGAGGATGGCCAAATCCTCCTCCCCTTGTTCCTATTCTCTCCTGTAGGAACCCTAGAGTATACTCGCCTGTTCCGCCGGTCCGGCCCCCTTGGTCCTAGTTCCGCACCGAGTTTTGTTGGTTCTTGGAGTCACCGTCCGACCACTGCCCCGTCAGGCCCCCTGTTCGGATTCCCTCACAGCCAAGTGCTGTGATGCGCGCTGGTAGCTCCGCAAGGCCTCTCCTTAGGGGGCAGCGGTGGGCTGTGCCCCGAGCAAGCTGCAAAGCTTCCTCGCTGTCCCTTCGTGGTCGCCAGATGAAGTGGTCACCCCTTAACTCAGATAAGGACAACGAGGACCAACTCGGGTTATTGGAAAGAGGTTTATTGTGCACAATTGGTCCTGCGGACTGTGTCGCAAAGCAGAACCCCGGGCGGGGCTTTTACAACCACTTTTATAGCATACCTAAGTCTGGTCATTTGGCAACAGTTCTTACATTGGTCAGCAGGTCAAGACAAAAGGGGGTTTGCTTTAGGGGAGGGGGATTTCCTTACAAGGAGACAGGAAGATCTTACAATCAAGCAGCTGGTAGGTATTATCTTATCTTGAGACAACAAAACACCTCAACCTTTGTGAATCAACAACAGCCATTGACGGCCATTGTCAGTTATTGCCACAGTCATTACCAGCCATTGACTACATTCTTTTAGTTTTAGTCATCACCCTGGCAATCTGTCCATATGCCTGGCTAAGTTTTTCTTTTAACTATTTCGTTTCCTTCAGTAGAGAGCCCCTCCCATCAATGGAGAAGATGTGATAGAAAATGGGAAGGGGGGGGCAGGGATCTACCTAAGAATGGTATCGGTACTTTCTGCTTTTACCTCCCAATTTTTAACAAGGATTTATTTATTTTATTTATTTATTTATTACATTTATCAATCGCCCATCTGGCCGGTCACCCGGCCACCCTGGGCGATGTACAATTAAAATACAATAAAACACAATAAAATATAATAATTAAAACAATATAAAAAATTCTCATTAAAAACCTAACCCACCCCATATTCCCGCCTGAACAGCCATGTTTTTAATGCACGGCGGAAGCTCATCATGGAGGGGGCATGGCGAAGGTCACTAGGGAGGGAGTTCCATAATGTGGGGGCCGCCACAGAGAAGGCCCTCTTCCTAGTCCCCACCAGCCTGGCTGCTCTGGCTGATGGGATAAGGAGAAGGCCGTCCGTGGCAGACCTTGTTGAGCGGCCTACTTGATGTTGCTGGAGGCGCTCCTTGAGATAAGCTGGGCCGGAGCCGTGTAGGGTTTTAAAGGTCAAAACCAACACCTTGAATTCGGCTCGGCAAGCAACTGGTAGCCAGTGCAACTCTTTAAGCACTGGCGTGATGTGATCACGCCGGCGGCTGCCCTTAATCAGGCGAGCCGCCGCGTTCTGTACCAGCTGAAGCTTCCGGACCGTCTTCAAGGGTAACCCCACGTAGAGCGCATTACAGTAGTCTAGGCGAGAGGAGACCAAGGCATGAACCACTGATGGGAGCAGGTGATTAGGAAGGTAGGGGCGCAGCTGCCGTATCAGATGGAGTTGATACAGCGCCGCCCGGCTCACAGCTGCCACCTGAGCCTCCATGGACAGCTGGGAGTCTAGAATGACCCCCAAGCTGCGGACCTGGTCCTTCAGGGGTAGATGTACCCCATTCAGCACCAGGTCAACATCCCCTAACCTTCCCTTGTCCCCCACCAGAAGTACCTCGGTCTTGTCGGGGTTCAGTTTCAGCATATTCCTTCCCATCCAGCCAGCCACTGACTCCAGGCACTTGGACAGGGTTTCAACGGCCAACCTCGGTGAGGACTTAAAACAGAGGTAGAGCTGCGTGTCATCCGCATACTGATGACACTGCACCCCAAACCTCCTGATGATAGCTCCCAGCGGCTTGAGGTAGATGTTGAATAACATCGGGGAGAGGATGGAACCCTGCGGCACTCCACAAGTGAGCAGCCGAGGGTCCGAAGCCTCCTCCCCGAGAACTACCCTCTGATACCTTCCAGAGAGGAAGGACCGGAACCACTGCAATACAGTGCCTCCTAAGCCCAACCCCTCCAGACGGTCCAGGAGGATACCGTGGTCAACGGTATCAAAAGCCGCTGAGAGATCGAGGAGGACTAGAAAGGAGCATTCGCCCCTATCCAAAGCCCTCCTCATATCATCCACCAAGGCGACCAAGGCCGTCTCCGTCCCATGTCCAGACCTGAAGCCCGACTGGCACGGATCCAAATAATCGGCTTCATCCAAGTGTGCCTTCAACTGAGCACCCACCACCCGCTCGATCACCTTGCCCAGAAATGGTAAATTGGAGACTGGGCGAAAGTTGTTTAAATCCTGGGGATCCAAGGAGGGCTTCTTTAGAAGCGGTCTTATTACTGCCTCCTTGAGGGCTGATGGCATCACTCCCTCCTCGAGGGAGGCATTCACCACCGCCTTGATCCCCTCACCCAGTCTCTCCCTGCAGCTCATGATGAGCCAGGACGGGCAAGGGTCAAGCAAGCAGGTGGTCGGCCTCACAGATGAAAGCACCTTGTCCACTTCATCAGAAGGAAGAAGCCGAAACCGATCCCACAAAACCGGTCTGCCATTGGCCTCCTCCCGCTCACTCCCTGTGTCCACGACGTATGATATCCCACTCCTAATCCGATCGATTTTATCTGCGAAGTGCTTCGCTAAAGCCTCACAGGAGGCTTTTGACTGTTCCAGTGGGTCCGGAGCGACTGGACCGACCAGACTCCGGACCACTTGGAACAGCCTCCTGGGGCAGCACTCTGCAGACGCAATGGAGGCAGCATAGAAATTCTTTTTTGCTGCCTTCACCGCCACCCGGTAGGCTGAAGATGCAGCTCTAACCCGTGTTCGATCGTCTTCGGAGCGGGAATTTCGCCATCGGCGCTCTAGCCTTCTCACCTCTTGTTTCAGAGCTCGCAGCGACGGAGTGAACCATGGCGCCGCGCGAGCTCTGTTTAGGCGAAGAGGGCGCTTCGGGGCAACTCGGTCTAATGCCCTGGTGATTGCAGCATTCCAGTCATCCACCAGGGTCTCGACCGAGCTACCGTTTGTGTGCTCCAATTCCCCAAGCGCGTTCAGGAATCCATCCGGATCCATAAGACGCCTGGGGCGGACCATTCTAATAGGTCCCTCACCCCTGCAGAGGGGTTGTGGCACCGAGAAATCCAACCCCACCAGATAGTGATCTGACCATGACAAGGGGGTGGTGGATATACCCCCGATCTCCAGATCATTTCCCCCCTCTCCGGAAACAAAAACCAAGTCCAGTGCATGACCGGCTACATGGGTAGGTCCAGTTAATACAGGGTGCAGCTCCCAGGAAGCCATGGTCTCCATAAAGTCCCGAGGTGCCCCAGTGAGGGAAGCCCCCGAATGCACGTTGAAGTCCCCCAGCACCACTAGCCTGGGGGACAACACACACACATCGGAGACCACCTCCAGCACCTCGGCCAGGGAGTCTGTCGTGCAGCGGGGTGGACGGTACACGAGCAGAATCCCCAGGCTGCCCTTTGGACCCAACCTCCAGTACATGCACTCAATAAACTTGGTCTCCCGGAGAGGGAGTCTGGTGAGGACCAAGGACTCCCGGTAGATAACAGCCACTCCCCCTCCCCGTCCCCCAACCCTTGGCTGCTGGGCATACGAGAAACCGGCCGGACACAAGGCCGCCAGAGTTGGAGCAGCGGCCTCGTCCAGCCAGGTTTCCGTAACACATGCCAGGTCCGCACCCTCATCCATGATCAAGTCATGGATGAGAGATGTTTTTTGGGTAACGGACCTGGCATTGCACAACAGCAAACGCAGGGTGGGGGGAGGAGCAACACCCCCCCCCAGTTATCCCTTGGCTCTGGGCAGGCCCGGAACAAGGGATAGATATTAAGCATCGATCCCTTGTTCCCCTTACTCGGCGTGGCCTGCCCCTAGCGCTCTGCCAGCGCCTGCCGCTCAACGTTGGTACCGTTTGCCCCCCAGAACTCCCCCCACTATCTCCCTGGAGAGACACATGCCCCCTCGCTTCCGCCAGTCAGGCGGGAGACCCACCCCTAAAATCAACCCCTAAAAAGCCCCAGCCCTTCAAAAAGGAAGGGCCTCTTTAAAACTCCCAGCCCCACCTATATCCCCATCAGCAGGGGGACAGGCCCTTGCCCTCGTGCCACCCCCGAAGTGGCTCCCCCAAAGGGGCGGCCCCCTTTGGTGTCGCCCCTTCGGTGGCGACCCCGCCGGCGGCGGACCCGCCCCCGCTGGGGCCTGGTCTTTATAGTCCCCTTCCAAGCAGCTGCAGGTGGGGCAAGGCGGCTCCCGGCTGAGCCCGGGCCTGCAGGGGGCAGGCGGCAGTCCCACAGGTGCGGTGGGGTGGGCTGGCCTCGCACAGGCGGCGGCAGCAGCAGCAGCAGCAGCAGCAGCAGAGCTGGACCCACCTGCCTGGCTTGCTCTTCTCCCCGGCAGTGGTGGTGAGGAGATGCCCGGGTCAGCTGGGGCCTGGTCTTTATAGGCCCCTTCCAAGCAGCTGCAGGTGGGGCAAGGCGGCTCCCGGCTGAGCCCGGGCCTGCAGGGGGCAGGCGGCAGTCCCACAGGTGCGGTGGGGTGGGCTGGCCTCGCACAGGCGGCGGCAGCAGCAGCAGCAGCAGCAGCAGCAGCAGCAGCAGAGCTGGACCCACCTGCCTGGCTTGCTCTTCTCCCCGGCAGTGGTGGTGAGGAGATGCCCGGGTCAGCTGGGGCCTGGTCTTTATAGTCCCCTTCCAAGCAGCTGCAGGTGGGGCAAGGCGGCTCCCGGCTGAGCCCGGGCCTGCAGGGGGCAGGCGGCAGTCCCACAGGTGCGGTGGGGTGGGCTGGCCTCGCACAGGCGGCGGCAGCAGCAGCAGCAGCAGCAGCAGCAGCAGAGCTGGACCCACCTGCCTGGCTTGCTCTTCTCCCCGGCAGTGGTGGTGAGGAGATGCCCGGGTCAGCTGGGGCCTGGTCTTTATAGGCCCCTTCCAAGCAGCTGCAGGTGGGGCAAGGCGGCTCCCGGCTGAGCCCGGGCCTGCAGGGGGCAGGCGGCAGTCCCACAGGTGCGGTGGGGTGGGCTGGCCTCGCACAGGCGGCGGCAGCAGCAGCAGCAGCAGCAGCAGCAGCAGAGCTGGACCCACCTGCCTGGCTTGCTCTTCTCCCCCGGCAGTGGTGGTGAGGAGATGCCCGGGTCAGCTGGGGCCTGGTCTTTATAGTCCCCTTCCAAGCAGCTGCAGGTGGGGCAAGGCGGCTCCCGGCTGAGCCCGGGCCTGCAGGGGGCAGGCAGCAGTCCCACAGGTGCGGTGGGGTGGGGTGGGCTGGCCTCGCACAGGCGGCGGCAGCAGCAGCAGAGCTGGACCCACCTGCCTGGCTTGCTCTTCTCCCCGGCAGTGGTGGTGAGGAGATGCCCGGGTCAGCTGGGGCCTGGTCTTTATAGTCCCCTTCCAAGCAGCTGCAGGTGGGGCAAGGCGGCTCCCGGCTGAGCCCGGGCCTGCAGGGGGCAGGCGGCAGTCCCACAGGTGCGGTGCGGTGGGGTGGGGTGGGCTGGCCTCGCACAGGCGGCGGCAGCAGCAGCAGAGCTGGACCCACCTGCCTGGCTTGCTCTTCTCCCCGGCAGTGGTGGTGAGGAGATGCCCGGGTCAGCTGGGGCCTGGTCTTTATAGTCCCCTTCCAAGCAGCTGCAGGTGGGGCAAGGCGGCTCCCGGCTGAGCCCGGGCCTGCAGGGGGCAGGCGGCAGTCCCACAGGTGCGGTGGGGTGGGGTGGGCTGGCCTTGCACAGGCGGCGGCAGCAGCAGCAGCAGAGCTGGACCCACCTGCCTGGCTTGCTCTTCTCCCTGGAAGTGGTGGTGAGGAGATGCCCGGGTCAGCTAGGGCCTGGTCTTTATAGTCCCCTTCCAAGCAGCTGCAGGTGGGGCAAGGCGGCTCCCGGCTGAGCCCGGGCCTGCAGGGGGCAGGCAGCAGTCCCACAGGTGCGGTGGGGTGGGGTGGGCTGGCCTCGCACAGGCGGCGGCAGCAGCAGCAGAGCTGGACCCACCTGCCTGGCTTGCTCTTCTCCCCGGCAGTGGTGGTGAGGAGATTTACCTTCATTTATAGATTTATAAACTACTGACCATATTTTAAAATAGCCAAATAGTTTTCTCAGAAGGGGTCCTCTAGCGAATTTGTTGATTTGGTTAGATGAAACATCAGGATTTGTTCCACCCAGATACTAAGATCTCGCTTTTGATACTATGGCCACATGGCTCTAGTCTTATCTACCTTAGGTTGATAAAAACATGGATGCTCCTCTGAAAGCCATCCGTATTTAAGATCCAAGGCGATATAACCAGTTAGCTCATTCACGCGTGCAAAGGGATTAAGTGACAAGCACACTGTGAACCAGCCCCAGCATTTGACAACTATCCCCCAAAGGAGGTGGAATTGCCCTATCAGGACAGTTGCCCGAGACGACCTGGCGGGAATTTAGAGGAAGCGCTGGCTCCACAGTTCTCAACTCATACGCAGCATCAAACACGGGCAGGCTACTTTAAGCAAGCGCGCCAAGACCACCGCCCCCTAAACTGACGTGAAACACATCGCGGGCCAGAAACAATTCACCCCACTGCATCATTTCAACAGACGAACACGAAAGATGGCACTTCCTTCTCCCTAAAATGGCGGTTCATAGAGAACGGAAAGGGCAACATCGTATATATGAACTCTTTAGTTACACCATAGCGCTTTAAATGCTTACTACAAAAAGCTGCAAATACGATACCAGATATTACTCCCATTACAACTAAGATACACCTCAAGAGTGCAAATCCACTAATATCTTGTGGCTTAAGCGAAGAAAAATTCCAGCGCTTTCAAGTGATGGCGTCGTTGGCTCTGAAAAGAGCCTTTGGGTTTCGTGAATGGTTTTCAGGGCAGATGAAACAAAGGGGCGGGCGCGGATCTCTAAGCCCTCTCCCCATGGATCCGCCGGGCCAGCTGAATGTCCTTCGGCATGATGGTCACCCTCTTGGCATGGATGGCGCACAGGTTGGTGTCCTCGAAGAGCCCCACCAGGTAAGCTTCACTCGCCTCCTGCAGCGCCATCACGGCCGAGCTTTGGAAGCGCAAGTCCGTCTAGAAATCTTGAGCGATCTCGCGCACCAGGCGCTGGAAGGGCAGCTTGCGGATCAGCAGCTCGGTGGACTTCTGGTAGCGGTGGATCTCTCGCAGGGCCACGGTCCCCGGCCGGTAGCGATGCGGCTTCTTCACGCCGCCGGTGGCAGGGGCGCTCTTCCGGGCAGCTTTGGTGGCCAGCTGCTTGCGCGGCGCCTTGCCGCCGGTGGACTTGCGAGCGGTTTGCTTTGTTCTCGCCATCTCTTCAAGTGCATGCGCATATACAACTCCGACCACGGAAAAAAAGCGAAGACACCTACAAATTGAAGGATTCGATGCTTGCACCTGCATTTATAGTCCAGTCCTCCCTCCCTCTCGATTGGCTGATACTAGAAAGCCGATCCTCATTGGAGAGTTGCTAGATTTGAAAACTCGCGCGTTGGTTGGTGCGAAAAATGGAACGCCTACTAGCAACCCCACTCTCCTGTTTTATGCGAGTTTTCCGGGCACAATCGCCAATTAAAAGCAGGCAGTGTTTCATGCTTGTTGCTGTTTGGGACGTGACATAACTGGGCGAGGTTATCTTCCACTCTTAATATACTTGATGATTGCGAACCCTGTTCTAAGCTCGCTTAAATCTTCCGTGTACAAGCAAGAAAATGGAAACGTTGATAGGTCAGCGTGGAAATCCCGGTTTTTGAATACACTGAGACTCCCGCTTCTATTTCTCGTAGCCTCACCCAACACAGCTTCCTCATAGCGCTTTCCATCACATCCGTTTCTGGTTGATCCAGCATTTCAGTACCTTAGGAAAATGGTTGGCTGTGGTGTGGTACAGCCAAGGTTAAACGTTTTTAAGCTGCAGTCCTATACACACTTGGGAGTAAGTCAGGGGAGCAATGGGAATTCTAAATTGACAGGTGACTAGGATTGCATTGTAAAGGCTGCAGTCCTAAGCACAGTTACCTGATAGGATTGGGTTAGGCGAGCGTTCGAGACAAAGCATATAAAATCCATTGTAATAGGACTTAAATATGCATAACTTTGGCTGGATCCTGACCTGTGTATGTATACTAGTAAATAAGTTTCACTGAACTGGATGAGGCTCACTCCCAATGAAGTATCACGGAATGCAGCCTTAAAGGGTATCTTATTTTTCACACACACTCACCTGTGAGAGAAACTTGAACATTTAAAAAAGAAGGTAAAAAAATTAAGGCTTTGACGCCAAGCATACTTCGAAATAAACTCCAGGGAGAGCAAGGTGGCTTGTTTCTCAGTTACAATGTGTACGACTGAAACACAAAAAAAGACCCTTCCACTTTGTCCAACCTTTGTTTTCAAGGGATTTGCTCTGAAAATGATACATTGTATTTAATTTTCTTAGAATGGGATCCTAAGTCTGTGTAAAATAATATCGAGGTAAGAAGTCCCAATAGAAGAGTTAACCATATCTTATTTTGTACTTTAGAATTAAGGATTAAGCTCTTAAACGTGTGTGTGTATAAATATATCACATTAATTTCAATCCAGTGTATACCATCTTTACAATAGTTTAATATGATATTCAACAGCTTTTCTTTGGATCTGGCGAGCTGGTTAGGGCTTGGCTGATTAGCAATGGTGAATCTACTTTGTGGAAGTCTGTGTTACCTCTGTTTATTTGGAATCTCTCTACAGTAAGGATATTAGCATAAAACATTGACATTATGTCCTATTGCAGAGATTAGTGTCTGAAGATGTGATCTGGACAGTTTTCCAGTTCTTTTTGGAAATTGTATAGCTTTAATTTACAAAGAAAAACAAAAGTTTCACTCTTCCGAGGTCTTCCCAGATCCTGCATTCGGGGATTTAGAGCCCTTTTAAAAATGTTGTTTTTTATTTTGCTTTTTCAGAAGTTGAATGAACAAAAAGCACCCCTTGCTCTTTTCCTCAGTTAAAGTATTTGATAATTTGATAGCAGGAATTATGCGAAAATTGCAATTTATTAACTCAAAAGAAACACAAACTGAGCAGTCAAAAGAGTCTCTTCTGCCTTTCAGCAGGGCGGGTTCTACAGCGGACCAATCACAAGGCAGCTCCTCTCTATAAATAAACAGCGGCTGACCTACTTGAGCTCACTTTTCTTCTTTGGGGATTATTTTGGAGTGTTCTGTTAGCAACCATGTCTGAAACGGCGCCCGCTGTTGCCGTCAGTGCCGCGGCTCCCGTTGTAGCTTCGAAAGCTCCTGCTAAAAAGGCAAAGAAAGCGGGAGCCGCCAAAGCCCGCAAGGCTTCAGGTCCCAGCGTCGCAGTGGCTGCTTCTAAGGAGCGCAAAGGAGTGTCTCTGGCAGCCCTGAAGAAAGTGTTGGCTGCTGGAGGCTACGATGTAGAGAAGAACAACAGCCGCATCAAGCTCGGCCTGAAGAGCTTGGTGAGCAAAGGGACCTTGGTGCACACCAAGGGCATTGGTGCTTCAGGCTCCTTCAAGATCGGCAAGAAACCCGGCGAAGGGAAAGAAAAGGCGCCGAGGAAGAAGGCAGCGGTGAAAGTCAAGAAGCCCGTTGCGAAGAAGCCCGCCGGTGGCGTCAAGAAACCCAAAAAAGCCGCGGCTGCCAAAAAGAGCCCGAAGAAGCCTAAGAAGCCTGCAGCGGCCAAGAAGGCAGCCAAGAGCCCGAAGAAGACGAAGCCAGTGAAGCCGAAGAAAGTAGCCAAAAGCCCGGCCAAAGCGAAAGCCGTGAAGCCTAAGACGGCCAAGCCGAAGACCGCCAAACCGAAGGCAGCAAAGGCTAAGAAGGCGGCGCCTAAGAGGAAATAAACATGGCCAGCGCGTTCTTTTTTTAAAAATCCCAAAGGCTCTTTTAAGAGCCACCCACTTAATCGAAAAAGAGCTGTCCTGCACCTTACTGAAATGCACATAAGCAGCGCGGTCCTGCTCATGTTTACTCGGATGTAAACCCTAGTGCAAACCCCACTGTCAGTGGGGTTGGCACCCTGGAGAGCGTTCGTAAAAGCTTGGAAGTACAGTAGAATTAACCGGCTTCTGGGGTAGCGATTAATTGTAAGTTAGCTCTAGCAGCAGTATCACAATTTTTGTGTGCGTGCTTCCAAAGAGCCTCTTCTAATTGGGCTTTCAACCCAAGCATAAAACCATGTTGGAAATATCTGCCTGGAGATGTGCGGAAGAGCCCTTGCTACTCTGTTACGCGAGGGTGGGTGGGTGGGTGGGGGGACAACGACTCCTATCGCTGGTATTACAGGGGGTGTTTAAACATTTAGGCTACAATATTCATATTTTGGAGCATGTCCCAATGAGCCCAGTGGAACTTAGGAGTATGAATAGGATCGGGTTTTAATTTGTTTATAAGGAAACAATCGTATTCCATTTACAATGCAGTCCTATACATGTCTACTGAGAAGTAACTCCTATTGAATTCAATGCTTACTCCCAAGTAAGCCGTAGTAGAAAGTATTAAAACGAACTCATGTTTGCGGAAAACCGCTGTCAGAAGTTATGTACACCCGAGCCTGTGCCCCCCATGTTAGATTCTGTTTTACTGACTGTTTCTTAAAGGACTGCACGTCTTATGGAAATGAATTTTTACTGGGTGGAGGGAGCAGTTTGTCACTTAAAGCCAGATCTTTTTCATGTTTACACAGGTTCCATTGAGTTTCATGGACTTACTTTTCAAATAAAAGTGAAATCATGTTGATTTCTATTTAAAATAAAATAGCAGGTATTTATTCTTTTGGCGGTGGGGGTGACGCCGACTCTGCAATAACTTTCCAAATATTTTTTTGTGACTGAACATTATGCTTCGACCTTCG
Source organism: Shinisaurus crocodilurus (assembly GCA_021292165.1). NCBI lineage: Eukaryota > Metazoa > Chordata > Lepidosauria > Squamata > Shinisauridae > Shinisaurus > Shinisaurus crocodilurus. Next base: position 249,133,204 of record CM037879.1, read on the forward strand.
AATTGCAGATCTTTCCTTTCCTAGTCAGTGTGACGTGATTGGCTCAAACCGAGGTATTGTCTAAACAGCCAATGGGCACTAAATATCAAAATTGTCCAATCACGAAGGACTTAAACGTTCAGTTTTAACATTGACCAATAAGAAATGCGAAACACAATCCTCTCATTTGCATAACGTCAATACAAAAAGAAGCAGCATAGTACCTGGCTGTTGGCGTTTGTGTTGAAAGTAGAGATGACGGAGCTAGCCAAGTCGGGTACCTGTTTCTAAAAAAGGATCTAAAAAAGCTGTGACAAAGACTCATAAAAAAGGTGTGGAGAAAGCCAACCTAAGCCTCCTGCCTGACACACATACACTCACCAAGGAGGGGGGAAGGAGACCCAGGGGGGGGAGACAGCCAGTCTCCACAGATGCCAAAGGGGACAAACAACATCTGCATAGAATCACCCCAGGGGGGAAGGCAGGAAGCATCACCAGGTTTGTCAATGCTCTCGCATATCAGCCCCATCTACATAAGACTTGAATACCTCTCCAGAGCAGACACTTCGGCACCCCTAAGAAATGGCCACTCAACACCATAGGATGGGACCATTAAGCAAGTGGCTTCAAAGGGACCCCATCCCACGGGGGGAGGGCGTCACCCCACCTGACCCAAAAGGCCGCCCCTCAGGGAGGGTGTCAACCCACCTGATCACGGAGGGAAGGGCTACCTGAAACACCAAGGTATAAAACACCCTGCGCAAGGGAACTGGAACCTGTTCAGCAATCTTGCCCATGCCTGGGGTAAGGGAACGAAGGATCGGCAACCCCAGGTAGCAGCACCCGGCGCGCTCCAGCTAGCTGGAATCACTGGCCGCTTGGGTTGACCGGACCCCCGGGAAACCAAGCTGAAATCACTCACAAGCCGCTTGGGTAAACCAGGCCTCCGCTGGGAACCCAGCTAGCCACTTGGGTAGCCCGGGCCTCCGCCGGAAACCCAGCTAGCCGCTTGGGTAGACCGGGCCTCCGCCGGGAACCCAGCTAGCCGCGTGCGGTTGACTGGGCCTCTGCCGGGACCCGAGCTGAACTAACTAGCTGAGGGCCCTGAAATCACGGTGTCCTTGAGACTTCTTGCTTGTTACTTTGTACCGTACTGATAAGCTGTATTGCTGGCGTGGGTCTGAGTTTGTGAGGGTAATTTTGTAAATAAACTTGTTTTCTAAAAGATACTTTTGTGGCTATAAGTTATCCCTTTGTTCTGGGCTAAGGGTGAGGCGCTGGGGACCTCGGAGAAGGCCCGCCCCAGGACTCGCTACCCCCTTAGCATTGAACCCGCGCAGAAGACCAGGTTGTCGGTCTTCCACTAAAGGCGATAAGAAAGAAACACAAGAAAGTCCGAAAAGAGAGCTATTCTATCTATGTGTACAAAGTGCTGAAGTTACAGTATCACTTCTCGGGAGATTCAAACCGCTGCAAGGCTCTTGTTGCCAGGGGAGCTGGCTAAACATGCTGTATCTGAGGGCACCAAGTCCGTCACCAAATACATCCGCTCCAGGAAGGTTACCTTTTGATTTTAATCCGAAGGCTCTTAAGGGCCACCAACCATCCCTTCAGTGAAAGAGCTCTAATCACTCACATACACCCTTAAATATTAAAACTATACTTAAACATGAGTTATGTCTTCCACTACATTTGAAGGCTTCCGGTAATTTTTCCTTGTTTTTATTAGTTGTGGTTGGACTACATAAATACAGAACGTAAGTAACGGGTCCACGTTTTTTGAGATTTACATTTCTACTTTAGATGGTAGCCATTATTTATAGACCAAATACATTCAGATATATTCCAAATAGTTATAGGCATTGGCAGAGTGAGTCCAAGCTGTTTCCTAGCGGCAAGTTAAATAAATGGAAATATCCGCGTTTTGCAAGGATTGGCCAGTTCTAGGCGGCTCAGCGCTTTCCTCCTAGAAACTGCAGTCGAAGCCCTGAAGAGCCCAAAGTCACATTAGGATTATAGATTTTAAAGTACTAGTATCCCTGTAGAGTCAACTTTTAAAAAATATAAATCATTGATGAGTGCATGGAAAATGGGTAGAATGCTCATTTTTAGAACAATTTAACTGAGACTCCACTTTCCACGGCCGCCCGCTTCACCGCGGTAATACCAAAGGGTAAGCAAGGAAGAGGCAGCCGATTTTTGTTGTTTTTTAAATCAAAGTGCGCTTTTTCAAATTATCCAATAAGGTTGTGGTTTCCTAGTATCAGCCAATCAAACATTCGAATTTCTGCAACGGGGAGAGTTGTTTTTCTAGCAGCAGCCAATCAAGGGCGACAAGTGGTGTATAAATTTTGCCGCCGGGACTGAAGGTTTTGGTTATTTCGTCTTGGTGAGGTGATGGCGAGAACAAAGCAAACCGCTCGCAAGTCCACCGGCGGCAAGGCACCGCGCAAGCAGCTGGCCACCAAAGCTGCCCGGAAGAGCGCCCCTGCCACCGGCGGCGTGAAGAAGCCGCATCACTACCGGCCGGGGACCGTGGCCCTGCGAGAGATCCACCGCTACCAGAAGTCCACCGAGCTGCTGATCCGCAAGCTGCCCTTCCAGCGCCTGGTGCGTGAGATCGCTCAAGATTTCAAGACGGACTTGCGCTTCCAAAGCTCGGCTGTGATGGCGCTGCAGGAGGCGAGCGAAGCTTACCTGGTGGGGCTCTTCGAGGACACCAACCTGTGTGCCATCCATGCCAAGAGGGTGACCATCATGCCGAAGGACATTCAGCTGGCCCAGCGGATCCATGGGGAGAGGGCTTAGAGATCCGTGCCCGCCCCTTTGTTTCATCTGCCCTGAAAGCCATTCACGAAACCCAAAGGCTCTTTTCAGAGCCAACGACGCCATCACTTGAAAGAGCCTGGAAGTCGTTCATTTGCGTCTGGAGGCTTCGCAATACTCTTACGTGTAAATAAGCTTTTAAATTTACTGGGGCTTCCTTTCAAGTTCCAAGCACTTACAGAATTCCTTTTACTTTTCACTCTTAAGCATTTATTTTAAAGATATTTGTGTACTGTGTCTCCATCTCGAAATGTCTGTTCTGCTCCAGGATTCTCCCGATATGTGTACTTAAAAAGAAAAAAACCCACGGTCCTATAGAGATCTGGGAGCAGGCCCCAGTGGTGCTTGTGAGTAGACACATTACCTAGGATTGTACTGTGACTTTTATTAATATTTCAGTAGAATTCACCAGAGCTTGCTATTTCGACCGTTAAGGTTTGCTGTGAGTTTCAGCAACCCACCATAGTGCTGTAGAAGCCCTGGGTTTGTTTCACCACTGGCTGACCGGTTCTGATTGGCGGGAAGCTATGAGGCAGGGAGGTTTAAAACCGGAAAAGCCCGCGCTTTCTTCGCTGGCTGTCGTCCAGATTTAGCAATATTTCATAGCGAGGTGTCCAATCTGGAGCTGAACTTTGTCTGAGACCCTCTATTAGTCCTGCCGTGATGTCTCTTACTAGATAATAGAATGAGTTCATGCCATTTTCACTGTTTCTTCAGTTTCTACAACTTTCTCAAGCTTTTGTGCTGATTTCAATCAGTCCTACTTGTCCAAATCTCTCAGAAATAAATACCACTTCGCTCTCTTATTACTGCGTTGAGCAATGCCGCAAAAGAAAGCTGAATGCTTTCCTTTCCCAGGTATGGACAAACAGCACCCTTTTGCAGCAGTTGGGGAAAGGACCTTGGGAAGGTACCTCTGTCTAGTACTAACAATGGGGTGAGCTCATGTTTCTCCGCAGCAAGTTGGATCTGCAACTGATTTTTGCAGTTTAGAGTGCTTGGAGCACTGTGCGCCTGTTCATTTTGGCCAGCCCTGTCCTTTTCTAGGATACTACATCTCTCTCCTCCATTCTTTCATCTTTTTATTTTTTTTCTCCAGCAGTCTACCCACGTAGCATGTTCAATCTTCTTTGAGCTGTGTTTGGGTCCCCTTGGGCCAGGGCTCTCCAACCTTGGGTCCCCAGATGTTGCTGGACTACAGCTCCCAGAATCCCTTGCCATTAGCCATGCTGGCTGGGTATGCTGGGAGCTGTAGGTCAGCAACATCTGGGGACCCAAGGTTGGAGAGCCCTGCGTTAGGGATTTCCCACTATTTTTTTTTGAGGGGACATGTTTCTGAAAAACGACACACACACCCCAACTGCTGATGGTACTGTTGTGTCAATGGTACTGTTTTTTGGTTACATAAGGATCTATATTTGGAGAATGAGTTCATTATTTGTGCATGGGAGATATATATAGATATATAGAATGATAATGATAATGATAATGATAATGATAATAAAAAATAATTATTATTTATTTCTTACCCGCCTCTCCACTCAGATCGAGGCGGGGAACAACCATAAATATAAAATACATAGCTAGTTAAAACATAGTAAATATTATTAAAATATTCTTAAAAACCTTTAAAAGTATCCTAAAAACTCTTAAAATTCCACTGGGTAGGTCTGTCGGAAGAGGTCAGTCTTTATGGCCTTTTTAAAAGCCAAGAGACTTTCTAGTTGACGAGTCTCCTCCGACAGGCCTTTCCACAATCTGGGAGCAGCAGAAGAGAAGGTCCTCTGGGTGGTACCCGCCAGCCTAGTCTTGGCTGACTGGAGTAAATTCCTCCCAGAGGACCTAAGTGTGTGGGGCGGATTGTATGGGAGAAGGCGATCCTGCAGGTAACCCGGACCCAAACCATGTAGGGCTTTAAAGGTAATAACCAACACTTTATACTTCGCCCGGAAAGAGCGAAAATATGAGAGAAAGGGATTATGATCTAGCCCTGGAATCAAACTTGATGGAGGGGCAGGTCAAAGCTAGTTGTTGTTCCTTCCAGTATGAATGAGTGTAAGCATTTTATTATGGCCCTTCCCACAAGAAAAAACCCATCAGCAACTCAGTTCCCTCACAGGGGCACTGCTAAAATTTTCTTTGCCCATTCTCCCACTCACAGCTTTCACCCAGACCTCAGCCTCTCATGTCCAGAAATGGTTGTGCTGTTTTATATGAGATTGCTGTAGAAGGCTTCCCCGTTGTCCCCTTGCAACCAAATCCCACCACACAGTGGTTTATATTCAACAGGGAAACTGGAGGCTTTAGGAAGCCACAAACCTCTCGCACCTGTGTGTGGGGGTGTTTGAGGCGAATATGGGAATACGTTCTGATATGTTCCTGTGATAAGGAACAGGCCAGGTGTCAGCACCTGGCATCATTGGGCAGCTGCCAGTGCCCTGGCACCTGATGGGGCAGGTGCTTATTCTGGGTTTGCAAGCCTCCCACCATTTGAATTAAACCACAGTGACCCTGAATTAGTGTTACTCCTAAGCACTGTGGGACATTACAGTGGTGACGCCTGTTGCTGTTGGTCACTGCCAGCAGGCATGCTCCGTGGGGGTGGGACCGTGGGAGAACCAATGTAAGGAGTGTTAGCCCACCAGAGCACACATTTGCCAGTCCCCTCTCAAACCAGAAACCGGCCCTGATAAGGAAAGTGTGCTCTCTGCACCTTCATTAATGTTGTGTTCCAGGGCTCTGCCTGACATTGAGAAGAAATTGTGAACTGTAGCTCAAATTATGGTCTGTTTGCTGGATGATTATCACTTCAGTGCACTGCATCTTCTTTTTCATGAACACTGTTTCACAGGTCAAAGCAGCAGCAGCTTTTGATCCAGTTCCTTGCATCAGCACACCTGTATTAGAAAATTTACCACCTGTATGACTAACAGGATATTATTTGGGGGTGGGTGGGGGGGAGGGGGTAAGGGAAGCCCAAAGTAGCCTTGCTGAAAAATGGGGGGGGTGCCATTTGTCCCCCTCCCCCGCATTGTCCAGCTGTTTGCACATGCTTGCTTAGCAGCCTGAAGCTGCCAGGAGCAATCCAGCAGCCATGGTTTGCATATATGTGCTCTAGAGACCATGGGTGGACAACCTGTGGTACACTGAAAGGATGAATGATTTACTTTTTAATGGGTAATTTGGACTACTATATTTTGTTTTCAAAGCTAACAAGTTTGTAAATGTTTGAAACACACACTTCCTTCAAGTACCTTCAGCTTTATCGCTAAACATAGTATTAAAAGGGAATTGGTGCACAAAACTGATGTTATGAAACATTTTGGAAGTGCCACCTGTTTATTATACCAATTTTATTTACTACACTTACATCCCACCTTTTCTCCAAGAAGCTCAGGGTGGCATACAGGGTTCTCCCATTTTAGCCTCACAACAACCCTGTGAGGTAGGCTTAGGCTGAGTCAGAGTGACTCATCCAAGCCAGGTGAGCTTCATGGCTAAGTAGGGATTTGAACCTGGTCCCAGTCAGACACTAACTACTACACTCACTGTACTTCACTCAAGCCACAGGAGGCATGGTGTTGCTGCCAAGGGAAATTTTAGAGGGGAGGGGGGCTGGAACATTATGCTAGGAAGGAACATGGCCTGGAGTCACCTGGATTTAGACGTGTAGAGATATGGGAAACTGCCACCTCCTGCTGTGAGAAATAAAATTCATTCATGCTTCTCAAGCAGTTAACCTTTCCTAATCCATAAAAGTAAAGGGTTCCTGACATACATCTAGTGCTCATATGATATAACTCAAGCCTCCTTAGTTAGTACCCAATAAATTAAATAGGTGTGGCTTGCATCCTTTGATCATGGAACAAAGGGAACATCTGAGCTCCATGCTGTGGCTTCAGAAATGCCATTGGGCAGCAATCTGAAATGAAGGCTTCTATCAATACTGTGTATAAATGCCCAAAGACCAACTGGGCTGAAAGAGCCGTCCCTTCATACTTCTCTAGTGAAATAACCTTTCTTAAGCTGCACCCAAATGGCAAGGTTTACTCTTAATCGTGATGATCATCACATGCCTCAAGCAGAGAGCAGGAGTGACCAGGATGTCCTTTTACAAAAGATGCCTGCCTGCCTGCCTGGTTCAGTTTCAAAGAATGCCTCACCTCCGTAAGCGAGGCCACAAGCTACACCATCACGGACTGAAGAGACTGAGAGAGAAGATGTGAAGAGAAAGCCAGCCAGGGCAGGTACACACAGACCCCCCCCTTTCACCTGATACCACACTTGCTCACAATAGAACACACATGCATTCCCTCAGACTACTTCCCCTCCCTTGGCAGTCAAACGAGCTGTGAAACATTCCAAACAGGAGAGGGGCGCCAAGATGCCTAGTGGCCACAAAGAAATGGCAAGTACTCCTTGCCATTACACTCCTAAAGTACCCAGAGAAACAGGTACTCCTGACCCTAAAGTACCCAGAGAAACAGGTACTCCTGACCCGTTCGACAGGAACGCAGGAGGGAGGAGGGAGCCAAGAAGAAGGGATAAAAAAAGGGGCTTGTGGCGGGAAAAGGTTGTTGGTCGTGGGCAGCAAGCTGCGCGGAGGTCCAGGGCTTCGGTCTGACCTCAGGATCCAGCCCTGGGCAGCTCCCGGTGAAACTAGCTGAATTCGCCTAGTCGCTGAGCTATGCGGCTATCAAGGAATCAGGGTCATTCCAGGTAAACCTTGTGTGTACTGTTGCTACGACTTGCTCTATACCCATGTCAGTTGCAGGCACGTGCTTTGCGAGCTGCTTTTGTGTATGTTTTGATGCACTCAATTAAACTGTTTACCTATAAACATTGTAGTGGCTCCCATTCATAAAACTGCTTCCTTCACTGTCCTAGTGTTAAAATTGGCTGTGGCTTTTGTCTAAGTGCCGCGGACCGCGTGTAAAGGGCTAACTTTGCTCCGGTTAACCCCTGGGTACCCAGACCCGCACAATTGGACCGACTTTGATCCTTTTTCACAGAAGAGGAGAACTGGATGGGTGGATGGGGTGTGTGAATGGGTGTGTGTGGAAGAGACTCTGGGGTGGCTTTGTCCTACTTCACTGCTGGCATTCAGTCCTAGGATCATAGAGTTGGAAGGGGTCTACAAGGCCAACGAGTCCAACCCCCTGCTCAATGCAGGAAACTAGAGGAGGGGTCTCCCATCCAAGTAATAACCAGGCCTGACCCTGCTTAGCTTTCCACGCCTAGACAAGCTGAGCCAGCGTGAGCCACAGGCCTGTATATCCTCAGAGGAGGAAATGCGGCCCTCAGGCTGAAAAAGGTTCCCCAGCATAGGCTATAGGCTAAGGCACCTGGCTCTTCCTGTGTCACTGGCAAGTCTGGTTGAAAGTTTTTGTGGGCCTTTCCCAAGGTGCCCACAGTGAGTCTCTAGGGGCCCTAAAGTGTGGGCTGGGTGGACTCACTGTGAACCGAGAGAAAGTCCTCAGGACTTGCTCTCACATTCATGGAGACTGGGTTCACATGATCGCAGAGGGAAAATAAGACGCGGTTTCGTGAGCTGCCTAATTAGCATAATTACCCTTGCCAGGCACGGGTTGTCGTGACATCTGAACCCAGTGAGGCTGGGTGGCTGGCGTGGTTGACAAACCTCCCTGAAACCCATGGCTTGCTCTAGGCTTGCTGGGTGATTTGTAAACCACCCCAGTCACCCACCCTTGCCAGGTTTGGACATCATTACAACCTGCACCTGGTGAGGGTAATTATGCTAATTAGGCAGCTGGGGCCAGCTCACATGGGGAGGGAAAATAAACCATGGCTTGTTTTCCCTCCGTGACTGTGTGATGTGAACCCAGTCTTAGTGTGGGACTAAGCCCAGTCAGAAACGATGCGCAACTACCTCTGATCCAGCTGGGTCCTCCATGGTCTGAGAAAGCACCCCACACCTGCACGCACCATCACACAGGACAATAGGTGGAAGTGGGCAGGTGTTGCTGCTACTTCCAAGCTGGCTGGCACCAAAGCAAAGCGACAGCACACCAAAGAGTCCTTCGGCTGTCTTTACAGTGCAGGGGGCTGAGGCTGAACCAGGTCTGGGCTTCAGCAAGAGCTTGACTGACTCAGACAACTAAATGTATAGAAACAACAGTGATCATTAGTCTTTTTGATCTGGTGTGTAAGGCTGGACACTTCTGAAAAATGTAGCCCGGTCTGTTTGCCCATTCCCTTTTCCTGCAATCCTGCCCTGCATCCCCTTTTTCTAATGCAATGATTTTTCAGAGTTCTAATTACCATACCCTATCCTTTAAAAATAATGCAAGCTTCTAGACCAGGGCTCTCCAACCTTGGGTCCCCAGATGTTGCTGACCTACAGCTCCCAGCATACCCAGCCAGCATGGCTAATGGCAAGGGATTCTGGGGTCAACATCCAGCAACATCTGGGGACCCAAGGTTGGAGAGCTCTGCTCTAGAGACACAATCCTGAGCAGGAGGGTAGTAGTTTGCTACTGCTCTGTGTTGTGGTAAATCCCCTTCTTCTTTCCCTTGCTACTTTCACTCCAGGTGGCTATACATAAAGCCAAGCCTTCCCAGATACTCAAAGTTCACCCTGTACCAGGAAGATCTATGGATTGGGCTACAAATGGAATCAAAATTGATTTAAATCCAAGCAGGGCTGTTTTGTCACCTTAGGCAGAGTGGACAAGAGGTGTATCCATGCAACTTGCTGATGCACTCTAGAACCTCCTGCAATGCGAGGTTTCTGGAGTGCACTCAGTTCATACAGAGAGAGCTAGCATGATGAATGCCTCTTAAATTGTGCCGCAGTTGCACTAGGCAACTGCCTAGACTGTCTGTCTGTCTGTTCTGGCTGGCCCCGAATCTTAGCATTTCAGCTTAATATGGATCAGACTGATAGGCCGAGTTACGCAGACCTTAGTCAAACTTTTAATTATTTCTGTATAGCTGTAAAAATTGCATGCGTTTTGAGATGCTTTGGGATGAACAGTGTTATCAAAAAGTTAACTATGACTGATATTACAGGTTTTCCCTTCCCTGATAGAATTATATTGTATCATTTAGGAAATAAGTGATCCAGTTTACAGCTTTATGTGTACAAGTGAATCCTGTCCCCCATCACATTTTGGAAGCATAAAATGATATCTATTATATTTAAAATAATGAGTGACGTTTTCTCTTTTGGAATTTTATTGCTATTACCATGTTCTGCCTGATCCTGTTAAGTCAGTTACATCGCAGACCCATTAGGTCTTTATCTTGCCGGATAAAATGCAGTGCCCAAGAACTGCCCCACTGCTCAAAGCCTTTCCAACTATAAGACAGCAGGGCTTGTGTGGGTGTGCTGTCTTTGAAAGTTTTGAGGAGCTGCCTGAGCAGAAGGATCAAGGAGTTTCTCTGAATGGATGGATAAGGAAGAGAACGAGAATCCCCTCTTGGACACTGTGGCAAAGATGCTGAAAAGTCTGTAGAGCATCTGAAAAGGGCAGATAAAATAACAGACATGCTGCGCAACGTTGCAGTTCTGGCTATTGTCGCTCTGCATTGGCTCATGACACATAAACGTAAGTAGTACAGTTCTAATTACTACATTGCTAGACAAATTAGGCCTTGATCCCAAATTGCTTGACACATGTGAATTCGGACCTTAGGGCTGCTGTTCCAGGCACACTTCCCTGGTAAGTCCCATTGAACCTGGTAGGATTTACTTCTGAATAAATATACATAGGATTGGGCTGCAAAGTGGAATATTTTAGCCTCATGTGCCACCCAATTGATGTTGGACTGGAATAGAGGTCAAGCCAAAACCTATTTAAAAGGTATGTATGTCTTTGTTTCGGACTGGAGCTGATTTATTTACATAGTAATAGGGCTAAAATGGGCCCGGGTGTTCTGGCTTTACTGGTTTGGCTATTGATTTTCAAAAATGTTGTACTTTCCCCTCAAGATAGATTCCTATTCATAAATCTTTCATGGTAAATAGACTTGTACTGAGTGTGGTTAACTGTGCAGTCGAGGTGACGCTGATGTTATGCATGATTTCACCTGTTTTTCTGCCATATTTATCTTTCCACTAACGGAGGCATGCTTCCTATACTGCTGTTCTTTTTTCCCCAGGCAATAGTGGCAATGTTGCCATTGCAGATGCTTCAGTAATCCCAATTGGAGGTAAATACTGAGTCATTGTATCTGTGATATATTTAAACTTAAATCCCTCCTTATCCTATTTGCCTGAGATGATCAGTGTGTGTCTATTTTAGTCTATATATTTATAAAACAGCCTCTCATCTTTCATTCCTGTCTCCAACCTTCCTCCTCCTGAGTAGTATTGTCTCACATTCAGGGGCCCTAATCAACCCCCTATTCACTTTTGGACCTCCAGATGTATTGGCTTACGACTCCCATCATCAACTCCCTTCATAGACAGTAGTGAAGTGAGGGATCATGGGAGTTGTAGGCTAAAACATCTGGAGGGCCACAAGTTGCCCGCCCCTGGGTAGGAACCAGCAGCCTAGAGCCCTCAAGCCCTCTCCATCCCCACAGCAGTCAGAGGTCTTTAAGGGCACAGCCCTATGCAGCATGTTTAGACAGAAAAAAGTGCTACAAGTGCCAGCATCCCTCCAACCAGCCATGCTGACTGGGGTATGCTGGGAGTTGCAGGACTTTTTTCTAGTCTAAATATGCTATAGGGTTGCATCTTCAAAAACCTAGTCTCTGCCCCAGAAAGGTGGGGTGTTTTTTTGTGTGGTGGTGGTTGCAGAGTTACCGTAACCCTTCCTTCCCTTTGCACTGTGCAGCCCCAAATCCCCACCCCACCCAGCAATTAGGCTTGCCCATCTTTTTAAAATGAGAACAATGAAGCTAATCTCTTCCCCACTCCTGTTTCCTTGTCTTTCATTCAAAAGTGCCTTATGCTCCAACAAAGTCTGCTTCTACGGCTAATATTCCAGCATGACCTATTTTGTGCAAATCTGAATTTAAATTTCAAGTGTGCAGAAACAGAGGAATCTCCCCTTCATTATAGGTCTCCTATCTCTGCCAGCAGGCAAGAACATGTAAGGTAATGAGCAGGGTCAAGAGATTCAGTTTTCATAACAACTCCAACTAAGTTGATTCATATAGCTATCTGGCCAACGGTGGAGGTGGTGGCGGCGGCCGTGCACCTGCCTCCCGCCACACGCCTGCTGGGATTGGCTGCACAGGATGCGTTGGGAAATGCTGGAATAACGGTGCTTCACAACGCCTGCTGAAAGCCAAATCTGATGACGTGGCCAGCCTTTCCCAACACTGGCTGGGGGTGATGGGACTAATAGTCCAGCACATTTGGAGGGGGCCAGGTGTGGGGAAGGCTGTAATAGGCCTTCAGAGTAGTGCCATGAAACAGAAAGCAGATTTACGTGTGTATGTGCGAGACAATGAAGTACCCTCTTCTTCACACGGGTTTATGGAGTTATTTATTCATTTCATTGTGATACCGCCCAATAGCTGAAGCTCTCTGGGTGGTTCACAGCAATTCACAAAATATAAAATATAGATACAATAAAAGACAGCATAAAATACAGATACAATAATAGTACAGTATAAAATACAGATACCATAAAATACAACATAAAATTTCAATATACAAAATTTAAAACAGTTTAAACAGCTAAAAAAAATTTCAATAAAAAACTAGACCTCTTAAAACAGCTGACATGTCCCATCATATGCCATTCAATGGCTGGGAGTTGAGGACAGTCTTAACCTTGCGCCGAAAAGATGGCAGAGTTGGCACCAGGCGCCATGTCCCATCCGATACTTTATGCACATTTCGCCTCCTCCCAGCCCCCCAACTGGCCTTACTTGGTTTACATATGAGGAGGCGTGTGCGTGTGTGTGTGTGTGTGTGTGTGCAGGAACCCTCAAAGGCTCTTCCCTTCACATTTATATTTATACCCCACCTTTTTTCCTGCAAGGAACCCAAGGCGGCTTACATAATCCTCCTCCTCCTCTCCATTTTATCCTCACAACAACCCTGTGAGGTAGGTTAGGCTGAGAGTCAGTGACTGGCCCAAAGTCACCCAGTGAGTTTCATGGCCGAGCGGGGACTAGAACCTGGATCTCCCGAGTCCTAGTCCAACGCTCTCACCACTACGCCACGCACACTGGCTCTCAGACCAGAGAGCCAATTTCAGACTAGAGAGCCAATTCCAGCCCTTTGGGGTTCCCGAGAAGGCCATGCCCCTTCCCTGGCCCCACCCCTTTCCCCCAAACAGCCGTGGGGAGATCATTCCATGAATTAACCTGTAAATGGCCAGCACAGTACTAGTACAGCCCTAGTGCAGTCTTCCAGAACCTGGTGCCCTCCAGATGTATGTATGGCCAGTGGTCAGGAGTGCTGGGAGTTGTAGTCCAAAAGTTCTGGAGGGTACCAGGATGGGGAAGGCTGCACTAGTATGAACAGATTTTTGTGTGTGGAAGGATTAGATTTGCCATGGATGGAGGGGATGGAGGATAAATGGCTACTCGCTAGATGTGTGGCTTCCATATTGATAGACAATAAACCTTTTAAGTATCAGATGTTGTGGAGAAGTGAGAAGGCATGGATATTATTACCATCTTGCCCTGCTTTGTGGGCTTCACGGGGCATCTGTTAGCTGCCGTCAGAGACTGAATGATAAACTAGGCAGACTGCTGACTGATCGGGCACTTTTATGTCCTTGTACGTCTTTCCCCCTTTTGTTTTTGCACAAAATAAAAGTGCCTCTTTCTCCACATCCCCTCCAGATCCTAATAGAGCAGTGGGGAAAATATCATCCCAGTCGAGCACATATGAAGAAAAGGGGGCATCAAGGAAAGCCATAGACGGGTCCCTGGCAAGCAGTTACGCTAAAGGAGGCTGCACTCTGACGAAGAAGGATTTTGAGCCCTGGTGGATGGTAGATTTGATTTCAGAATTTCAGGTATCTGCTGTGGTGGTCACCAACAGAGGAGACTGTTGCGAATCACGGATAAAAGGAGCTGAGATTCTGATTGGAGATTTGCCACAGAGGGGAGGCACAATGAATCCCAGGTATTTGCCTGCTGTCTCCTGCTAACTTATAAACTGTAATGGAAGACAAATAATGGCCGTATGCAGCCTGAACCTACTATGCATGTTTACTTGGAAGTAAGTCCTCCCAAATTCAGTGGGACCTGCTCCCAAGCCTTAGATTCATCCTAAAAACTTTTACTCATAAGTAAATCCCATCAATTTCAGTGAAACCTGGTTTCAGATAGGCCTGCTGATTGCTGAAGGCCCACAGATTGAGACCACAGTAAGAATCATTGCTCAAGCAGCTCCCAGTTTCTCTCTAATGGACAATCAGTTTGGCCCAACCCTGCAGAACTCTGGTATTTTTCATTCTGTGTGAGCTCTGCCTATGAGTTCGTTTTAAGGTCTTGCAAGATGACCATGGTTCACAGGGCCGGTGCAAGGCAGTTTGGTGCAGTTTGGTGCCCTAGCTAGGCAGGATCAGATATTTAGCGCCCCCCCTTCCCACTTGAGCCCTCCCTCCCTATTTCTGGCACCCCCTTTAGCCCTGCGCCCTACGCAGCTGCCTAGTTGGCCTAATGGTAGCACCGGCCCTGATGATTCAATGAAACTGGATCAAATGTTTTAGCATCCTAAAACAGCCCTATGTGGTATACAAGCGGGGCCTGCAACAAAATGGCTTACCATATTTTCCCTGTGTGATCCTGCAAACCTGCCCTCAGGGTCCCTGTCAACTCTGTAATTCTTGACTCTAAGATTTCTGTAAGTTGAAATCTTCAAGTAGCTACCAGTGCGGGTGCCTCAAGACCTGACAAAGGGCAGTGGATAGCCGGCAACATTCTGGTTATGGGTTTCATTGGTATTGTACAATGTAAAACTTGGTATTGTACAAATTTTGTGTGTCTATTGTCTGTTGACTTACTGTTTATGCTGGTCTTGGACCGTAATAAAGATTTGATTGATATGGGTTTCATTGGGAGCTAGGATGGCCCAAGAAGGTCAGGCGTGCAGAACCTCTTTCAGCCCAAGGGCCAAATTCCATTCTAGAGAAGAATTCATGGGCCGTATTCCAGTGGCAGGTGAGGCAAAAGGGCAGTGACAAAATACCAGCATATTTTAGCATAAAGCTCTCATTGCCAGTAACTAAGCCTTAAAAGAGGCAGTTTAACCTTTTATATAGTGGGGGAAACAAACTGCACAAAAGCCAGGAAATCACCCAATGATTGGTGTTTGGGGGAAAGGGGTGGGGCCAGGGAAGGGGCATGGCCTTCTCGGGAACCCCAAAGGGCTGGAATTGGCTCTCTAGTCTGAAATTGGCTCTCTGGTCTGAGAGCCAGTGTGCGTGGCGTAGTGGTGAGAGCGTTGGACTAGGACTCGGGAGATCCAGGTTCTAGTCCCCGCTCGGCCATGAAACTCACTGGGTAACTTTGGGCCAGTCACTGACTCTCAGCCTAACCTACCTCACAGGGTTGTTGTGAGGATAAAATGGAGAGGAGGAGGAGGATTATGTAAGCCGCCTTGGGTTCCTTGCAGGAAAAAAGGTGGGGTATAAATATAAATGTGAAGGAAAGAGCCTTTGAGGGTTCCTGCACACACACACACACACACACACGCACGCACGCGCCTCCTCATATGTAAACCAAGTAAGGCCAGTTGGGGGGCTGGGAGGAGGCGAAATGTGCATAAAGTATCGGATGGGCCATGGCGCCTGTCTACGGCTTTTCAGATGCAAATGTCATAAGTCATGAGTCTCCCTCCCCTGCCTGGCCAGGTGAAGTGCATCATGATTGGCTAAAAGGCAGCAGAGCTACAGAGAGGAGGGGAGGGGGAAATAAGGTATATTTCCCAACATGTGGGTTTTGGTCTTTGTTCGTCGCGTGGTTGCTGGCTGTGGAGCAATGGCAGCAAGCCAGGCAGAGGTCCAAGCCTTCGGGGGGGCCTCAGGATACGACCCCAGGTAGCTCCTGGTGAAATTAGCTGAATGAGGGCTCTGGTAAAGACAGGCCTTGTGGAGGGCTACCCATCTCGGACCTTCGGGTAGGTGAAGTAGTCCTCCCTGGCAGCAAGGCTGTGCTGGATCTAACCCTGGAAGAGAACTGACCCCCAGGTAACAGAGTTGTGTGCCTGGGAGATATTAAGGAATCAGGTTTTGTTATTTTGCAGCTTTACTTTGTACCAAAGTGTCTCTCTATTTTGTGCTTCTCTCATTTCCCACCTTTTGTTGTAAAATGCTACCAGAATAAACCTTTCTTGGTTTTACCCCACATGGTGTTTGTGGATTGCTCTGCTTGGTTCAGTAACTAAATCCAGGTTATAGACAAAGGCAAGTCCCTGAACAGAGATTCAAGTAGGATTGCAGCAGACAGCTGAGGCTGGCAATCTGGTACCTTGAGATCTCTGGGGGTCTTGGGTCCTTTGGGTAGGAAAGGGTGGGGGTGTGGCGGGTCAGCCAGCCCCCCCTTCCTCCACAATAAATAAATAAATAAATAAGTTCTGCACCCCTGGCATAGATGATGGGCAGAGATGGCTCATCTTTCCCCACGCCACCCTGACAAGGGGACGGCACGAATGAGGTCTGTGTGTATAGTCGATCTGTGCTGGAACTGGTTCTGAAAAGCAGGCAGAGTTGACTTTGCTCTCTGCAGGAAATGCCATGGCCCTATAGGTTCCCCTTGATATATGTGGAGCAAGAATCTGTTGGTGTGTTAGTTCTGTGAACCCCCATCTTATGCTCAGCCCGTCTATATGTGTGGGTAAATCTTACATCACCAAAACGTCACAAGCCTCCTCCTGAGACCTTCGAAGGCTGAGACCTTCGAAGGCCTTCCCCAACCTGGTGCCCGCCATATCTTTTGCAAATCTACAGCTGCCATCAGCCCCACCCAGCATGCATAAAGGTCAGGGATTATGGGAGCTGTAGTCCAAAAAGTCTATAGGGCACCGGATTGGCAGTTCTAAGAAAACCTGACTCTGGGTAATTGCTGAACACCCTGAAATTTCTCACCACTCAGAAGGCGGGGTGCACACGCGCGCATAGCAATATTCCCAAACTCTATTCTGGAGGACCCCGGTGTTCCATGGGAGCTTCTCAGCAGTTTCTCAGTGAGAAGATGAGTAAGGATTGACAAATGTCCCTGAAAGCAAGTTCCTCACCACCCTTCCCGCACAAAATGCAGCTACACGGGAGAGTGGGGTGGGGTGGGGTGGTTTCTAGGGTGCAGCTTCAGTTCATGTGGGTGAAGTCCGACAGCCCTAGCCTGCGCACTGCATGAACAAAGTGGGTTCTCTCTCTAGAGCAGTGTTCTCCAACCTTGGGTCCCCAGATGTTTTTGGCCTACAACTAAGCTACGCTGGCTGGGGCATGCTGGGAGTTGTAGGCCAAAAACATCTGGGGACCCAAGGTTGGAGAACACTGCTCTAGAACTGAAGTGGGGCCTGCTGCAACAGAATGGTGCGCTGCGGAGCATTCCTGTTCAGGGTTCCAGTCAGGCCTGGCCTTTTTCTGGACACTCCATCCTGCCCAGATTTCCTTTCCCACCACCACCCAAAAGTCCACATTCCTCATTGGGCTGGTGTGTGTGGGGGGGTGGGGGTGGGGGTGGGGGTGGGCGGGGAGGTTCCCCATTAGGCTTCCCCCCCCTAAACATTTTTTGTAATTCTGCAAACCTTGGTGTTCCCCTGAGCGTGCTGTTACCTCCCTCTTGTGCAGGGTAGTGCTGTTTTGGCTACATACGGATCAGCACTCGGAAAATGGCAATCGCAATTGGTATATTTTATTATTTATTATTACATTTATATCCTGCTTTTTTTTCCTGCAAGGAACCCAAGGCGGCTTACATGGTCGTCGTCATCCTCCTCCTCTCCATTTTATCCTTACAACACCCCTATGAGGTAGGTTAGGCTGAGAGCAGGACCGGTGCAAGGCAGTTTGGTGCCCTAGGCAAGATCAGATATTTAGCGCCCCCCCTTCCCACTTGAGAGCGCTGTGTTTTTTTTCAAGGCATTTCTGGCACCCCCTTTAGCCCTGCGCCCTAGGTGGCTGCCTAGTTGGCCTAATGGTAGCACCGGCCCTGGCTGAGAGTGAGTCATCCAGTGAGCTTCATGGCTGAGTGGGGACTAGAACCCGGATCTCTGGAGTTCCAGTCCAATACTTTAACCACTACACCACACTGGCTCTCCTCTGTATGAAGCTTTGGAATCATCTGTGCAGTGCTGAGGTCCGTGGCAAAAGAGTCAGTGTGCAAAATATTCCCTGTCTTGCTCTGTCCCCTTGTGAAATCGTTGGGTCCTTGTGGCATATGTGAGCTTTTACACACACCTCTGTGGGTCCTACTATCCGTGCTGCGCTCTGCTAATACGCAGCCGAGTAACAATCCAGTTCCTTGTTGGCAGGTGTGCTACAATCAACAGCATGGGACTTGGGGAAACCATGTCCTTCAACTGTGCAGGGATGCAAGGGCAGTACGTGACCATCACAGTCCCTGGGAGAAATGAGTTCCTCTCGCTCTGTGAGGTGCAGGTGCTTGCACACCCGTGGCTTCACATAGGTGAGTAGATGGCCTGCCTCCCAGATCATGTGGCATTTATGTGCACAGCAAGGGAACATGTTGTTCATGCTTTGTGGGCGAACCAAATCACTGAATGTTGTCAGAAAATCCCCTATTATCACTAGCCAAGGTGAATATGGGCCATCCTGCTCTTTCCCAGAGCTCTCCAAAGAATAGATGGTGTGTGATATAAATAATGTGCTGCGTATTGCAGCAGTTCGATCAGAGGCGGAGGAGGGTGCTTGCTTTATCCTGGATATTTATTTATTAATTATATTTATATCCCACCTTTTCCCTACAAGGAACCCAAGGTGGCTTATGTAATCCGCCTCCTCTCCGTTTTATCCTCACAACAACCCTGTGAGGTAGGTTAGGCTGAGAGTCAGTGACTGACCCAAAGTCACCCAGTGAGCTTCATGGCCGAGTGGGGACTAGAACCCAGAGATCCTGAGTCCCAGTCCAGTGTTCTAACCACTACGCCACATTGGCTGTCAGTATATCCAGTACTGGATATACTGGTATATTATATCTAATGCCACCTTCCCCAACCTGGTACCCTCCGGATGTTTTGGATTTCAACTCCCAGCAGCCCCAGCCAGCATGGCCAATGGTCAGGAATGCTGGGAATTGTAGCCCAAAACACAGGGATGTTGAAGAGTCCTTGGTTTCGAGTTACGAGTTGAGTCACGAGTCTTTGGACCAAAATGGTGACTCACGAGTCACGAGTCACTCCCAAAGCTGACTCCACGAGTCCCTATTAAAATCAATGGGTTTTTTTCCCAAACAAAATAAGGCTATTTCAGATGTGTGGCTTAAATAAATTCTAGGCACAAGTGTGCCTTTTTCTTTCAAAACTCTGCAACTGATTTTGGCAAGAACAGACCAGGCAGACAAACCCAAAATAACCAGACAGGCAGAGGAGGCAGGGAACCCCAAAGCAGGCAGGCAGAGGCCTTTGTCTTAGACAATTCAGACTGTGGAACTGGTTAAGAAGAGACCAGGCAGGCAGAGGAGGCAGGGAACCCCAAACAGGCAGGCAGAGGCAGCCAAACCCAAAATGTCTGAAAGGTTGCATTTTAGGAAAATGATTTTAAAAAATAAACTTGCTGTACTTCCTAAAATCTATCCATGTTGCATTTGAGGAACAAGATTTTGGAACACGATTCCTTGGTCTCGAGTCCCGAGTCGAGTCTCGAGTCCCATTAAAAATATTGGGACTCGAGTCTGACTCGAGTCAGAGGAGGGACTCAGTCCGACTCACGAGTCGAGTCCTGGAGTCCGAGTCCCCATCCCTGCCAAAACATCTGGAGGGCACCAGCCTGGGAAAGGCTGGTCTAGTATAATGAAAGGATAGCTGAAGCTATAAACGTCTTTAGTCCCTGGCATTGCTGGTTGCTTCTTTTTGTCTGGTGTTGATCAGTGGCAACACGAACACTCTGATCTTTTGCTCTGCCCATTTCTCTTGGTGGAAAAGGAGGCCAAGGCTGAACAGAGTATAGTTTTTCAGCAGCGAGCCGAGGCTGTATTATGCTCAATGTTGGGTGTGTGTGTGTGTGTGTCTGTCTTGGCATGGTCTCTGGTCAAGCTGATGTTGCATGTTTTGAAAATGCTTCAAGCTGTATCTTGGAAAAGTCAGAACTAGCCTCCAGGCGTCCAATTGGAGCTGCCGTCAGATAGATATAGATAGATAGATAGATAGATAGATAGATAGATACACACACACACACACACACACACACCCTATTGGATGGCCGTGCCCATCAGATCATCAATGATTTCATGTAGCACAATCTCTCTCCCCATCCTCCAATATCTGCAGTAAACGTTAAACTTTCCTAACCGGGGGCGGGGTGGGGGGAGAAGTATGCTAGTGCTTCATAACCAGAAATTCACATAAGCGTTCATGTAGCCCTTTAAACTACAGAGCAAAAGAATCCAAGATTAGCTATGCCGCTGGCCAATTTCAAGAGCATTTCCCTCATTTTGAACATGTCTCTGTTGGTCCAGCGGCGCTCTCTTTGGCATGCAATTTGCTATCCCAGAAGCTGCATGCGGTCAGTTTCAGTTGGTGAAGTGGCTGCAAGAAGGAATTAGGAAAGCAGAACCAATAGGCTTTTCCTCAGCACACAGAGCCAGGGCCTCCCCTCTCAGAGTAACACTTACGGGGCAAGTCGCTCATCTTGCTCCACAGAAATTATTGTCTGTACGCATCAGCGGACTAATCTCTGTGGGAAATTAGGGGGAGAGCCTCCCATGCCCTGTGGCTGTGAGTCAAAAGGTTTGAATTTCCTACTTTTGTGGATTCCACATGGGCAGGGGTGCATTGTGCTAAAATGAAGGCAGCGGAGAGATGGATTTGGGAAGAGAATTATACTGTTCCCATCCATTTCTTGGGCAAGAGGAAGATAATTTAAGAAGATTTTTAAAATTCTGCTTCCCCCACCCCCACCCCAGCAAAGCAGCAAGCAATACGCAGCGAGCTTGCATAGCAGGCTGGGGCATGCTGGGAGTTGTAGGCCTTATATATTTATTTACAGCATTTTTACCCCAGTCTTCAGCCAAAAAAAGGCTCCCAGAGTGGCTTATAAAGATTATTATTAGACAGTCCCTGCCCTCAGGCTTGCACACTAAAAGACATGACACAAATGGAAAAGGGATTGGAAGGGAGGGAGCAAAACTCAGGCACCAGTTCTTAGTTACAAGATTCTTATAGATATTCCCCCCCCCCCCTAAGCATGCATAGGATTGCACCCTAAGGCAGTGAGAGTTTTGGAAGCCACATATGTCCCACCAAATGAGGAACGGAGACCATTTGACAATAGCAGTTCAGATGAAATTTCCTTCATTCCTGTAGCTGAACTCTATTCCTGGTTGTCAGGCATATAAGTTCTTGGAATTGTTGTAGATCACAAACTGATTATGAGCCAGCAATGCGATGTGGCTGCAAAGAAGGCAAATGCTATTTTGGGCTGCGTTAATAGAAGTACTGTATAGCTTGCAAATCGTGTGAAGTGATATAATTCCCTTTTACTCAGCACTGGTTAGGCCTCATCTTGAGTATTGCATCCAACTCTGGACACCACACTTTAAGAAGGACATAGACAAACTGGAGAGGGTTCAGAGGAGGGCAACAAAGATGATTAAGGGACTGGAGACTGAAAGAACTGGGCATGTTAGCCTTCAGAAGAGGAGACTGAGGGGAGATGATAGCACTCTTCCAGTACTTGAAGGGTTGTCACAAAGAGGAGGGCCAGGATCTCTTCTCAATCATCCGTTTCCAGAACACGGAATAATGGGCTCAAGTTACAGGAACCCAGATTCCACCTAAGCATCAGGAAAAAATTTCCTGACTGTCAGAGCAATAAGACAATGGAACCAACTACCTAGGGAGGTGGTGGGCTCTCCCACTCTGGAGGCATTCAAGGTACGTTCGTACAGCTGGACAGCCATCTGTCAGGGATGCTTTGACCTGGATTCCTGCATTGAGCAGGGGGTTGGACTCGATGGCCTTATAGGCCCCTTCCAACTCTACTTTTCTATGATTCTATGATTCTGAGTGCATCAAATATATTTCAGAATCTTCCTAAAACTAGTTCAAAAATGTTTTCTTACTCATCTGTCATGTAATGCTGCCATCTTGTGGTTCCCCCTTGTTATGCTCTTGTGCTCTCTCTAAAATAATTCTGCAGCACCTACAAGGGCTTATCCAGATAGCACAAGGGGGGGGGGGTGTGATTGTGGAAGTGACAGTCAATACTACTGTTTGACCCTTCTTTTTAATACAAAAAACACCCCCAGGGCAAATGTGCACTTTAATCTGATGAACAGCTAAGGGCGCAATCCTATGTTTAGACAGAAAAAGGCCTACAGCTCCCAGCATGCTGGAAGTTGTAGGCCTTTCTTCTGTCTAAACTTGCATAGGATTGCATCTTAAATCAAATAAACATTTTCTGAGAGAGAGGATCCACACAATTGTGGGGCATTTGATATTAATTTAGAACTGCTCATCTGCACTCTACAGTTTGTGGGGTGTTAGCTTAGTCGTATTTAGGGCACAATCCTATGCATGTTTAGACAACAAAGAGTCCTGCTCTTCAGACACCCTAAAATTAGTATGTTAATAATTTCAGTGCCTTCATTCCCCCCCTCCATAAAATCTAAATAAGGGGTGCAGAACCTCAGGTCCAGGGCCCAAATCCAGCCCTCTGGGGGTCCCGAAAAGGCCCCTTCCCATAACCACTGATGGTTTGGTGGTTTAATGACTTTTGTGCAGGTATTTCCCCATTCTAAAAGGTTGCAATGCCTCTCTTAAGGCTTAGTTACTGGCAGTAAGAGCTTTAGGTCAAAATATGCTGGTATTTTTGTGTGTTTTTTGGCCCTGCCCCTTTTTGTCTTTGGCCTTGCCCACTCCAGGAATGGCCCCGCCCCCAGAGCTTCTCTGAAATGGAATTTGCCCTTGGCAGAAAGAGGCTCTGCAATCCTGATCTAAATAATGAAAGAGCTGTGTGTATATACCATTGAGTTGTCAAGTCTTGCAAATATTTACAACCATTCCAATAGAAATGCTTTCCAAGCAAAGCTTTGACTTTGTTTGAATATAATATTTAAACCGCACTAGCTGTGCATTAGTGATAACTGCCCCCCCCACCCCCAATATTTTAGTTCAACTGTTTTTGGCTACTGGGGAAAAAATGAGATATTGGCATATGTATAAAACTTTTATTGACTATGGCCTGTTTTGTACGTAACAACAACCAAGAGTATGGTACAGTAAGGTTGAATTATGAGCTGTTGTTGAATCGTGGGTTGTTGTTACATGTGAGCCCTGCACTATGGTTTAACTATGGGTGGTTAGCCACAAACAGCCCAGAGTTCACAACCTAACAATAAACCATGGGTTCGCTGCCTGAGTTGTTCATGGTTAACAAGCCACAGTTAAACCACAATGCAGGGTTCAGACATCAGGACAACCCACGATTCACCGACAACCCATATTCAACCCATACACTGGGTTGTTGTTACCTGCAAACCAGGTCTCTCTATCAAATAAACATGCAAAATCAGATCTCAGTCCATTTAGGGCAGTGAAAGATTTTCCTGAAAATGTTCCAGTTCAACATTTTCTGGAATACCCATATATCGCTGCCCACTGTGACAACATTGCTGTGGAGAAACGAGCCTTTGGGGGTACACACACACACCTCATGTGTGAACCAGCTGGGGTGGGGTGTGCATAGTTAGCGTGTAGAGAAAAGAGTTTTTAGGGTTCATGCATGCATGCATGCAGGAACACAAACACACACACACACACACACACACACACACGCACACACGCCTCCTCATGAGTAAACCAGGTGGGGGCTGGGAGGAAGCAAAAGGTGCATGGAACATGGGATGGGGCCTGGCATCTGGAGGTCTGGAGGAGCCAGGCTGAGGGCATTCATATGCATAGTTCAAGCCATGACTCACGAGTTCCCTTTCCCCTGCCTGGCCAGTTTCCCTCCCCCTGCATGGCCAGGTGAAATTCAAATTGATTGGCTGAAGGCAGGAAAGCTACAGAAAGGGGGAGGGGGAAGAGCTATTTCCCCACATGTAGCCTTTGTTCTTGGTCAGTCTTTTGGTAGCGTGCCAGGTTGGGACCATGGCAGCGCGCCGGCGAGGGCCCCAAGCCTTTAGGGGGGGCCCCCTCAGGAATCGACCCCAGGCAGCCCCTGGTAAAATTGGCTGGTTTGAGGGCTCTGGTAAAGGCAGGTCTTGTGGAGGGCTATTTATCTCAGACCGGCAGGTAGATAAAATAGTTCCCCCCGGGCGGCAAGACTGTGCTGGATCTAACCCTTGAAGAAGACACCCTCAGGTAACTGGTGTGTGCCTGAGAGTTATTAAGGAATCAGGTTTTCTTGTTTTGCAGCTTTACTGTGTACTAAAGTGTCTCTCTATATTGTGTGCTTCTCTTATTTCCCTAATCTTGTTGTAAATTGCTACCAGAAATAAACCTTGTTTGGTTTTACCCCACATGGGTTTTGTAGTGCTCTGTGAGTTCAGTATCTAAATCCAGGTTACAGAAATGGAAGGCGAGTCCCTAAACAGAGATCCAAGTAGGATTGCAGACAGCTGAGGCTGGCAGTCTGGTATCTTGAGATCTCAGAGGGTCTTGGTTCCTTTGCCAGTAGGCAAGGGTGGGGTGGTGGCGGGTCAGCCAGCCCCCCCCTTCCGGGCCACATGGTGGCAAGTGCTGGGTTTCCTTTGAGTAGGAAAGGGTGGAGGTCTGGCGGGTCAGCCAGCCCCCCCTCTTCTTCTACAATTGCAGACTCCAATGAATTGAATGTGCGGATCAAGTGGTGTTGGCCATTGCTACATGGCTGTGTCTTTGCAGCTCGATGCCTGTGGAAGGAACATTGGCATTAGAAGATAAAGAGAACAGGATGTTTCCGACCATCGCCTTTGACTGTGCACAAAGAAGCACTGTTAGGAGAAAGTAGTATCTCTTCCTGAGCCTCCCTTCTTCCCAAAGCAGACTGGGGTGTTGGAGAACCATCAGCCTTACAAAGTGGGGTGGCTCAGTCTCTCAGTCTCAGACGTTCAAGCCACCCATTTCGTGGCTGGTGGGAGAGGAGGGCGTCTTCTGCCTCCATGTTCACTCTCTCCCAGGAACTGCACCCCCCTTCCTCCGGGTGTCCTACAACCCACAGTTTGGATCTATATGTGTAATATGAATCTTTCATTCATCAATGTTAGAAACTCAGACATTTCATTTCTCGCAGTTCATGATGGAGGCCGGAGTCCTGTCAGAGATAGTGAAACCGATTTAGGTATGTGCTTATTTGTGCATTGTATTGGTTTGTGTTTATTTTTAATCTCCTCTGCAAAGAGGACCCCTTCATATTTTTGGTGTTTGCTGCTGCTGCTGCTGCTGCTGCTGCTCCTCCTCCTCCTCCATTCCCCATTCCTCAATGGACGAGTATTTTAAGGCACCTTTTTGCAATACAGCTTCTGCAGGAAATGGCCATATTAGGGTATGTGATGATTACGTGTGATGCTTGTCATATGTTTCCTTTCAATTTCCCCCACCCTTGTTCACGTCTTCCCCATGGGCAAGGTCCCATACTGGCTGTTCCAGTACGTGTGTGACTCACTATAGGAACCATGGGGTGGGGGCAGTGCCAGTTGTATCTCTGGGCCATTCCAGCTTGACTGATGCCTGGCTGGAAGAAGGAAGCACCACCAGCAGTAGAAGCGTGACATGGAAAGATGATGGTGATGATGGTTGATATAGGGTCCATTATAAAAGTCCCTGTTGTGAGGAACTTGCAATCTAAACTTTGACATAGGGGAAACAACAGTGGAAGGGGAAGGAAGGGGAAATGGAGCCAGGGGTAAACAGGCAGCAATATGCGGTTGTTCCGGTTAGACATGCATTGCTTATGCTTAGTTATAGGTTGAGCTACAGTAGGGCAACCTTCCCCAGCCTGGTGCCTTCTGGATGTTTTGGACTACAATTCCCAGCTTCCCTAACTATTAGACATGCTGGCTCAAGATTATAGGAGTTGTAGTCCAAAACATCTGGAGGGCACCAGGTTGGGGAAGACTGCAGTAGGGCATGAGATGTAGCTCTGTATTACCAGATGGGTAACACCCGTGCTTTTATTGTGCTCAACACTGATTTCCTGGAAAGGTCCTGACAATGTTCTCTCTTTTAGGTCTGCAGGGCAGAGTTCTGAGTTTTCTCAATGATTCAAAGAACAGTTGTGTTATCATATACCCCATGCAGCCTTTGAACCTGATGGAACTCACGCTCTGCATGAGGGTTGCAGTAGAGGATTTGGGAGAACGCAAAGTCATTCTCTTCTCCTACCACTCTCAAAGCGATCAACTGAGGATCTTGCGTGAAGCAAAGGGCCACTTTGGTTTCCACATGGGGAGTCAGAGTGTGATGTTTGCCCTCCCCGATCTCAGTTCTTTGAGGAGTCACATTTGTGTAACGTGGGCATCTGAGTTTGGCTTCACGGCCTTCTGGATGAATGGGAAAAGGAGTATCTGGAAGGTGCACAATGTGGGCCACGTTCTTCAGTCAGGGGGCACTGTGATGCTTGGACAGGATCAGGGTGCACAAAGTATACCTGAACAGCAGGAGCGACGTTTTCTGGGAGAAATAATGGATCTCTACATGTGGGATTATGTATTGAAATCTCATGACATACAGGAAGTGTTCCAGGGCCGCCAGTTTCCCAGAGGAAATATCTTTGACTGGAAAATTTTATCATACAAAATTAGAGGGAATGTGATGGTAATACCTAAGGACTAATAATAACCAACGAGGATATGGCCATCAACATGCTTGGGAGTGCTTATTCTCTTGCTACTTTGCACGAAAGAAAGGATGAAAAAAGAAAGAAAAAGCGGTCTACAATCTAAGGTGTCTCACACTTAATGTAATTATTCATATTGTAGAACTGTTAATTGCAATATGAATCCTTTTATATTGAAAATCCTTTAATCAATAACTAAAAAAAATTAAATAAAATAGTCCTATGAATAATCACAGTTGAAAAGGAGAGATTTTTCTTTTCTATTTATGTGCCTGGTGGCAGGCTACAATTTATAAAAGCAGGGTGTCTCCATAATTGTATTAGGGACTAGAAACTTTTCTTTGGTAAAAGAAAGCTGAGATTCTTAATGTTCTAACAGGAGCTTGTGTCTTCCGTGTGGATGTTCTGGGAGCTGCTTGTGGAGCAGCATGCTTTACAGTTTATCATCATCATTAACATATACACTGATGTCAATATGCATGTAGTTTACCATGTAGTTTAAAGAGCTGCATAAGCAAAATGAGAAAAAGCCATCCTTGCCCCTTACAACCTGTGCAAGCTAGGTGATGAAGCGTGCAATCCTAAGCATGTTTAGAGAGGAAAAAAGTCCTACAAATTTTTTCCTGTCAAGAAAAGGCACCTGGTGGCCAACTCCTGGATTTTGGAGTTTAGAAACAAACCACATACTTCAAAAGTGGAAATGATGCATTATGGGTTTTCCAGTATAAATATCAATTGCAGGCACATACACTTTGGAAATGTCATCTTCTGATCTGGAAGAACCACTTCTTTACATGTAGGGGCGGGGGATATATATATTCATGGTCCATGGTTTCTCCCCCCCCCCCGCCCCCATGGTACCTACCGTCCATCCTTTAATCATGAATGTTCTACTAAGTGGTGAGGAGAATTTCATTAATTCATTGCATTTATATAATATTTTTAATGAAAGCACACAAAGTAGTTTACATTGTACAACAAGGGCTTTCCATCTAAGAGACATGATTCAAAAGGAAAAAGGAATGGGAACCGAAGAGGGAAAGAAGCAAATTCAGGTACCAACTCTTTCAGATTGGCTGGGTTCACACAACACTTTAAACCCACAGAGGTTCTGAAACCTTTGTGGGTTTAAAGTTGCCTGGGCCCCTGAGTAATAATCAGGCACAGCAGGGTTCCCTGGCCATCTCCCCTGCCCTCTTCCCTCATCGGTCCTCCTGCTGGTATCCCAGGGTGCACCGCAGGAGCACCGAGTCCTGTCCCCCTGCCAAAGCTGCCATTTGCACAAATCCCCACCACCACTGGTTTTGCCACTTCCCGAGGTGCTATCTAGTTGGGGTTAATGACAAAAATGAGGGGACAGTTGGGGTTTCTCAGCACCCCCCAAACCCCCCCCCCCCGGGGATCCTGTGTGGAAGGGGGAGAATTGAGGGGATGTCCCCCAAAACACCAATTTTTGCAGGATCTTGGTTTTTTTTTAGGGGGGCCTTGTGCCTCTAGATTATCCACAATTGGGAAGGTGAGGGCAGCCCAGGGGGGCATAAGCCCCCCCCAACTGAGGATTCTGCTGCAAAGGGTGCTTTCCACTCCCCCGCAACTTTAAAAAAAAGAAAAGAAAAAGAAATGGATTACAAAGTTCCAATTTGGCATGGACACTGTGTCCATTCAGACAAGTGTCCAAGCTGAGTTGGAACTTTATAGCTCATTGCTAACCATTCCTTTTACATAAAAAAATTAAGTTGGGGGGAGTGGAAAGCACCCTTTGCTAGCCCGTTGGCAAGATGGCAGCCCTTTTTTGCTGCTCTTGCCAAGGGGCTCTGTGCCTTTTTGGCTTCTCTCAGTGGGTTAGCCTGTTGTCTGGGTTCAGACAACACCAAGTTAAACCTACTAGGGTATTCTTAACCCTACTGCAAACCACGGAGAACCCACCACTCAATGACAACCCACGCTCAACCTATACTGAACTCTTGAGTGTGGGTTATTGTGTTGTCTGGACCCAGTCCATTTCTTGTGGCACCTTAAAGACTCACAAATTTACTGTGGCATAATAAGCTTTCATGGACTGGAGTCACTGTACAGAATGTCATTTTGAAAGGTGTTGCTTTTCATGTAACTGGAGAAAAATGGCCCTTGCCTTGCTGAAATAAAGTTACAGGAACCCTGATGATCCGTGTTGCTTCTGATCCCCCTGACCTAGCTGGCTTTTTGCCTGCATGTGTTTCCCCTCCTGCTGCCTCCAAGTTTGAATCTTTCTGCTTGAGGTTTTTTTTTAATGAAATGAAATGCCCTCCTCTCCCCTGTCCATACATCCCTTTTAACTCCATGTTAGGCATAAGTAGGAAAGGAATTTTTGAAAACAAAACTGCCAGTATTATACTCCCTTATACAAATCTATGGTGCTACCACACCTGGAATATGGTGTACAGTCTAAACACACTTAAAAAAGGATATTGTAGAGTTGGAAAAAGTGCAGAAAAGGGCAACTAAAATTATCAAGGGGCTGGAACAACTCCCCTATGAGGAGAGGTTACAACCAGGGCTTTTTTTCTGGTGGAACTCACCGGAACTGAGTTCCAGCACCTTTTCTTCTATTAATTGCATTACAATTTAATCGCCATCTACTCCTGAGGAAATGTAATCCAAGAGTTCCGGTACCTTTTTCTCCAGAAAAAAAGCACTGGTTACAACAGCTGGGATTGTTTAAGATAGAAAAAAGGCAAGTAAGGGGAGACATGATAGAGGTGTACAAAATTATGCATGGTGTGGAGAAAGTGGGTAGGGAGACATTTTTCTCCCTCATAATACTAGAACTGGGGGTCATCCCATGAAGCTGATTGGTGGAAGATTCAGGATAGATAAAAGGAAGAACCTCTTCACACAATGCATAGTTAAACTGTGGAATTCACTTCCACAGGATGTGGTGACTGATAGCCACCAATTTGGACAGCTTTAAAAGGGGATTAGACAAATTCATGGAGGAGAAGGTTTCAATGGCTACTAGTCCTAATTGGCTATATGCTTCCTCCAGTGTATCAGAGGCAGTATGTGAATGTACACCAGTTGCTGGGGAACATGGGCAGGAGGGTGTTGTTGCACTCATGCCCTGCTTGTGGGATCACGTGGGCAGCTGGTTGGCCACTGTGTGAACAGAATGCTGGAGTAGATGGGCCCTTGGTCTGATCTAGCATGGCTCTTCTTATGTTCTTGAGCTGTGGGCAAAGTCAGGGGCTGCAGCAGAGTTTGGCCTAGAGACTGAGCCAAGCCGCACACAGCCTGAGCTGCGAGGGACAGGGGGGTGAGGAGCAGGGGAAACAGCAGCAGCCCGCCAAGCAGAGCACCATTGTGGGAGCGTCGCAACATGGCATCATCACCTGGGCAAACACTTTGGTACTCAGCAGGACTCAGTTAATAGAGAGAACGAAAGTGTTCAAATATTGTGTGGAAAGGGATACAGGATTCTAAAGCCAGGTTCGATGAGAAGTAATTTCTCTTTATACAGTTATTTAAATCTTAAGTATTTCTTCGGTTTCAAACTCTCATCCCATATCACTACACAATCGGACCATGCCACAGCTGTAGCTAAGGGAAGAGATTCATGCTGGTTCACAGCTTGCATGCCCCACTGCTCACAGAAATAGGCCCTGGCCCTGCCTTGGCCTCAATGGATGTGATGCGGCCATGTTTCTGTGCTCATTATCCAATGTTCCAGATTGCATGGAAGCCCCCACAGGTAAAGGATCTCTGCTTCAGACTATTGCTCTCCACAAGTAGACGGTGAGGAAAATGACGAGGGAGAGTGCGAGGCTGGAGGCTGGAGCGCTCCCTCCCTCCCATCACGTGTTTAGTCTATTTGGAAGCAGGTGCACTCCAGTCTCCAGAAAGTTGATTGCAGAGCAAAGGAGCTCAAGACACACTCATGCAAGCCAGCAGGCCAGGGCAAGCTGTACACTCATATGTCAGATTTTAACATGGTGGAGCAGAGAGATTCTGGGAGAATGAGAAGCCTACGAAACATGATTACTTAAGCTCTGCCAACCATGCCTGCCAAACATGGAAATATGAGATCTCAATTATGACTGCTTCGTTAGTTGAGAACAATAGAACTTTAATTTTAAGAGGAAATATGCTATCCACTATTTCTATTATACTTGTAATCATCCTAATAGCATTGCATGGATCATGCAAAAAGCAGGTGCATTCCAGAAAGATGATTGCAGAGCCAAGGAGCTCCAGGTACATTCAAGGAAGCCAGGGCAAGCCGTACACTCACACATTACCTTGCCCCAAATTCAGATGTTGCTGCTCATTCAAACCCTTTTTGCAAGCAAACCCACTTGCTTGCTTTTCCCCCAAGGTAAATGTCCTGGGCCAGCTTGGAGGAAGCAACAGATGAGGAAGGCCTCTGCCACCCCATTTGATATGCAAGCAGCCAATGAGCCTGCTCTTCCTCTTGTCAGGAGTCAGGACTTCACTGCCTACAATGGCCCAGGGCACAAGTGTAATTGTCCAGTAGCCATTGGCTGGGCAGGTCTCTGCAGACTCAGCAGGTACACTCTGAGAAAGCCAAGTGACAGTGGCGTTGTCAGGCAATAATAAGCCTGGTGCCTTCATGCTACACTCCTTATTTATTTAAAGGGAGTGAGCCCTAAGGCTACTGAGTTCAGAGGAAAGAAGCAGGCTTGCATTAAGGCAGATGATGGCAATTGGAGCAGCTGTAAAGATCCAAGGGAAAGCTCAGAAGATCTGGGGTCCATGCCTACATGGGCCACTCACGAACACTGCCCATGGTGGAGGGGAAATATTTGCAGATTTCTAGACTGGGCAGTAACTGGTGGTGAGATTTGCATTATATTTCCCCTCCATTTACTTAGCAACCTTGAAATCTGACTTCTGATCCCTTCCCCTGCCCCCTCCCCTTTGCAGCTGCCATGGCTGCTTCCCCAGGTTGCAAAAGTGTCTTCCAGTGGGTGGAGATGGGACAGGAGAGGCTAGGATCCACGGTAGCCAGGGGCCTCTCCAGCCCCGGCCCCACGCCCGGCAGTGTGACCTCTCTAGATGGGCTCAGAAACTCATGTCTGTCGTGCCTCCTGCTCTCCTGGGCATCTCCTGGTAGAACAATGGGGTATTTGGAGTGCTCCTTCAAAGGGCATTGGATTGCGCCCCTTAGATTTTAAAACTTGTACTGCCGAGTCTACATGTTAGATTTTTCATTTGACACAACTCGATGGAAGTATTAAGACAAGATTGGGGTGGGGGTCTGGGGGATCTCCTTGTGGTGTGATACAATGGGGTTGTGTATATGTTTATGGGACAGGAGGAGAGTGAGAGAAATATAATTGCTTTTAGCTTTGTTTGCTTAATTTAAGAACACAGTCCCTGTTCTCCTGTTTTTCCTCATTTCAGTCTCCTTCCTCCATGCATCATAGACAGTGACCTCACTCATCATATTGTTCTTGGCAAAAACAAACATTTATTCTATCAGAAATTCAAAGGAACATCTCATGTCCACAATTTGGAACCGTTCTAATTGGAGGATACAGCATCAGTATCCAGTAGGGTATATGTAAACCTCTTTGAATTCCTCAGCTCAACTCAAGAGAGCTTTCCCCAAGAATTTTATCTCTCCTGAGCCCGAGGCCCTTTTCACAAACCCTTGAAAAGGATCCGATGTAAGAACCCCCACGATCATGAGAGATCATCTCTGCTTGCTGATTATGGTGACCCTGTCGGCACTGCCTGCGTACGAAGGTATGTTACTGAGACTGGATGTGTATTGAAATGTTTATGCCATTTTTATTGTATTTGTATTTTGTACTGTATTTTATTTTATGGTTATGAATTGTTAACTGCCCACAGAGCTTTGGCTATTGGGCAGTATAGAAATGATGATGATGATTATGATAATTTCCCCCTTCTTTTTCTCCCCCCCCCCCAACCTCACCATATTCAGTTATTTCAGGGAGCAAGATTCCTTTTCAGTGCCTCATCATTAGCCAACAGATAACTTTATACAACTCAAACCTCAGAGCTCTTGTGGAGGAAGGGGGGGCTGGCTGACTTGCCACACCCCCACCCTTTCCTACTCTAAAGGAACCAAGACCCTCTGAGATCTCAAGATACCAGATTGTCAGCCTCAGCTGTCTGCAATCTTACTTGACTCTCGGTTTAGGGACTCGCCTTTAATTCTGTAACCTGGATTTAGATACTGAACCAAGCAGAGCAATCCACAAACACCATGTGGGGTAAAACCAAGACAAGGTTTATTCTGGTAGCATTTTACAACAAGATTAGGGAAATGAGAGAAGCACACAAAATAAAGAGAGAGAGACTTTAGTACACAGAAATAGAGCTACAAAACAAGAAAACCTGATTCCTTAATATCTCTCAGGCATACACTCTATTACCTGAGGGTATTCTCTTCAAGGGCTAGATCCAGCACAGCCCTGCCGCCCGGGGGGAACTATACCATCTACCCGCAGGTCCGAGATGGATAGCCCTCCACAAGACATGCTTTCACTAGAGCCCTCAATCAGCTAATTTTCACCAGGAGCTACCTGGGGTCTTTGGCTTACCGCCATTACCACAGCCGGGTAGCCATGCGATCCAAGACCAAAGAACAAAGACCAAAACCCACGCTTTGGGAAATATACCTCCCCCCCTCCCCTCCTCCCTGTAGCTCTGCTGCCTCTTAGCCAATCATAATGCACTTCACCTGGCCAGGCAGGGGGAAGGGAACTCATGACTTACTGGGTTTGACTACATTTACATATGAAAGCTTTCAGCCTGGCTCCTCCGGACTTCTAGGCGCCACCCATTCAAGAGGAACTATGCACACACATACCCCCAGCCTTCACACATGAGGGTGTGTGTGTGTGTGTGTGTGTGTAGTGTGCATGTGGGGACCCCCCAAAGGCTCCTCTTCTTCACAGCTCTCCACTGAGTTTTCTCCTAATTATAACGGGTAGAAACTGTTTCACTGATCCACCCAGGGTGCTTTTATCATGCAATTGCCCTGCCTCAGTAACAGAATTTTAGGGAGGGTCCAGACTTCCACTGCCACTTTGTAACTCTCCCATGTTTTCCCTCCACTTCTTCCATCTTTTTTTCTCCCCCCGATTTCTCTCCCCGATTTCTTTAATTGGTTAAAAAAATAGTTGAGGAAAAGAAGGAATAGCTGCACAAAGTATTTTGGCTGGAAGCCCTAAGAACCTTCCATCTGGAAGCACCCCAATAACTGAAGTGTACCCCCTTTTAAAAGCAGGAGAGAAAAAGATTTCCAGGCAATTCAAGAAAACACCCTTATTCTAGGTCACAATGGAGTAATAGCAATGAATCATTCCTGACTGATTGTCTTTGAAAAGAATTATTATTTTTTATTATATTTAAAATATTTATATCCTGCCTTTCCTCAATAGAGCTCAAGGTGGCTTACAACAATAAAACTAAAACAATTACTGTATACAAGTGGGACCTGCAACAAGGTGTTGCAGTGTGGAGGTCTCCCTGTTCACAATTCCAGTCCCCCTCCTAGTTTTCTCCCCCACCCAACAGTATAGTCACCATTCCACGGTCATTAATCACATTCCATTTTCATTGGGCTGTTTTGGGGCTCCTCCCCTCTGCTTAGACTTTTTTCCTAAATCTATTTTCTACTTCTGCAGACCTTGGTATTTGAGATGCTATTTAAAAGTGCTGCTGAGTGATTCAGTCCTGATTACTTTTGAGTAGACATGCAGAGGCCTGTCCGGCTTAAAAATGATAAGAACCACATTTTGGCTTTGCCCGTTTTGCTTTTGGCCACCTCCATAGATGGAACGCAGCCCCTGAGACTTTTCCCAGATTGGAATTCAGCCCTTGGACTGAAAAACGTTCCCCACCCCTGTTCTAGACCTGAGAGAATAACTGGCATCTATTAGCTCTTAACTATTTAACTCTGCTGTCCCAGGTTTCTCTTTTCCTGCATTAGTAGCACCTGACTTTGCTTGTCCCAAGGACTGGATGAAGCACGGAGGAAGCTGTTATGGCTATTTCACCAGATTGCTGACCTTTGCAAAGGCTGAAGTAAAATGTGGTTTCTTACTGTATTAGCAAATGGAAAGACAGGAGGAGAAGTGGCTGGAGAAGGGTATCATTGAGCCTTTTTATCCTCAGGCTGGTGATCACTGGCTGAGTTGCAGCCTGTCCAAAAGCCATGCAAGGACCTCAATAGTGGCAGGTGGAGATATGCCTTTGGCACCATGGGAGCCCCCGGGCTGGTCAGGTGCAGTGTTCCCTTGTCCACCACCTCATGGCAACCACTGCATGTCCTTCACGCATACATGAGTGCACACACAAAGAACCATGAGAAATTAAAAAATCACTTAAAGTTCACACACACAGAAAAACGAGAAATTAAAAAATCACTTCAAGTCTGTAAGTCTGAACAAAAAATGTGGTGGGTTGTTTTTTGTTTTTGTTTTTTTAATTTCAAGACAGATTTCAAATGCCAAGGCTTGCAAATAACACATTTAATAACACATTCTGCCTTCTGGCTAATGTTGTTTGCAACAAAAGGAAACTGACTTAGCTGGTCACCTCCTTGAGTCACGACGATTTCTCATGTCTTGCACAGGACCCAGACACCTTCTTTCAAAGAAGCATTCTGTCGTTTTTCCCAATGCTCAAACTGCAACATATTATTATTAGGAAAATGTGCTTCCACCGTGGTTGCTGGTGTTGTGTGCAGTGGTTGCTGGTGGTGTCTGGAAAGTGGTTGCATTTATCTTTGCGTTCAATTGAAGAAAAAAGGCAGTAAAGCAAAAGAGCAGATCACTAATGCACAGTATTGATCCACACAAACATTAAAAAAGGGAAGATCATAAATACAGTAAAGAACAATAATCATATTTTAAAATCACTGATGAATTTATTATTTTCTTCTTGCTGTGCCGCATTTTTGTTTTCATAAATAAGATAAAAACAAAATAGGCAGATCTGTTGTAAAATTTAATAGTGGCAGCGAAGCGGATAATAGCGAAACACTAGAAAAATCAGCAGCATTTGTTAATGAACGGCTAAGGAAAGTATGGGATATTTTAATATAGTCCAATCACATCACATAAAATTGAGAGAAGGGTTGATCTTAGAAAATATTTCTTTGTCACACCGTAACCAAGTACGTAACTTACAGGATTACGCATTTGATGGAGTGAGCTATATAGTCCACAAAAGCTGATGCCATAACCAATTTGTTAGTCTTTAAGATTCCACAAAACTGCTGAGTATCCTTGGTGCAGCAGACTAACAATTCTATCCCCCAAAAAGTCCTTCTTTGTTCAGAATTAGTTCTATTCCCCCGCCCCTGGAATGCTAGATGCCACAAAACTCTTGGTGGTTTCTGTTGCACTTCTACACGCCCCCACCCTTGTCAAGTATTTCTTGTTTCAGAATTCTATTTGTTTTCTCCCTTAGAATCCTAGATATAATATGAAGCATGATGACTGTTCCTCATTGTATTTATGTCCCCCTCCCCACCAATACACTTGAATTAATCTTGTGCAGATGCCTACTGGAGTACACCATCTTGTACTTGTCACTTCTATGTGTCTAAAGAGTGAGCATTCCCACACCAAACCACTGGAGCATGGGAGCCCTTACACAGTTCTAACAAACAAGAAGTTACAAAAACCAGCACAACTGCCTGTTCCTGCCATGAGCCCTGCAGTTTTGGAAAATTTGCCTGGCTTCCCCATAGGTTGCTTGAGCATACCGTTGTTCAGTCCAAAAACTGAACTGTTGACCAGCCATCACAGGGTTATCCTGCAAAGGCTAAAATGCAACTGGAGCCCTCTTTGGCTGATATCTGGATAAGCATCAAGATAAACTTTGCTATACCTGAGCCTCATGGTAGCTTGTGCTTGGAAGCTAGTGCAGCTAACCGAGGGATTGGCCCTCTTTTTGTCCCTGTGCAGGCCTCATGCAAAAAGCATGGGAACTCCAGCCTTGCCTCCATCCACACCAATGAAGAAGCCTGTGCAATTGCCAAGTTTGTTGCTAGCCATGGGGAGAAGTTACCTGTTTGGATAGGTCTCCACGATCCTGAAAAGGTGAAAAGGACTCAGGAAGCACTCCAGCGCTTAATTTCTAAGGATGTGTCCAATATTCTCTTGTTCTGAATTTCTCCCTGGTTTTTGGAGTTTGGAAACAAAACACATAGTTCAAAAGTGGAACTGATGCATTAGGAGTTCTCCAGTACAGGTATCAGTTGCATCACATACACTGTGGAAATATCATCCTCTGATCTGGAAGACTGAGAGATATATATTCCTGGCTCTATTCCATGGTTTCTCCCCCACCCCCTGTCCCATGGTAGCATCCTTTAATCTTGAATGTTTTACCAAGTGGTGGTGAGAATTTCATCAATTCATTGCATTTATATAATATTTTTAATGAAAGCACACAAGGTAGTTTTCATCAGGGATGGGGACTCGGACTCGAGGACTCGACTCGTGAGTCGGACTGAGTCCCCCCTCTGACTCGACTCGGACTCGAGTCCCAATATTTTTAATGGGACTCGAGACTCGACTCGGGACTCGAGACCAAGGACTCGTCAACATCCCTGGGCTGTTGACGAGTCTTCTGGCTGTGCCAGAAGGAGCGTGATCACCGGTGAAGAGCGCATGGAAGCGAGGCGCGCCGCTGCTCGGCCACTATGGACAGCTACCAGGGGCGCAGCCCCAACAATGTGTTGAGATTTATTTTGATTGATGTGTTGTTGTGGGGGGTTTGGGTTAGGGTCAGACATTTTGTGTTTGGCTGCCTCTGCCTGCCTGTTTGGGGTTCCCAGCCTCCTCTGCCTGCCTGGTCTCTTCTTGACCAGTTCCACAGTTTGGATTGTCCAAGACAAAGGCCTCTGCCTGCCTGCTTTGGGGTTCCCTGCCTCCTCTGCCTGCCTGGTTATTTTGGGTTTGTCTGCCTGGTCTGTTCTTGCCAAAATCAGTTGCAGAGTTTTGAAATAAAAAGGCACACTTGTGCATAGAATTTATTTAAGCCACACATCTGAAGTAGCCTTATTTTGTTGGGGGGAAACCCCATTGATTTTAATAGGGACTTGTGGAGTCAGTTTTGGGAGTGACTCAGGACTCGTGACTCGTGAGTCACCATTTTGGACCAAGGACTTGGACTCGGACTCGAGACTCGGGTCCAAAGACTTGTGACTCGACTCGTGACTCGAGACCAAGGACTCTTCAACATCCCTGGTTTTCATACTATAATGAGGGCTTTCCATCTAAGAGACATGATACAAATGGAAAAAAAGAATGCAAACTGAAGAGGGAAAGAAGCAAATTCAGGTACCAACTCTTTCATAATGAGATATAATGAACAGGTGAAATGGTCACACTGCAGGAGACAGTTCTGGGAGTTGAGGAGCCCAATGGCAAAGGCAACAGAGAAACTTGTGGCACCTTTAAAGACTAAAACATTTATTCTGGCATTTCTCTTCCCCTGAAACATGCACAGCTGTGTGCAGGGAGAATTTTGTGGGTGGGGGGAATGGGAGAGAGACAACACACCTGACCTCGTCGGGCCAATGCAGGCATTAATGGGTGGAGCTGATATTAGGCCTGGTGGGCCCCACCCTCAGCCTCGCTTTTCCTTCCGCAGCTCCCTCCCTCCCTCCCTGTGTCGGCTCCTCTGGTCACCCGTTAAGGGGACGAGTAGGAATTTTGGCTCATTTCCCTGATTGGCCGTAGAGGGTGGTGTTTTTTTTTTTGCCTACTCCATACTGTAGTGGGGTGGTCAGGGTGCTTTTTCTCTGGGTTCATGGTTAATTGGTTATTCAGTTCGGTCACATTTGGCATGTAAGTGCAGGTTTAGGCAATGGATAGGGTTTGGTGAGCATCCATTGACACCTTTTAGGTGATTGGCAATAATCTGAGGCTCCACGTTGATGGGTCCGGAGACTCAGTCTAGGGGAGATAAAGACTACCTTTGAGGCCTTCTTACCTCACCCACTTGTTGTCCTGCAACTCCGAGAGGAGGTGACACTGGGAAGGCCTCCTCCCAGCACCATGTTGGTGTAAAACTGGGCAGTGGCGAGATACAACGCCACCCTTCACTTTTGGATGCATCGCCCAATGAGCAGCTCTACCAGCTGAAGGGCTGGCCTAATTTCACCTGCACTCCATCCCTTTGCAGGTATTTTATTATCAATAAATGTGGCCCAATTTTAATCCCACAATGGTGTCTCGGCTCCTTATTTCCCCTTTACACCCGCAAAAGGTTTTGTGGACTGTAATCCACTTCATCAGATGCAAGGGGTATTAGGGAGAGTTTCAGGCTTTCTACACAGAAACTCTCCACAACACTCCATCCATCTGATGAAGTGAACTATAGTCCACAAAGGGTTATGGCAGAATAACTGTGTTTGTCTTTCAGGTGCCACAAGACTTTGTTGTTTTTGCTGTAATAAACTAACACAGACAACCCTCTGGAAACTAAGCCAAAGGGCAGTTGGTCTCTGCTGGGTCCATGGAAGAGGCCTTGTTTTTTCACTATCCATCTTTTTTAAAAAAAAGGGGGGGGGGAATCCTATTCCTGCACCTGATCAGAAATCTTGGAAAGCAGATCTAATAATTGTGCTACATCAAGAGAAAGAAGCACATTCTCTGCTGGAGGCTGTGTGTAATTACCCAGTAGTGCAAAAGAAAAAGAAAAAAGCACCCTTTGCATAGAAGCAGTATATTAGTTTCTCAATCCTGGGACTGAGCCCTGATTGATATTAAACATTTCTTATTGTTGGAATGATCCTCTCTCCTGCTAATAATCTTCTTCTCCCGCACCCTAAAATACTCTGCTTCTACTCACCGAGGAGTTATGTACCTTTAACTATGTCTTCACTGGTGGAAAGGGTGGATGAAAAGAGATGTGAGGTGGGAGGCTAATAAGAAGAGGGCACCCCGACTGTGGAAGCAACTTCCCAGAGAGGCTCACCTGGTGCCTACATTATGCTCTTTCCAGTGCCAGGTGAAGATCTTCCTGTTTTCCCAGAAATTTTAATCTGTCAGTTTCTGTTGTTTTAAATCTTTTACTGTATTTCAAATCTTTGCATTGCTGCTAGGTTTTACTTTGGCCTTTACTTCTGTTCTATACTGTAGTTCTAAACTTTTATAGTGTATTTTATGGTTTTAATTGTAGTGAACCACCTGCAGAGTTTCTGCTACCGGGCGGTATAAAAATGTAATAAAGAAATAAACATTTCAGCTGAGGCTAATAGGGTCTGAGCCTCAGAACCTGGGAGATGCACGGCAATTTTAGAGTAAAACTTAAGTCTTATTAAGTTTATTTGAGATGAGTCAGTTGTCCCATGCCATCCGACTGTTTTGTTTCTTTTACCTGAACAGGTGTGTCTTTGACTCATCTGACAAAGACAGAAAACAGTGACTGTATGGACAGACCCCACTCAGCAAGAGATTCATGAATGTCAGCTGAATGGTGTGGGCTTCAAGAATTAATTTATGGGTTGTGGTCTCTGAAGCACCCCTCAAGCCAGATAACACAAAATGGTGCCTATATATATAGTGCATATATATATATATATATATATATATATATATATATGTGGAGGAAGAGGGGGAGCTGGCTGACCCGCCAGACCTCCACCCTTTCCTACTCCAAAGGATACCCAGCACTTGCCACCATGTGGCCCGGAAGGGGGGGCTGGCTGACCCCGCCACCACCCCACACTTGCCTACTGGCAAAGGAACCAAGACCCTCTGAGATCTCAAGATACCAGACTGCCAGTCTCAGCTGTCTGCAATCCTACTTGGATCTCTGTTTAGGGACCCGCCTTCAATTCTGTAACCTGGATTTAGATACTGAACTCACAGAGCACTACAAAACCCATTTGGGGTGAAACCAAGACAAGGTTTATTCTGGTAGCATCTTACAACAAAATTAGGGAAATGAGAGAAGCACACAAAATAGAGAGACACACTTTAGTACACAGTAAAGCTATAAAACAATAAAACCTGATTCCTTAAGATCTCTCAGGCACACACCTGTTACCTGAGGGTGTTCTCTTCAAGGGTTAGATCCAGCACAGCCTCGCTGCCCGAGGAGAACTACTCCATCTACCCGCAGGTCTGAGATGGGTAAAACTCCCACAAGGCTTGCCTTTCACCAGAGCCCTCATCCAGCTCATTTCACCAGGAGCTAACTGGGGTCGGATCCTGACGCCCCCCCCCCAAAGGCTTGGGGCCTCTCTTTGGCTTGCCGCCATCCCCAATAGCCAGGGTAGCCGGTAGCCACGCGATCCAGGACAAAGACCAAGACTAAAACAGGCTTTGGGAAATATCTCTTCCCCCCTCCCCCTTTCTGTAGCTTTCCTGCCTTCAGCCAATCAGAAAGAACTTCACCTGGCCAGGCAAGGGAGGGGGAACTCATGACTTGAACTATTTGAGTTACATCTGCATATGAACGCTTTCAGCCTGGCTCCTCCAGACCTCCGGGCGCCAGGCCCCATCCTATGTTTTATGTACCTTTCGCTTCCTCCCAGCTGGCCTCACTTGGTTACACATGAGGAGGCGTGTGTGTGTATGTAGGAACCCCAAAAGCTCCACAATATATATATATATATGCATGCAACCATATTGGGGCACAATCCAATCCAGATGCCCATAATCCTCCGAACTTGGAGGATTACAGGCATCCTATGCAGAGTGGGAGGAATGTTGCCTCCGCACTCCTGCCCTGCAAAATACTTTCTGCTGATTTCTGCTGTCTAAGTTTTGTGCCTCAGAGAGGGAGGGAAAGAAGCTGAGGCACCACCAGGGTATCTCATATCATGGCAGTGCCAGTCTGCTTCTCAACCCGCCCACTAAAAACTTCTCTGAGGTCACGTTTGTGACATGCTAGCTGCAAAGGGGGGGGGCACTCCAGGCTCAGAGTCCCAGCCCCGATGTCCAAGCAAGTTTCTGAGGTCAGAGCTGGGACTGTCTAAACCAGTGTTCTCCAACCTTGGGTCCCCAGATGTTTTTGGCCTACAACTCCCAGCATGCCCCACCCAGCTACGCTGGCTGGGGCATGCTGGGAGTTGTAGGCCAAAACATCTGGGGACCCAAGGTTGGAGAACACTGGTCTAGACGCTGTATTATATATAGGATTGTGCTGTTAAGAGAATAATGAAACTTTGCAATGATGAAACATGCGAGACACATCAACACATGCAATATTAGGATGATTAGAAGTATAATAGAAATAGGGCTAGCATATTTTTAAAATTAAAATTGAAGTCTATTCCTCCTCTCAACTAACAAAGCAGTCATAATTGAGACCTTATCTTTACCTATTTGGCAGGCATGGATGGCAAAGCTTTGGTAATTATGTTTGTCATAGGCTTGCCGTTCTCTCAGAATGTCTCTGCTGAACCACATTAAAATCTCAGTATTGATAACATTCTAACTAGCACTAGCCCAGGAACTTTATCTTAAATAAACATCTGTGTACACTGACATTTTGGATTCAGTCATAGCCATGAATGTTGTTAGGGAAGGCCCACCTGGGCATGGGCCCTGGTTGTTTGAGCTGTTCCCTGGGTATTTAGAGCTGTCTCAATTGCCATCATCTGACTTAATGAGAGCCTGCTTCTTCCCTCTGAATTTAGTAGCCTTTTAAAAGACACCAGGCTTTTAAACTAGCGGGGAGACTGCCACCTTTGCTTCCACAGTCTGTTCATTATTTTCGTTATGTTCAGAGTCCAAAATTGCCTAGGAACACCACTGTCACCCGGCTTTCTTGGGGTGTACCTGATTCTGCAGAGAGCTGTCCAGCCAATTGCTACTGGGCTGGGCAATTGTACTTGTTGTGTGTGCCCTGGACCATTGTAGACAGTGATGCCTTGACAAGATGAAGAGTAGGCACATTGGCTGCTCACTTTATTTATTTATTTATTTATTATATTTCTACACTGCCCATCAGTCAGAAGGCTCCCTGGGTGGTTCACAATCAATATAAACAATCATCATAAAATCACAATAATACCATTAATATAAAACACTCTAGTACAATAGAACAGCTAAATAAATCAACCCGGAGGTACTGTAGTAAAATACAGTAAAAAATGGAAGTAAAAATCTAACTACAGTCATGCCTTGGATTGAGAGCATAATTCATTCCGGAAACGTGCTTGTAATCCAAAACACTCTTATATCAAAACGAAATCCCCCCAAAAAAATTTGTACAGAGATTTTTAATTTAAGCCATACTACAGTACTTGTATTGCAAGACGTCGCTTGTATATCAAGTAAATAAATAAATAAATAAATATTTAAAATTTTGCTTGTCTTGCAAAACGCTCTCAAACCAAGTTACTTGCAATCCAAGGTATTACTGTATTAAAATATCAGAAAAATAAAAAGGTTTTTACCTGGCCCCTGAAAGAATAAAGGGTGGGCACACCAGGCACACCTCTTTGGGGTTGGGGAGCTGGTTCCACAAATGGGGTGCCACAACTGAGAAGGCCCTTCCCCTAGTAGCCACCCTCCTAGCTTCCTTTAGAGCGAGCTCTCTGAGAAGGACCTCCGATGAAGATCTCAGGGTTTGGGTAGGCACGTATGGCCCGGGAAGAGGTGATCCTACAGATAACCTGGCCTTAAACCATTTAGGGCTTTAAATGTTAATGTTAGCACTTCGAATCGGGCCCAGACTTCAATGGGTAACCAGTGTAATTGATAGAGGACTGGCATGATATGTTCTTGTAGGCCATGGCCAGTCCCCATTAGCAGCCTCACTACTCTATTTTGAACAAATTGAAGTCTCTGCATTTTCAAGGCAGCACTATGTAGAGCGCGTTACAATAGTCCAAACAAGAGGTTACCAGAGCATGGATCACTGTTGTTAGGCTCTGCCTGCCCAGATAGGGTGGTAGTTGGTAAATCAGCCTAAGCTGATAAAAGGTGCTCCTTGTCACTCAGTCCACTTGTGACTCCAGCGACAGTTCAGGAGGATCCAGGAACACCCCCAAACTATGAACCCTGTCTTTTAGAGGGAGTGCAACCCCATCCAGGGCAGGTTGAGTATCTCCCCACCGGACAGATGACCCACTTACCAACAG
The DNA here is from genome assembly GCA_021292165.1 of Shinisaurus crocodilurus. Lineage (NCBI taxonomy): Eukaryota > Metazoa > Chordata > Lepidosauria > Squamata > Shinisauridae > Shinisaurus > Shinisaurus crocodilurus. Next base: position 249,176,971 of record CM037879.1, read on the forward strand.
CACCTCTGTCTTGTCTGGATTGAGTCTTAGTTTATTGGCCCTCATCCAGTCCATTACCAGGCCCAGGCACTGTTTCAAAACAGCCACTGCCTCACCTGGATTTGATGAACAAGAGAGGTGGAGCAGATTGTCATCTGCTTATTGGTGACTGTGAAGAGAAAGCCATAGCCCCCCCCCCACGTATATGCACACATACCGCAAGATAGCATCAGACACCCAAGAATCACAATAGGAGTCATTAACATGCCCCCTGGCAAGTCCCTGGTCTGGCAGCCGAAGGAGCTGTGGAATATTCATTCCCAGGTGTTGGATAGAAGAAAGGAACAGCCAAAGACTCCTAGGTGCCGGGAAAACAAGAAAAACCAGTCGTGCCAGGAGGGGGCACGACAAGAAGGAGGGGGCCCAACAGAGGGCATAAAGCCCAGGGTCAGTGGCGGGAAAAGGGTTGTTGGTCGTGAGGCAGCAAGCTGCAAGGTCCATGGCTCAGGTCAAACCACCTTCAACCCTGGGGGAGCTCCCAGTGAACAACGCTAACATAGAACAGCCCTTTTGGAGTTAAGCGGCTTTCTAGGAACAAGGCATTTCCAGGTACGACTGTCTGTATTGCTTTTGCGGCTTGCTACCAGCTCAATTGTAGGTGTGTGCTTAGCGTGGTGCTTTGTATATGTTCTGTTACACTCCATTAAACTCTGTTTACCCATAACAGTGTAGTAGCGTCCATTCAAAACTCGGTCTCCTCGCTCTGCCTGCGTTATAATTGGTCGCGGCTTCTGCCAGAGAGCTGCGTACCGCTGATAGAGGGCTACCCGAGTCCGGGTTAACCCCTGAGTGGCCGAACCCGCCAAGAAGGACAGTTGCAGTCTTTCTCCACAGTGACATATCAGATGGAGTGACAGAGCCCTTCCTCATCTGTTGCTTCCTTCAAGCTGGCCCAGGCCCTTTAACTTGGGGGGGGGGGATTCCTGTGTCGTGCGAACAAGCCCTACGTCTTTATCCCTATTCCCTGTAAATTTCTCTCCTGCCTGATAGTGTTCGCTAACAACTCCATAACTAACACAAATAATACAGGGGAAAGGGGACATCCCTGTCTAGTTCCCTGGCCTAGGCTTATCGGTTCTGTGATTCCATCGTTTACAACTACTGACGTAACATTTTGAACTTATAATTGATTAATAACTTCTATAAACTTCTTGCCAAACCCCATAGTTTTTATTATCATCTTTAATACTGGCCATTCCACGCAATCAAAGGCTTAAAAATATCTAATGCAAGTGAAGTGAACCCCTGCCTTCAAATCATTTTTCATTATTAAATATATTATATTTAGTACCCTTCTAGTTAAGTCCGCCAATTTGTCTTCCTTGTATAAAACCGCATTGATCTAGCCCTACTTATTTACTTACAAAACTATTCATTCTTCTCAGTTCTCGCTAGTATCGCTGATATTAGTTTAGCATCTTGATTAATTAATGATATTGGTCTATAAGAACCTGGTTCTGATAAATCCTTCCTTGGTTTCGGGATTAAAATAGTCAAGGACTGCTTCCATGAAGGGGGGATCTCTCCCCCCTGTAATATATCATTAAACAACCGTTTTAACTTAGGGATTAACATTTTTTTAAATACCTTATAGTATTCCGCCCCCAGACCATCCAATCCTGGTGTTTTTCCTTGTTTCAATTTATTTATTTCAGTTTCCGTAAAAGGTTGCTCCATTGTCTCCCTATCTTCTTCCTGAATTCTTGTTTTTAAATTTTTACCGATATATTCTCTACTCATAGCTTCCAACCATTTTCCTGCCTTATATAGTTCAGAGTAATATTCATAAAATATTTTTAATTTATCCTTTAATAAATTGTGTTCCTTACCCATTTTATCTTTAATCATCCCCACTAAAAAAAAATCTTCTTTTTTTTGTACTTGTCAAGCCAGCATTTTAGAGTTTTTATTACTATTCTCAAAATAATCTCTTTTTGTATAAATCAAATTCCTTTGTACCTTATCTAGTTCTTTATTCTCCAATTCTTTCCTCTTACCTTGTAATTCTGCAAAAATCTTCTTATCCCTCTTCTCTAAATATTTTTTCCCCAACTCCCTAATCTCTCCCTCCAACTTTTTTAGTAAAACCTTCTTGTTGTTTTCTTAAATTTATTCCCTCCCTCAATCCTATTCCTCTCATTACATTTTTCATCGTATCCCATATTACCGCTTCAGTACAATCATCTGTTTGATTAAATTCCCATATTTCCCTCATTTCCGTCTCTATTTTTTCTGTTATCTGTTTAAAATGAAAAATATTACAATTCAATCTCCATTTTTTAGCTTCTCTATAATCCTTATATATCTTCAAATCCATATTAACCAGTGCATGATCTGACTTTTATTACACCTATCTCCGCACCCAAGACCCCAGAAAACAGGATCTTGGACACAAATATGAAATCTATCCTAGAATAATTTTTAGTTGCTGTTGAGTAGTATGTATATCTTTCATCATTCCCATTAACCTCTCTCCACACATCTAGCAACCCTTCCTTACTAATTATCTTATTCAATATCGTTAAATTATTTCTCTGTTCTTCTCTTGTAGGATTAGATTTGTCTTTCCTTTTATCCATTACCATATTAAAATCCCCAGGGGCTTATGCTGGCTCAGCTTGTCTGAGTGTGGAAAGCTAAGCAGGGTCAGGCCTGGTTATTACTTGGATGGGAGACCCCTCCTCTAGTTTCCTGCATTGAGCAGGGGGTTGGACTCGATAGCCTTGTAGGCTCCTTCCAACTCTATGATCTATGAAATCTATGAAATCTATGAGCCATTATAACCCTTTGATTTTGTAGGTCACCCATTTCTTTAAACACATTTTGATAAAATTCCCCTTGATTTTGATTTGGTGCATAAACATTTACTAAAACATACTCTTCTCCTCCCAAAGTCCCATAAATTATAATATATCTTCCTGTAACATCCCTTTTGACCTTTAAAACATCAAAACCACAATTCTTTGAAATTATAATTGCCACTCCTCTTGATTTAGACCAGGGGTCCTCAAACTTTTAAAACAGGGGGCCAGTTCATTTGTCCCTCAGACTGTTGGGGGGGCCGGACTATAGTTTGAAAAAAATATGATCGAATGGATCAAGTAAAAAAAAAAGGTCCGGGGTCCTTTTTTTTTTACTTGATTAAATGGAAAGTTATTATAAATTAATAATAAATTAATTATAAGTTAATTTGCTGTCTAAAATTGAAATACATTAAATTTTAAAAAGGTATAGAAAGGCTTGATTTGCACACTGCACATATCTTATTTGTAGTGCAAAAAAACCAGGAAAAATAATAACAATAATAAACACACATTTTAAACATGCTCAAAAAACACTGTGTGTATTTCTAAAATGTGCACAGACACACTTTAATCAATGGTGCATGCATACAAAAACACAACACTTGAAAAATATGCATAAAAATACATACATTCAAAAAATGCAAACAAAAATATGTATGGATTTCTGTACAGGGGAGAAAAACTTTGTACAGAATCAGGATGGAATCTGGCAGTGGAAAACTGAGAACCTCAATGACACTGAGATTCGCCCATGTTTACTGGGATTTAAGCAGTCTAATGTGTAAGATTGCAGCCTTACGATTCAGAAAAAGGGGAAACTGGCACAGATTTCTACGAACTGGGAAAGATAAAAGTAAAGAAGCTATATCAACAGATGCTACATATGAATGAACTAGAAGATGTAGCATTTACACAAGAATCTGGAAAATAAGCAAGAGAGGTATAAAATTAATTAAGAAGGTTGCTTGGAAGTAGAGGAGTTTGTGCAAATATTAGCTGTACCATTCTGGAGTTGTTGCATTTTTATTTTTTTTAAAACAAACTATAGTAAGGAACAAGTAAGAAAAAGAAGGCTTGGTGTTGGAATCTAACTAAAACAGCTGTTCATGTGTCAGATTATATTTAGACTTTTTTTAAAAGTGCAGCTGGATTGAAGGGTATCCCCAAGACTGGTAGCTAAGGCTAGAGGAGCGGGACTCATCCTCACCATGGCGCTGGTGCTACATTTCCTACTCCCCGCACTTACCGAGTCCTCCAAAGGAAGAGACGAGGATGCGCAAAATCCCCCCGTTTTGCTCCGGTGCAGAAGGAAGCTGGCAAGCAGCACGAGCTCCCCGTCAGGGCACACCTTCCAGTCCGTTGCTAAGGAAGCTACGGGCGGTGGTGAGGCCAAACTTCTTCCAAAAGGTATATGGAAGAACGTATTGTGCTTGGCCTCGGCATCCCAGTCCCCTCCTGGCTCAGACAGAAACAAAGGCGCGCACACCTTTGCAGGGCTCCGGGCGGGCGGGCGGGCAGGCTCGCGCCCCCCCTCCCCTTATCCCGAAGGAGACTGGCCAGGAGACGCTGGCCACAGGACTGCCACCCGCCCTGCAGGGCTCCGGGCGGGCGGGCGGCTCGCATCCCCCACCAGCTCAGCTGCCCCTCCTCCTCTTACCCCGCAAGAAAGAGCCTCGGCTGCCGGGCTGGATGAAAAGGCACGGCGGGCCGGATGTGTCCCGCGGGTTTAGTTTGAGGACCCCTGATTTAGACGAACCAAATGCCATCTCATATATTCTAGACCACCTCAATTTCAATTCATTAACTCCTTTCCTTGCCTGATGCGTTTCTTGCAAAAATATAATATTCGCCTTGTCCTTCTTTAAAAGGGCTTCTATGACTATGCACCTCCTTTTAATCACCGAACCCAGACCTTTGACATTTAAATTTGAAACTCTTAACATGATCCATCTATTAACAACATCTTTTATTTTTTGGTCCCTAAAAGTGAAAAAAGTAAATAATAACAAACCCACTACCCCAAACCCAGATTTACCTATACAGCCCCCCTCGCTATGCCAGGGCATCCTGCCCCACCCTAGTCCTACCCAGTGACCTAACCAAGGGTGGGGGAAGGAACCAACTATCACCCTCCCGAACAGCAGCCCTTCATACCCTCCCGAATAATTTCTTTATAAACCAACTACCCTTCTATTCATTACTTTTTCTCTCCCCCCCTTTATTCTTTTTCTTTTATTAAAAACAACAACAACACCTGGTCTTCTTTCTTTCCTTCTTTTCTAACGGCCTTTCTTCTTTCTTCTCTTACTGGAGCAACACCCTACAGAATTCCTTCCACTGCTCCTTATTCTTCCAGTTGATCCTTCGATTCTGGGCCCTTGCCCTCATCCAGAAGCCCCAACTTGCCCAACAAACCCATGCCTTGCTTCCACGATGAAATCTTATATCTCTTATTATCCATCAAAAAAGTAAGAAAAACTGGGTAACCTCAGTTATATTTGATTCCTTTCTTGATCAGGACTGCAGTGCAGGGTTTGACGCTGCGCCTCCAGTTGATTGTTTGCAGGCAGAGATCATTGTAGATTTGCAAAGTAGCTCCCTTGAAGACTATTTGGCCTTTCTGCCTAATAGCACTCATAGAAATTTGCGAATTTCAGTACTACATCTCTGGATGTCATGCCACGCCTTATAACTCCCGCTCTGTGCACCCTCTCAATATCTTCATTTTGCCACTGGGAGTCAGGCGCTTCTTTCTTCAACCATTCCAGGATTTGTACTCTCAGCTTGCTTCCAGTCTCCCCTGTTTCCATGGGGAAACCTCTGATTTGCAAATTTGAGCGACGTTGTCCATCTTGTAAATTGATCATCTGTAATTCCATCTCATTAAATCTCATTTCATACTTTTCAAAAGTTTTTTTCAGCCATCCCCTGGCCTTTTCCCAAATTTTCAACTCTATCTTGCAGAGATTTTATATCAGTAATTAGCTTGCCTTCTATAACAATTAAATTATAGTAATTATTTCTAATTATACCCATATATTTGCATTTGTAATTTAGCATATAGAATAGAAATGTGTGCACTTTGCTGGAGAGGATGTCAGGAAATAGGTACATATGCTCATATGTGGTGGAGTTGTAAAAATGTTCTGGAATTTAGGCAGGAGGTTTTTACAGAAATATTGGAAATTATTGGTATTCATCTAAAGGTCTGTCCTAAACTTGCTTTGTTATCAATAATTGTAAACTTGTTAACTGCAGCTAGGTTAATGATAGCAAGGAAATGGAAAGTACAACATTTTTTCCTAATAACTGATTGGTATAAGGAAGTTTGGGATATAGCCCTAAATGATAAACTAATGCAAAAAGGGACAGTTAAAAAAGAATAATTTTATGGATATATGGAAGAATCAATTATTAGACTATGTATTAATAAAGGGGAAAGGGAGTATGCCTTGTCAGGATATATTATATTTTTGGAATGTGGAATTTAATTGATTAAGGGGATGGATGTATATTAGTTGGTCCCTAGGTGGGTGGGAGGTGCACCTTATGATTTATTTTAGTTGTATGTTTGTGTTTTATAGTTTTGTATGTAGTTTATAATAACTAAATAAAATTTATTTTAAAAACCTACATTGTTATCTGTGGCTTACGCTGGCTCAGCTTGTCTGAGCCTGGAAAGCTAAGCAGGGTCAAACCTGATTATTACTTGGATGGGAAACCCCTCCTCTAGTTTCCTGCATTGAGCAGGGGGTTGGACTCGATAGCCTTGTAGGCTCCTTCCAACTCTATGATCTATGAAATCTATGAAAAAGTAATGCAAAACCAAAAAAAGAAAGAAAAAGAAATGTGTGCGATTTTTTGCCCTCTGGGTTTGTGCTCCAGATCTTTCATGTACATAGTTCTGCCCCTAATGAGCTTATGAGCCTTTTCCTTCCAAAAATTAACCAATCTGTAGCAAACTGCTTTGCCCCATTTTCAAGAACACAATTGCACTTAAAAGCTAGCCCATGCATATATAGCTAATCACTCTATACTTACATTTAGTGAACACAGAATATAATGAATAGCACTCTTAGGAAATACAACACACATTTCATTGCATATTCCATCACACAAAGCAGGAGTGGCCATAGCTCAGTGGTAGAGCACATACTTTGCATGCAGCAGATCCAAGGATCAATCCCTGGCTTCTCCAGGGAGGGCTAGGAAAGAATCCTGCCCGAAACCCTGGAGAGATGCTGCTGGTCAGTGCTGACAATACTGGGCTAGATGGACCCATGGTCTGATTCAGTAGAAGGCCGCTTCCTATGTTCCTAAGGGAAACTGGAACAGGATCTGCAGCCTAAATGAGTCCCTGGATTTCTCAGCCATTCCAAGCCCTGTCTCCCACTCCCAGCCTCCTTCATCCCTCTACTAACTCAGATTCTCATCTTCCACCTACAGAACCGTGTCTTTCAATGGATTGATGGGACCAGGTTTAACTTAGAGGCTTGGGAAAAGGGCCAACCTGATAATTACCAACAAAAGGAATACTGTATGCATTTGCGACACCAACAACCTAGTAAGTAAGCAGAGGCCTGTTGGACAGATGGGAAGCAGGGCTTGGGAAGAAAGCATGAAATACATGCTTATTTCATACCATCTTCAGCATGGCTGCTTTGCCAGACCTTCCAACTCAACCACCCTGAGAGCTGAGGTGACAAATCTGGATCTCTGCTGAACAGCTGCAAAGCAATTGTGGGCAGGGACTGGGGGAGAGGATGGAATTTACAGCAAAGGGTCAGTCAGTGACTGGGTTCATATGGCACGCTAAGCCATGGTGCCAACCACTGTGGCTTAGTGTGTTGTGTGAACCCAGTTAGTGTTGTGATATGTATCACTTTAACCAGCTGCAGCACATTGTTTACACATGGAAGGGACAGAATGGCTGTAAACAGGTTTGTTGAGTCTTTCTGGGTTCTTGTGTTTTCGCATGGGAAACTAGACTGTGAGACCAATATGAGCTGGTCACATGGTTTGTATGTTCTGATGACGTGCTAACTTGTTTTTCTGTCTGAAGCCATCTTAGAGAGAAGCTGGACTGCTTTCTCTCTTCTTCTTGGTTCTGCTTGCTAGACTTTGTTACTGCAACAATGTAACGTCTTTGCTGAGGTGGAGTGAAGCTCAACTTACTCCACTGGATGTAATGCTTGCTATGCATTTATACTCTGCACATGGACTGCAACTAGGAAATGTATACTCTGTAGAACTTTACTTGCTAAGTGAATAAACAGGTAGAATTAGACCTGTGGTGTTACAGAGTGTTTCCTGACTCCATGGATTAATCTGCAACGGAGAAGCTGGGCTGGTTAAAATGGCACAACACGCTGCACGCTGCGCGAGGGGGGAAGTGAGATCTAGAAGATCTGTGTGTGGAATTTCAAGCGTCTGCTAGCACACAGACAGGATATTAAATCTCCCAACCCGCACACGCTCCAACAGTTAGTGGGCGGGTTCGCACCACATCCTAAACCCCTTCGGAATTTAAGCCATGCACTGTGGCTTAAATTCTCCTGTGCCCAATAGGTGATCGGGCACAGTGGGGTTAGGGTGCTGCCTCCCCCCCTCCTAACCCCTCGGTCCTCCCTCAGGTATCCCAGGGGACACCATGGGAGCACTGAGGGGAGCACTCTAGGGTGGCTTATTATCCACCCCACGGGTAGTGTGCTGGGTTTGGACAAAACACTAAGCCATGGGGGCTTCAAAACCACCGTGGCTTAGCATGTCATGTGAACTGAGTCGTCAGTGAGTGGCTGAAGAATGCTTCACTCTTTCCCCCACCTGTGGCTTTTCTACTGCAACCTCCTTCTCCAGCCACATTTGCTCCAGCCAGGTTTCCAGACATGTGTTTTCCAGGTTGCAGGGGAAAGCAGCTGGACGTGGGGCTGGCAGAGAACATACATCTGACAAGGGAAGAGTTAAGTCAGCCTCTTCCATCTGCAGCTTCTCCACTGCTATTTGTGTGCGCCCCCCCCAATCACTTTGCAACTGTTCAGAAGAAGCCGGGTTCTTAGATCTGGATCTCTTACCCAAGCCATAGTTCAGCCTGGTTGATGGGAATACATATGTGAGCAGTGAGCTAAGGACTTTGGCCAACCAAAAAGAGATGGCATAAAAATCAAATAGGTAGATAGACACACTGTGAAGGACTGCCACCGGTCCTCTTACGCGAGTTTGGGAGTTAACGGGTTAACCGGCACGCTTTAAAACTCCCGTTCGTGGCTCCAGTCCTGGGTTATTTAAGGTCAACCGCACTGGACTAGCACTGAGTCGGAATCACTGTAGCAGGCAATCGACTGATTGTTTATAACAAGTTTAATTGAGCGAAGCAGGTTAGGGAGATAAGGAAGTTTACAGTCAATAACACAGTTAAAGTGAGAAACTGCAATCCACAAGTGGAGGCAGTTTCACTTTTGCCTAAGAAGTCAGTCAGAATACTATATAAAATGAAAGAATCTAAGCTTAATCTATCTATCACCAGAGAACCTACCTAGCCTATTTCTTGGGACTTACAATATAATACCTAGCCGCCCGCTTGGGGTTGAGGTTCCTGGACTGGCCTTAGCTGACAACCTGTTCTGTGCAGCCCTGCACCTAGTTCCCAACAACCTCTACAGAGCCCGGGTTGTTCTTTTTACACCCTCCCTTGCCCCCTCCTCTCACTTCCATCCCCTTCCTCTGGTGACAGGATGAACTGGTTTTACTCCGCAGGGGTTGTGGAGGGTCTTGTTGGTGCCTCACGGGTGCTTGAGGGTGCTTTAGGGTATTCTGCAGCTCATTGAGACTGCGTGGGGGGGGGAGGGAAGGTCATTGAGGTGAATACAAATGTGTCCCATTGAGGTAAATGCAAGTGTGTCTGGTGTGAGCTGAGCCTCTCTCTGCCACGAGGCAGATATATTTTTATGCAGGTAACTGGGCGAAGTATGTGGTCTGTCAGGCTTTCTCTCCACACAAACAATTACACCAAAATTTTCAGTATGTCACCTGGATGTTTGAGATTTGCCCAGCTAATTGCTTACATGGCCGGCCGCCTGCACTTGTGCCTCTGCTTTCGTCCACAGCCAGGAAGATGAAAAACCTGACAATGCCATTCTCAAAATGCAAAATATATCTATCAACCCCCAAGCAGATCGCTTGGGTACTTTGCCGTAAGTCCGTCAGACGGTCATAGTTGCTAATGTTAGACTAGGGTGGATTCTTCAATGTTAGATGAGATTAGCGTAGGTTCTTTTTTGTTTGATAGTTCTGCCTGTGCGTATTTAGCTTCCCTTTCCTTTGTCAGTTTCACTCCCTGACCTAATTGCTTGTACTATTGCGGTCTCCCTTATCTCCCTGACCTAATTTGCTTATTACTACTGCAAATAAACTGGTTTCACTTTTGCCTAAGAAGTGGTTTCGTTCTGACTCTGTGCCTCAATCCAGTGTAGTTGACCTGATTTGACCCAGGGAGCGGGAGCTCTGAACTGTCAAATTAGCCACGTAGCTCCCGGTCTCGCAGAAAAGGACCGGCGGTGGTCCTTCACAAGAACCATGTGAGAGATGAGCTGGGCCTTGAAGTTATCCATCTACAGCAGGGGTCTTCAAACTACGGCCCGCGGGCCGCATCCGGCCCGCCGGGTCTTTTCATCCGGCCCGGCGGCCGATCAAGAGTTGTGAGGGAAGAGGGGTGGCTGAGCCGGCGGGGGGGGGGGCATGGGCCGCCTGTCGGGCCGCCTGTCGGGCCGCCGGCCTGCCTGCCGCCCTGCATCTCCTGTGTGGGGGGGAAGGCTTAGCCAGTAGCGGGGCGCAGGCTTTACTTTATCCGCCTCGCCGCCCGCCGGTCCCGTCACATCACTTCCGGTGCGGCAGAAGTGACGCGACGGGACCCTGCTCCGTCGCGTCCATCCTGGACCCCGCCCGCGCTGTTTTTCAAAACTCAGCGCGGGCGGAGTCCAGGATGGACGCGCCGGGAGCGGCGGCGGCGGCGGCGGCCTCAGTGGTGGCGGTGGCGAGGTAGGACGGCGGCAGGGATGAAGGCGGGAAGCGGTCGGTCGGGAAGGCGGGAAGCGGCGGGTTACGGTTGGTGGGAAGGCGGGAAGCGGCGGGTTACGGTGAGTGAGTGCGTGGGCGTGAAGCGGGAAGCGGCGGGTTACGGTGGGTGGGCAGGAAGGCGGGAAGCAGCAGGTTACGGCGGGCGGGCGGGAAGCGGTGGGTTATGGTGGGTGGATGCATGGGTGGGAAGCGGGAAGCGGCGGGTTACGGTGGGCCGGTGGGCGGGAAGCCACGGGTTATGGTGGGTAGGTGGGCGGGAAGGCGGGAAGCGGCAGGTTACGGCGGGCGGGAAGCGGCGGGTTACGGTGGGTGGGTGGGCAGGAAGGCGGGAAGCGGCGGGTTATGGTGGGTGGGTGGGCAGGAAGGCGAGAAGCGGCAGGTTACGGCGGGCGGGCGGGAAGCGGCGGGTTATGGTGGGTGGGTGCATAAGTGGGAAGCGGCGGGTTACGGTGGGTGGGTGGGCAGCGGCGGGGGGGGGCTTTACCTCATCCGCCTCGCCGCCCGCTGGTCCCGTCGCGTCTATCCTGGACCCCGCCCGCGCTGTTTTTCAAAACTGAGCGCAGGGTGGAGTCCAGGATGGACGCGACGGAGCGGCGGCGGCCTCGAGCGGAGGCTGTGACAGAGGCACCGGCAGCAGCAGCAGCGCGCAGGGACCAGGTAGGATGGCGCCAGCGGGTGGGGTTATGGCAGCGGCGGGGGGGGCTATGGCAGCAGCGGGGGGGGTTATGGCGGCGGCGGGGGGGGTTACGGGGGCGGGGGGGACCTGCGGTGGCGGCAGGGGCAGCGGGGCGGTCTTGCAGCGGGGGGCGGGGGTCCTGCGGCGGGGGGTCCTGCACCAGCGGTGGCGGCGGCGGGGGCAGCATGAAGGAGGCAGCACAGGGGAGTCCCAGTGAGTCCGGCCCCCCAACAGGCTGAGGGACAATGAACTGGCCCCCCGTGTAAAAAGTTTGAGGGCCCCTGATCTACAGCACCTGGACAGCAGACTGAGCAAGGCACAAAGGTCACCCTGGTCAAAGTCTTCCACATGATGGTGAGATGTATAGTCTTTCTATTTAATTTATTATAATAATTTCTAATTTTGCACCTTTACGCATAAATGAGCATATGCAAATTTTATGCAAATTCATGATGTTTTGGTCCTCTTTTTTGGTGATGCATGTCCTACTTGTTTGGCTAGTCACAAGTGAGCACCCTACCTAGGAACATTATTGACATGCATGTACATACCTGGCAAGGGGTTCTGTCATGGTGTTCCCAGGGCCAACCTGGTTTCCAAATGAGATTTCCCATCAACTTTGAATAAATATTGTTGCAGTTGAGTAATGTTGATTTTCAGTCACTGTGAAGCAGCTAACCTTGAACTCAGTTGCAAAACAAACTTAACAGACTGTTGGTGGGTTCGCCAGACATGCTAAGCCTGTCAAATTTGCACATTTTTTAAAACCTGGAAATATATGGAGATTTCAAAGCTAGGAAGTGAGTGGAGGGCAGGGGTGGTAGGCACCTAAAAGATCTGGGGCTCAGGCACATAGGACAAAAAACAACAACACATGCACAATTTTCATCTGCTAATTTACATATGCAAATATATGTATATAAATTGAAGTAATTACTGTAATTTAAATTTTATAGAAGGCAAGCTAATTAACCACTTGCTTGCTTTCAGGAAAGAACTGTGCAATGTATCAGACCGTGCCTACTTAAAACTGTGCTTACTTAAAACCAGCAAAGAGCTGTATTTACACATTTCACAATTAATTGCAAACTGAACATGGCACGCTGGGAAAGGAAAGTGTGGGAATGTATTGGAGACTATAATAACACATGCTCTTAGGCTGCAAACTTATAAAATTACTAGGGAGTAACCCTAGTTACTCCCTAACATGGTGGGATTTAGTTCTGAGCAGAACTTCAATCAATCTCCCTGCCCATCAGCATCAAGCACAACAGCACTGGACAGAGCACTCGACTCGCAGCACGCGAGCTGAGTGCAAGCACCAGCTGAGGTGTTCTTTGGACTTCTGGGTCCCCACCCCGGCACTATCTTATTTATGTAGAAAATAGCGTAAGATACGTTAAAAACAGCTGGCCGCGATTTGCGCAAATTGTGGCCGTTTTTAATGTATCTTCTGCCATTTTCTATGTAAACAACGTAGCACCGGAAAACGGAAGTCACTTTCCCGGCTCGGCTTGTGAGAACGCGAGTCAAGCCGGGGCAAAGGTAGGGCGAGTGGAGTTCAGGGGGGTTGAGCCCGGCGAGTTCGCTGGACTTCCAGCCCCCAATCGAGCTCCGCACACATCCCTACAAGAATGTTGCTTTGCTGCTGCTCCTGGTCCCCGGACCAGGTAAGGAGGCAGAAAAACCACCACCAAAGGGACTCCTCATATTATTTCAAATATTTTATTTGATGGATTCTAGAACAATTTTTTAAAAACAGTACTTGGGTTCTAACCTTGAAATCTTAAAATCTACACCAAATGTTTGCAATATTAAGTTCCTAGCAACCTCGTCATCATACAACTCTTAAAGTACCAAAATGTATACCGTAACTGGATACCTTTATTAGAACCAACCAAAATTCCTAATAACTTAGGTATTACCCAACTGTGAATGTTGGGTTTTTAGTTCTCATGGACCAGCATTGCTACCTTTGTTTTTGGTTGTTTGTTTTTTAAAGTTCCAAATGTATCAATCCACAGCTTTCTCTCTAGATCCAGATCTTGGAACTATCTTCAGGGTGGATAAGGCAGGGTGCAGCTCTGAGCACATTTACTAAGGAGTAAGATTCAAATCCTACATACACTTACCTGGGAGTAAATCTTATAGAACTCAGTCAGTACAACTTTGAAATAAACATGTTTAAGTTTACACAGGAAATTTGATGTAATGCTGAACATCTTTCCGCATCCACAGATCTCTCTGTACGCCCAGTTGTTTCCATACCCCACATAATTTCCCATACTTTCTCAGCAAGACATTTTGCTGCCTGAGGCAGAGCAGCAAATGGCACCATCACTCCAGCATGCCTGCCAAGTTGCATAGTAGTACTCAAATCCAGTCAAAGTGCTTTGGAGGGGAAGCACATCACATGTGGGCAAAAAGCCAGCTAGTCCAGGGGGATCAGATGCAACAAAGCTCCTGTAACTTTATTTCTGCAATGGCACTTTTTCTCCAGTTACTTAAAAAGCAACATCTTTCAAAATAATTTTCTGTACAATGGACTCCAGTCCATGAAAGCCTATTAAGCCACAGTAAATTTGTGAGTCTTTAAGGTGCCGCAAGGCATTGTGGCTTTTGAACACAAAAGAGCAAGAAGCCCCTACATGCCTCCTGCATCTCTTCACATTTCTGTAGCCTAGTGCAAACCCCTGATGCCAAGGAGGACCATGCACCCACCAGAATCTAGCCACATGGCTCATGCAAAAGCAGGTACACTCCAGAAAGATGACTGCAGAGGCAAGGTGCTCCAGACACACTCACGTTTGATGTACTCCTGAATATCTTTCCCCATCCACAGATCTCTCTGTACCCACAGTTGTTTCCCTACTGCACATAATTTCCTGTACCATCTCAGCTACCTTTTCCCACCCCACAGGTCTCTATAGCCATGTTCAGGGCTGGCCCCAAGACATTTTGCTGCCTGAGGTAGAACAGCAAATGGCACCTTCCCCAGCAACCCTAGGCAAGGTGCATAGCAGTAATCAAAGCGAGTCAAGTTGTTTTGGTGTTGAGGCAGAAAATCCTACATGCACCTCTCCCCTTCCATGGCAGTGAAAATACAATAATAATCAATTGTGAAGGACTGCCACCGATCCTTTTTCATGAGTTCGGGAGTTAACGGGTTAACTGGCACGCTTTAAAACTCCCATTCACGGCTTCTGGGTTATTTAAGGACACCGCACTGGACTAGCACTGAGTCAGGAACACTGTGGTTAGAGTGTTGGACTGGGACTCGGGAGATCCGGGTTCTAGTCCCCGCTTGGCCATAAAACTCACTGGGTGACTTTGGGCCAGTCACTGCCTCTCAGCCTAACCTACCTCACAGGGTTGTTGTGAGGATAAAATGGAGAGGAGGAGGAGGATTATGTAAGCTGCCTTGAGTTCCTTGTAGGAAAAAAGGCGGGGTATAAATGTAATAAATAAATAAATAAATAACAAGTTTAATTGAGTGAAGAGGGTCATGGAGATAAGGAATTCACAGTTTACAAAGATAGCCTATAAAAGCAATCGGAGCGTAAAACCGCAATACACAATTGAAAGCAATGAGGCTTGCGAGAGCACAGTCAGAATACTATATCAAATCAAAGACTCTGAGCATATCCTATCTAACACAGGAGAACCTACCTAGCTTGTTGCTAGTAATTCAGTCGGACTTAAAATATATCACCAAGCCACCCGCTTGGGGTTGAGTTCTCTAGGCTGGCTGTAGCCGTCGACCCATTCCGTGCAGCCCTGCACCTTGTTCCCAACAACCTCAACGGAGTTTGGGTTGTTCTTCTACCCCCTCCCTCGCCCCCTCCTCTCACGCCCAACCCCTCCCTCCGATGACAGGATGAACTGGTTCTGCTCAGCAGGGGTTCGTGGTGCCTCACGGGTGCTTGAGGGTATTCTGCAGCACTTTGGGACTGCTCTGTTGGTATCGGTTTAAGAACGGTCAATGGATCTTAGGTTACGTCTTACTCAGCAAAAACTTATGTTCCATGCACTTATTTTTGAAGCCTGTGCATAACTATGCTTATTCATGCTCCACTTCCTATTGGTCTGCTAGGGGACTGACTGAGTCCTGAGGTCCCCTAGTAACTGCAAGACTGCTGAGTTCAGAGGGAAGATGATGGCAACTGGGGCAGCTCTAAAGATCCAGGGAACAGCTCAGAAGATTCATAGGTGGGCCTTCCCTAACAGTGCTTATAGTGGAGGGGTGTCATGACCCCCCTCCAGGAATCCTCCTCTGAAGACGAGTGTGACTCACCCAGGGCCCTGGACGCTCCTCAGGAGCAGAGTGCAGACACTGCTGCTCCAGATGGGGCCGACCGGGCAGCTGAAGAGCTGGCAGGCCCCTCTGGCATGACCCGTGGGAGTTCCCCAGCCCGAGAAGAGTCAGAATCAGAGCCGGAGATAGCGCAGGCCCCAACTCCCAGACAAAGGCGGGCGATGAAAAGGCAGGAACAGATGCAGGCCCCTCGACGCAGTGTCTGGCTGCAAACCAGGACGTCGGCCTTGTGAGGCTTTTATAATCAGCCTGCTGCTGAAGAGCTCCAGCTGTGGGATGGGCGTGCCCGGCACGCACTCACTAGAGCATGGGTATTGGGAAACAATGTCTTCCATGACTCTTGTTCCTGATCCCGGACCCTGCTCCTGAACCTTGCCTTGGACCCTGGACTCTTGGACTTTACTCGGACTGACCCTGACGACGGCTTTGCTTGATCCTTGGACTTTCGTAAGAACTTTACTGGCTAAAATCCCCGGACTGTTTGACTACGCTGCTCCCTGTGTGAAATCCTTATCTTATCTCAGTCGGACTTGGCAACGCTCCCAGAAGCCAAGACTGCTGCTGGCTGCTGGCCAGCCTTAAGCAGGACAAGGGGAAGTATTCACAGATTTCAATGCTGGGCAGTAAGTGGAGGGAAAATTGGCATTATATTTCCCATCCATTACTTCCCAGCCTTGAAATCTGCATATATTTCCCCAGTGGAAAAAAAAATGCACAAATTTCCCAGACCACCAACATAGGGAGACTTCCCACATTACATAGAAGCAAACCCAGGTTTACTACTGAAGATACACTCAACAGGCAGCTGCATTTACTAATGGCTCTTTGAATAGTGCACCTCTATGATACACAGCATGTTTGATATTGCATTCACACTTTATAAATGTATTTTAAAGTATACATTTATAGGTGTATACTTTTAGTACAGATTTTTAGATATTCCAAACTCCACATATTAGACTATGTGGATTTTGGATTTTTTTCTTTCGGCCAACATGGCTGCCTTTGTTGTTGTTTTTGTTTGTTGGTTGGTTGGGTTTTTTTTTTTTTGCATTTTTAGGTATACACAATAAACCATTTTTAATGTAAGGCTTTCAATGAGATGTATTTTAATGTATCTTACTATAACTACTTCCAATTCTAGCTTTTCTTCATTCTCTGAGCAGAAACTAACATAGAACATGTCTGAGTTCTAATTCATCAGTGCAAATCATGTATAAATGTATGCAGGATTCAATTTATGGTTAAAATCTATGCATTTCACCATGCCATCTGAATCTGGGAGTAAAATGCCTTTGAAAGAAGCAACAATATGAGATGTTGTTGGCTTCTGATCAGAGCACATGCTGGATTCTTCACATAGCAGAGTTATACAGAGGATTGGACGTGGGGGTCAGGGTAAGCGGGGAGGGATGTTCTTGTGGCGTGATAAAATGTTCATGTTAATTTTTTCTGAAATAAATAAATGAACTAGTTCTATTCATTTTCATTTAAGAAACAATTATTGTACACGTTTTGCCCTTTAACCACATGTACGCCAGACTCTTTCCTCATATTGTAACTGACAACAACAAATATTTGTTCTAACAGGCATTTCATGTTCTAGGTTTTGAACATTTCTGATTGGAGGAGATCAGCATCCAGGTGTTTATTAACTTCCTCCAAATTCTGCAAAGGCACTCAAGAGAGCTTTCCCGATGGTTTTTCTCAGAGTCTGTAACCTCTGCTTTTACAAAGCTTGGGAAAAGGACACAATGCTGCTTCCAAGAAGAACCCTCACAAGCTTGAGACCTAGTCTCTGTCTGCTGATTATGGCCACCCTGCCAGCATTACTTGCATATGAAGGTATGTTGCTGAGATGGGAGCTCATTACTCCATGTTTGTCTTCTTCTCCAATATTTATTGTCCCAAATCCAGGGAAAGTTTGATTTCCCCCCAGAGCTTTGCACTTATAATATACTGAATTTTAGATCTGCTGTGTACTTTTAGTGGTGCCATATATCTTCTACTACTGTGTATGTTATTATACTGTTTTACTTGCCGCACCTGAATTTTTGATTTTTTTAATTGCTCGTTTGATTCTAATGGTATTTTAATGTTTTATTGTTTTAATCCGCCCAGTGAAAACAGTTAATGGGAGGCATAAAAATACTATAAATAAAAATTAAACAAACTAAATTTAATCCTGATTAAATGCCATAGAAATTAATAGGATAAGTTAATTAATTGTTAATTTCAACAGGACATTAGTGTGAGAAAGTTTCTTTGGATTTGGGCCACTGATTTAGTTACAAAATATTCCTGTTGTTAAAGGACCTTCAGAAGGGATATACATCTAATTTAAAAAACAACAACATGGGTAAAGGACCTACAAAAGGACCTTCTGCCAGACAAGCTCTGGCAATGGATAGGCATTAATGTAGGGACGAGACTGATAGTGATGAATTCAGAACAGAACTTTTTTCAAGCATTTACATCAATGTTCTCTTACATCATATAAGATCAAGAATGTATATTATCTGAATCACGATAAATGCTGGAGTTGTGGTGGGCAAGGTACAGGCTATATGCATACGTATTGGCACAATTTATTTATTACATTTCTATACTGCCCAATAGCTGAAGCTTTCTAGGCGGTTCACAACAATTAAAACCACAAAATACAACATGAAATGCAGTATAAAATGCCTAGTAAATGCCCATCTATATTTATAATAAGTAAGATAACTTCAATAAGCCACAGGACCTATACTCTGTATATCTCGAGGGGAGTGGGTAAATATATAAGATTTGGCTTAAATCATTCTGAAGTTCTATATCCCAGATCCGCTGCTTAATAGTATCTTTAGCTTTCTCCAGTCCTAAATTTAGCAGATATTCAGGTGAGAGACCATACGAGAGCAATTTGCTAACTATGGTGTTCCACCATTTTGTTTGGTAATTATCTTGTAAAATTAAAAAAAGCAACCCAGTTGGAGCCAAATTAAGTCTAAGCCAAGTAAGTAAGCTGGTTTGCCACACATTAGCTTTGATTCTGAGTAATCCACTCTCCATTCACAGAGCCACATTTGGAATGCATCTGGGTGTCAAAAATAGTGAGCTTAGAAAACCCGATTGTGTTTTTTTCATAAGTATCTAGATTTGAGAAGGGACCTAATTGTGCTCCTTATAGCAGATGCGCTCTCGGTTTTGCCATAAATAGTTTAATTGCAGCTGGAATAAATTCCCCTCCCCATGTCCGGTAAAACTTCAGGATTGCCACTGTACTTTTCTTGGCAAGTGTGGAAGCATAGTTAATCTGGGCAGTTTTCCTTCTAGAAGTTTGGAAAATAACACCTAGATATTTAAAACAGGTGATTTGTTCTATAACATTGTTATCTATGTGCCACCTGTGGGTCTTAATACTATTGGTAAAAATCATAACCTTAGTTTTAGAATAATTGATTTGTAATCGTTCCTCCTTGCAGTGTTGGGCTAGAGCCTTTAAGGCTCTTCTAAGACCTATTTGGGCAGGGCTGGATTAAGATAGGGGCTATTGGAGCTGCAGCTCCAGGCCCCTATCCCAAAACAGGCCCACAATCAGGACCGGTGCAGGGCAGTTTGGCGCCCCAGGCGAAATAATATTTAGCGGGCCCCCCTCTCCAAAGCAGCCCTGCTCTGCAAAAAAAAAACAACAACCCTGCGCCGCCACCACCAACCTACCCTCCCCCCGCCCTGGCGGCTGCTGCTGCTGCTGCCGCCGCCGCCGCCGCCACCGAGGAGGAGGAGGAAGTGACGCGACGGGACCCCCGCGCTGTTTTTTGCCGGGGAAACCATGGCAACAGGCCTGTTTAAGCCCTGTTGCCCTGGTTCCTCCCGCCAAAACAACGCGGGCGGGGCTCCGGAAGTGACACGACGCGGAGAAGGTAAGTGGCGGGGGGGTCGGGGGTGGTGGTGATGGCGGCGGCGGGAGGCGCAGCGGCAGCGAGTGGGAGGGCGGGGGGAGGCGCAGCGGCGAGCGGGACGGGAGGGTGCGGCAGCGGCGGCGGGAGGGAGGGAGGGTGGGGAGGCGGAGGCCTGGCGGGGGCGGCGCAGCGGCGAGCGGGACGGGAGGGTGCGGCAGCGGCGGCGGGAGGGAGGGAGGGTGGGGAGGCGGAGGCCTGGCGGGGGCGGCGCAGCGGAGGTGGCGCAGCGGAGGCAGAGGCCTGGCGGGGGCGGCGCAGCGGCAGCGAAGAGGAGCGCAGCGTTTCTGCGCCCTCTTCAGCCGTGCGCCCTCTTCAGCTGCGCGCCCTCCTCAGCACCAGGCCCATAATGCTCTTAATCTGGCCCTGTATTTGGGCCAAGGATAAGATAATGGCATTCTCTGCGTAAAGCAGTATGGGTAGTCTTTTATTTGCCATTTTTGGAGCATGTATATCTAGACCTTGAAGCCGTTTGATTAAGGAGTTTACATACATGTTAAACAGATGAGGGGCCAGTATACAGCCTTGCTTGACTGTATGGAATATACCTCCTCCTCTGTGTAACAAAACCAGTGCAAGTCATCTGTATACTTGTTATAAGAGCAGTACACTATATATTATTAACAACAATTCATTCAACAATATTCGGGAATCCACTTTCTGAGTTTTTCCTATCGTGTGAATAGGTTTCGCTGTTTAGCAGTTGAAGCAAAGTTGTTAAAAAAAATGGGGGGGGGGAGAAACATTTTCTCTTCTTTCTTTCTTTCTTTCTTTTTCTTTCTTTCTAGTCCCCAATGTGGCCCTCTCAGGACAGGCTTTGCAATCCAGTACCTACAACCTCCTGGGAGTTGCTAGGAATGCTATCGATGGGTCTATGTCAGGTGTATTTACAGATGGATCATGCACGCACACAGAGTATGAAAGTAATCCGTGGTGGATGGTGGACTTGCAGGCAGAATATCGAATATTCCGTGTAAGCATCAGCAATCGGGAAGACTGTTGTGCGAATCGGCTATATGGGGCTGAAATCCGGATTGGGAACTCCACAGAGAGAGGGGGAACCACCAATCCCAGGTACTGTAAATTGAATAGATGTTTTCTATGGCCTTACGGGATTATTGTGAATGATGCAGACATATCCCTAGCAGTTTCAGTTCTGAAAAGAGAGCAAATATTTGGTCTATTTTCAGAATTCATCATGTGGTTTCACTTGTTATAGATCAGGGGGGGGGGCAATCACTTTTGGTCCAGGGGCCAGATTACTCCCCTGAACCAAGCCGGCGGGCCAGATGATACTGGGGGCAGGGCCTCACCCCCAAAGCCCTGCCCCTCCTATGACATAATTTGCCCCACCCACTTTTTAAAACTTCTGCGGTGCACTCTCTGCACAGACAAAGGAAGTCGCCCAATAGGGATGGTGAGCAGTGCAGGAGGAGACTTGCCCGGGGCTTGAGGAGTCAGCTCTTGCAAGCCTTGGACAAGGCGAGCTCCTCCTTCCTGCCTTGCTTGCGTCCAGACTGGAGAGCGAGTGGTACGGTAAGTGGTGCTGGCGAATTCCCAGATTATCTCCACTAGCCTCTCTGATTGGAGATGACAAAGCGATTCCCCTTTGTGGCACTCACCCCCAGGAGGAGGGGATTGTGGAGGGGCTTGGGGAGGGCAGGGGGCAGAGCCCACAGAGGCACTCACCCCTCTGCAGACTGGATTGGGCCCCAGTGTGGGCCGGATTAGGCCCATGGACCAGAGGTTTCCCTCCCATGTTATAGATGAAGTTCTTAAATAGCTACTTAATACTAAATTTAAAAAATGAATTGGTTTATTTTCAAGGTGTGATACAATTACCTCCTTGGAACCTGGGGAAACACACAGTTTTCACTGTGAAGATTCACAAGGACAGTTCGTGACCATTAACCAACCTAGAGGAGGATACCTCACACTTTGTGAAGTCCAAGTGTTTGGTGAGAAGATAGATTCCGCCGGTAAGTAAAAAAAACCATGGCTTCTATTTTGGTGCACACCAAGAGACTACAATACAGGAGAGACACAGGGCATATCTACAATACAGATTTAGGCTGCAATCCAGTACCCACCTACCTGGGAGTAAATCCCATTGAAGACAATGGGACTTGCTTCTTAGTAGACATGTGTAGGATTGTACTGTTAATTTTAAACTTCTGTAACTGCAATTCAGGATTACAGTGGATTTCCTGAATCAGCAGGGGATTGGACTATATAATCTTTGAGGCCCCTTCTAGCTCAACAATGCTATGATTGCCACCCTAGAGAACCCTGGGAACTGTCATGCTATGGGGTGAGGGATAGGTATTTCCCACCAAATTGAAGTTCCCAGGATTCTTTGGAGGAAGCTGTGACACTTACATAGTTATAAACCCAACATAAGTTTCTAGTGTAGATAAACAGGGTCTCACGTGTGAAATATGTGTCTGGCATGAGAACTACTCAGTAGTTGGCTACACTGAAAGGTCATATAATATTACATATTGGAAACAAAGAGACTGAGACTATCCATCTCATTACAGTAATTAATCTTCTTCTGCTATAGGCTATTGTGTGAGCAATAGAGATGGCTTAGTGGCTATGTTAGACTCAGGCCTGGTGCAAGGCAATTTGGTGCCCTAGGCAAGATCAGATATTTAGCGCCCCCCCCTTCCCACTTGAGCCCTCCCTCCCTCCAGCCCTATGCCCATTATGAAATAAATTTCCCTCCCTGGGAACTGCCGAGCCCCATAGAAAAACTTTGTGGACTTTGAGACTTTTCCTTTGTGTTCACGAGGAAAGCAAAGAGGCAACATCAGCCCAGCTATGCCAGGAACTCCCAAGGGCCTTCTCCTACTCCATATATATGTAAAAGCCTGTCTCCTCCTGCAGGCAGCACAAGGGATATGAAAAAAGGATGTGAGAGAGGTGTGGTGGCGCTACCTGTGAGGAATAGAGACAAAAGGGCGTCTTGCAGCCTGTCCTACCTCGCAGGGTGGAGGTGCAGAGACACCGGTTTGACTCGTACACCTTCTGGGTTGCAGGGGGGGGGGGGATGCATGTAGTAGAAACATAGCAAAGAGAGAGCCCGTGGATCATCTGGTTCAAATTTAGGAGGGGATTTACGAAACTTGCTGCTTCCCCTCCTCTCTCTATCACTTTGTTGCAATATTTCTTTATCAGAATAATGTATATTATCCTGTCTTTCCCTTTACCAGCCTAGTGCTCAAGGCATACAACAATATTCAAAGTACAGTAAAGAAAACATCAACAGCTCAGGGCACAATCCTAAACACGTTGAGGCAGAAAAAAGCCCCGCAACTCCCAGCATTCACCAGCCAGCATGGCTGGCTGTTGGAACGCTGGGAGTTGTGGGGCTTTTTTCTACCTCAACGTGCATAGGATTGCGCATGGCTGGCTGGGGAATGCTGGGAGTTGTAGGATTCCCCTCCCCCTCCAAACACGCATAGGATTGCATCCTAAAACCATTTAAAACCAAAACACAGAAACAGCATGGTAAATAATTAAAACATTGGAGCCCCAGCTAGCTTAAAATACCTTTCCCTCCCTCCCTGGTTGCTGGAAATAACTGCTTTCAGGGGACCTTGAGCTGAGGAACCTGAGGCTCGCGCGAGGGAGGGAAGGCGAAGGGAGTGTTTGCAGGTGCATCCTTGAGAGGGAAGGCGAAGGAGGTGTTTGTAGGTGCATCCTTGAGAGGGAAGGCGAAGGAGGTGTTTGCAGGTGCATCCTTCCAGCCGCCCACCAGCCTCCCATCATTGGCCCCTGCCCGCCTCCCCTCCTCCAGTCTGTAGCCTTCTCTGCCTCTTTTGATGCTGGTTGTGAGGAGGAGCCTGCCTGCTGCTGTTCCTGGTAATGAGCTGGAGGAGAGAGAGGGAGGGGTGCGCTTCTTTCGCCTTCCCTTCCCCGCCACAGGACATGATTGGTAAAACAAACTTGGTAAAATACGTGATGTATTTTTTTTTCCCCCAAGGCATTTCTGGCGCCTCCTTTAGCCCGGCGCCCTAGGCAGCCGCCTAGTTGGCCTAGCACCGGCCCTGGTTAGACTGCTTGCCTGATAAGGTAGCAGTGCTCGCAGAGACTGAGAGTGTATTTTGGAGGATGGGAGAAGTGAGAGAATTTGTATGTGAATCTGTAACTGTATGAGAGACTGTGTGGCATGCTTTGAAGCTGTGTAACCCAACCGATTGGAGCTAAGTAAGAACAAAGCCTTAATGTGGGGTGAACTTCTGTATCTATAGTTAATCAAAAGTTTAACTAAAGGACTAGCTCCTGCTTTGAGCATCTGCCTGCATGCTGTGTTCATCATCTGAGGCTCTCCTCCAGATCAACCCTCCTATCCAGGGCCAGCCCAAGACAGTTTGCTGCCTGAGGCAGAACAGGAAATAATGCCCCAAGTCAAGGTGCATAGTACCAGATCTGGCCAGATTACTTTGGCACCTGAGGCAGGAAAACCCACAAGTACCTCCCCCTGGGATATGCAATATTAATAATGGCCTTTGGCTTATGCTGGCTCAGCTTGTCTGAGCGTGGAAAGCTAAGCAGGGTCAAGCCTGGTTATTACTTGGATGGGAGACTCCTCTTGTTTCCTGCATTGAGCAGGGGGTTGGACTTGAAAGACTTGTAGGCTCCTTCCAACTCTATCAGATCTATGAAATCTATGTGATGGGCAGAGCAATTGTAAACCCTTGGACAGCCAGCCGATGGGGGTGCGGCGTCATGCAGTCGAGAGGAGCTCTGCAAGTGGTGGTGGGTGGGACTGTGTCCACTCCAGAAGCCCCACTTCTGCCTACGGAAAGCTCCCCGTCCCCAGGCATAACTGTACTGGTGGCGATGTTCCCACTGCTGGAAGGACCCAAAATGTTCAGTGAGTGGGGCGGGACTAAAGCAGCCTTGGATTCGCTAGATCCAAGGCACCTTTGTTCACTGGATCATTCCCCCTCTACATCACCCTGGAGTTGGTATAAATAATCCCCCCATTGAAATCAATGGGGGAAATTTAAAGAAACAAAGATCTGTGGGGGAGAAAAGAATGGTAAACCTGCCCCCCAAACCATTTTCCCTGGGTGGCAGGGGAGGGCTTTCAAAGTGGTCGCCAATCTACCACTTCATCCCCCACCCCAACACCAAACACACACACACACACACACCTCCAGTTAGGATTGCACTCTAACAAGTTGCTTCCCTTTCCTGATACCCCAGATCAGCTGTCTGAGGTGGCCATCTCACTTTGCCTTTTGGTAGTGCTGGCTGGTGACTGGAGAGAGAATGTTTATAGTCGTGTGGCATCCTCTTTATTAAATGATCTCCCCAGGGCGGCTTGCCTAGTGACAAATTGTCACATTATTTTTTTACTTGCCCAGACATTTCAGCAGATCGTGTGAACTGATTTTAATGATGACTTCATCCATTCTGTTGAACTGATATTGCTGTTGATTTGTTGAGCATTTTGCTTTCATTTTGACTGATGCTTCATTATCGTTGTGTTGTGTTTCTGTGCTCCCCTGATAGTTTTACTGAAGGGCAGCCTAGACATCTTTTAAATAA
Organism: Shinisaurus crocodilurus; assembly: GCA_021292165.1. Taxonomy (NCBI): domain Eukaryota; kingdom Metazoa; phylum Chordata; class Lepidosauria; order Squamata; family Shinisauridae; genus Shinisaurus; species Shinisaurus crocodilurus. The sequence goes on from CM037879.1 coordinate 249,202,381, forward strand.
AGAAACAGAATAAATGATCCAGACTATGCTAAACAATCTATGTCACTTACTGATGGAGCCTTAGCTAAGTCTTTTTTCTCTTTTTATAATAATTTCCTTGTCAGCTGAACTCAGCCCAAAGCAGAGCAAGCTATCCAAATCACAACGGGAACTGGAACGTGGAGAACAAGTCCAGATGTCTGGTAACTAGAGCATTATACAGGTTCTGAGGGATTATTCCTGGTGGTGTCTTCCTCTTGTTGTAGTAGTCACTTTTGGCCCAATCCAGCCAATGTTAAGCATTTTTAGTCTCACTGGTTTTACGGGAAGAAATGTAGATATTTACTTCGCTCTTTTGTTGAAAATATCTGAGGTTTAAATGCACTTAACTTTGAATGGACTGTACTGTACCCTTTCTACTCACACAATACGAAGCATATGATATTGCTTTATTCTGCATCAGGCCATCCATCCTTCTAGTCTAGCATTGTCTACAGCCTCCCCCAACCAGGTGCCCTCTACTCTAGATGTGTTGGACTACAACTTCCATCACCCCCTGACCAGTTGTCTACTCTGATGAAGTAGAGTTGTCTACTCTGGGGCTTTTGCAGCAGTTCTCCAAAGCCCCAAACCAAGGTCTTTCCCAGCCCCACTATCTGATATCCTTTTACTGGTGTGGCAAATGCAAACCACAGTCCAATGATGATGTGGAGATCTGGGATGAGAGTTTGAAACCAAAACAAACTGTTAATATTTAAACAATGTTAAATAAAGATAAATAACTCTATCACGATACCCTAAAACCTGGCAAAGCGGACATTTCAGCTTTCCCTACAGTGGCTGGAATAGCACCCTCCATTTGGAGCAAACTGTCCAGTCACATCCCATCCAGAAACCCCTCAGATCCACAAAGCAGTTTGGCAGGAAAGGATTAGCTGCCTCCATGCCGAGTTCTCACCGTTCTGAGGGAAAACTTAGGCATTGATTGCCCATTTTCCAGGCATCCCCTGCCTACATGGGTTTCTCTACATGAGGCATTTATTGTGCGCTCATGATCCCGCACTCATGGAAGTTTGCTGGGCCTTTTCATGATGTCATCCTCCTCCAGGGCCTCTCCCATGTTTTCCAGCCATTTTTGCAGGGGGGGTTTTAGAGCAAGGAAAGTCAGCTAAATTTCAAACTGGAACAAACTGGAATGAAAGCCTCCTGTACAGTTGCAATACTGCTATACTGCAGCTATACCACAGTGCCATCTTGTGGTTGGTTAACAAAATATATAGAAAAGCAGAGAACTACAAACCCCAGGAAAAAAAACTGTGTAAAGGACACACTTTTCCTCTCGCAATGAAAACAAAAGAAGAAGCCTCGGTAAAGCGGTGGGTTCAACCCCTCATGTAGAGAAGCCCCATGCCTTGATGCCCCTCAGCCAATTCAACTGCAGCTGCCAATCAAAGTCACCTGAAGCCAAACAGCAAAAATCCGGGCAAAAGGCCCTTTTTGAATGGTTGTCCCTTCCTTGTCCCTCTCGGCCTCTCCAATCTCCATCCATCTTGACCAATGCAAGATGCTCTATGGAATGCCAACCAGGGGCCCCGATGTACTTGCTCACCTAACTTATGTAGTGTGGATTTCAGGTGGACCAAGATTCATGGTGTAGTAGGATTTATTTTCCTTGTGGATACTCACTACTTCCTTTCCTCTACCCTATTTTTATCTTTACTTTAATCAGCTTATCTATTTGGCCTATTGGGATGGATTATGGTGGATTGGTTCCCCCCATGCTGCCTAGTCCATTTGGGCTATGCTTCCTGACTCCTGAGTTGTAAAGTGAGGCACTGAGTGAGAGAAGGACAGGTGGGCTTACGAACTGGCCAGTGGAGATGGGAGCCTAAGGGCACAATCCTATGCATGCTTAGACAGAAAGAAGTCCTACAACTCCCAGAATGGCTGGCTGGGGCATGCTGGGAATTGTGGGACTTTTTTCTGTCTAAGCATGCATAGGATCACACCCATAGCCATTCTCCTGAGTAAACGCCTAGAGAGTGGAGAGATCCTGCCCACCTCCATGTGAACTAGCTAAGGGCAGGGAGTGGCAAGAAACAGAGAGCGCACAAAGAGTAGCATGATGCTGCTGCTGTCACCTATCCTGGAGAGCTGGCATTGGCCACGGCCAGCATGCAGTCTTGATAAACCTCTCTTCAGCCTAGGATAACTTCTCTATGTTAACAAAATCCATCCTGCTTGGTGTGACAGTGTTGCCTCGGTGCTGCCATGTTGCGACGCTCCCACAACGGTGCTCTGCTTGGCGGGCTGCTGCTGCTGCGTCCCCTGCTCCTCCCAGCCCCCCTGTCCCTCGCGGCTCAGGCTGTGCATGGCTCAGTCTCTAGGCCAAACTCTGCTGCAGTCCCTGGCTTGGCCCACAGCTCCCACCTCAAGAAATCCACCTTAAAAGGGATCCCAGCAGCCCCTCCCCATCCCCCTTATCAGCTTTGCACTTCTCCTCCTTCAGCACAGTTGAGCTGCCAGTTGCCTTATTCACATTCAACTGCCACTCTCCTGACCCCCCCCTCCAGTCTCCCTGGCAACAGTTGCCTGGCGCTACGCACGCTCTCCTCACCCCTCCTTTCCCTCACTCCAGACAGGTGGACCTTTCTACATCTGCCACATTGGGGATGCTGGGGAGTGAACTTGGGTCTTCAGCTGAGCATTCAAAACTTACGTATGCTCTACTACTGAGCTATGGTCCTTTTATCTCCTTTGATAAAATCAGGGTGTAGTACCAGCAGTTCACCTGCAATCAAACTGGCACCTTGTGTTGCTAATAATTCATTGAAATAAATATTGCAAATCCACTTCATAGGCTCTTCTTACCATATGTATTGGTTTTTGTGGAGAGAAAGCCTGACAGGACACACACTTCGCCGCCCCCCCCCCCCCAGTCACCCACATAAACTCTGCCTGAGATTGTCTTGCCCAAGCAAGTTGTCAAGTCCATGACACATTTGCATTTTGCCTCAATGGTCTTCCCCCAAGCAGACGCAGTCTCAAAGAGCTGCCAAAATACCCTCAGGCACCCTCCAAGCACCCATGAGGAGCCATGAGCAAAGTGGTGCCGAAGAACCTCTGCAACCCCTGCTGAGCGGGACCGGTTTGTCCTGCCACCAAGGGAGGGGGTGTGGGGGTGAGAAGAGGGGGCAAGGGAGGGTGTAAAAGAGCTCCGTAGAGGTACAAAGCTGCACGGAGCAGGTCAATGGCTCAGGCCAACCCCGGGAAGCTCAACCCCCAGGCAGGCTGCCTGGGTGCTATTCGTAAGTCTGGCTAGCTCTATAGCAGACAGTAGGCTAGAGTAGATTCTTCTATGTCAGATAGGTTTAAGCGTAGGTTCTTTTTTGTTCAATAGGTTCTGCCTGTGCCTTTGCAAGCCTCATTTCCTTCATTGTGTATTGCATTCCTCGGCTAAATTGTTTTATTGACTGTAAACTCTCCATATCTCCCTGACCTGATTTGCTCCATTAAACTTCTGTAAACAATTTGTCAATTTTACTCTGCGGTGGTCTGACTCAGTCAGTGCTAATCCAGTGCAGTTGTCCTGATTTAACCCAGGAAGTGCAAAAGGGAGTTTTTGAGCTTTCTGATTAACTGCTTAACTCCCAAACTCGCGGATAAGGACCAGCGGCGGTACTTAACAATTTTGTTCTTCAATGATTTAAACACAGAAGGGGGCTTTTTTGTTCTTTCTTATAGTCCCCAATGTGGCTCCCGAAGGGAAAGCATTTCAGTCCAGTATCTATAATGTCCTTGGAAATCCTGAGAATGCCGTGGATGGATCTGCATCTGATGACTATATGAGTGGGCACTGCATTCACACGGAGCTCGAAATTAATCCATGGTGGACATTGGACTTCATATCAGAGTTTCGAGTGTTCAATGTTAGCGTCACCAATCGAGGAGACTGCTGTGCAAAGCAACTAAATGGGGCTGAAATTCGAATTGGGAACTCTTCAGAAAAAGGGGGAATCACAAATCCAATGTATGGTAACAGTGTGATGTTATTCAAGGGGCCATGCTTTAAAAATAATTTTCTTCCTTCCTTGGATGTGGTTTCCAATTAATACTAAGAAATATGAATCAATTTCCATTCAAGGTGTGCGAAGATCAGCTCGCTGGGACATGGGAAAACAGCCATTTTTGATTGCGGAGAAATGCAAGGGCAGTACGTAACTGTTACCATCCCAGGCATACGGAGTCTCTCATTGTGTGAAGTTCAAGTGTTTGGTGTAAAAATGCTTTCCTCTCGTAAGTAAAGACGTTTCCCCAATCATCTTGTGGTTTGGTGAGCTACTGACTGATGATGAATGTGAAAGAATGTGGATGGCTGTTTTTGTGATATTGGGGACCCAGGAGACTGAGGCATGGTGGCTGAAGATGCAAGCAGGTATGGATGACAGATATCTAAGCTAGGAAGCTGTCAGTCATTGCAGTGCTCAGTTATGAAAATCTGGTTTGGAGAGACTGAATTGGTTTCATTACTTACATTTGTGTTCCTTTATTTTATTTATTTATTTATTTATTTATTTAAAACTGAGTATGTAAGACTGTAATAACAATGACTACAACAACCAAGTATACTTTGGATTAGATCTGGCAAGGCTCAGATGCTTTTCATTACAGAGAAGTCTCACTATGTGACATTTAATATATATCTCATCTAGGAGATTTGAACATTGCGGATAGGACAGAGACCACACCTAGAAGGAAGGAAGAAGCAGAAGGTCAGTACATTGTATAATGGTCCTCAGAGTCACACATTCCAAAGCTCAGCAGCCAAAGTTTATTTGACTGGTTAATTTGAATCAACATGTGAATTGTGGCCTTCTTCACCTCTCCATATGCTTTCACAGCAACAGTACAGTATACCCAGCCCCACTCATCCTTAAGCCTGCATATTACGGTCCATCTGCAGTAGATAGCCCTCCATCCTTAGACCCTACATGCCTTCTGGGTTCCACTTCTGCCTTGGCTCCCTGGCCCTCAGCTCTTCAGTCTTTCTTCTTTGCTAGCCCCCTGCTAGGTACAACAGCCCCTAGACCTGGTGACAGACTTTTCTTTCCCCCTTCCCGCTCCTGCCTTCTTGGTCATTACTCTCCATGTTTCCCAATTACCTTTTCTTCCTAGCCCTCTACCTCCCATTCCGCCCCTCTTCATAGGAATTCCTCTCCCGCCTAAATCAGATTCTTACTTTCCCGATGGCACTGATTTCCAAGATTCCATGAATGACCCTTCAGTATTGGCAAACATTCTATGACATTACAGCAACTCTGCCAGTGGCTGGGGGTGGGAGTCTGCAGGTGGCAGATAGTTTTGAGCCTTGTGATATAAACAAGGATGCATGTATTACTTTTAGTGAAAGCACAACTTTAAGGAGCCATAATAAAGGCAAATAATTGACATAAATTTGTATTACTCCATGCACAAAATAGGAAATAACGTTTATTTACACCACCATGCTTACTCACTGCTTCTATATTTAACCTAGTACATTTGCTTAGAAATACAACTGAAAACAATTTGAAATCATTGTTACATACCATCCTTTCCCCCATTTCTTTCTTACAATAGAGTCTTCACTGATTGAACAATGGATAAAGCCAAGAGAACCTAGTCGGCCACGGGAAGAGAAAAAAGGGTGGCAAATCTATTCATCTGGTAATCTGATCTTTGTAATATACCGTGTTTCCCCGAAAATAAGATGTAAGTGTCTTACATCTTTTTTGGCTCAGAAAAACACACTAGGTCTTATTTTCGGGGTAGGTCTTATACTTCAAGTTGCCCTTTGCTGCCACCACCAGGCCATGGGAATGATCACAACTAGGTCTTATTTTCAGGGTAGGTCTTATACTTTAGCAATTCCCAAAAATAGTACTAGGTCTTATTTTTGGGGTAGCTCTTATTTTCGGGGAAACACAGTAGTAGTTGTTGAGAGACCACACCTGGTCTCTCACACACACACACATACACACACATACACACACACACACACACACACACACTTCTTATTGATAGATAGATAGATATTATTGATTGCATAAACACTCACATAGTGAGTGTCTGCCCTGTCTGCCTACACAGACTGCAGTGTTGGAATATTACTGCTGATAGCATACACCTGGGGTAGGCAACTTGGTGCCCTTCAGATGCTTTGAATTACAAGTCCCCCAGTCCCTGACCATTAGCCATGCTGGCTGGCTCTGATAGAATCTACACATGTTTTACAAAGAAGAGAGGGTTGGCAAATATATTAAAGAGCAGTCGTTGCTCACAATAAACACATTAATTTTGGGGGTCCTGCCAGGGTCTGTGGTCAAAATGGTATTGCAAGGGTGGGAAAACATGGGAGGGCTACCTGTGGAAGATGACGACCCCTTGAAAATGAGGCAGGCAGGGTGATGGTGCTATAAAAGCGTAATCTAGAAGCACCCTGTAATCAAGTTTTATGTATGTGTAACAGGCAGCATTTGCACCCATTCTTCCTCACCTAGCTATCTTTGTCTCTTCTTCTGTCTGTTGTTTTCCATGCTGTCTGTTTTAGATAGGAAGCTCTTGTGGGGCAGGGACCTGTCTATGTTGCCTGTGTAGCTTTGTAAGTCACCATGTACACTGACACCATGGAATTAGCACCACAAAATATTAATTTGTCATGGCAAAAGGTCAGCTGTAGTCACCAAGGGCAATGGTTACACCTTCTAATTCCTTTATATGACAAGACGTAAGGGTAACATCAGTGCCTCTGTGTTGGTGTATTAGACTGTTAATGATTCATTCAAACAATAATTGAGAATCCACCTTGTAGAGTTCTCTTTCCACGTGGACAGTTTTTCTATGCTAATAGGTTAAACACAGAATGAATAAGGCCTCTCTCTCTCTCTCTCTCTCTCTCTCTCTCTCTCTCTCAGTCTACAATGTGGCCCTTGATGGAAAGGCATTCCAGTCCAGCACTTATAACAAATTAGGATCAGCTGAAAATGCCATTGATGGCTCTACATCTGCTGACTATTTGCATGGCCAGTGCACCCACACACAGGAAGAAGTTAATCCATGGTGGACGGTGGACCTGAGGGCAAGGTTTCTAGTGCTCAGTGTAATTGTCACCAATCGAGGAGACTGCTGTGCAGAACGGATAGAAAATGCTGAAATCCGGATCGGAGACTCCGAAGATGATGGAGGCATTACAAATTCCAGGTACTAGCTAAAGGCCTGATCCATTTGGAGGACTAGGGCACAAATTGAGAATGGAATAGAAAAGATTAAAGTAGACTCCTATCAGTTTGGTTTATTTAGGGCGTAATCCTATGTATGTTTAGACAGAAAGAAGTCCTACAACTTATTACTTGTATGGGAGATCCCTCCTCTAGTTTCCTGAATTGAGCAGGGGGTTGGACTCAATGGCCTTGTAGGCTGCTTCCAACTCTATGATCTATGAATCTATGAACTCCCAGCATGCTCTAAGCTGTAGGACTTTTTTCTGTCTAAACAGGTATTTATTTATTTAAAATATTAATATCCTGCCTACCTGGGACAGATTTCTTCTACGGTGGTGGAAGTAGCATACACCCTACTTCTGAGCAGTGAGACATTTCAGGGGTTCCAGCACTCACCCAGGGTCCAGTTTCCTTAGAAGGAGGTCACTGGAGACTTACGGTGTTTCTGTGATATAAGGTTTATTTACACATACATACAGGCTGAGCATAAGATAAGGGTTCACACTCCAACAGATTCCTGTTCCCCATCAGACTTTTAGGGGAGCCGATAGCACCATAGGATTTTCTGCAGGGAGCAAGGCAACCCTCTCACTCCATCTGAATCTTCCTGTTTCTTCACAGACACACAGCTCATTATCTCATCCCCAGAAGGGTAAGGAATGAAGACATGTCCCTTTCTAGAATGAGCGCCACCTAGGCCATTTCCTTAGCTTTTGCTAAAGCTAATCTCCTTCACAAAAGGAAAGGTGTTGTGTTATAATTTTACCTGACAAAGGTAGACCTGTTCAACAGATTTGCCCAGTCCCCAAATTTAAAACCATAGAATCTCTGAGTTGTGAGGTCATTCAGATTAACCCTCCCAACTTTTAACAGTGGTTAACAACATGGATTTAAACAATCCGTGAAACAATTAAAAATAATTACACAACAAAAATAAGAACTAACAGCCAATATACCAAGAGATCTGAAGAGATTGTCAATCTAATCAATTGCCACCAAATATTTGAGAAAACAGGAAGGTTTTTAATTGGCACACAAAACTTAATAATATAGACCCCTGATAAATGAAGCTAGGAATGAAGTATGAGTGCTGCTACAGCACTCATGGCCACCATCTTACCTCCAAAAGCAGCAGGGCCTCAGTAGTTTCATATGGAAGAAGATATGTGCAAGGCCAGCTCCAGGTCTGATGGTGCACCCAGCAAAAGTGCCCTCTGTTGGCCCCCCTCCTATGTCAGTGGGCCTCAGCTGCAGGTATACCTGGCAGTTGCCATTTTAATTTCCCACAGTGCCCCAGAACAATGCTACATTGGGGGCATTGTGCGAAACTAAAATGACTGTTTCCTACTTCTACCAGGTAAACCCACATCCAGGGTCCAGGGCAAGCATTGGCACCATTGGGTCACCTGGATTCTGAAGCCCCAACAGCTGCCCAAGGATACCGGGTGCTGACACTGGGCCTGGGTTTAGGCCTTTGAGCGGTCAATTGAACAGTCAAATATTGTCAAATAACAGTCAAGTTATGTTTTTTTTTAAAAGCATAGAATAAAGAGAAATACTTTAATCATCAACAGGTTGTTATACTTGTGGTAATTAGAAAAACAAGTTAGAGAACAATCCTAACCGCCCAGTGTTGATGGCTGGAGGGGCTTAGAATGACATGTTGGTGCTACTCTATTGGCCTCTCCTTGGACAAAAGAGCACTGTTGTTGGGGCACTCCCCACACAGTGGAGATCCCTGATGTTCCTGGGCAGGCAGAAAGCTACCACCGGTGGTTCTCCTGCTGGCAGTAGCAGGCAGAAAGCCCTGAAACTGGATCCAAAGCCCCACTGATCCCCCGAGAGGCCGGATCCTCAGGCCCCCATCAGCTATGCCAGTCTAGAGTTGGTATAGGGAAAACAACCACCACGCTCACCTCACCTTCAGCCCTGCCCAGCATGGACCAGCAGAATTTGGCATGCAGCAGCGGATCTTCCACACCTCTTCTCCCCAGTCCCACACTTTGGATTGTTCTGGCTGTTAACTATTATTGTGAAATAATTTATTTTTTTAATGTAACAAATTATTATAACTTTTAACAATGTTAGGTAAAGTTCCTATAAATGTGAACAATTCACCAAACTATTCTTCAGGCAGCAGGGTAGTTCCCGAAGCATCATCAGCATTGTGGTTTGATGGGGTATTTGACAATACCATGGTCAAATAATAGGTGGTCAATTGACCGGCTATTATTATTATTATTATTATTATTATTATTATTATTATTATTTTCATTTCTATATTGCCCAATAGCCAAAACTCTCTGAGTGGTTAACAACAATTAATACAATCCCATACAAGATACAAATACAATAAAAACAATCCTATACAAGATACAAATACATAAAAATTTCAATACAGAATTTAAAACAGGATTTAAAACAATTTGAACAACTAAAACAAATTCAATATAAGTGGATCTGCTAAAGGAAAAACAGCTGACATAAGCCCCCCGCCCATGCCATTAAGAGCCATTAGACGCCATCAAATGCCTCGGCATAGAGGGCAGTCTTAACCTGGCGCCGGGAGGATAAGAGTTGGTGCCAGGCGGGCCTCAGTGGGGAGCTTGTTCCATAATGGGGTGGGGGTACCATTGAGAAGGCCCTCTTCCTTGTTGCCACCACCCGAGCTGCCCTTGGAGGCGGCACTCAGAGGAAGGCCTCAGATGTTGAGCTAATTGACAATATCTGAACAGCCAATTAATCCTATATGGGAGAAGGCAGCAGAAGACTTTATTATTGCTTCTAATAGGTATTGTAACAGGCCTGTGGCTTATGCTGGCTCAGCTTGTCTGAGTGAGTGTGGAAAGCTAAGCAGGGTCAAGCCTGGTTATTACTTGGATGGCAGACCCCTTCTCTAGTTTCCTGCAGTGAGCAGGGGGTTGGACTCAATAGCCTTGTAGGCTCCTTCCAACTCTATGATCTGTGAAATCTATGAACTTGTTGCTGATGGCATTCCTTCAATCATTAATTAATACTAACGAATATGATCTGGTTTCCTTTCAAGATGTGCCACAATCACCTCACTGGATTTGGGGGAAACCCATAAATTTGATTGTGAAGGAATGATAGGACAGTATGTGACTATTACTGTCCCAGGCACAGCCAAATACCTCTCCTTGTGTGAAGTCCAAGTCTTTGGTCAGCGGATAATTCCCCTAGGTATGTATAAAGATTTCCCAACCGATTTCTGAGTTGCTGCATAAGCTGCCATTTGCTGAAGAAAGTTGGTTGTCTGAGCTGTGAATTGTGCATCTTCTGGTGTTGGAAATAAGTAGTATGCAATGCTCTAGGCTGGAATATACCCACTAGTCATGTCACATTTTTTAACTAAGAAAAGTCAGTAAAAAATAAAAATTACTATAGCATGGGTGTTTCCAGACTGGTGGCTCCTGGTGAGACCCCATCATTGCTCTTCTGCTGAAAACGACAAGAGGAATTGTAATTGACTTTCCAGGCTTCAGGATGGGGATCCACACTTTTTTTTGATGTGCACATCCCATTATGTTTCATCAGTGTTTCATAATGGGTGTGGTATAGCTGCATCAGTGGGAAAGCCAACCATAACAACTGTTCTGCTGCTCTCAACATATGGGAGCAGGCATGGATGTGGCTTCTTGGTATACTGTACATGTGCCTAATGAAGAAGTCACGCCAACTGACAGTAACATCCATCTTTGTGGGAAAGGAGGCTGTGAACATCTTTGTGTTTATGCAGAAAAGAAATCTGGTCCAGCTCAACTCACCAAAATTCATAGGACCAGCAAATTGCAACTGTGATGAAAAGCTGAAGCTGTGATTGGGTGTCAAAATCCAATTTTGGCTGTGTTAAACATGTGGCATCAAGCTGAACATGACCAGAGTGAGCATGGATTGACTTCTCCCTGCAGCCACTAAACCTAAGCACTGAGAGGTTGTGTGAAATGGCTCCAAGGTCTGAATTGTATCAAAGGGCTGTTCTGGTACAGGGGCCAGCACTGAACACCACTGCTACCTAGGATATATATATATATATATATATATATATACACACACACACACACACACACAGTAAAAACATACCAATAACAATAAAAAGCAAGAAATACATATAATTAGTTCAGTTCTTTATTGTTACGGTCATATGACCCAGCAAATACACTTTACATTTCAGATCACACCGGGATACCACAAGTTACAAATAAAACAATTATTGTCATTCATAATAAAACAAAATTGGGAGGAAACGTCTCTCATTTAGTCCCTACCATAAAAGCTCTCCTTTTCATAACAGCTAAAAAAAAATTGGTTACTGAGGAGGTGACACAATTGGATTACAATTGCATAAACAGAAGGAGACCAACCATTTGTCAGGCAAGTCACGGAACCTCCCTAAGAGGGGCAAAATTAAGTCTTCCCTTATTTTAGTATAGAATTTACACTGAAGGAGAACATGCCTCAGTGATTCGGGTACCCCCATCCATACACGGGCAGCAGTATCTTTGCTGGTATGGAGTTCCTTGGTACCTGCCCTGCAAGATCACTGAAGGTAGAATATTGAACCTTGCCAGCATAAATGCTCTACAAGCTTGTGGATCGTGAATATTAGACAGGTATAACGCTGGTAGGCCATATGTTGGAGTAACCCCGCTTACGATGGTGGAACAGGGTCTATTCGCTAATGAGAAAAGGCCTTGTCTCTCAATATCAAGCAGTCTCTGCGATAACAATCTAAGCGCTTGCTGGGGACTGAGCAGAAGAATAGAATCCATGGGTATGCCAATTGATCTGATTTTTGATTGCACCAAAGAGGCCCATTTACTAGTATAGCTGTCCCTGAGCATATCATGTATGTAACTGAGGTTCCCAGATGTGAAATGTAAGCGCAGCCAGAACTTGAGGGTCTGGATCCATGCTTTAACCTCTAACTGGCCTAATCCAGTTTCTAGGTACATGACTGCGTAACTGACGCAATTGGGAACTCCCAGTATGCGTTGTAAGAATTTGGCTTGTACTCGCTCAATCCCCACGTCGACTGCGCTTATCCAAATAGGTACACTATATAACAATTGAGCCATAATTTTGGCTTTGAATACCCAAATTGCTGATGGTACATGTTGTCCCCCCCTGAGTGTAAAAAAAACGAGCAACAGCCAACATACCACGGTTAGCCGCATTAGTAGCGAGGTGTTGATGGGCCTTCCAGTGAGCTTTATATTGAAAGTTTATACCCAAATACCCAGGTTTATACCCAGGTTGTCGGTCTTCCACTCTTAACTTGTTCCAAGTTAACACCTCTGAGAGTCCAACATAGACGTCTCCAGACCTTAGAAAAAACCATTACTTTTGATTTCTCTAGGTTGATAGTCAGGTCATTTGCATCGCAAAATGTGACAAAGACTGAGACGTTTCAGCCCCATATAATTAAAACAGCAGAGCTGAAAGGATTTCTAAAAACCAGTCAACATACACAGCTTTCAGAACAAATCATAAAAGGCTTTCCTGAGTAAAACAGTTTTCAAAGGGCGTTTAAAAGTGCAAGGAGAAGGTGTGTGCCAGATTTCTCCAGGAAGGAAATTCTGTAATGGAGGTGCCTGCAGAAAAGGCCTTATTTCTAGTACTCCTCGTCTGATTTAAAAGGCCAGTGAGTAGAGCCTAAGATGATGATGATCTTAAAGGTTGGGTGAGTTCTTATGGGTGAAGGTGGGTCCTTTGATGACCCGATCCCAAACAGTTTAGGTCTTTGAAGGTCAAAACCAGCACCTAAAATTGAGCCCAGAAACAAATTGGCGACCAGTGTCACTGTGGTGTATGATACGTGTCATATGATCCAATTGCTGTGCTCTTATCAGCATCCTGGGAGTTGGAGTTTGAACCAACTGAAATTTCTCAACTGCCTTTAAGGGCAGCCCCATGTATTGCAGTAATCTAATCTGATTGTAAACAATGCATGAGTAACTGAACCCTGGTCTGCCTTCTCCAGATAGGGCTGCAGCTCATCAATGAGCTGAAACTGATAAAAGGAATCAGCCAAAGCCCTTATGCCTGCACAAGGGCTGGATGATGCCCAGGCACTTCCAGTTTCTACCCAGGTAGGGCTCATTTTACCATGGCTGGAGTCCAATGAATTGCACAACTAGTTCTGCACACCCAAAGGGACTCTGTGTTTCTTGAGCAGCAGTCTGATAGGTTGCATTATAAACCTCTTTTGAAACATAGAGCTTTTCTACATGAGGCATTTGTTGTGCGCCCGTCATTCCCTACTCACGGTTGTTTATGGGTTTTTTAAGATGACATCCTGACCCTCCAGTTTGGCTTCTGTTTGTAAATAGCACTTTCCACAAGTATCTTTAGAGCAGGGAATATGGGGTGTTATTTCTGATGGCAAAAGAAAGCGTGATTTCCTCTTGTGTATTTGCGCTATTCCACTATACCTCAGGTTATGCAGCAGAAAAGCAGGAAAGGAAACACTCCTTGTGTAGTACTCGGAACTCAGTGTTGCAACGAAAATGAAAACAGATGCAGCGGATTAACATGTAGAAAAGCCCCGAGAAGCCTTTCAGAAGCAGTTTGTGATATGACTTGAGTCCTCTTCAGACCTTCTTCATGTGGAGAAGCAAGAGTGGGACCTCAGCACTGACCCAATCCCCTTGACATACACATGATTGTCCCAACATCTGCAAACAGGTACCTATGCACGTACAGCTGGGTACTCTTCTGCAGATGTTTTGATGAATGCAGGCATGTTGGGGGCTGGGGCCAGTGGAGCGTGCCATGTCAGGGGCGGTAGCCAAGTCCTACTCCCCATTCTCTTATCTTTTTTCTCTCTCTTTTTTTAAACACACATACAAAAAAGAAAAAAACATAAACCCACAATCCATAAAACTCCAAAGTGCCAAAAAAATAAAATAAAATCTATCCACATAATCCATTATTAATCAATATTCCAAAAATACATCATATCTTGACATGGCTTACTCCCATTTCCCTTTACTAAAACATAATCTAAAAATGGTCCCCATATATCCTTAAAATTATTTTTCTTTAATTGTCCCTTTTTACATTTAATACTACATGTTAATTTATCATTTAAAGCAATATCCCACACCTCTTTATACCAATCTATAATTAAATACTGATGTTGAACTTTCCATTTCTTTGCTATCAATAATCTCCCCGCCGTTAACAAACTTATAATTAGTTCCTTTATCTCTTGAGAGCACATAAGTTTCTCCGTTATTGATAACAATGCTAATTTTGGACAGACCTCCAAGTTAATGCCAATAATTTCTGAAATTTCTACCAAAAAATTATTCCAAAAATCCAATACGCTTTTACAACCCCTCCTACTCCCCATTCTCCGCATATGTAGTACATACATTGAGAAAATATGAATAGAGAAATGTTGTTCAAGGAGAAAAAAAGTAAAAAAATAAATAAATCCCACTGGGTATTCAAGGAGGCATTTGGATCCCTTCCAAAATGTGCAATCTATTTCAAATCGATTGCCTTTGGCTTATGCTAAATACATTGAGAAAGGCACTGAAGCGTTGCCTATTAATCCGCTTTCTCAGTTTTCTGAATAAGAAATCTTGTTAGTAGCTTTAAGCACAGCCTTTTCTTTCTTGCAGTCCCCAATGTGGCCCTTCAAGGAAAAGCATTCCAGTCCAGCACCTACAACAAACTTGGAGTTGCAGAGAATGCAATTGATGGGTCCACCTCGGTTGATTTTATGCATGGATCATGTACTCACACAGACCTAGAATCAAATCCATGGTGGACAGTGGATTTGAAGGCAGAATTTAATGTGTCCAGCATAAGCATCACCAATCGAGAAGACTGTTGTGCATATCGGTTAAATGGGGCTCAGATCCGGATTGGGAACTCATTGGAGAAAGGAGGCTCCACAAATCCCAGGTACTTTCTGGTTTGATGCTCTTGAAGGTAATGGCACAGGAAAGAAAACGGAATGGAAAGGATGAGAAATATTCTACTTCTTGACAAAATTAAAAATCAGTGTATTACATTGGTCTTGTACTTGGGATCTATATCTTTTGTTTCTTTCTTTTCAGTATAAAATAAGTGGCCATTGATGAGGTCTGTGGCTTATGCTGGCTCAGCTTGTCTGAATGTGGAAAGCTAAGCAGGGTCAAGCCTGGTTATTACTTGGATGGGAGACCCCTCCTTTAGTTTCCTGCATTGAGCAGGGGGTTGGACTCGATAGCCTTGTAGGCTCCTTCCAACTCTATGATCTATGAAATCTATGCTCTTAATACCAATAAATATACCACTTAATACTAATCAATATGAATGTATTTTCTCTCAGGTGTGCCACAATCATCTCACTAGGTGCTGGAGAAGTCCACAATTTTGATTGCAAAGGAATCAAAGGGCAGTATGTAACAGTTACCATCCCTGGTGCCACTCAGTTTCTCACACTGTGTGAAGTCCAAGTGTTTGGTGTGAGGGTCGATTCCTCTGGTGAGTAGAAAAGTTTCTAAGGTTGCTCAGTTATCTGATCTGATGTACAGTAATACCTTGGATTGCAAGCATAATTCGTTCCAGAACCGTGCTTGTAATCCAAAACACTTGTATATCAAAGCGAAATTCCCCATAAGAAATGTGTACACATATTTTTAATTTAAGCTGCATAGCTGGCTGGGGCATGCTGGGGGTTGTAGTAGGCCAAAAACATCTGGGGACCCAAGGTTGGAGAACACTGCGCTAGTGGGATACAAAAATGAATGTGTGCACTGCATGGAATGATTTCTATTCAGTGTTGCCTGCAAGTCTCTGAAACCCACCACCCATACATGATCTAAACTGCATTTTCACCAGCAGTGTCAATAACTGCTATGGAACTTTGTCACGTAGGTGCTCTGAGAGGATGAGCTAATAGTACTGGACAACACATGAACAAGAACATAATGTTAATCAGCTCTATGTTAATCAGTTATCTCCGTCCCCCATACCTAATGACCCCATCCTAATGACCCCATACCGTCCCCCATACATTAATGACTCATTAATGCTAATCAGAATCCACACTCCACACACACTAATACTGTATGCACGAAAAGGGTAGCAGAATTCACTCTTCAAGGTTTTCCTTGACATTTCACACATTACACAGAAGCAAACCTGAGTTTTCCACCAAATGTGTCCTGGACACACAAGTTGGAGCAAATCAGAGCTCCCTGAAAAGTGTACCTGTCTGACACATGTGTTTGCAAATATACGCTTGCCATGTTTACACTTTTCATTTTTAGGTGTAGAAACATTTCAGGATTATACCTAGAAATGTAATACACATTATGAAGTGGCGCCAAAACAAAAACAAAGGAATTCTCTTAAGGGAAGCAGATTTCAAAGAGGATATGATTTTCATGCCTCCAACTTCCATCTCTGCATCATTACAATACAAGGTCCAATTCAGTGTGTGTTAAGTATGACTGTGTGTGTCTATGTGTGTGTGAGAGGGAGATCTTACTTTTCATACTGGTACAATCAGTTCAGACATAATGCCAAACCACGGTGTAGTGATACATGAATGACCCTCAGCTTGTACACTCCCTCCTCCGCCTCCATCTTTTCCTCCTATGCTGTGATACCCTCCTGTGACTTTCTGGTTCTTGGCAAACCATAGTTTGATATTTTGACTGAACTGGATGAACTATGGTTTGTCCATACGTTACAAACAGCACTGATGGTTTTATTCTTTGCTGCTGTTTTTTTTTAATTCCTTGTTTTAATGTTTGTATTTTATGTTTTTAATGTATTGTACATTGTCCAGAGAACATCGGTTACTGTGTGGTCTAAAAGTACAGGAAATTTAAAAAAAATACTTGTGGGCGGTGGGGGGGGGGGGATATTGAACTTATAGATTTCATAGATCATAGAGTTGGAAGGAGCCTACAAGGCTATCGAGTCCAACCCCCTGCTCAATGCAGGAAACTAGAGGAGGGGTCTCCCATCCAAGTAATAACCAGGCCTGACCCTGCTTAGCTTTCCACACTCAGACAAGCTGAGCCAGCATGAGCCACTTGTATGGCAAACCAAGTTTTCTCATTAAAATATTATTGTATATCTTTGGCAAACATAAGTTTCCCCATCCCTGAAGTTTAATTTCTTGATTACAAATTGCTTAGAAAATGATTTTCACTTGGAAAAACATGTAACCAAGCATTAGGCATGTAGCAAGAGTTCAATACTGAACCATTCTAGACCAGTCAAGGCATACCCAATTGCAACCCACAAATTGCAAAAGCAAAGGGGGAATTTGATTTCAATAGTCAGAAAGCAGTATATGAAGCTGCCCAAAGGAGATAGACAGATTTCAGTGCTCCTCTAGTGTCTTTGCCCTAATCACTTGGGGCGGCTCACTGTGTCAGAATTTGTTTTGTATGTTGATAACAGGGCTTTTTTTCTGGCGGAACGCACCGGAACGGCGTTCCGCCACCTATTTTCAGTCAATTAGAAAGCGCTGCTCGCTTTATCACTCAGCATAATTAAATTCTTGTGATGTTAACAGCAGTTCCTAATCCCCCATTAACTATTATTGTGAACTTTCTACTAGGAATGTAGATTGAAGAATGTATGTTGTGTTGCTGCAAATCATCAGCATTACAAAACAAATACTCCTGCCCTTAGGAATTTAGCAAGGTATTTAGCAATTAGCATAACTACAGTGGGGGTTTTCTTCAGACTCAGAGTTAGTAATTAAGTCAATTAAGTCAATTAAGAAACACAAAAGCAAACACAAAAGATCTTGCTGTTCGTGACTCACTTGGGTCCGAATTTGTAGTGGACGGGAGAGAAGAGGATCGAGATGCTTGAAGTGATTAGTGAGCCAGTGAAAGGGAGATATTTTAAGACATGTCATTGATTTTACTGGGTCGCTAAGGCCCCCAAATATATTTGCTTAGGCAATGTGTAATTGGTCCCCTGTTATCCCCCCCTTTCTTTTCATGTATTCACTTTACTAAACTGTGATTAATATGTGTAACTGCAAAACTTATAAATAAACACCTTTTGAAAAGGAAACGTCTCTGAGCTTACTTTTGGTAAGTATTCCAATTTTTTTGCACATTTTACTGCATTGCTTTTTATTTAATTCCATACATTTACTTTTATAGCCCCCCCAAATTTTACTTGCATCCCTGTTCTCTAAAGGGGCGGTTTTAGGGGGCGGTCCTAGGGGTGGGTAGGGGCGTGGCCAGGGGAGGGGGGTGAGTTCCACCACCTTTTCTCTGAGAAAAAAAGCCCTGTTGATACATATAATATTTCCCCCCTCTTGAACTACTCAGGAGATCCAGACATCTTGCCTCAGAAGAAGGAAGCATAAGTGCAAAGTAGGTGTATTTCTCTTCAAATTCATATATTTTAAACCTATGCTATCTTATGTTTTGTGGAGGTATAACTAGGACTGATTTTGAATTCTTCCTTGGAGTGATGCTCTAGGGGGCACTGTTGAGCTATATCAAAAGTTTGGGTTTGTCAGTTTAACTCTTTCCAGGTGCTGTAGTCCCAACAAAAATCCTCCTCCTAATGCTTCAATAAATAAATAAATAAATTTGCGTGGGTGGGTGGGGAACTCCATTGGCATTAGACAGGTGTGTATTCAGGAAGATAAGACTGTATCATGTTAAAATAACAATGAGAAAGGGACCAGCCAGAATCTGATGGGGCTTGAGCTTCTGTTGTGTAATCAGCTCTTTTTGTCTTCTAGATCTCCTTGGCAAGGCTTTCATTTGCCTGATGAAATAGACAAATGTTACGTTGTCTTGAAGTCCACGCAGTTATACTGTCTTACAGCAGTTATTCTTGGCATAAGAGTAGTTGTAGAGTTATTGGGCAGATTAGAAATGTAATAAATAAATGAATAAATAAAAATAGAGTGTCTGACTAATCATGAATCATTTGTATTTCCTACAATTAGTTCAATATCCGGCAAGAGAATGTTGACACCTCAATTGGGGTCCCAAGTAGTTCTCCCTCTCTAAATTGAGTACTTTGGTAAATTCATGTGTATGTGACCCGGGATGCCGCTTTGGTCTCATAGCCCTGTGCTTAAGGAGCATATGAAGAGTATGCAGTAGTTCAGCTGCATAAGAATGAATAACTGATGTCAGCCTGGGGCGGCAGGATTCCAACATTTTCTGGGATAGATTGGACAAGAATAAAAACCTTGAAAAGTGATATATGTAATGTAGGACTTTGGGCTGCTTCAGCTATGACAGCTGCTTCCTTAAATGCAAACATATTTGCAATGTGCTGAGTTGTAATTATGTAGGGGGAGCCTGTGAGACTGCCGGCCCTCCAACCCTCATTCAGGTGTTTAACAACTTGACATATGGTGGTGGTGACCAAATGTGCATATGACGGGGAACCTGCTGACACTGGTTAAAAACGGTCTCTCAGAGCGAGCACTCAGCAGCTAACCTGTTCCCAACTGCTACCTGTAGTCTCACAGGAGTGGGCCAGTTCCTGTCAGACAGAGGCAGCAAGACTGATCCTGGCTCAGCTTGTCTGAGCGTGGAAAGCTAAGCAGGGTCAGGCCTGGCTATTACTTGGATGGGAGACCCCTCCTCTAGTTTCCTGCACTGAGCAGGGGGTTGGACTCGATAGCCTGGTAGGCTCCTTCCAACTCTATGATCTATGAAATCTATGTTTTTGGGAGGAGAGCCACACGGACACCAAAATAAAACCGATATAGTGGAGGCTGTTGGCTCCGATGTCAGTGGGGCAGTCCTTAAAAGTCCAGATTTTACTCTGAACTTTTAAGGAGCTATCCATGGTGCCAAACCTATTTTGGGGTGGGGTGGGGTTCAGAACCATGGATAGCTCCTTTAAAGGTCAGACCAAAATCTGGAGTGGATACACTGCGTCACTGACGCTGGAGCCACCAGCCTCCACTGGCAGTTTATTAAGAACAGAGCCACTAGGGCAAGCAACTAGATTAAGAAATTGTCAGACAGGGAGTCGTAGTATGCCCAAGAAAAGGCGGACAGCTCACACACTCATACAAGAAACAGAAACTGTGGGCTGTGCAGTCTCACAGGCTCCCCCTACATAATTTTGTTTACCTGATACTAGCAAGATGCTGCGGAAACAGAACAACTGGAGTTGGGATCCTTGCCAAGGTGTGAAGACAGGGAACCCAGAGCCTCACTACACAACCTTTTTCTTCCTGACCCTCCTCTTAGCCTGAGGTACTTCCCATTACTCTGTCATTTGTCTGAGCCCCTTGTGGGATCTTCTAAGGGGTTGCCTAATCGGCAAAAGATATGGGGTGCCAGGCAAAGGAGCACAAGAGTTTATTGGAACGACAGGCCGTTTTCGTGTTCTTCTTTATCTCTATAGCTGTCCTACAGCTTGGGACACTCTTGGCTCTTCTAGTCTGCGCCAGTTCTCTAATCTTGCAGTTCCAACAGTTCTGTTGTTACGTACTAACTAATCATTTCTCACACTCACATTGTTTAGAAAATTGTTGGCTGCCATCTCAAAACAGGCTAAAGCAAAAGGCGGATTCTACAGGCCCTAAGATGGCCACACTTTGGCTCACTCTTGTCTAGAGAGATCATGGCCCATTCAGCTTCTGCACACTCAAATGGAGTCTGGCGCTGCTGAGATCTGTGAACAGCTGCCCTCTGTGGTGCGCAGGTGGCAGCTTCTCAGTGAAGTACCCTCAGGCCCTGGACTGACTCTGCCCACTCATGCTGGCCAGTGGATCCTCCTGGACAGGAAGGAGCATAAGAGGGCTTCCTGTTCCACTTGAGTCTTGCTTGTGCAACTAGGTCTTCCTGAGCTCTGGTGTGTTTTTGACTGCATCCTTGATTGTTCTTTGGTCCTGCCTCCTGGTTTGTCCTTGAGTCCTGACCACTGGCTTGTCACATGGTTCCTGGTTCACCACAGAGTGCTGCCCATGGTTCAACCCTGACAAAGGGGCAGACACATTTTCCTAATATATATTCTTGTTTTTAGGGAATCATCATGTCTGAGGTGGCCTTTTATCTTACATTTCTTCATTATAGGCATCCTTGATAATGATGTCTGGTTTCCATTTTCAAAAAGGTTCATAGACAAGAATATAGGAAAAGTAGTAGTCCTGTCAAAATTGCATTCTGAATGTGTTATATACTGACTGAGATTCTTCTGATTTATTTTCATCTTCCCATTTTTATACTTACAAAGGGGCAATAAATACTGAAGCAAAGAAATAAAGACACTAATTTCTAGCAATGAAACAGAGGCTGAAGATGGCCGTGTCTCAAACAATTACGTTGATTTCTTTGCAAGAAATCTTATATGATTGCAAGAAGAAAATAATGGAGTTGGATTCACTGGTGTCTGATTAATTTTCCAATGAATAGTTCCATTTGTTAAGATCTCTGACATACATCATATGTCTTTTTAGGCAGGGCATACACCCATATTACAGTAAGTGTCATTAATTTCTTTGTCTCTGTGATTCCAGATATGAATATTGAATATCCTAGGCTGGGAAAGAATGTTCATTAAGGAACTGACTATGCTTGTGCTTTGAGATGTTTCATGACTTCTGGACACTTGACAAAAGAGCAGACCCCTAAAATACTACTTCCATTTCCAAATTGCTTAATTGAGGCTGCAACCCTAAGCACACTTAGGCTGCAATCCTGTATCCATGTACCTGGAAGTAAGTCCCATTGAATTCAGTGGGACTTGCTTTTGAGTAGACATGTATACAGTTGTGCTATTTCTAGGGAGCAGGGCCAGCCCTCCTGTGAGGTGGGGTGAATCCCTGGTGGCAGATCCAGAAGGGCGGCGGATCGTCCCCCCCCCCACTGCAATGAGGACCACTTGCCCTGCCACCATCACCCTATGCCTCACTCTGAGGACCTCTCAGAGTAGGCATATGGTGGCCGGCTGCTCTGTAGATGTCTAACTACATTGGGGACAACAAGGTGGTACCTTGCAGAACGCCATAGCTTGGTTCCCAAGGGGTGAAGGAATAGTCACCTGATGTTACTCTCTGAAACCCCATTATGTGGGTTTATCCATGTGCATCCTGATAACTCTATAAAATCATTGAGATAGTGACTACAGCAGGTGCTTACTGGCATTTCTTAAAGCTGGATGGGTCTCTCTAGCCTCTTGTGTGCCCCAGGCAATCAGAGAGCATAACCTCCTTAACCATTTCATTTTCAAAAGAATACAGAACCCAAGTCAATTGGATGATTGGTTGAGAGCATAATTTATTTTCTCTACATTTGTATTTATGTATTTATTTTTATTTATTGTATAAGATTGTGAGGATTCAGTCATCTGGCTTGCAGGTACTGACTCCTTTCAGCTGCAATGAAGCATAATGTCACCAGCTATTTCAAGAAGAGGAAGGGTAGGGTCTTCCCTTTGGGAGATGACCACATTAGCTTAGCGTCAGGAAGAGTCTACGTATGTATATGTGTGTGTTTAGAAATCTCCTGTAGGTGAATAGAACAGAGTGTTCACTTGCAAGCATTATTTCCTGAATTTGATAAGAGCTGCACTATCCCCATGGCCAGTTTCCGCGTGTCACATCCTTCTGAAGTAGCTGAGTGTATGCCAGGAAATGACAAATTCCTGGTATGATGCAAAGCAATTCCACAGGGGCATAGGGCTGTGGCAAGAATAAATTGGGCTTGTCCAGAAACAGCCTGATATTCATTCTTGGGAACGTTGGTCTGAAATGAAAACCACGGTAGGTGGGAATGGGATTATTATTGCTTTTTTTATCTTTGAAAACTCTGGAGCCTTTTATTTGAAATGGCTCAGTCCTCATTTTAAAATAAAATAAAATAAAATAAAATAATGGAGCTTACTTAAAAAGAGGGATCCAAATATTTAGCCCACTGTGCACTGATTCAGAAGTAGAAGGTAAAGTCAGTGATTATTAGACTGCCTTATGTTATGTTAATTCATTTTTATGGTCACCGCTGAAGTGGTCTAACTTCTGTGGAAAATTAAACATATACGTGTGGAATTTATCTGAACACCCAATTTATTTGCAACGCGTTGGAAGAAACTGCCACAGAAAGTTTGCATCCAGCCTTACACCACTTCTTTTTCAGCTTCTGGAGCCAGATCTTGCAATATAGCCAACACTGAAAGAGTGGGCATGTGGGTAGGCATTTGCAGAGTAAACAAACAAACAAGCAGTCTGCGGTAGGTTCTTGGAGTGCAGCAGGCTTGGCAGCCTGATCTGCAAAATGGTTACCTTTAGAGACCTCTGAGACCAGGGAGCCACGTGCTTCATATTTTACAACAGCAGTAGCAGAAGGAAGTGTGATAGCGTATAACAAAGCAGCAATATAGGGACCATTCTTTATGGGGAACCCAGAAAAGTGAGGAAACCTCTTTCTCGCCAGAAACTAACAAAATCATGTGTAACACCAAAAGCATATTGAGAATCTGTGTAAATGTTCACTGATTGATTGACCTTCTGCAATAAAGCAGGCATGGGTGAGAGCGGTAAGTTCTGCAACCTGTGCAGATTGGACATGAGGTAATGGGTTGGCTTCTAGAACTGTAGCCGTAGTAGTGGTGACAGCGTAACCTGTAACGTTGTAGAAGCTCTTCTTCTCAATCTCATCCAGCTTTTTCAGTGATGACTGATGAGATACAAATGGGTGGCTTCACTGGCATCTAGGCAGTCAATAGCTTGTTCCTGATGTTGAGGAAGGACGTTGAGAAACACGGCACGGGGTGCAATAAATCATGCATCTGAGTTTGCAAAGCAGATCGCAACCTAAGAGATTTACTGGAGAGGTAGGGCTTAAAAGAAAAGCATGCTCAGTGGACAAAGGACCAATTAAAACAGCCAGATGTTCTGTAACCAGATGCAAAACCACTAAACCAGAGTACTGGCAAATGGCAATGCCTACAGCTTGTATTTGTGGAGATGTGAGGGGTAAGGCAGGGTCCAGGGAAAGGTAGATCTACTAGCCTCAGTTTTGTTCTGGGGCGACAGCATGTGATCTGGCTGAGGAGGGTGAGAAGGGCATTTTTTTAAAAAAAATGCCCAGGTCATTTACAATAGTTGCAGCAGTTGCCTTCCTGAGTGTTTTGCTGCCATTGAGTTGGGCTCTTTGGCTACGTCCTCTTCTCTGGCCTCTTTTTTAAATTTTTGACTAACATCTTTTACTTTGGCCCCCTGATAGTGTTGGATCTGTAGAGCTAGCAGCTTGGTTTCTTTTCGTTTTTTCTTTCTTTTTTGAGCACAATGTTAAAGCAGAGCACAATTCTTCTTTTTTGGAACCTCTGGGGGTCTTCTGAGATTTTTGGAAAATCTTTTGGCTATCTGACATAATTCTATTCATAACCAAGGAGGAATGTAAATTTTGCATCGTGTCACCACCATTTTGGCCTTGGATACTCCCTTAATGATGGGAATTGCCCTGCTTCAAATTCTGGGTCACTTTGAGCCACTGACTCTCTCATAGTTCATTTAAGGCTTTCTTGCTGTTTTCTAAGCTTGCGCAGGCGCAGGGTCAGGGTGTTAGGGCTCAGATTTTTCATAAGTACTGATGTGGGAGCAGGCAGCTGCAAGGGCTGTGCTTTCCCTTTTTGATCAGGCGCCACTGCTAGGCCGTGGAGAAGTGGGAGGAAGGACTTGTCCCTGGGCTCCTCCACCTTGGGGAAGGTGGACTTGGCTCCCCCCTCCCAAGCCACCAGAAATTCCTCATCAGGCAAAGGAATTTCCACTCTTCTGATTCTTCATTGGATTTAACCGGTTTAGAGGCTGTTTGGGATGGAAGGGAAGATTTATGAACGCTCTTATCAGTTAAGCTGACAGACAAAGAGGGAGGCGAGGCACGCATGATGGTGCACTTAGTTCTACAGGCCTGGCAGTGGCTTCATGGCATTTTTATTTTCATTTCTCATCACTGTCTTTGAGGGGGAAGCCACTTTTGACTGTGTTATTTTTTTAGAAGTTTCTTCATACCAATTTTCTAGCCCGTCCTCCCAGCACCCCACTGATTTTCTTCGTGCTGAAGTGGGGTTACCATCAATGTCTCCTAGAGTGACAAGGCTATTTTCTTCTATCTGAAAAGATTGATTACAGTATTTTTCCATGAATAAGACTATACTTTTTCCTAAAATCGTTAGACTAAAAATTGAGGGTCGTCTTATACACGGAAGTAAGCCGAGGAGAGAACCGCACGGTTGCGAAACTGCCCAGTGGGGGGGGTGTCTTATACATGGGGGCGTCTTATACACGGAAAAATACGGTAATATGCCTGAACACCATTTGTCAAAGCTGTGTTATCTAGAGCAGAAGAACAGTGGTGGCTGGACATCCTCTTGTTTTGAAAAGCTCTTCCCTCTTTCATTGGTTTCCTTTCAGTCAAGTGAGTCTAAGGTTAAAATGAGAGATGCAGTATACTACTCATATGATGCTAGAGATGCTGGAATTATTCAGCAAACAGAATTTAGCAGGTGGTACAATCTTTATAAGGGTGAGCGATCTCTCTCTAATTATCTTACCGTAATTCCTTGACTCACTTTGAACTAAGGAAGGCATTTATAGAATTATGCTTCCAGACTATGCCTTCGGCATACCTGGATGGGAGATATACAAATGTTCCTACATTCCAAATGGTTTTGTATATCCGGAGCTCCACAAATAGAGGACATTATTCATTACATATTTTTTTGTGAACTGTATGCCAGCCCTAGAAAAAGATTTCTTGCACCATTGCTGCTGGGAAGAATGACTGATAGAACTTTGTTCAAGCAGATGTGTATGCTACTTGTAGATACTGATCTTAATATATACCCAATCAAGTAAGTGGCTAAAAGATTAGAGCAAGGGTCCTAAAAACTGTTGCTGTAGATTGTGCACAGGATGCACTGATTTAAGCAGCTTGTTCAATCTTTTTATTATTTGTGATTGTTGTTTTTTTGTGGCAAAAATTGTGAGAACCTATGGTTATAGACAATAAAATTAACTACTACTACTACATACCCAATTTAGAAACTGGGACTATTGCTGGTCAGAAGATTTTATTTTTCTGTTCTTGAGAGGGCAATGAAGATGAACTATTTTTCCTGGGTCAAAGGTTCCAATCAGCAGAAAATGCTGCTGTGGGTTTTCTTTGGTGTACTCATGCCATGGACTTATAAAACTTCAGGATTTTATGGCCATAATTTACAAACACAAATAGCTGGCGTGCCTTTTTGCCAGAGCATCTTTTGACTGACTGCTCACACGGTAGGACCAGCTCTGTCTTCGTGCTTTATAGCCAACATTTTTAAGTCACAAAGTTTTCCCCTTTCCTAGTTTCAATAAAAGGGGGCTGCTGTAATAGTTTATTGGGATGGTCCCATGATGGGCAGTAATATTGGACTTGATCTGGAGAGGCTTGGGCTCCTACCTCAGCGGTGGCATTGCTGGGTGGCCTTAGGAGCTTGGTCTCAAGGATTTCTGGGGCGGGGAAGGGCGGGCGAAGGAATGATAATGGCCTTCCCCACATGATGAATGAAGTAAATGTATGTACAGTGGTGGCTCGTGGACAATCTTACTGGTGGGGCAGACAGTAGGTCAGCAGAGGCGGAGGAGCCTAGGCGGGGTCACAGGGGCAGAGCCAACCATACCTAGTTTGTGACACAGCATTCTCTCTTGCAAACCCTAGGATTGCACCTGTAACTTTTTCCTCATCCCTCCCTATTCCTTTTTCCTTGTGTGTCGTGTCTTTTTAGATTGTAAGCCTGTGGTCCAGGAATGCCTTCTTTTAGTGATTACTTGTAAGCTGCTCCAGGAGCCTTTCTGGCTGAGGAGTGGGAGAAAAATACTCTAAACTAAGTAAATAAATAGTTTTAAATAAATATTTTAAAAATAAAAAAGATGAGCATCTGGAATTGGCTGGTGGGCAAGTTTGGGGCTGCATAAAGAGCCCAATGGAAGCAGTAGTCACAGGACTTCCCCCTGCCCTTCAATGGCCATGGGGATTGGGTTAACCTTCATCCAGGTGTTGTTTTTTTTTGTTTTTTACAACTTTGCATATGTTGTTTAGGGGGTGCCCAAGTCAAACTTAATCTTTCCTTCAGCAATGTAAATGTAGGAAATCTGCATCACAAAGACAGGACGAATGGGTGTAAATTAGCAGTACAAAAGCCTGAAAAAGGCCGGAGGCCTATAAAATTTAAATCAGCATAACCAGGACCGGTGCAAGGCAGTTTGGTGCCCTAGGCAAGATCAGATATTTAGCGCCCCCCTTCCCACTTGAGAGCGCTGTATTTTGTTTTCAAGGCGTTTCTGGCACCCCCTTTAGCCCTGCGCCCTAGGCGGCTGCCTAGTTGGCCTAATGGTAGCACCGGCCCTGAGCATAACAAAGCTTACCCTCAATGGATTTATTTTCTGTTTGAAGGAGGTGTTTGCTATTGTTCTTGGCTATCAAAGGAGGCTAAGTTGACCTGCAGATGACCTCCTATTGTTCCCCCCCACTAACTGTTTCAGCTGTTTGGGGATATAAAGTCCCCATAAAGCCTATTCTTATGTAGATTTCTGGGACATTTTATGTCCCAGGCATGCTTGGTTTATAGAAAGAAAACTCTAACAAGTGTGCATTTTTTACCCTTTTCTTCTTCTCCTTCTAAAGCAATTAGTCTGCCCAGACATGCTATATATACAGTAAAACAGAGAGAAGCAGCAGCAGCAGCAGCAGCTGCTGCTCTCTGTCAGTGTCTATAATGTCACTGCTCAGGAACGGTGCAGGGCTGTTTGGCGCCCTAGGCCAAATTATATTTAGCGCCCCCCCTCATGCCGTGGGGGGGGCTCCGGAGCAAAGCAGCCCTGCTCTGCAACCCCCCCGCGCCGCCGCCGCCCCCGCCCCCCCCCACCTACCTTCCCCCCACCCCCACTGCTGGCTGCTGCTGCTGCTGCCGCCGCCGCCTCCTCCTCCGATGCGACGGGACCCCCACGCGTTTTTTTTTTTGCCGGGGAAACCAGGGCAACAGGGCTGTTTAAGCCCTGTTGCCCTGGTTCCTCCTCCTGCCAAAACAACGCCAGCGGGGCTCCAGAAACGACGGGAAGGTAGGTAGGTGGCTGGTTGGCGGGCGGGCGGGCGCGTGCGGGGGGGGAGGCGCGGCGGAGGCGGTAGGCGGGGCAGGAGCGCGCCGGAGGCGAGGAAGGGGCGCAGAAACGCTGCGCCCTGTTCCGCCACGCGCCCTAGGCAGCCGCCTGGGTCTGCCTAGCGGTAGCGCCGGCCCTGTCACTGCTCCAGCCTCTTTGCATTGCACAGGCTCTGTGGTGTGGTGTAAGTAAGTGGGATGGGGTGATTCTGCAGATGTCTGATTGGCTGAGGGCTGCTTTGCCTTTGTCCCTATTGCCATGAGATAGATGGAGCGAGGGAGGGAGGGAGCGAGGGAGAACAACCAATCAGTTTTCACTCTCCGGCTCCCAGCCAGAGGGCACTCTTGAGTAATCCAGGCTTTTGACTGGTGAAGGAACAGGCAGCCCTGGCCCCTCCCTGAAAGGCCTACTCTTCCCCTATAAGCATTTGCCTAGAAAAAAAGTAGTTCCTTGGGGAATGTTCTGAGCATGTGCAATTTATCACACATGCCCAATGTTCCCCCTAGCCAAAGCAGGAAGTAAAGAAGAACAAACACTGTTGCACTGCTGCTGCTGGCCACTTTATATTGCATCCTATGGAGGGAAACAAGGTCTAGGACACAAGCAATGAGAAACAGGTTAGGCAGGACAGGTTAGGTGGGGCTCTGCCCCCTTTGCCCTGTATGACAAGCCTCTGCTATGTATGTATGCTCCACAAGTTCCATTGAAATTAATGTGATTCACCTGGGAGCAAGTCCAGTGAAGATAATGTGATTTACTTCTGACTAGACATGCCTTTTGGCCAATGTACACCTTCTTATTCTTTGCAGGGGGCCCTTTTAAGAGAAAGGGTTTATTCTTTGTTTTGGTTAATCAGCTATGTGAAGGTACGGAGGAGCAAATGTGTGAAGGAGTGAGATTTTTAAAAAAGGGGGGGAACTTTTCCTGCCCTGTGCCCACTGCACAACAACAAATGGTGGATACTTCTCTTCCCCACCAGTTTGGGAGACACACATAATGCCGCATTTCCCCTGCCCCTTGAAAACAATTGGCTAACTCCAGTGATTACACTTTTGTGGCCACACCTCAGGCGGGCAACAACAGCGCCACTGTAGCACACACTAGGGATGTGCCACGGACCTGTGGGGGGCTCGCCTCTCCGCCGGCTTGCCTCTCCGCGGGGGCGGCCCCCCCCGCCTCAATCTTCTGAGCAGCACGGAGCAGTTCTCCACGCCGCTCGAGCCGCCGGCGCTGGTCCCATCGTGTCACATCCAGGCAGCCCCATAAGTGACGCGACGGGGACCCTGCGCAGGCGCAATACGTCATGCGGGGGTCCAGTGCACCTGCACAGGGTCCCGTCGCGTCACTTCTGGGGCCAGATGTGATGCGACGGGACTGGTGCGGGCGGCGCGGGCGGCTCGCTGCAGAGAGGTGAGCTGCCACTGGACAAGGTAGGCCCGTAGGCCCGCACGAGCCCCGCGTGGATGTGAGCGGGGCCGATTTTGGCCTGCTACGCCCGCGTGGGGTGAACAGTTACATCCCTAGCACACACTAGCCGTGTACTGTGACAGCGAACCGCAATAACTGGAAGAAGAAAAAACCCATGATAAACCTAGTCCGGGAAATTCTGGAAGAAAAAAAGAATGATTACGCAGGACTAGCGCGACCAGCACTGAAAAGTGTGTGCGTTGTGTGCCCCGCAGTCACGGCAGCAATACAGTACTGCAATAAACCTTAGGTGTAGATCCAGCCCAAGTCTTCTGGAACCATTTTTCCAGAGGGGTGGCCATGTCAGTCTCTTGCAGCAAAAAACATTAAAAAGCTCAGATGAATAAGAAAATATGGAGGCATTCATGATCCACCGGATGCGGGCTTGCTTCCTCACATTTAATTAGGAACAGCAGAAGCAAAGTTTTATAGGATCTGCTTAAAGGAATCACTGGTGCCTAGGCAGTATATCTAGCTATATTAGTGCAGACTGCAGCAGTCAGTGTTCAGATCCATCTGTAGCAGGTCTGGTTGCCAGAGCATGATGGGATTGCCTTTCTAAATGCCCTTTCTTCTTTTCTTCTGCTTCCAATCAAGGTTATGGAAAACAATATTTTCCTCCACTGCTTTGATCCTACACATCGCTTCCGTGACGTACTGCTGGACCAGAGAAGCAGGCTATGTGGCCACATCAAGAGCCTCCGTGAAATCTCACGGAGAATCAACAAACTGCACCAACGCTCTCTGATTGCCAATCTCACTGGGAACTCTTTAAGTGTAGCAGGAGCCGTCGCAGCCATCGTGGGGCTGTCCTTGAGCCCCGCTACTTTAGGGGCATCTCTTTTGATTTCTGGTGTGGGGCTAGGAGTAGCAGCTGCAGGAGGGGCTGTCACCGTGACGTCGGACCTTTCCTTGGTGCTCTGTAATGCCAGGGAGGTGAGAAGGGTAAGGGAGATTGCGGTGGCCTGCCACAGTCAGATGAGGGAAGTCATGAACTGCCTGGAGTTCCTACACCGCAGCCAGGGCCCGATGGACCCCAGCTTACTGCCGGCTGAGAAGAAGGCGTCATTCGCATTGTATAATTCCATCTGCTTCATGGTCTTCTGCGGCTCGCACGGCTTCCTGGTCCCAGAGCACACAGAAGAGGGAACAAAAGTAAGCCAGGCTGTGCTTAAGGCCAAAGTGCAGAAGCTGGCGGAAAACCTAGAAGCCTGTGCAAGACCAATGGATGAGATCTGTGAACTTCTAGACAGCAGGAAAGGATGTCCCTTGAAGACACGGAGACCCTGGGACTGGGATCAGCATCACTTTTGAGCGGCTTCAAGGCTTCTCTTGATTGGCAAACAAGCCAACTTCTGGCTTCCTTGAAAATGAATGACTGGGGCTAAAAGAAGTACTTACACTATGCTGTGGTTGTCTGTTGTTACTATAGTGTCTAATCAGGAATTTCTCTGGGCATTCTCCAATATTTGCATCCGACACACCTCTGGGATTTGGTCTGTACTGCTTTCCTGCCAATGTGCCCAGCAAATGGGGGCCCATAGCCACACCATCTGGTCTGTGCTACCAAGGTTTGATGTCTGCATAAGGCTGTCACATGACACACCATAGCGTGTGTGTGTGTGTGTGTGTGTGTGTGTGTGTATGGGGGAGGGGAATCCCTCCCAAACTTCCGAACACTGACCTGGAAGCAAGAGATGCTTCCATAACACAGCTTTCCTCAACCCGGTGCCCTCCAGATGTGTTGGACTACAACTCCCATCATCCCCCATTAGCATGTGCACCAGGTTGGGGAAGGCTGCAATAATGCATGCCCCTTCAATTAATGTTTCAGGGTAATCAGGAGAAGTCAATGGGGACACTTTCCAAAGCTCTGCTTTTATTTGACTCTCGTCTGTGGTGTTGAATTTGGTAACAATAGTGGTCATGATGGAAACTGCAGCCAAGATAGGAAGGAGATGGCTGGAGATTCCAGAACCTGTAGTTCACAAAGTTCAACAAGGCAGATAATCAGGGACAAAAAGCCAATTTGCCGGAATGTCCCTGAATCTTTTCCAGTGATGTTCTTAGTAGCAGATGGGAATTGGCCAAACAAGTGTACAAGAGATGAATCAGTTTTTGCTTTGCGTTGCCCCTCGACTTCATGTAACCTTTGCGACACATCCTTGCATTAACTCTCTTTGGTGTGCGCCCTTTCCACACCTCATGCTCAGGAACACCAGGTATTTTCGTATTTATTTATTTGTTTAGGGTACTTTAAAATATTTTTAAAAGTTTATATTTAAGGAAATAATACTGCTATCCGCCCTGAGATGGAAGCACTTGTTCTATAGGCTCAGAGCTCCTTATATCTGAGACAGGGCAACATCTTTAACTTGTTTGCTATCATTCTCCTGGTCAACTTTTTCAGTCAAAATACCCAAGAGAGAAGGCAGAAGAGATGGAGCGGCCGGGGCAGCCCTACGATTAGGCAAAGTGAGTCAGCTGCCTCAGGTGGCAGATGCTGTGAGGTGGGGAGCAGCCAAGATGTTGGAGGACACAGCTGTGAGACGCCCTAAGCTGGCTTGCTGCCCTCAGGTGTGGTAGAGGGTGCTGTCCCCTTGTCAGTGTTGAAGTAAAATTCAACTGTCAGTCTGGTTGGCTTCTGTACATGGATTTGGGAGTGGGAGCCATTTTGTACTTCACCTCAGGGAGCAAAATATCTTGGGCCAGCCTTGTGGGGTGGGCTGGCAAACCAAGAACAAGAATTAATCTATGAGTGAAAACCACACCACACAACCATGGATATTCCTCCCAACAAGTCAGTCATGCCTGCATATCAAATCAAATCTTTATTACGGTCCAAGACCAGCATATGTCTGCATTATATACCTGCAAAGGTCTTACTGGGATGAGTAAAAATACTATTATTGACTGACTTTTGTTTAGGGAAGTCTTTGCAGAATGAGTTTCCACTCATAAAAATGGTTCCAGGCTTACTACTGTCCCTGTAAACCATGACAACAAGAACCGCCCCCCCCCACCAAAACAAACACTTGTCTCTGAGCCTCATCAGTTTGCCTTCTGTGAAATGGGTGTTGGAGCAGAAAACTGGGTTCAAAAGAGTGGTTTTGTGTTTTGGAGCTCAGACCACACCTTTGCCTTGTACTTAGATTCTTGGGCATTAGATTCTGCCCACTGCACAGTTTTTGCTCTTCTGCTTCCCTCATTTATCACAGTTATATTTTCTTAGTGATACTATCCCCCAATATACCCACAGGTGCACATCTTAGAGCGTTCATTCTGGTAGCAGTGACAGATTTTATGTGTCACTGAAATACAGCAGTAGGGATGGCTTCCAGTGGTATGATATTATTGGGTGTGGCCAGGGAAAGGGGGTGGGGCCTGGGGAAGGTGTTGTGGGGCCAGATTGGGACCGGGAGAGGGGCAGATTTGGCCCTGGGGCCTGAGGTTCCTCACCCCTGTCCTAATGCATAATGGTACCAATGGCATGAAAAGGACAAGGAAATGGTTTGAACAATATATGTGAGTTTAGTTCTCACTGAGGTAGTAAGCTTGCATCTGGGCTATACCACTTCAGAGTGCAGATGTGGGGCTCACATAGTTGAATGCTTCTCCATACCACCCCCACTGTCAAATTCTTTCCACAAAAAGACACATGTCAGGGAGAAGAGTTCTTCTCTAGCCTTACATGTATTTTTTTGTTTGTTTGTTTCTATGTGCAGATTTTTTTTTTTCTTATGGAGGAGCATTCGGTCATGTGAGCTCTCACCTATAGACTAAAGTGGTACAGCCCAGACACAAGTTTACCACCTCAGTGAGAACAAGGACACAGATTACTAATGATTATTTGATTCCCCCCCCCCCATTTCTTTGAGTATGTGTGGCTAAATGAAAGGAGAAACTTTTGAATCTCAAAGTGCGGAGTGGTGGCAAGTGAAGAGACTTGAATGTATCAGATCCTGAAGAATTTGGGGATGGGATGAGCTCCCTGTAAACTGCATAGCAAACCTGACATTGGCTGTTCCTTGGCTTCTCTGCTCTTCGGGGGGAAAGAAGAAGAAGAAGAAAAAGAAAAAGGAGCCATAATGATCTCCTAGCTGTTTCAGGCATTTGTAAAACCGAAGAACAACTTCCACAGATTACTAACTCCAATGCAATACAGATTTATAGAGATTAAATGAATGAGCATGAACTAACTCTGTGTCAGCCTCAATATTGTTTACCCTTTTGGAGCACCTTCTTCAAGCAATGGGAACTTCAGCAGGGTACTTGGAAAAATGCAGCAACAGCTAATTAAGGTGTCTTTGTAATAATGTATTTATTTTCAAATGTAGTGGTGAGCAGGTATTATGGGTAGGGTGCAGAAACAAGCACACAGTACCAGAATTGCCAGATTTATAGTAACATCTTTCCAGTCTCATATATATATATATATATATATATGCACACAAATTACCTCTTTACCAGCTCTTCTTACTCTCAGACTGGGCAAACAATTCCATTTATTTCCCACTTATACCTCCATCCCACTTATATACTGCATTTCAGGCCAAAGCCTTCCCAAGGCAGCTTACAAAAGACAATTAAAACCATAAAGCAACTGTAAAAATACAAATGAAACAATCCAATTGCAAAAACTGAATTTCTATGTTTTACACATAAGTTGGATCCATACATCCAAAAATGTTGGGATAATAACTATATAGATATAGGGGAGTGTTGTTTATATAAGTTCATTGGCATAGGGATTTTGGGGATACATGGGAAACACAGAACAATTAAGAGGTAACTTAATTGCAAGTCATCGCCCAGGGTGGCCGGGTGACCAGCCAGACAGGCGATTAAAAAAATGTAATAAATAAATAAATAAATAAATAAATAAATGTAATTGTAGTTCTCCAGTACTGCTTTCAAAATTCATGAATGAAATGAGTTCACAAATGCAAGTCCATTACTCAGTGACTGCAACTTCTAGTGATGACTTACGTATGTAGAAGCATCACCAAACATCTGTCTTGACAGAGCTTTCATATTACATGACATCACCTTGGACACAAGGGCTCAGTTCAGACATAGGGCCTATTTGCACAATCATGGAGGGGGAAATAAACCATGGTGGGTGGCTTATTTCCTCCGTCCCATGTGTCAGGGGGATTTTCATAAGTACCCTCGCTGGCATAGCTTGCCATGTTGTGCGAACCTGACAATGGTGGATCGTTGCCATAGTTAACAAGCCACCCCAGAACCCTACAACTGCCCATGGGTTCTGGATGGCTTGTTAACTACAACAAGCCACCCTTGCTGGGTTCGCATGACACACCAAACCGCATCAGCAAGGGTAATTATGCAAATCCCCCCAGCACATGACTGGCATGCACAGAGGAGGAAAGAAGCCGCCATGGCTTATTTCCCCTGCTGTGATCATGCAAACCCGGTCATCATGACCAGGACTGCATGATCACCACAGCCCACTGTGGCTTATTTAAGCCATGATGAGCCACTGTGCCCGCAGGGGCCAGGTTGCATGTTCAAGCCTCGGCCACAGGGCTTCTCTCCTAATATGCGAAGGAGTGGGTAAGGGGAGGAGGAAGTGTGTGAGCTTAAGGTTTACCATGGCTCAGTCTCAAAATGACAAACCATAGTTTGTTGTTATGCTTGAATACAGCCAGTGCTTATATTATATAGCTGTAATATAAACTAGGCAATTAGTTTAAGTGATGAGGTACCAAGTGATGCAAATCTATGTGTGAATCAATCATGTTAATTAATCAGTGATTGGAGATGCTTTTTCATTGCTTGCTTCCTGTTTCTGCAGTCCAAATCTGTAGGTCAGGGGTGGGCAACTTATGGCCTTCCAGGTATTTTAGCCTACAACTCCCTTCGTCCCTCAGTATTGTGTATTGACTATGCTAAGTAGGACTGGTGGGAGTTGTAGGCCAAAACATCTGGAGGGCCATAAGTTGCCCATCCCTGGGTGTTCCTTCTCACACCAGTCCCTGCTGTTCCAGATAGCTGGCAGAGACTGGGATGAGCTTTGCAGACTATATAGTGGGTTTTCCACAGTGACAATCAGCATTTTTGGGATGAGGGTGAGAGTTGGGGAAAAGTCAGGAGCTGGGACACCAGCACTACACGTTGCTGTGGCCCATTGACACTTGCGTGGGAACTTTGCATTAATGCAATAGTGCAGATGCACTTGACAAGCTGCCTACATACATCATGGTAGCCATGTCTAAGTGGGTTTTTGGAGGCCCCATTGATAAAGAAGGCCTAATGGGAGCTTCCTGGGGACCTAGACCAGGGGTATGAGGACAATGTGAAGAAGGAAGTTGTGGAACTAGAGAATATATGGGAAAGCAAGGAAAAGTGGGAAATGACTCATGTTGTTGGACTTTTTTCTGTCTAAACGTACAAAGGATTACACCCTAAGATGCCTAAGGTGATCCACACAGTGTAATCCTTGACATGTCTCTACTCAGAAGTAAGTCCACTGAGTTCAATAAGATCTACTTCCAGGAATGCAAGCATGGGATTGCAGCCTAAGATTCTGATCTTAGGCATGCTTACTTGCGAGTGAGCCCCACTGTACACAGACTTCCTTCTGTGTCAACATATATAGGGCTGTAGGATGATGTATCCGGTCACTGCATTAGGTAAAGACATTCCTGTGTTTATAATAGTGGAGGACATAGCAAGGAGTTTTCCACACCTCACCAGGACTTTACCGTCTCGGTCAGTTGCCAGAATTGACACAACGCCTCTATATATCGCATATAAATCCAGTGGAATAAATGTTCCTGTTAGTGCGTATGCATCAGCTGTCATGAAGAAGTGGATGGAGGTGGCAGGTGCCAATTGGCAGGGTGCCTGACCTGAGCTTGGGCCACCTTTCTCCAACAGTGTGACCTTCTCCTGTCTTTTCACAGGCCACAATCTGTGTGATGAACAGAGGGGCACCAAAAAGGCAAAGTGTAGGGCTGGGCAACCTGTGCTCTTCCAGATATTGTTGGACTGCAGTTCCCATCAACCTTAGCCAGCATAATGGGAGCTACAGTCCAACATCTGGAGGCCCACAAATTGCCCACCTCTGGACAAATTGAATGAGAAGTGTACATGAAAAAGGCAAAGAGCAGAGGTCAGGAGAAGAATAAGGATGAGGTTTCAAGGTGGCGCTTATTTGGAAGTCCTGTCCCTCCACTGAGAACAATGATGCCCCATGGAAAATAATAATAATGTATATCTTCTAATTGCTGATACTGCATCTACAGACAGTTTCTTAGTGCTGAACACTGTGATCCCAAAAGCATGGCAAGCAGCTGGGGAAATGCAAAGAAACAAGTTCCATTCATTATAGTTATTGCTCTTAGAGGCTGCGACTGTGATGTCTGGACTCTCTAACTTTACCGGTCACACGCACAGAAAGTTTATTTAGATATCCTGCCACATTTCCTATTGTTATAGGAAGACAGGATGCAA
Source organism: Shinisaurus crocodilurus (assembly GCA_021292165.1). Taxonomy (NCBI): domain Eukaryota; kingdom Metazoa; phylum Chordata; class Lepidosauria; order Squamata; family Shinisauridae; genus Shinisaurus; species Shinisaurus crocodilurus. Next base: position 249,239,677 of record CM037879.1, read on the forward strand.
CACCGTTGGACTCCAGTAACAGATGGCTCAAGTCCATCATCATTTCCACAGTGCTCACGCATGTAGCCAACAGCTCCTCCCCAATAAATGGGGAAAGCCATTATGCCGGCCAGGGGTTCACTGGGGAGTTCCCTTTGATAGCAGAATCGCAAACCCAACCCACTTAGAATTCCACCGCGACTTTCTCAAAATCAGTCTCAGCCATTAATTTTAGCTGGAGCAAATAGCCCTCATCCAAATAGGAACTGCCTCTGGTTTTATTTATTATAGTCACACTCTGACTTTCAACCAGTTTCTCTTTACATGATTTGCAAAGGGACATTTGCAAAGCTGGCTGGGGCATGCTGGGAGTTGGACTTTTTCTTGTCTAAACATGCATAGGATTGCACCCTTACTGAATGTAGAATTTTAGGGTAGGGCTAACTGATGGTGCTCTGTAAGCCTGTCAAGGCCCCTCCAACCCCTTGCCTCTGTTCTCACTTGAGGCCTTTTGCCCCCTCCCCGTTTTCATTAAAACCTATCTGTATGAGGGCTGCCAGTTTATAACATTTGCATTGTGTGCCTCTGGACATGTGCAGGGTGCTTTTTTGTACAAAGGTAATGCTTCCTCACCTATCCAGAGACCACCCAATGGAGCAGTGGAACCTGGTGTCCTACGGCAGCATGGTAGTGTGGCTAGAGCAGTGATTCTTAACCAGGGCCCTGGGCTTCCTCCCTTTGCCCCCAGGCAGTGATCTTCAAATTTTGAGGGGCGTTCAAATGCTGCATTACCTGGGGACTGTGGCCTGTGATAAGACAGGAGAAGGACACGCCATTGGGGAAAGTTGGCTCAAGCTCAGATCGGGCACCCTGCCAACTGCCACCTCTATCCACTTCTTAATAACCACCAGGCAGCAGAATGCGCGTGCTTGGACAGCTCATGCGCACACACTGAATAGGCTTTGCATCAATTCTGGCAACTGACCGAGATGGCAAAGTCCTGGTGAGGTATGGAAGACTCCTTGCTATGTCCTCCACTATTATAAACACAGGACTGTCTTTGCTTAATACAATGACCAGATACATCATCCTACATTCCTATATATGTTGACACAGAAGGAAGTCTGTGTTCAGTGGGGCTCACTCGCAAGTAGCTGTGCTAAGATCAGTCTTAGGCTGCAATCCCATGCTTGCTGCGATGTGATGTCACCGCCCTTACACTCTAGGACCAGCAGCATAAACCCTTCTCAGGCTAAGCACCACCAATACCTAAAAACCTGAGGGGAGGGTCTAATGAAAACCTTTCCCCTACCTATGAGGAAAAAGATCAATAAAGTCCCTTAAGGATCTATTTTAAATATATTCTACAGTGGGTGTAAAGATGTGTGTGTGTGTGTAGGTTTATCAGTAATGCAAGTTAATAATGCCAAGCTGACACATAGGATTTGGGTAGCAAACAAAATAAAAGTAAGTTTATTTTAGTTCACAAAATCTTAGTTCAAGAAGATAACTTTAAACCTGCCTATACCAAACACTCTGTAATTATCCTAAGTTCCTATAACTCTAAATTCTTTCACTCTTCAAACAAGCACCAATCTCTCTCAAAACTCCTGACAGACTAGACAAGAATATCTGTAAGAATCACTGTAAGAAGACTGTAAAAAAACAACCCTTGACATCACTCACACACTCCTTAGATACTCCTCCCCCCATCCTTTCTAACACATCACAAACCTCACAAACCACTCAGTTCAACCTTCTATTCTCACTAAACATACTTATACAGACATACACCAGGGAACTGAATTGTGGGGTTATGCCACACTAGCATTCCTGAGAGTAGATCTTAAGGAACTCCATGGGCTTACTTCTGAGTAGAGATGCATCCAGGATTACAGTGGAAGACCGACAACCTGGTCTTCTGCGCGGGTTCAATGCTAAGGGGGTAGCGAGTCTTGGGGCAGGCCTTCTCCGAGGTCCCCAGCGCCTCACCCTTAGCCCAGAACAAAGGGATAACTTATAGCCACAAAAGTATCTTTTAGAAAACAAGTTTATTTACAAAATTACCTTCACAAACTCAGACCCACGCCAGCAATACAGCTTATCAGTACGGTACAAAGTAGCAAGCAAGAAGTCTCAAGGTCACCTTGTGTGAAGGATCAGCAACCGGATCCTTTGCGTGAGTTCGGCAACTATAGGGTTAACCGGCAATGCAATACGGCTCGTATCGGCTTTCGAGTACAAGAGGAAAAACCACAGCCCTTTGAATGCCCAAATAAGGCTTTTATTTGTTTATACAATAATGCAGGTCGGAACTAGCAGTCCTCTAGGAATACCTTTACTGTCAACACAACCTTAGCTGACCCCCGTCTTACCCAATCAGCAGGCTCCCAGGCTAGCAGAGCGAACCTTGCCTCTGTCCTCAGACCAAAGACAATACTCTAGTCAGTTTCAGCCTAGCTCTCGATCAGCGCGGCGTGGCTGAGACTGGTGTACCCGGACGGCTTGCTTAAGGTGGATCTGGCCCTGGCGTACCCGTGGTTCCCAACAACCAACTACCGGAAGGGAGAGGGGTTTTCTACCCCGGATTTCCCGCTCTCCCCGCCCTCTGGGTCAGGTGGGGGCTTATGCCTGCCCCTCTGTTTCAGGTGGGCTTATTCCTGCCCAGGCAAGAAGGTGACGTAGGGGTACTTTGCAGCTCTTTGAGACTGCCCTGCTCGTTGATGGTCCTTGATGGTCCTTCCTGGACTTTTGTGGATCTCCGCCAAGGCCCTCCTTTGTTGGGGCTGATGACTTGTCTGGTTGCTTCCCCGGTGATCTCATCCCTCCTCCCTCGCCCCCTCCCTTGAGGGAATTGTGTGTGTGTGTGTGTGTGCAACTGGTGTTTGGGCTTTCTCCACACCCTCCCATTTGGGGAAAGATGGCATTGGGGTCCACCACCCCAATCCCTATCTAACTGTTTTCTACTGAGAAAGCCCGGGACAACCCATCTGCCACGATGTTGTCCTTACCCTTGATGTGTTCTACGGAAAAATCAAAATCCTGTAGGGCCAAACTCCACCGCAACAACTTCTGGTTGGACCCCTTCACCCTATCCAGCCAGCACAAGGGGGAATGGTCGGTCTGTAGCCGGAACCGGCGGCCCCACAGGTAGGGGCGAAGCTTGGTCACTGCCCACACTATCGCTAGGCACTCCTTCTCGACAGTGGCCAAGTTCCGCTCCCGAGGCAAAAGTTTCTTACTCAAAAAGGCGACCGGGCACAGCCCCCGCTCTGGCCGTTCCTGCAGCAGGACGGCTCCCATCCCCGCTTCCGAGGCATCTGTCTGCAGAACAAAAGGGGCTTCAAAGTCTGGGGCTTGCAGCACAGGGGCTGCCATCAGGCAGGCTTTCAGTCCTTCAAACGCTGCCTGGCAAGCGGCTGACCATTGGACCTTAACGGGTTGCCGCTTTTTGCACAAGTCAGTCAGGGGGGCGGCTAGCTGGCTAAAATGGGGCACGAACTTACGGTAATAGCCAGCCAGCCCTAAAAAAGCTTGGACCTGCTTTTTCGTCTGGGGTTGGGGCCAGGTGCGCACCGACTCTATCTTGGCTTCTAGGGGCTTGACACTACCTCCCCCTACCTTGTGTCCCAGATACTCCACCTCCCCCCTCCCCACCTGGCATTTCTTCACCTTCACCGTCAGCCCTGCATCCTGAATCCTCTGAAACACCTGGCGGACATGTTGCAAATGCTGCTCCCAGGTGGAACTGAAAATGGCGATGTCATCTAAATACGCGCAGGCGAACTCCCCCAGCCCATTTAACATTCCGTTTACCAACCTCTGGAAGGTAGCCGGACCATTGCGGACCCCAAAAGGGAGGGTGGTGAATTGGAACAACCCCAGGTGGGTCACAAAAGCAGACTTCAGGGCAGCATCCGAATCGAGCGGGACCTGCCAATAACCCTTTGTCAGATCCAGGGTAGTGATGTACTTGGCCCCCCCAAGCCTCTCCAACAGCACATCCATGTTGGGAATGGGGTAGGGGTCAGGGACGGTCACCTTGTTTATTTTCCGGTAGTCTACGCAGAACCGGACACCCCCATCTTTCTTAGCTACTAACACAATCGGGGAGGACCAGGGGCTCGAGCTAGGGACAATGACCCCCAAGTCCAGCATGGCTTGGACTTCATCGGCGACGACTTGGGCATGGGGCCCCACTGCTCGGTAGGGTAGGGACTGTATGGGGGGGCTATTCCCTGTGTCTATGGTGTGCTGTATGAGTGTGGTGCATCCCGGACGGTCCGAGAACATGGGCTGGAAATCTTCTAAGACCTGGGTGATCTGTTGCCGCTGCTGTTCGGACAGGGAGGGGGACAGTTTGATCTCCTCCATTCCTCCCCCTTCCCCCCACTCGGCCAACAACCCTCCGTCCGGGTCCCCCTGTTCCACACATTCCTGCACTCCCCCCACCTTCGTTCCCCGTTCCACATACAATTTTAGCATATTTACATGGAATACCTTTTGCCTCCCCGGCTGTCCCGGGAAAGCCACTTGATAATTCACCTCCCCCGACCTTCCAATCACGGTCCCTGGGCCCTCCCACTTCAAGCACAATTTGTCCGTCTTTTGGGGGCGCAGTACCAACACCTGGTCCCCCACTTCAAAAGTCTGTGGCACAGCCGTCCTGTTGTACCACGCGCTCTGCCGCTGCTGTGCTGCTTCGAGATGCTGCTGCGCCGTCTCCCTCACCTCCCGAAGGACAGTCTGGAGGTGCTGCATGAAAGTATGCACAGGCATGGAGGCTTCTGCGGCAACCCCCTCCCATTCCGCCCGTAACAGAGCCAAAGGTCCCCTGAGCTCCCTTCCAAACATCAGTTCGTTGGGGGAGAATCCCAGGCTTTCTTGGGGGGAGTCCCGGTAGGCAAACAACAAGTAAGGGAGGGCTTGGTCCCAAGTCCCAGGGTGCTTAGCCGCATATGCCCTGATCATTTTTTCAAGAGTCTGATTGAAACGTTCCACCAACCCATTGGTCTTGTGATGATATGGCACCGAAGTCAGGTGCTTCACACCCCCCAGTTCCCACATTTTTTTAAACAGTTTGGACACGAATCCCGTGCCGCAGTCCGAAACCACCGTGTGGGGCATTCCTAGGCGGGCGAAAAGAGAGAGGAGAGTCTTAGCCAGGCTGGTGGCGGAGATGGAGGCTAAAGCAAAAGCCTCTGCATAACGGGTGGCAAAGTCAACAACAGTCAATATAAACTTCTTCCCCGTCTTGGTGGGGGGATTTAAGGGTCCCACGATATCCATCCCTATCCTTTCAAAGGGGATGCCCACAATGGGTAGGGGTTGCAGGGGGGCTTTCGGATGGTCCCGGTTATGCCCCACCCGCTGGCAGACATCGCAGGACCAGCAATATTCCCGCACTTCATTTGCCACCATGGGCCAGTAAAACCCCTCTGTCACCCTGGCCAATATCCGTTTCTGTCCCAAGTGACCTCCCCACGCCACATCGTGGGCCAGCTGTAGCACAGCCTGGCGGTACCTCGCAGGCACAACTAATTGTCTTTTTCTTGGTTGGGGACCCGGTTCAGTCCTTGGGCAGAATTCTCGGTAGAGGGCTCCTGCCTCCCACAAAAACTGCTCTGACTGGTCCCCTACCCCGGACCCTTGACTGGCCCGATCCTGACATCCCTGGAGGGATGGGTCGCTTTGCTGCTCCTCTTGAAACGCCTTCTGAGTCCCAAACTCTCGGGCCATTGGCGCGAACCCCCCGGGGTCTTCTTTCCTCCCCACAACCGCGGGGAGCGGCGGGGGACGGCTGCCTGCCTCTACCGGGGTCACTTTACCGCGACCGGGAGGGGGGACCGGGGACCTGGGAGGCTGCGGGGCAGGGGCTTGCTTGGCCCGACGCCGGGTCACCACCCCCACCTTGACCTGGGCAGCCCGGAACGCAATGTCGTTCCCAATGATGATTCCCCATTCTTGTTGTCCATGCACTATAACATCCATCTCCCCTTCCCACCCCTTGTACTTGACCCAGACCCGGGCGAGGGGAACGGCTATGTTGGGAGAGTTATAGGGCTTTATGGCGCAGGTGCGCCCTTTTAGCAACTGTCTCTTCTTTACCTTACTCCGAGGTAAAGCAGTTATGTCCGCCCCAGTGTCCCTATACCCCACATGGGAAACATTGTTTACAGAGATGGACTCACAGAATTTGTCCTGGCTCCACCGCACCTGCTCCGGTGAGGCAATGCGCATCAATTCTGCCTGTGAGATGGCCCCCAGCGAATGCTGTCCTCCACTCCTCAGGGATCGCGCCGCATCTTCCCCGTCTTCCTCGAGGGACGAGCTGGACTGCTGATCCTCCTCGTGTTCCTCCGGCTCGCGGGACTCTGGAGCAAGCATCCTCCCCACCTTGCCTGGCGATGTCTTGGCGTGGCGGTTCTTCGCGATGAGCTTGGGGCAGCTCCTCTTGAGGTGCCCCGGTTCTTTGCAATAAAAACAGCCACTGGCGCTGGGGCTTTCCTTGGGCTTGCCTAGGGCTCCCTCCCGAGGTTTGGGGTTGCCCTTTTCTACGCTCCCCTTAGCCCCGCCACGATTGAGGTTGCCCCCCTTTGTTCCTTTGGGCTGCCGATACAGTCCCATTTGGTCGGCCAACTTGCCCATTTCCCAACAGTTTGGGGGGTCCCGATCCCTCACCGCCGTAGCTAAGTCCTCCGGGATAGTGGCACAAAATTGCTCTTGAATCATGAGCTCCCGCACCTCCGCCAAAGTGGTCTTCCCGGTGGCCCTGATCCATGCGTCCCAAACCTGCCCCAGGTGCGCCATCCAGGAGGCATACGTGTCCCCTGGGGTAGGCTGTCCGTAACGAAATTTACGGCGACAATGTTCGGCGGTGAGGGCAAACCTCTCTCTCACCGCTTCCTTGAACGCCCCATAGTCCAAGGGGGCAGTTTGGGTGTGAATACCCAGGAGATCAGCCAGTTCCCCGCTGACCTGAGTCCTCAGGGCAGACATCCTTAAGTTGTCCGGCACCCTCTGCTCCAGGCAGGCAGCCTCGAACAGGGTGAAAAAGATCAGCACATCCTGTCCCGACTGGTAGGTGGGGAATTGCTTCCTGTCCCATTTAGGGGTCGTGGTGCCCCCACCCTGGGGTGCAGGGGGTCCCCCTTGTCCGGTGCCCATGGTCAGCCTGGCCAACTCCAGCTGCATCTGTAGCGCTACTTGTTGCTGCTGGCACATTTCTTGTTGATGCTGCATCAACTCCCTGGCTTGCTGCCAATTGAGTTGGGGAAAGAGGGCATCCAACCCTCCTCCCCCCATGGCTCCGCCAGCAACCCTTCTGTCGAGGTCTTCCTCTACCTCAGGGTCCCTCATCTCGCTCCTCCTGCCGCTACTGGTAAGGCTGGGGCTACCCCACTGCTTGGGTTCCTGCCCTACTAACAACGATGAGGGGGCTCCCCCCCTTCTTTCCTTGCAGTCTTCGGCCGCACCACCCACTCCATTGTGGAGGTCTGGGTTGGGGTCTCTGGGCTGCTCACTAGCTCCGCTTGCTCTTGGCTCAGGCTATTCATTTTCTTTGATCTGAGCGCTTCCCAGCAATCTACTAGCCTGCCCGAAGCCCTGTTAGTTCCGACTGTCAAATGTGGTTTCCAATTGTCCCGTCGTCTGCCACCATGTGAAGGATCAGCAACCGGATCCTTTGCGTGAGTTCAGCAACTATAGGGTTAACCGGCAATGCAATACGGCTCGTATCGGCTTTCGAGTACAAGAGGAAAAACCACAGCCCTTTGAATGCCCAAATAAGGCTTTTATTTGTTTATACAATAATGCAGGTCGGAACTAGCAGTCCTCTAGGAATACCTTTACTGTCAACACAACCTTAGCTGACCCCCGTCTTACCCAATCAGCAGGCTCCCAGGCTAGCAGAGCGAACCTTGCCTCTGTCCTCAGACCAAAGACAATACTCTAGTCAGTTTCAGCCTAGCTCTCGATCAGCGCGGCGTGGCTGAGACTGGTGTACCCGGACGGCTTGCTTAAGGTGGATCTGGCCCTGGCGTACCCGTGGTTCCCAACAACCAACTACCGGAAGGGAGAGGGGTTTTCTACCCCGGATTTCCCGCTCTCCCCGCCCTCTGGGTCAGGTGGGGGCTTATGCCTGCCCCTCTGTTTCAGGTGGGCTTATTCCTGCCCAGGCAAGAAGGTGACGTAGGGGTACTTTGCAGCTCTTTGAGACTGCCCTGCTCGTTGATGGTCCTTGATGGTCCTTCCTGGACTTTTGTGGATCTCCGCCAAGGCCCTCCTTTGTTGGGGCTGATGACTTGTCTGGTTGCTTCCCCGGTGATCTCATCCCTCCTCCCTCGCCCCCTCCCTTGAGGGAATTGTGTGTGTGTGTGTGTGTGCAACTGGTGTTTGGGCTTTCTCCAAACCATGATTTCAGGGCTCTAGGCTAGTTAGTTCAGCTCAGGTCCCGGTAGGGGCCCGGTCAACTGCACGTGGCTAGCTGGGTTCCCGGCGGAGGCCCGGTCTACCCAAGCGGCTAGCTGGGTTCCCGGCAGAGGCCCGGGCTACCCAAGCGGCTTGTGAGTGATTTCAGCTTGGTTTCCCGGGGGTCCAGTCAACCGCACGCCGCTAGCTGGGTTCCCGGCGGAGGCCCGGTCTACCCAAGCGGCTAGCTGGGTTCCTGACGGAGGCCTGGTCTACCCAAGTGGCTTGTGAGTGATTTCAGCTAGCTGGAGCGCGCCGGGTGCTGCTACCCGGGGTTGCCGATCCCTCGTTCCCTTACCCCAGGCATGGCAAGATTGCAGATCAGGTTCCCTTGCGCAGGGTGTTTTATACCTTGGTGTTTCAGGTAGCCCCTCCCTCCGTGATCAGGTGGGTTGACACCCTCCCTGAGGGGCGGCCTTTTGGGTCAGGTGGGGTGACGCCCTCCCCCCGTAGGATGGGGTCCCTTTGAAGCCACTTGCTTAATGGTTCCATCCTATGGTGTTGAGTGGCCATTTCTTAGGGGTGCCGAAGTGTCTGCTCTGGAGAGGTATTCAAGTCTTATGTAGATGGGGCTGATATGCGAGAGCATTGACAAACCTGGTGATGCTTCCTGCCTTCCCCCCTGGGGTGATTCTATGCAGATGTTGTTTGTCCCCTTTGGCATCTGTGGAGACTGGCTGTCTCCCCCCCCTGGGTCTCCTTCCCCCCTCCTTGGTGAGTGTGTGTGTGTCAGGCAGGGGGCTTAGGTTGGCTTTCTCCACAATTACATTATGTGGATCACATCCTTAGACCTCTTAGGGTGCAGTCCTATGCAAATTTAGACAGAAAAAAGTCCTACAACTCCCAGCATTGCCCAGCCAACCAAGGATTGCACCCTTAAGTATTCTTACTATGGAGTAACTCCCATTAAATTCAGAAGGACTTAATAATTCTGAATGTCTGAGTATTAAATATTTAGGATTATGCTGCTAGTGTCCAATAGGTTTGATCTTACTTTAGCAGAGCATAGGACTGGGCTTCAAAGTCTCAAATTTGGGGCATATAATATTTATTATATTTATACCCCGCCTTTTTTCCTGCAAGGAACCCACGGCGGCTTACATAATCCTCCTCCTCCTCCATTTTATCCTCACAACAACCCTGTGAGGTAGGTTAATAGTCTTCAAATCTCTCTAATACCACTTCATAATTTTCTTTCTCCACTTCAGAAAATCCAATCCATAGGAAGGTATAACAGAAAACATTGTCAAATTTTGTGGGTCACAAACTAGTGAGCAACACGTTTGAGTTTACCTTTAGTAAGCCCTAACAGAAGCTATGAGACTACTGTTGCTTTTAGACCCCGCCCCCACCCCAGTGGTCACCAGCGTATGGATACCTCCAATGTTTAACAATTTGCTGTGATGTTTTTTTTGTTGTTGTTTTTTATCACCCTCCCAGCAATCCTAATTTGGCCTTCCCCAGCCTGGCGCCCACCAGTTGTATCGGACTACAGCTCCCATCATCCATTGACCATGCTGGTTGAGCATGATGGGAGTTGTAGTCCAACACATCTGGCGGGCGCCAGGTTATGCAGAGTGGGCTACAAAGTACCCCATCTTCTTTGCCTTGCTCACTTGCTGTGTACTACAGCAGTGTACTACCAGTCCCAGAAGCCTCCGCGCGTTGATAGCGTATTTTTCGGACTACAGAGATAAAGAGAGAAGAGTAACACATCTATTTGTCTGCCTCTAGGGAGGAACTCCCGTCCCGTCTTTGCTGCTATCGTTTGCCTTTAGGAGGACATCTGCCCTAGATTTTCCCTTTGATTTTCCACCGACGCTCTCACTTCTGCCCTGCGAAGCAAAAACCCCCACCCAAAACAAAAACACGTGTGTATTCGTATTCTCGTTCTATCTCTATATATCAAGACAGATGAAGTACTCGGGCTACTACTCCCAAGGTGCCTTGCGGCAACCTGCAGGTCAAAGGCGAAGCCTAAGATGGCGACGGGCGTAGAACACGAGGAAGCGGGTGAGGAGACCGCGAAAACCTTTAAAGAGCTGGTGAGGGGATCCCCGTCTTTTCTCTTAGCATCCAGTTTTCTTTAGCTCGCTCTTCTATTCCCTTTGAGCTTGTCATCGAATCGGCTTCTCGGCGTATGTCGCGTTTCCCTGCCCCGTGGTATGCCTACCCCATGATTTCTTCTCTCGGTCCACAAAAAGCGGTACCCTGCTTGAATACAGTATTCCCTTCCTTCAGATCAGGCAGGTGTTTTTTGTTTTTGTTTTGGAACACGCATTGCACCGCAACATATGGACCTGTCCCTCCACCTCGTGGTGTGTATCCAATGTAAGTCTAATTGAAGCCCCGTTAATTTCAGTGGGTCTGCTGTAAGTAGGACTAAGATTGGATATAACCCTAAGTCAGAGTTCTCCAACCTTGGGTCCCCGGTTGTTTTTGGCCTACAACTCCCAGCATTCCCCAGCCAGCTGACTGGGACATGCTGGGAGTTGTAGGCCAAAAACACCCGGGGACCCAAGGTTGGAGAACACTGCCCTAAATTGTTCGCTTCTGCGTGCAGTTTATGCAGAGATTTTATGGTGGGATTGTATTTCTTTAGTAGCTGGGATGTAGCGTTAAACAGATAAACAGTGATCTTGGACTGGGTCCCCGCCCAGCCACCCCTTTGCTTTCTTTCTTTCTTTCTTTCTTTCTTTCTGTACTGGATTTTTGGACTACCGCATTAATCCCTGCTGAATTAATGAAAACCTAATTGTACAGGGGACGCTGATCATGTTATTGGGGCTACAATGCTTCCTTGCTGAGTATAATGAAGTTGGTCTTTATTGCTTGGTTCCTGGGATGGCTTAACTATTTTGTGTATTGTGTTGAATATCCAAAACTGTTAGCAGTGATCAAAGTATACAAAGTAAGGAGGTGAAAGATACATGTAATTAATTTCCTGCTTAAGGAGATTTATTGTTTACAAAATCTGCCCTTCCTCAAAGAAACTCAGGTCTGCGTAATTTTTCAATTTTATCCTCAGTAGGCCTCTGAGGTAGGTTAGGCTGAGAGACTGTGATAGGTCCAAGGTCTACAGTGAGTGGACATCTGAACCTGGGCCTTCCTGGCTCAAGTCTATCCCCTGCACCACATTTTCCCTGTTGTTTTTTTACTTGTAACATTTATTAGTTCTGGTTAGCTGTCATCACTTTAAGTGAAGCAGATTTGCTTTTAAAAGTGTCCCATGGTTTCAAGCTATCAAATTTTCCAAATGGAGGTTGACTTGCAGCTAACTGAGAAGACTTTGTTAAATGCCGAAATGATAATTTCCTAGCTCTCCCCCCCCCCCCCTTTGGAATAACAGGGAGTGACAGATGTACTATGTGAAACCTGTGATCAGTTGGGATGGAAGACGCCGACCAAGATCCAGGTGGAGGCTCTTCCAGTTGCACTCCAAGGTAAGACTGATTCTGGGAACTGGAATTCAGGGAAATGGGGCAAATCTTTTTAGGAACAAGAAACAATATCTATATCAGGTGTTATATTATGGGTATTCCCAATCTTTCTTATCTGTAGACTTCTTCAGCTCTCAGAACACGTGTACTTGAACACGTACAGAGTTCCTCTTGCCTTATTTATTTATTTATTGCATTTATGCCCCGGTCTTCAGCCAGAAAAGGCTCCCAGAGTGGCTTATAAAGATTAATAATAATAATTTCAGCCTTGGACTGAGGGACTGAAACTGCTTAGAAAGGAAGATCTCTTTTTTGAGTTACTGCTGTATTAGAAAGGGTGGGCTTACTCTTAAGAGCTGTCTGAGCCATGTTCAGGCTGTCTCTGCTACACTGCAAGGCATTGGTCCTGTTCAGTCATTCCTGTCTTCTTGTGATGAGGGGGAGAGGTGAGATGTATCTGCTGGCCCTGCCCTTTCCATTGTGTTCCTGTTCAGCCCTGCCACCCGCCGCCCATTGGAGGGTAAAGATCTGCTGCGCGGAACCTGCTGAAATCATGTAGGCTTGCCACAGCAGACCTTTGTCCTTCGATGTGTGGAGGCTGATGGGGGCGGGCCTGTGATGGGGGCATGAGGAATTCCACATTTTTGATCTTGATGAGTGAAGTTTAGTCAGCACTGTCTCCTGTGAAAGGGTTAATAGGTGTACAGTGTGAGAGTCCCATTGAAGTCAGTGGAACTTACCCATATATGACTGAGGACAGGATTGCATCGAAAAAACTTAAGATAACTTTTTCCCAGCAATGAATTTGTCTTATGTCACTTAGTTGAGACAGACTTTCATCTTCATTAACCGTCCTAGGAAGCTCACCTGTACTGGTAATGGATCAGTGACAAAAAACTTCTGAGACCCTTAATAGAAACGTCTGTAGAAGAAGAGAGGAGTGTAAACATTAGTTGTTGTTCTAATCAGCAGCATAGCCTGGTTCTTGGGGTGGTGGGAGGAAGTTGGCAGTAGCAAATTTGGTGGGGGTGGGGTGCAGCGCCTGGTGGGTTCCAGGAGGAGGCAATGCAGCCCCCCCACCTCTGGAAGTTGCCCGCCCCTGCCCTATACTCATTAGCCTGTGGCTTACGCTGGCTCAGCTTGTCTGAGTGTGGAAAGCTAAGCAGGGTCAAGCCTGGTTGTTACTTGGATGGGAGACCCCTCCTCTAGTTTCCTGCATTGAGCAGGGGGTTGGACTCTATAGCCTTGTAGGCTCCTTCCAACTCTATGATCTATGAAATCTATGAAATCTTCAAATAACACACTCTTATATAGGGAGTTGTTACTTAAAGCTGTCATTAATGGAAACATTTCTGCTCTGGTGCTCTGTTTGCACTCTTGCTCTATCTAGATCTTCTTCTGTGTTGTTGTTTTTTCCATCAGTGCTGAATTTAACAGAGCTCTTTTTCTTGCAGGCCGTGATATCATTGGCTTAGCAGAGACAGGCTCTGGAAAAACAGGGGCTTTTGCTTTGCCCATCCTTCAGGCCCTACTACAGATGCCTCAGCGCTTCTTTGCTTTGGTACTCACACCTACCCGGGAGTTGGCCTTTCAGATCTCGGAGCAGTTTGAGGCTCTTGGGTCTTCTATCGGTGTCCAGAGTGGTGAGTGGTCTTGCTGCACTGCTTCAAATGAGCAGAAAGCATAGTGAAGTTTTTAAAGGAGAAGGAACAGTGTTTTGTTTTTTTTTAATGTACATGGGTCAGCTTCAAGAAATTTGCTCATATTTGAGCGGCAAAGTACGAAACTTGGTATGTCTGCACCAGACTTGTAAATAAGTCTACCAAATTTACTAGCCTGCTAAGAGGCTAGTAGCCTGTGGATTGATGCTGGCTGCATAAAAGGAGAAATCCCATTGTCTGCAGTCAGTGTGGAAGCACAAACTTGTAGCCTCTTAGCAGGCTAGTACAAAAAAATGGCCTTTGACCAAGGAGACTGGTGGAAGAAGGAATAGAGTAATCCATCTCTCTGCTAGCCCACCACATTTCTGCTGGTCAACAAAAAAAGACCTTCTTTCCTCTGCGGCTAGCATGGAAACCAAGCTGGCTAGTGGAAAAGGGACAGAGTGATCTCTCCCTCTTCTGCCAGCTCACTCACTTGCCTGCATTGAATTCTTAGTCACCTATGGCTACCAGCCTCAAGCTTGCCCTCCTTATTGGGATCTCTGGGTGCGCTTATGTAAGGTTGGAGGTTTCTTTGTCTCTAACCCTTACCCTTACCCCTCTCACACTGACTTTGGGATGTCTAATCCCTACCTTATAGCTCTTTGACCAGTACAATAAGCACAGCTTCCCATATAGGCTGTTTCAAATAACAAAGAAAAGTTTATTTTAAAATACAACAAGTTCTGGAAATAAGTTTCATGTGTAAGTTTCAGTCAATCCTAAGTAATGTACTATCTCATCCTAGTACCAATCCTCCCTCAACAACTGTTCCCAATATCACTCCCTGCACTCACTAGCTAATCTCTTAACAATCCTAATATTATCTCTCAACTCTCTGTAGTCAGCTTCACAGACTCCCAAACAGCACTGCAACACTTCACACACTCCTGCACTCTCTCTTCCCCACACACGCTTTACCTTAAACAGCACTGCCCACTATTTATATAACACAGGCTCTACCCCCCTTCTCACTCTCAGCCAGTCATGTCACATATGCAAATACACCATTCTTCCTGCCCATCATTTCTCACTCACCTAACATAACACACAGATACAGCAGGAATACATCCTTCTAATCATATCCTCAATACAAAAACACACTATACTTACCACCTATACACTTTAAATTTACCCCCAAATACCATAACATCACAGGTATCTCACTCAAAGATACTTCTTGGCGCCTAAATGCAGCAAGCCAGTTCCAGCCCTGTGGTGAATGCTAGGCCATGCCCATGAGGGAGCTTGAGAAGTAAGCATTAATACTTACCTGTAGGTTGGGATTTAGGGGTAAAATTATGGGCACCAGCATCCAGCATATGAAGTAGCTTTCCTTTTCCTTACGCAGGAAATTAATTACACTTCTCTTTCTTCTCTTTATTTTGTATACTTTGATCACTGCTACAGCTTTGGATAGTGTCAGCTTCAACACAATACACAACTTTTAAGCCAGCCTGGGAGCCAAGCAGTACAGACCAACAGGGCTGTAAAGAGGCAGACTAGTGGGGTGGGGTGGTTGTTAACTGGTTGACTTTCAAAGGTACTTATTAAATTTCTCTTCTCTTCTTTCCTAAGCTGTTATTGTGGGAGGAATTGACATGATGGCCCAGTCTCTGGCCCTAGCCAAAAAACCACACATAATAATTGGTAAGGAACCAGCATACTGAATGATTTCAAATGATTGTAATGAAACCTTAAGAATCCATAATGAATGAGGGCTGTTGCATATCTGAATCTTTACTCACAAGGCAAGGCAATGGAAAGCGTTTGTAGATATGTGTGTCTGTCCAGCAACCACATCCGTGATTTTCCCCTCCCCAGCCTTTCCAGTTTAAAGTTTCTTGAGTCCAACCAGCTGGAAGGCTACGCATCAGCTGCTGGTCTGGTACCTTTCATTTAAAATGGTGTCAGTCAGGGAAACCCAGCTCACTCCATTGCTCACAATGTTATCCTGGGGCCAGCACTGCTCAGATGGGAGATTGCCTTTGAGCCACCAGTTGCCAATCCCTAGTGCGGCAACTCATTAATTGCATTCCATTCTGATAAAATAATGCCATTCTAATCAATGTTGAGTGGTGTATGTTGTTTGACTGGTACTGTTTGGGGTATTTATCATCTGGCTTGAGAATGGCCAGGCTTGACTATAATCTCATAGGGCAAATTTCTGAAATGTTCTTGATTTAGGCCAAGGTGCCCCTCCTCTCTCCCCACTGTAATACAACTAGCTTTGCCAGTTCAAACTTGTGCAGGGCTCTGGTGCAATCCTTACTCTTTGACTATGTTTACAAAGGCTTTTGGCAGAAGGAAGTAGCGAGATCTGGCAAACTGGAATGAGCGGATGTTGCACGACAACAGTGCTCCATATATTGCGCCTAGTGTCCCCCTTTTGTGTACTTCGCTGGGCAAAACTCTAGGTTATTTTTGCCAGTGACAATTTATTTCTATCTCTCTACCCCCCCCCCCTCCCCTGGTAGCTACACCTGGCCGCCTTATTGATCACCTTGAGAACACAAAAGGCTTCAGTTTGAGAGCTCTGAAGTACCTTGTTATGGATGAAGCTGACCGGATCCTCAACATGGACTTTGAAACTGAGGTGAGCTCTGCCCATCCCTGCCATTTTTGAGTGGTCCTTTGGAACTTCAGCAGGATGGTGCTTCTCAGAACTGTGGTTCCGAAACGTTTTAGCACATACTTGTTTGGGACCTGCCTCTGCTTCACTTCCTAATATGGCATGAAAACCTTGGTGTTGTCTTCACCATTTACAGCTGGCGGTCTGGGAGCATGCGCGCTATGTTCCTGTGGAAATCCCCCCCCCCAGTGGATTCTTCCTAGCTGCTTTACAACTTGAATTTGAGGCATTATCAGTAATGGATCTTTAGCCTTTAAGATAAAACCATTGGTATCTTTTGGATACCAGACTTGGACACTCGGACTACACTCAAGTTTGTTTCCAGTGGATTTTTCTTTGCAAGGTCATGTATACTAACCTGCAGATGTAGCACAGATAACAAGGACCTTGTCTGAAGTCCATTGGGATTCTTTCTCCACATGTAACATCAGCCCTCCTTTCCCCCACCTGGCCACTGCTTATTGTGGAGTATTGGAGTGGCTTGACTTAAAAAGAAAGTGCTTACGCTTTTGCTTCCGTTGGGCTAGATTGTGATCCCCGCAATGGTGCTTGGTACATGTGTGAGCACATTGATTATTTTTCTGTTCCTTTGTATTTCACTTGTTTTCTCTCTCTCTTTTCACAGGTAGACAAGATCCTGAAAGTGATTCCCAGAGATAGGAAGACATTTCTATTTTCTGCTACAATGACTAAAAAGGTGTGTGAGAGAGACTGGCATTTTGCAATAGATCGGGGAAGGGGAGGATGACAGGTGGTATATCATGGCAGAATTTGTGTCGGACAATTATAATTTAATCTTCAGGTGCAAAAACTCCAGCGTGCCGCTCTTAAGGACCCTGTTAAATGTGCGGTTTCATCTAAGTATCAGACGGTTGAAAAATTGCAACAGTATTATGTATTCATCCCTTCCAAGTTCAAGGTAATTTACGTCCTCGCTCTTGTGTTATATACTCCACTAGGACGTCCTCTACTCTCTTGCGCCTTCTTAAATTTGTTCTCCTTTTGCCACATCCTTTCTGATTTTAAATGCCTTTTCTGATCCCCTCAGGACAGTTACCTTGTCTATATTCTGAATGAACTTGCTGGAAACTCATTCATGATATTCTGCAGCACCTGCAACAATACTCAGAGGACAGCCCTCCTGCTTCGGAATCTGGGCTTCACTGCCATCCCACTCCATGGGCAGATGAGTCAGGTACAGGTTGACCTAAAGGCAAGAAAGTGTCTGGAATACCATACTGAAGGCATAAGCATATTTGAACAACCAACAAGACTTGTACAGCGACTGGTGCGCATAGGCGTACATCTATGCACACCAGTTGCCGGGGAACATGGGCAGGAGGGTGCTGTTGCACTCATGTCCTGCTTGTGGGATCCTGCAGGCAACTGGTTGGCCACTGTGTGAACCGAATGCCGGACTTGATGGACCCTTGGTCTGCTCCAGCGTGGCTCGTCTTAGGTTCCTTATGCTTTTCCTTTCAGTAACTTCTCATCCACACGTATGATTGTATGTAGACAAAAGACTGTAATAATGACTAATTCACAAATGTTTGACCCCGTTCCGTTATTCCAGGCTGAAAAACGTTGAAGCATGTTAACTTTCTCTTCCCCGCCCAGCACAAGCGACTGGGGTCGCTGAACAAGTTCAAGGCCAAGGCACGTTCCATTCTGTTGGCCACTGATGTTGCTAGCCGAGGCCTGGATATCCCCCACGTTGATGTGGTGGTAAACTTCGACATTCCTACCCATTCCAAGGTGAGTCATAAAGATATGCTGCTGAGGCAGGATTTTGATGCCTGTGGTTTGAGAGGTCCCAGTGGGGTTCACAGGAAGGGATAGAAGTCTCTTGGCCCTATTCCTCCATAGTTCCAAGGATTTAATAGTAGCGAAGCAGCTACACTTTTTTTCTCTGAACCCTTCAATGAATGTATAAAGCTGAGAAGGTTAACAAGTATATCATACAATCATAGAAAAGAGTTGGAAGGGGCCTACAAGGCCATCGAGTCCAACCCCCTGCTCAATGTTGGGCCAGAAGAGTGAGAGTTACAGGGATAGGGAACCATTAATCGAGGTGTAGAAAATTCTGCATGGTGTGGAGAAAGTGGATAGGGACACGTTTTCTTCCCCTCTCACGATACTAGAACCCGAGGTCATCCCATGAAGCTGAATGATGTGAGATACAATGAAGTCACGCCAGGTATTGTAAAACTATAGAATTCACAATTACAAGATGTAGTGATGGCCAACAACTTGGATGGCTTTAAAAGGGAATTGGACAAATTCATGGAGGAGAAGGCTGTCAATGGCTACTAGTCCTGATGGCTGTATGCTCCCTCCACTGTTGGAGGCAGTGTGCCTATGTACACAAGTCACTGGGGAACACAAGTAGGAGGATGCTAAACTGTTCTCATGTCTACTTTTGGGCTTTCCATAGGTATCTGGTCAGCCACTGTACAAACAATGCTGGAGTAGATTGGCCCGTACAGCTCTTACAGATAAGATTGTTGTGCTGGTGGTTAGGCGGGTCTTCAGGACTTTCAGTTTGGTTGATTCTCAGCTGACTGCTCTGGCCAGGAGTACCTTTTCACTGTTGCTTGGTGCACTAGAGCTGCTCTTGGTGGAACTCTGCCCAGAGAGTTCCACATGTCTACCTCCTTAGTTTACTAGCTTTCAGAAAGTGGGTAAGACAACTGTATTTGAGAGCTTTTGTCTGAATTGGTGAACTGTGTTGATCTGGAGAATTGCTGGCTTTAATATTTGCCTTTTGTGATGCTTTATGGATGTTGGCTTAAGGTTTAATTTTATGGATGTTATATATGGTGGCTTTATTTAATCTTGCATTGTAAACTACATGGGGAGCATTGCTATGGAGGAGGATAAACCCTAATAAATAAAATTAAAATGTTAAGATGCTGGGAAAGTACAAGAGCTCAAACTTTCCTTTGCTTTCTCATTGTTCAGCAGACACTATAATGGGTGTTCAAGATTTATCTGTATTCATGAAGGCTACAACTATGTTTTCCTAAAGCTAAATGTGAGATTTTACAGGAACTACCTCAAGTCCATCCTACAAATACACACACACACACAATTGCTAACAGATGTTCAGTTCTGAAAATGTAACCCTGATAAGATCTAATGGCTGGAAAACAAAGTCTGCCTTAAAACACTGCTTAGTGGTGGTGACTGAGTGATAGATTGCTTAGCCTTATGAAATAAACATTTATGCACACTGTGTAGCTTATATCTTTAAAAAGCTATATGATTTAAATAGTCAATACTCTCTCAAGACTCTGGAAGGATTCAAATAATGTAATCCATGTTGTACATTCTTTAGAAACGTGTCATGTAATGCCTGTAACTGTATGGGGGAGGCAGTTGTCTGTAGCCTTCGGTCACATGGTTAAGTACATCTTTATCACATCCCTGGATGAAACTAGGCACTCTAGAAACATACTGAACACATATCCAGAAGTCAGGCGATCACTCGTGACCGAGTAAGATTGTCTTCCAGGATAAAAAATTTACAAAAAGGAGGTTTTAAAAGGAGGAAATTCTAAAGAAAATTGTGTAGACTCTAGCGATGGGTCCGTAAGTGACTGTGGAGGCCAATTCTAGATCCACACAGCTTCCCACAGTGAGGACACAGGTTACCAGATAGAAGATGGTCCTGTAAAGGATTTGTTTGACGTGCTTTTCGCTTAGCACGTTTCTCCCTTTCACCTTGCACTCGGGCTTCTTCAAAGTCCATGGAACCTTTGTGAAAGGCCAACCTCCATTTAGATCGTTCATGGGCCAGAGTTTCCCAGTTTTCGATGTTTATATTGCATTTTTTTAGATTAGCCTTATGAACATCTTTAAACCTCTTATATTGACCACCGATATTCCGCTTTCCATCCTTGAGTTGGGAGTAAAGTAACTGCTTTGGGAGACGGCAGTCAGGCATTCGAACAACATGACCGGTCCACTGAAGTTGGCGTTGAAGGATCATTTTTTCAATGCTAGTAGTCTTTGCTTCTTCCAGTACATTGACATTTGTTCGCCTATCTTCCCAAGTAATTCGCAGGATTTTCCAGAGGCAACGTTGATAATCTTTCAAGGAGGTGGAAGTGACGTTTATAGATAGTCCATGTTTCGCAGGCATACAATAAAGTTGGTAATACAATGGCTTCATAAACCAGTGTTTTGGTCTTCTTACAAATATCCCGATCCTCGAACACTCTGTTTCATTCGAGAAAACGCGGCACTTGAAGAGCTCAGACGATGCTGGATTTCACTGTCGATGTTAGCTGTAACAGAAAGATAGCTGCCAAGATAGAGAAAATGATCGACATTTTCCAGTATTGTCCCGCCAAGCTGGATAGATGGCATCACCAAAGGGTTAGCTTGCACTTGCTGATGAAGCACTTTGGTTTTTTTGATGTTAAGTGAGAGACCAAGTTTTCCGTATGCTTCTGCAAAAGCATTTAGGATAGTTTGGAGATCATCCTCTGAATGTGTGGAGACCACATTATCATCAGCATACTGCTGAAGTTCCACAATGGAGGTTGTAATTACCTTACTTTTTGCTTTCAGCCTGCTTTAAAAAGCAGATTAAAGAACTGATGGAAAGCTTTTTAATCTTTCGATATATAATTCCCACACCAGTGGGAAGTTTCCCCTCGACAAGATGTAAAATCATGGCGATGAAAATAGCAAATAATGTTCGGGTGATAACACATCCCTGTTTAACACCTGATCCCACTTTAAATGGAGCACCATGAGAGCCGTTGTTGTCCAAGACCGTAGCCGTCATGTTGTCATGGAGAAGTCGCAAGATATTCACAAATTTATTGGGCATCCAATTTTCATAAGGATAGTCCAGAGAGCTGTTCGGTCTACAGTATCAAAGGCCTTAGCAAGATCAATAAATGGCATATAAAGGGGTTGATTTTGCTCCCGGCATTTTTCTTGGAGCTGACGTGCAGTAAAAATCATGTCTACTGTCCCTCTAGAGGGGCGGAAACCATATTGAGTTTCAGGGAGGATCTCTTCTGAGAGCTATATTAAATGAGCATTGTGGGATCTCTTAAAAAATTTTTCCTTCTACATTCTGTGACTTACTCTGGGTCCCTTTCAGGATTACATTCATCGGGTGGGGAGAACTGCTCGAGCTGGGCGCTCTGGCAAATCGATCACCTTTGTCACACAGTAAGTAGTGCTCAGCCAACAAGCTTGCATCTCCTCAGCTTTCTGATGTAAGAGAATAACAGAGTATGGGGACCCTCTGTTGGCAGGCTTGGGGGTGGGTGGTGCTAACTAGTTGATGGGGCATGAGTTAAGAGGAACCCTATAGCTGAGTTACTTTGGCTATCTTCCCCCAGGTATGACGTAGAGCTCTTCCAGCGCATCGAGCACCTGATCGGCAAGAAGCTCCCCGCCTTCCCCACACAAGAGGAAGAGGTCATGATGCTGACAGAGCGTGTGGCTGAAGCACAGAGATTTGCTCGCATGGTATATATTTTATTTCAGATTATTTTTAGTCTGCCTTTAAGGGTAAAACCTAAACCTAAAAGTAGGCTGTCTTTTCAGGCTGCAGTTCTGTGGGTTTGGAGGATGGATGCCAGTGTGCAACAAACCCATTTGAGTTTCATCACCCATGCGTGTGATTGCAATATTAGGATTTGCACGGCATCAGGAGTACTGTTGGTACACTCAAATCCCATGCAAGGCATTGCCTGATTTAAGAGGCACCGCAGTCTTTCCTGCACCCGTGCATGTAGGAGTCTCAAAAGAGCCACTAGCACTGCGGCAGCTTGACAGTAGTAACTGCCTAATGAACCAATGTGCTACTCAAGTAGCTAATCATAAAATAAATATGATGGTGTCTGAAGATTGGGGAATGGTACTCAGTGAAGAGAGCAGTCTTGCTTGGCTAGTCATATGGGTTTCCTGAATTTAAAACAAACGTTGATTATAAAATGCCCACAGTACTGCTGCTGAGAACTGTTTGCTATGAAAGGATGTTTAGAACAGGGTTGAGCCAGAACTGCGATGGGGTTGGGGTGGGAGGGCAATTTTTGTGACTATTTTTGCCCCTGCACAAGCGGCTGCTTGGCAAGATTCTAGTGAGGGCTGTGAATAGGGACTAAAGTCTTCATGCATTCAGAGTGAGGGCAGGAAGCACTGCTCTGAACTGGCTTTGGGATGCCATGTAGCCAAATTGTACTACATTGCACCATGATGTTGTCATGCCAGTTATGTAATCCCTGATCGGCTAAGATCACTATCCCCAGCAAGAAGACACTCTTTAAAAAAAAAAAAAGATTTTGAGAGGAGCAGCAAACAGATGCAAACTGGTAATTATGGGGGTGGAGAACATCTTGGGCTCCCCAAAGTTGACCTTTAATGCCGAAAATGTTACCTATGAACATTTGGCACAGCCCCAGTTTAGAGACTACTTTTAAATCCACATGTGAAACCTATGCCAATGATTGCATGTTTAATTATTTCAGCTCGTTAACTTTTTGATTGTCTCAATGACTGACTGCTTAGAAGTCTCAAGCAATTGCTGTCCTCTTTTTCTCTACAGGAGTTGCGTCAGCAAGGGGAAAAGAAGAAGCGCTCCCGAGAAGAGGCAAATGAAGATGATGATGATGCAGAAGGAGCGATGGGTGTCAGGAACAAAGTTGCTGGTGGGAAAAAGAAGAAAAGGAAACCTTGAGAAGTGAATATCACCAGACTTTTATTTCTTCCATGCTTCTGGGCCCTTCGGTGTTCTGGGAGTCACCAGTCCAACACTGATATTAGACTGACCTTCCAGCACTAGCCCAGACAGCAAGACGTTTCCTGCTTTGCTAGCACCTTTGCAGACTGGGCATTCCAACCGCCCAGATGTTATCCGGAAATAATTCTGAAAGCCTGGGCAATCTGTCCTCACCTTGTGGATGCTCTTAATTTCTGCAGCCCACAGTTCTGTCCACCGGAAGGTAGCAAGAGATGGCACATTCCATAAGCTCTTTCTGGGCAGTGGAATTGTGTATATGACAGAACCTCTTCAACCTGCTACCACGTACCACCCATGCTATGGAGAGTGACTTCTGCATCCCATAATTACTTTAAGAAGAGCATTGGCAAAAAAACAAACCCCTTGTGCTGGTTTCAAGATGTACCAAAAGAAGATGTAACGCTATGATAAGATCCTTGCCTTCTAAAAGGAGGGACCTCATAGGGAAGGGAAGAATAATAAATTTTTTTTTTACTTAAACCAAAGCTAAACCTTTGTGCCATTACTGTGCCACCTTACTGGCTTGTAGGTTTCCTTTCTCTATTCATCTTATGTTTGACTATCTGTGATGGCATCCATCTGTTGTGAATGCCTTTACCTACTATGCAGTCTGGTAAGCTTGCAAAGCCAGCTTTGCATATAAGAAAAGACCTCCAAAAGAAAGGGAATACTGGTTGTAAGCTTGTGTTTGCGTAGGGTGGTGGGTTTTTCCTTCCTAATTACCTCAGCCCTGAGGCAGTTCTACCTGAGAGCCAACATGAAGAGGCAGTATTTATTCAGTCAAGATCTTTTTCAGAATGGATTCTCAGGCCAGTGGAATGTGAAAGAGCTTTGACAAAAGTATGAGGGTTTCCTCTGTGTTTCTTTTCCTTGATATTGCTTCACGTGTAGCTTGCTCACAGTATGTTTCACTTGAACATATCTTCCGGGCAGATGACTGAATGATTATTTTAGGGACTTAAGGTGTTTCTGTTCTGAATACTTCCCATTTAGAACACAACTGTGAGTGGTAAAACTATATTCTACCTGGTATTTACCGTGCATCTTTTACCCCTAGCTAGTTTCTCAGTAACTCATTCTGACACTTCTAACCTTAAGAGACCTGCTTTTATCTCTGCTGCTAATGCAATGTGCTGGTGTCATGAGTGGTGGAGGGCCTATATATAGTAAGGACCTGTATGTGCACGCCTGTGCAGTATCCCAATAGGCAACACTTTTCCTGCACAGGAATGAATAACCAACCCTTCACCATTAGAGAGAAGAGAAGTGAGCCTCCACGGGCACCATTTCTGTAGGGCTAAACTTGCCCTGCTTCTGTTGATTCCAGTACCTACAACACGCAGTGGTTTTTTGCCCTTCCTCAACTGTATCCTAGATTGCAGTCTTTTTTAGATGATCTACCCCTGCCTACAATCTTGAAACTTCATAGGAACAAAATCTGTATGACCTATTCTACATATGTTATCATTTGAGCACTGCAGCACAGCATGAGTGTGATGGTCCTAGAAAGGAATGATGGAGGCATCCAAGTAAACATAGCCTTGGGTCTAGACCAGTGGCAGGCAATGTGGTACCCACGGGCACTAATGCACCCCTGGACACTTTTCATGGTGCCGACCAAGGTGTCCTAACTTTTCCACTTTTAAAAAGTTAACACATCTTAACACAGCTGGGATTGCTCTGAAATATGTTTCTGTTGCTGCTAAAAACTGGGTTCAAAAGGAGTTGGTTAGTGTTTTGTAGCTCTGATCCCACCTCTGTCTTTGGGGCAAGTTACTTGTCCTTTGCCACACCTCCTATGACAGCCATTTTGTGGTGGTGTCCAGGACAGTTTCTCAGATGTGTTCACGGTCACGGCCCAAAAAGGTTGCCTGACCCTGGTCTAGACTAAGTTAGTTGCACTTGAGTCCCACTGAAATCGATGGGACCCAAGTGTAGCTAACATAGTCTGTACCCAACCCACAGTCCTTGGCCATTAGAGGTCTACTGATCAGTAGAAAAAAAATGTTGGTCTAAATGTCTGTCTGCATGGCAAGTGTTGGCACAGGCACCTTTTTTCAATACTCAGACTATCTATAGATGTAAATCTATAAAGCATAGGTCAACAGCTTGTGTTCCCCAGCGGGCTGCCATTTTCTCTCCATTAACATATCTGCGATAAATGGCCAGTTAAGTGGTAGTAGGTAAGGGACATCTTTGTTTTGTGACCAAAAGCGTTTGCTTTTCTGCTTATGCACCTCTAGGATGGATGTATTTAAAATATTTTGAGCTCAACTTGCTGGGCTCACTGTCCTCACAAGGCTGCTTACAAGGCTATAAAACATGAAAATAAAATTTCTGGTTGTTTTTAAGTAGTTCATATGCACCATTTCAAAAGGTCTTTCCTACGGGTTGGTCCTAAATGGGCAAGTGACGCTAAGCCCAAGGTCTTGGAAATATTTGCCCTCAAATGTGGCCTTTTGGAAAAGGGGCCTTTCCCCTGGTAGGAGGTGTATGCTCATCAGATATTGCCCATCCAGGGAGGTGGCTGTCCCTCATTGTGTAGGCTGTCAACTACACAATTGTTTTATTAGTTTAATTTTGGTTTTTGCTCCTATTTTATACTTTTTACATTTTTATACTGTATTTTATGTTGTATTTTGTGGTTTTAATTGTGAACTGCACGGAGAGCTTCAGCTCTTGGGCAGTATAGAAATGTAGTAAATAAATAGGTGTAAGAGTGCTGTGTTTTAGCCTAGTAGTCGAGTTTTAGGGTTGCCTGAGCAAAACTTAATGTATAGCTAATGGTTATGCTGGCTGGGGGTGATGGGAGTTGCAGCCCAACACATCTGGAGGCTGCTAGGTTGGGGAAGGCTCACCAAGTGCATTTCAACCAGTGGGCTGAGTTGAGAATGAGATTTCCCTCTCCCTCTTATTATTTATTTCATTTCTATACTGCCCAAGAGCCGAAGCTCTCTGGGTGGTTTACAACAATTATAAAATTACAGTATACAATAAAATACAATTATATAATAAAATACAATATTAAAAAAATACAAACAATAAAAACCAAAAATTTTACACTAAACATAATTTTATTTTATAATCTTGTCTTAAATAGCTAAGACAAGATTATAAAAAAATAGACTGGATAAAAAGGTGACATAACCACTACCCTGTGTACTATTTGGAACTGTTAAATGCCTCAGCATAGAAGGCAGTCTTAACCTGGCACCGAAAAGATAGAGTTGGCGCCAGGCGGGTGTCAGTGGGGAGGCTGTTCCACAGTTGTGGGGCTACCACAGAAAAGGCTCTCCCCCTTGTTTCCGCCTTCTGAGCCTCCTTCGGGGCGGCAGTCGGAGGAAGGCCCCAGATGCTGAGCGTCGTGTCCGGGTAGATTGTGGTTGGGAGAGGCATTCTGTCAGGTATTGCGGTCCCAAGCCATGTAGGGCTTTATAGGTTAAAACCAGCACCTTGAATCGGGCTTGGTAGCATATAGGCAGCCAATGCAAACATGCCAGAACAGGTGTTATATGTTCAGACCTCCTGGTCCCAGTTATTAATCTGGCTGCCACATTTTGCACCAGCTGCAACTTCTGAACAGTCTTCAAGGGCAGCCTCACATAGAGTGCATTGCAGTAGTCAAGCTTAGAAATTACCAGAGCATAGATTACTGAAATCAGGCTATCCCTGTCCAGATAGGGGTGTAGCTGGGCCACCAGCCGGAGCTGGTAGAAGGCACTCTTTGTCTTTGCCACTGAGGCCACCTGAGCCTCAAGTGACAATGATGGCTCAAAGAGGACCCCCAAGCTACGGACCTGCTCCTTCAAGGGGAGTGCAACCCCATTCAGAACAGGCTGAACTACCTCCATCTGGTCAGAGGAACCACCCACTAACAGCATCTCAGTCTTGTCTGGATTGAGCTTCAGTTTGTTAGCCCTCATCCACAGCCTCACCTGCTGAAGATGAAAAGGAGAAATAGAGCTGTGTGTCATCAACGTACTGATGGCAATGCACTCCAAAACTCTGGATGACCCCACTCAGCAGTTTCATGTAGATGTTGGATAGCATGGGGATAAGACTGACCCCTGAGGAGCTCCATACTGGGGAGTCCATGGGGCCGAACAATATCTCCCAAGCACCACCTGGAGCCGGCCATCCAAGTAGGAGCAGAACCACTGCAATGCAGTACCCCCCACTCCCAACTCAGATAGCTGTCCCAGAAGGAGGATACCATGGTATCAACAGGGTCACACTCCCCGCCCCCTCTCCTGACATAGGTCATCATATACAGGGCGACCAAAGCTGTTTATGTGCCAAAACCAGGCCTAAACCCCGACTGAAATGGATCTAGACAATCAGTTTCATCCAAGAGGTTCTGGAGCTGGTTGGCCACCACCTGCTCAAGGACTTTGCCCAGGAAAGGAACATTCGCTACCGACCTAAAGTTGTTTAGATCTTCCGGGTCCAGAGAGGGTTTCTTCAGGAGTGGCCTCACCACCGCTTCTTTCAAGCAGCATGGGACCACTCCCTCTCACAAGTAGGCATTGATCACCTCCTCCCTCCCTGGCCCAGCCAGCTGTTCCTTCCCTGCTAGATTTTATAAGCCAAGAGGGGCAAGGATCTAGTGCGGATGTGGTTGCATGAACCTGTCCAAGCACCTTGTCAACATCCTTGAGCTGTACCAGCTGAAACTCATCCAAGAAAACATGACCAGGCTGTATTCTGGGAACCTCGCCTGATTCACCTGCCATAACATTGGAGTCCAAGTCCTGGCGGATGCAAGAGATTTAGTTTTATCTTTAAACTTGTGTCCTCCTCCCTGGCTGACCTGGCATGGAGCTATAAAAGCCAAGCACTAAAAAAAATATTTGTTACACACCCACATTCTTAGCAGTAGCTTCACCTGCCAGAGGTATGTACATTTGTTTCTGCTAAAAATACCCCCGCTCCCAGTTTCAGGGCTACAAAATAGTTTCTCCGTTTGATCATGTTGTTGACATTGTTTATATAAGCAGAAGAGAGATGAGTGAGATGGCATGCAAGACTTTACCATTGTAAACCTACTCCAAATCCCTACCCAGTTAGATGCCTGTCCTACTTGCATGTGCGAAAATAGCTTTGCTTCACTCAGTGGGAACCACTGAATTCGGTGTCACTGACATGGCTACAGGGAACCACCAATGCCTTTCAGGTAGCAAGAAGCCTTCCAGCCAATGCCATAAATATACACTGGTCTGGTGATCTCTCTTGCTCCTCAGCAGACATAAGTAAATGCACAAGAGCCAAATTGGCTCTGGAAAGTTCAAGTTTGATGTATTTGTGTGAATTGGGTGATTGTGTGGCTTTGGCTCTGCCACTGCTGGCATGTGGCCCCCAGAAGGTTACCCCTAAAGGAAGGTGGCCCTTGGGCTGAAAAAGTTCTCCTATCCCTGATTTAGTGGATGCACAACTCTGCAATTGACTTTAGGCTACTCTCGGTCAGGCTTCGAGCTATGAGAGGGACAAGCAAACATATGCAGTCAGTGCAAACACAGCATGTAAGTTTGCATTACACATTTCCTGTGGAGATTTCCTGATGTTCAGATAAAGCCAAAAACACTGAGTTCGAGGAATTAAGTTGTCTTTATTTTTATGAATGTAGTGTTGGAGTGGATTAATCCTTGGTGAAGCTGCAGACGAGAAGCAATTTATCCCTCGGGATCACACTGTGACTGACAGTATTACTGGTAGCAGAGCAGTGTCAAGTTTTTGATTCCATGGGGAACCATAAACAACAAAGAGTCTTGTGGCACCTTTAAATACTAACACACTTCTTATTGCATATGCTTTATTATTATGCCTTAATAAATGTATTAATCTTTAAGGTGCCACAATAGATTATTTGTTACTTTTTGCTGCTACAGGCAGACACTCTTGAGCCCTGGCACCAAAATACATTTATATACCAGAACTACTATAGTTATTTTAAATCCAGTTGCATGTTGTCCCTAGAAACTGCCAATAACTGGGTTGAGTGTGGGTTGTTGTTGAACTGTGGGTTGTCATTGAAACATGGGTTATTGTGTCGTCTGAACCCAGCCGAGATAACAACCCACAGTTCACAACCCACAGTTCACAACCCACAGTTCACAACCCAATAACAACCATGGGTTCTCTGTTTGTGCTTAACAGTTCACATTTCAAGAACAACTCACAGTTAAACAACAACCCATACTCAACCCTTGAGTGTGGGTTATTGTGTTGTATGAACCCAATCAATAACTTAATTCAGTCTCTTTTGGGGGTTGATTTTTCAGTCAAAATACACATCTCAGATTTAGTCGGTTTGTGTACCTCATGTCACTCCACAGAAATAAGGTAGTTAATAAGGTAATATAAACCTCGATTTCATAGATCATAGAGTTGGAAGGAGCCAGCCTACAACGCCATCGAGTCCAACCCCCTGCTCAATGCAGGAAACTAGAGGAGGGGTCTCCCATCCAGGTAATAACCAGGCTTGACCCTGCTTAGCTTTCCACGCTCAGACAATTTATTTGATTTAATTTCAGTAGAAAGGCCAAAGTAGCCAGGAGGATGTGAAAGTGTTCTAACCGAACCAACTAGATGGATTCTGTTCCTGACTCCCAGCTGAGCAGGAGCACAGGAGAGAGGCTTCAGCTGTTTTTGGGGCTGTGATAAGCGGGCAGGCTCCCAGAGAGCGAGCGAACAGGGAGAGCAAACAGGAGTTTGGCAGAGGAGTAGTAGAACAACAGGAGCAGCACTACAACTTGCTGCAGTGCAAGGATGACAACAGGAGCTGCAAGGGAAGGGTGTGGCCTGAGAGCTTAAAAGGAAGGGAGAGGCCCGGGAGCTAATTCTGTTCCTGACTCCCAGCTGAGCAGGAGCACAGGAGAGAGGCTCCAGCTGTTTTCAGGACTGTGATAAGCGGGCAGGCTCCCAGAGAGCGAGCGAACAGAGCGAGCGCACAGGGAGAGCAAACAGGAGTTCGGCGGGGGAGGTCAAGGGGAGGTCCCTAAGAAATTTCCTAGAAAGGCAGAAACATAAAGGGAACAGATCACTATGGAAGGAAAGGAATCTGCAGTGGTGGTGACCTGCAATGTGTGTGTAATGTTTGTTTTCCTGCCTGAGAGCAACATGGCCTACAAGTGCAAGCTGGTCACGCTGTTGGAAGAAAAGGTCAGAGGACTGGAGCAGCAAGTGTCAACCCTCAGGAGCATAAGAGAAAGTGAGGAGTTCTTAGACAGAACGGTGGATCTACAGCACCAAAGCGTAGAACAGGAGCCAGAAGGGCAACGGCAGGATGAGACGGAGTCGGGACTGCAGAGGCAAGGGAAAATAATGTAGGGGGAACTCCCTGGGAAAGGGTGACTGTTAGGAGCAGAAGAACTAGAAGACATTCTGCGCCTGTGGAAGCAGTGGAGGTATGGAACCGCTTCCAGGTACTTGAGGACGAGAGCAGAGGACAGCCTGCAGAGGACGAATTACCGGGCACCCAACGTGACAGCAAGCAAGAGGCTGAAGGTCAGTCAAGTGGAGGCAATCAAACCAAGGCCTACAGCAAGAGAAAGAAGAGTACTCATAGTAGGAGACTCCCTCCTGCGGGGGATCGAAGCCAAAGTATGTCGCGATGACCCATGGACTCGCCAGGTGTGCTGTCTCCCCGGGGCATGGATTAAGGATGTGACAGAGCAGCTGCCGAGGCTCATACAGCCCACCGACACATACCCCTTTCTTCTCTTCCACTTGGGTACAAATACCGCCAAGCGGAGTTACAAAGAAATAACGGCAGACTTTGAAGAGTTGGGAAGGGAACTCAAGAACTTTGGGGCCCAGATAGTTTTCTCATCCATCCTTCCAGTACTTGGAAGAGGCATAAAAAGGGAAAGAAAAATACTCCGAGTGAATGACTGGCTACGAAGGTGGTGCCGACATGAGGGATTTGGATTCTGGGACCGCAGGCTACACTTCCTGGAAGATGGACTGCTGGCAAAGGATGGGTTGCACCTCACAAGGACTGGGAAGAATGTGTTTGGCCACAGCATGAGGAACTTAATCAGGAGGGCTTTAAACTAAATCCAACGGGAGGGAGACATAAACTCGGGGGTACCAATGGAAGAAGGCCTCTGTGCCACAACGGAGAGAACAGCTCCAGCGGTGCCCAATGATAGTCTACCACAAAATGTAGGAAAAAAGTCGGACTATAAAGCACATAGTCTTCGATGTCTCTATACTAATGCCCAGAGTATGGGCAACAAACAAGGTGAATTTGAACTCTTGATACATGAGGGCAGATACGACTTGATAGGGATAACTGAAACCTGGTGGGATGACTCCCATGGCTGGAGTACAGCGATTGAAGGGTATAACTTGTTCAAAAGGAACAGAAGCAACAGAAAGGGAGGTGGAGTTGCGCTATATGTTAAAGATACGTATCTGCACAGAGATACAGGAAGAGGAGCTTGGCAGCCCCATTGAAAGCATCTGGGTTAAAATAAAGGGGGCAAAGGGTAAGACGAACATGGTGGTTGGAGTCTACTACCGACCACCCAATCAAGGAGAAGACGAGGATGAAACTTTTGAAAAGCAAATTGCAAATGTTTCAAGGAGGCATGATGTGGTAGTAATGGGTGACTTCAATTTCCCTGATATCTGTTGGGAGACTTATTCAGCCAAGCATGGCCCCTCCAAGAAATTCCTGAGTTGTGCTGCTGCTGCTGATAACTTCCTCCTACAGAAATGGAGGAAGGAACTAGAGCAGTGATGGCGAATCTTTTTGAGCCCGAGTGCGCAAACTGCAACACAAAACCAACTTATTTATTTCAAAGTGCCAACACTGCAATTAAACCTGAATACCGAGGTTTTAGTTTTAGAAAAACAACTCATACAGTTGTCCGAACTAATTAACATCTGTTGTATTTAAAGAAAAACACAATAACAGAGCTTTCAATGATACAGTTTTTTGTTGGGGGAAAAAAATCAACTCAAAAAATTATTATAGTACTACATTGTACACATAGCCTGAAGGGAATTTATACAAACTTTTTAAATAATTAGGAACATGTATTTTTGGATTAGGGATTCTCAACTTGTAATATGATTATATGCCAGACTGAAATTGTATGGGGCAAGCTTTACTCCGGGTCTTTTCCCTGCTTCTACAGGTGTCAGATTAGTAAAAGTCAACCTGTACTAGGATGAGCAAGATAAACAAGAAAACAAAACGTGCTTAACACATTTTAAACACTTTATGTCATGGACTGCAAACACTGCATTAGGTAAAAGTTTCCATTGGGCATGCTTTTGCACAATTAATGTGATTTTTGCTATTGCATGCATGCTGATAATTTGTCAAACCTTGGCTCATACTCGGTTAGTTTGAGAGCAACACATGCAGCACTCAGGTCAACTGTTAGGGCTTTACATCCAAGCCATGCTCTGTGCATCATTCTTCAAAATCTTTTAAATGTGATAACAATGTAGAAAAGAATTCTGTAACAGGAATCTAGAATAAAATCATTCTGTTCCACACTGTGAGAAAGAACAAGATCATTAGTGTTTTGCAGAAGGGGACGGTCTTTTCGCGATCCGGTGACCAATGGCTCGAGTGCCCACAGAGGTCCCTGCGTGCCAGCTGTGGCACCCGTGCCATAGGTTTGCCATCACTGAACTAGAGGATTGGCTATCCTTGACCTGATTCTAACCAACAGAGACGAGTTAGTGCAGGGGTCCTCAAACTACGGCCCGTGGGCCACATCCGGCCTGCTGGGTCTTTTCATCCGGCCCGGCGGCTGATCTAACTTGTGAGGGAAGGGGAGGAGGGCTGGCTGAGCCAGTGGGGGGGCACGGGCCGCCTGCTCGCCTGCCCGCCCACCGCCCACCGCCCACCGCCCACCGCCCACCGCCCACCGCCCACCGCCCTGCATCTGCTGCTGGGGGGGGAAGGGGAGGAGGGGCAGCTTAGCCGGTGGCGGGGTGCGGACAGCGCCCATCCTCCTCCCTTCTCGTCCACCCCCGCAGGCTTACTTCATCCACCTCGCCGCCCGCTGGTCCCGTCGCGTCACTTCCAGCACGGCGGAAGTGACACAACGGGACCGTGCTCCGCCGTGTCCATCCTGGACCCCGCCTGCGCTGTTTTTCAAAACTGAGCGCGGGCGAAGTCCTGGATGGACGCGACAGAGCAGCTCTGGCGGCAGCGGACTCGGTGGCAGCAGCGCACAGGGGACCAGGTAGGAAGGCGACGGTGGCAGGGTGCGGGTTACAGCGGCGGGGGGGTGGGTTACAGCGGCGGGGGGGTGGGTTACAGCGGCGGGGGGGTGGGTTACAGCGGCGGGGGGGTTTACGGCGGAGGGGTCTGTCTGACAACTTCTTAATCTAGTTGCTTGCCCCTAGTGACTCTGTTCTTAATAAACTGTTTAGCCTTTATTTTGGTGTCTGTGTGAGTGTGACTCTCCTGAAAACTGGATCGAACCCACTGCCTCTGGCTGACAGGAACTGGCCAGCCTTGTGAGACTATGGTAGCAGTTGTGGAACGGGTTAGTCACTCACCGCTTGCTCTCTGAAGGAGTGTTTTTAACAAAAACATAGTTATTGTGGGGAATGGTTGTTTGTAACATTTTGGCAGGGGTTCTAGCCAATTCTTTATCTACACAACTATGTGTGCTGTGATAAAGATTTCTCGGTTCTTAAGAAAATGCTCTTCATGCATTCCTCTTTCCAGTTTCGGCTGAGTGCGCCTGCAGCAGAGCAAGAAGGTGGCATCCAGAAAATGATACATTGATGGATGGATGTGTTTGATCACTAGACATATGTAGTTGTAAGAAGGGTTGGTATTTGACTGGTCAAAGAAACAAAAAGATCAGCTGAGTGTCAAACTGTTAGTCAGGGATTTCAAGCATTAATTTTGCACAAAGCTTTCACGACACAGGTGGGTGCACCCATTCTACAAATGCAGCCCCCCCCGACCCACTGCAAACCCTTATTGCAGGGACAGGCAACTTGGTGCCCTCTAGACCTTTTAGACTACAACCCCCATTGGCCCCAGCCAGCTTGGCCAATGGTAAAGCATTATTGAATTATAGTCCTAAATGTCTGGAGGGCACTGAGCAGCCTACCTTTGCCTTACTGGCATGCACAAATAACAAAATATTTATTTTATTTATTTATTATATTTATACCCCACCTTTTTTTCCTGCAAGGAACCCAAGGCGGCTTACGTAATCCTCCTCCTCCTCTCCATTTTATCCTCACAACAACCCTGTGAGGTAGGTTAGGCTGAGAGTCAGTGACTGGCCCAAAGTCACCCAGTGAGTTTCATGCCGAGCGGGGACTAGAACCCGGATCTCCCGAGTCCCAGTCCAACACTCTCACCACTACGCTACACTGACGTGTATATATATAAATTGGGTCAGCTTGAATTTTTATTGTTTGGTTTTGCATCCTCCAATTCTGGCAAGTGGCCAAGAGATTCAGAGGACAACCTTAGATCTCTGGCACCTGATAGTTTTCCTGTGTGCTTTATGCTTCCTTCTGAACCTGAACACAGTGTACCCGTTCAAAGATGCCTGCAGTTCCGTACATGGCCAGCAGGAGAAGCTGTGGTTCAACTGGGACGGAGATGCCAGTGGAAGAAGCTTTCTAGAGAGAGTTGCAGAACGGGTGATTCCAGCTCCCAAATGAGTGTGTGTGAGTGTGATCCTGTCTCCTGCAGGCAGTGCTGGCCTTACTGTTGAGAAGAGCCGAGCGGAGACTGGTGACTTCTATTTTGGTGGGGCTCCTAATCTATTGCAGCTTTTATTTGGAGCTTTATAGAAGCTAGCCATGCTGCTGAACTCCATCCCCAAAACAGATTCACCACCATGGATAGCTCCTATAAATCTCCAAATAAAAGTTGGAAGGGATTAGGAGCCCCACCGAAATAGGAGTCACCAGGCTCCACTGGCAGAGCCTATCACCAGCAGCAAATTTTGGGGTATCATGAAAGGGGCAACAAATGGTCAATTCTTGTGTT
This sequence comes from Shinisaurus crocodilurus, assembly GCA_021292165.1. Classification (NCBI taxonomy): domain Eukaryota; kingdom Metazoa; phylum Chordata; class Lepidosauria; order Squamata; family Shinisauridae; genus Shinisaurus; species Shinisaurus crocodilurus. The sequence continues at coordinate 249,274,652 of CM037879.1, forward strand.
GTTCTATTTTTACCACCATGGTTGGGAAGGGAGGAGGGGGTGTAGATTTTCCACCAGCTCAGGCACCAAAGTACACCGGGCCATCTTTGCCTGGCCTGCAATCAGCCTGAGGAGTGAGGGCAGCCCTACCATTATGCAGTGAGGCCAATGCCTCAAGTGGCTGATGCCGAGGGGTGCGAAATAGCGACAAGGTACTGGAGGACAGAACTGTTGGCCTGCCCTTAGCTGTGGTGGAGGTCACTGCCTCATTGTAAGGGTTGAAGTAAAATAATTCACCTACTGCTCCAGTTAGCTTCAGTATGTGGAATGGGAGGCGCCACCACCATCTTGCCCTTTGCCTCAGGCAGCAAAATGTCTTGGGCCAGCCCTGCAATGCCCCCCCCCCCCATGCCATTGCTAGCAAAGGACCCTGTGATGCAGTCAGAATGGTAGTCTAACGCTTTTGCCATGGAAATATTGACACCATGGAATATTTGACTGTACTTCAGTGCGGCCAACACGGGGCTGCGTTTGATGGGTCAACTGACTGGTATTATATGCTGCCCTTAGCTGGAAGTAATGGCACTGGTTACTGTAATGAATCTGATCATGTCCAAGGAGAAAGAAGACAGAGGGGAGGGAAGAGGTAAAAATAAGGAGCCAAATATATTTTGTTAAAAACCTGCAGAGATCTTTTTTTTTTTAAACCTTTCCCACCCTGCAAGGTGTGAAAGCAGGAGAGGAAGCATCACAAAATGAGAAAGACGTGTTTGGAAAGATAGGAGGAGAACCAGTGGAGGAATGTCTCTGGGAAAGCTGAAAGAAGAAAAGGATGCATTGAGAGGAGTATAAAGTAAATGTAGGTATCAATGCCCCAGAGTTCAGCTGACCTCCCATTCCACCAGGCAGCTCCCTTGTTCTTGGCGCAGAGCCCAGTAATGTTGCTCATTGCTCCAAAAGACTCCAACTTCCAGGAACAGTTTTCCTGCTTTCTCCTTGAGGTTTTTTTTTTTTTTTTTAACATAACTGAGTCATCCAGGCAGCCAGCTCGGGACTCGGGAGCAAACTATATGTTATGTGCAAGATTTTTATTTTATTTTTTTAAAAAGAAAAACAGCTCTGGAAGGCAACAATTTTGAATGGAATAGTGTGCATGCAGAGGTGCTTAAGCCTTTCCTAGCCAGTCATTTTCCCACTCAACATCATCCCACCCCCATCTCCAACCTGTTTCTCCCCCTGTCCCTTGTGTGGGCTCCACATGTCTCTATACTGTATGCTTTGAATGTGAAAGTTTGCCTTGACATTAACAGGTCGGCATCTCTCGATTGATTTGATGCTCACAAGTGTTACATATGAAGGGTGTTTCCAGATGAGGCCTTTATTATGTAATTGCCCTGCATGGGAGGGGGGGGCAGATGTCCTTGTTGTCTTCCATTTGTAGCCCTCCTCTTCCTACCCTATGATAACATGACTTTGGGCCAAGGGAGACTATTCATTGTCCACCATTCTGGGGGCCCAAGAAAGCAGGTTAATATGGTGTGAATTGGGGAGGTGATGCATTCTGTAACTCATTCCAATGAAGTGGTTCCTATTTTTAATGCACTATACCAGTGTTCTCCAACCTTGGGTCCCCAGATGTTTTTGGCCTACCATGGGGCATGCTGGGAGTTGTAGGCCAAAAACATCTGGGGATCCAAGGTTGGAGAACACTGCACTATACTATAGGCCTAGTCTACAAGGGAAATCTTGCCATCGTTGGTTTTTGATTGTATGATTTTTGTGATTATTTACTTTAACTTTATATGCTTTTCTTATCCATTGTTTTACTGTGTAAACTGCCTTGAGGGGACTGTATAGCCTTGAAAGGTGGTATATACATATTTAAAATAAATAAATAAACCTTTCTGTATTGATTTTAGCATCATACTTGTGTGGATTTTTAAATTATTATTATTATTTATTATTTTTATTTTTACAAAAGCAATAGCAAAGCATCATGGGACTGTGAAGTTCGAACTAAGAGTCCTACCATATGTAATTGCAACTCTTCTGCAAAGTGTGTTGCTTGGAAGCTGGTGTTGGCAAAATTTGTTAACTGACTCTATATTTGATGTTCATGTTATCACTTTATTATTTCTTGAGAAGTTTATCCTGATGAAACACAGGACAGTCAGCACTACTTTACATGTTATGCTTTTCATGGGCACATGTTGACACACCTGAATTGTGTATCCATTAAAACGGTACCATTTAGCACACACTCTTACACATCCCAAAAATGTGGGGAAAACATTACAGGAAACTGGCTGCAGTTTACCGAAGGTAAACAGATGTACATGTGTGCTTCAAATGTTACAGTTTTACTGAGTACACAACAACGACAACATGGAGCTGTGTAACTAACGTGTACCTGGTTTTTAAACCAGCACGTGCATTCTTAGAAATGTAGAACACAGTCCACCAAACCTGCTCTTGCACTGCCTTGACTCACTTCAGTAGGTTTAAATGGAGAGTGTGCAGCAACAGTTCTGAACAGAATTGCATCCTTGGTGTGCAGTCTCCCTGAACTCAGGCATGTTTTGCTCTGCTCCAGCGAGAGAAATCCGTGCGCTTATAAAGCCTCCTATCTACAGTGGCCTTGTTTGGATGTAATGCTAAATTATGGTGCAGCGTTGTGTGAAACTCAGTTTTTTGGGCTCATGTGCTCTCTCCCACTCTCTGCTCTGGTGTGGCTGGGGGGAGCTTGGAAGCTTTCGCTCTTCCATTTTTAACTAATCACAGTTTATGTCCAAACACGGGCAAATTGTGGGTGCTTTCCAGGGATGGGGACTCAGACTCGAGGACTTGACTCGTGAGTCGGACTGAGTCCCCCCTCTGACTCGACTCGGAGTCGAGTCCCAATATTTTTAATGGGACTCGAGACTCGACTCGGGACTCGAGACCAAGGACTCTTCAACATCCCTGGGCCGCTGTGCCAGAAGGAGTGGAGAGGAGCGTGATTGGTGGCGAAGAGCGCATGGAAGCGAGGTGTGCCGCTGCTCGGCCACTATGGACGGCTACCAGGAGTGCAGCCCCAACAGTGTGTCAAGATTTATTTTGATTGATGTGTTGCGTACTTGGGAGAGGCAGAAGAAGGGCCTGAGATTACTCTGTGTGGCTGCTCTGAGTGTGTTTCTGGTTCCAGCAAGTTCATCACCAGTGGAGCGGGTGTTCAGCAAGGGTGGAATTGTGATGAGATCTCACCGTTCCAGAATGGGGGCCAAACATTTAGAAAAAATCATGTTCCTCAAATGCAACATGGATAAGTTTTAGGAAGTACAGCAAGTTTATTTTTTAAAATCATTTTTCTAAAATGCAACCTTTCAGACATTTTGGGTTTGGCTGCTTCTGCCTGCCTGTCTGGGGTTCCCAGCCTCCTCTGCCTGCCTGGTCTCTTCTTGACCAGTTCAACAGTTGAATTATCCAAGACAAAGGCCTCTGCCTGCCTGCTTTGGGGTTCCCTGCCTCCTCTGCCTGCCTGGTTATTTTGGGTTTTTCTGCCTCGTCTGTTCTTGCCAAAATCAGTTGCAGAGTTTTGAAATAAAAAGGCACACTTGTGCCTAGAATTTATTTAAACCACACATCTGAAGTAGCCTTATTTTGTTGGGAAAAACCCCCATTGATTTTAATAGGGACTCGTGGAGTCAGCTTTGGGAGTGACTCGTGACTTGTGACTCGTGAGTCACCATTTTGGACCAAGGACTCGGACTCGAGACTCGGGTCCAAAGACTCGTGACTCGACTCGAGACCATGGACTCTTCAACATCCCTGGACTGCTTTCAGGTGAGGCTTTTATTGTGTAATCACCCTGCCTCATTCATGGAATTTGATTGGGGGTCCTCCTGACAATGGCTTCCATCTGTAAACCGGGTGACCGGCCAGATGGGTGATTAACAAATATTATAATAATAATAAATAAAAAACCATGTTTTCCCACCACTTCTCCCATCTTTTTTTTCTGACCAAAGAAAATCCGTTAGGGAGGAAAAGACGGAATATCTGCACATTGTCTTTTTTGATTGGCAGCACTAGAAGCCCTCTCTCTGGAAGCACCCTATGTTTTATTGAAACCAACCAACCAACGCATGGTTTATGAAGCATTTTGTTCCCTAAAATACATAGTTAGGATTATTAACCACAATTTAGGGTTCAGACATAACAATAAGCTGTGGTTAACTGGAAACAGAAATGAACACTTCCGATCTCCTACAGGCCATGTTGGAGGAGGGGAGGGAGTGGTGCCTGAGCTCATGCACATAATAATACACCATAGTTTAGCATTATGTTCAAACCAGGCCAGTTAGCATTTGGATGTGCATTTCTATCTGCATCACAATGTGCATTCACTCAAGCCTTATGGCTGGTGCATCTGGGCATGTTCAACTTCATGCACCTTTGGGGCTACCAGTGATTATGCATGACTTACTGCCTGCAAGTATGGTTTTAGAGTTGGACGTTGTAGCCTATAGGTCTAAAATGTCATTTTTCAGTTTAAGGCTGAAATCCTAAACATGCACACAGAAATGTGTTTAATGTAAAGCCCATTTAATCCAGTGGGACTCACCTCTGAGGGAACATGCATAGGATTGCACTGTAAATGAAATTATTTTCAAATATATTCCGAAGGGTGACATGCAGGATTTCTCCCATCCCAGTACAGGGCCTTCGTTTGAGGCAGAACTCAGCTTCCTTACCTGTTTTTAAATGCTGGGCAGCAGCAACGATGAGTGGGGCTTGGGGGAGGGGTGGGCCAGCTTGGGGGGGGGCTTGTTGCCCTTGCTCAGTGGGGACGCCACCCCACCACGCAAGGGCAAGGAGCCTCTCTGACAGCCGCCAAAAAGTGCAGCTTGGGCACTTTTGGGCAGCTGTCATCCCCACTTGTCTCCCCTCAGTGCTCCCGTGGTGCCCTCTGGGATACTGGCCAGCCAGAGGACTGAGGGGAGAGGGGGCGCCTCCAGACCCCCACAGTGCCCAACCATTAGTCGGGCACCGCCGGGGCCTGGGGTCACTTTAAACCCACAGAGGTTTCAGAACCTCTGTGGGTTTGAAGTGACATGCGAACCTGGCCACTGTCTCAATACTGAGAACAAATACAGCCGTCACAGTGGAGCATTACAAAGGAAGTCTTTTAAGCATACAGCACATTTTACGAGAACAAAGAAAAAGCTTTCTTTGAGTCCCGAGGAAGATTATGAAACAATTCCAGAAAGTGTGTGTATGTGTGTTGCTGTTGACTAGGTGAAATTGATTAAAAGAAGTGAATGGAATTCTTGAAGCTGCAGTTCAGTTCCTCAAATATACTTTGTATTGTTTTCCTTATGGTAAGAACTCATTAGTGTTGTTTAATCCTTTCAAGTTTGATGAACTCCTTTACGTCAAACAACAGTGGAGGCAAAACAAAACAGACAATAGCCTCGAACGTATGCCAGGTACTCTCTTGCCTCCTCAGAACAAAATCCCCTCTCTTACAGTTATGCAAGATTCATTTGACAGATGCTTGCATGTTTATTCCTCCTGCTGTAAACGGTTCTTTTGAACGGTAACATTGAAGCCCACTCTGTACTAAGCCTGGATGTTTCTAGCCATCTGGGGCCGGGGGGGCGGGGATCCACACATTACACTGTATATTGTAAAGTTAGCAGAATGGTACTGCTATATTCACGTTCCACAGTCACTCCTCACAGGGCGCACACACACACTCATTAAATGTAGTGCACTGATCTCGGTTTGCCACCCCACACCTAACTCTGTAGTGGTAGAACGGGGCGTTGCCTTGAACAGGTTTTTTTTTTTTTTTTTTTTGGCTTCGTCGTCTCTGCGCAGGGGCAATCTTTTAAAAAAGAAAGGAAAAAGGATTGTTCCATTCTGAGTTTCCCCTGAGCACAAGGTCCCTGTTAAATTAGTGTGATACACTTGGGAGTAAGGGCATTGGAGGGAATGTGATTTTTTACTTCTGAGCAGACATGCCTTTTGGCTAATTGACAGCTCCCTGCTCTTCAGGCAACGGGGGTGAACGCAGCTGTTTATAAAAGAGAAAAAAAGCCTCCCGCTCCTGTCCCCTCTCCAACTCCGTGGCGGATATCCTGGGAGTACTGCTTGCCACACTCAGGGGAAACAGGCATTTCAGAAGCAGGGGTTCTTTGTTTCTGGTTAGCCACTTATGCGGAGGTGAGCACGAGCAAATTTGTTTGGAAAAAACAACAACACACCGACACACGATTCCCCGAAGCAGCCTGCTCAGAGCTGTGCAGCTGTGCAGCGACATTTACAAACCAATAAATAAATAAATTAAGAAGCTTCTGGGGAAGAGGGTGACCCGCCACAGAACAACAAATGGTAGACACCTCTCTTCCCCACCAGACACACAGGATGCTGCATTCCCCCCACCGCACGGAAACAATTGGCTAACTCCAGTCCAGTGATGACACTTTCATGGCCACACCTTGGACGGGCAACTGCAGTGCAAGTTTAGAACACACTGGGCGCGTACTGAGACAGTGAACCGCAATAACTGAAAAAAACCGTGATAATTAAACCTAGTTTGGGAAATTCCAGAAGAAACGAAGAATGGTTACGTGGGACTAGTGCGACCGGCACTGAAAAGTGTATGCGTTGTGTGCCCCGCAAGTCATGGCAGCAATACAGTCCTGTAATATACCTTCGGTGTGGATCCAGCCTCGGTTTCACAGAATAAGCAAAATGATATATTTATTTATTTATGAAGGGCCTAAAACTTTCTGGGTTGTACAAAGATTCAGAAATGGCAGAGCCCCGGGCCCCTGAGGCGTACAGTTCGGAAGACATGACACAAAAGGAAAAGGGTATGGGAAGAGAGAAGAAGGAAGAAAGCAGATTCAAAGAGCAAAATGTTCCAGATACAGAATAACCAGGCGGAATGGCCACTGAGGAGGAGAGAGTTCTGGGAGAGGAGGAGCCATGTGGCAATTGGTCCCAACTGAGCCAATGGAGTGGGCTGTGCCGCTGTCTCACCTTTCCCTCTGCTGCAGCCAACTAGTTCCAACGTACCTATACGTGTTTACAAAGTCCTAAACAGCTCAGGACCAGGATACAAGAGATCGCCTGTCCCCACCCCACTCCCTACTTGCCTGTTCAGTTGCTGCGCTCATCAGGAGATACCCTTCTGGTGGTGCCTAAGATTTCAGAGATCTGGTCCATGATGGCTTGGAACAGGACCTTTTAGTATCGTAGCACCCACTTTCTGGAACTCCCTAGTACCACTACAAATTAGACAGGCGCCAACCCTTCTGGGTTTTCAGTGCCTACTACTGCAAACACACTTTTTCCAACAAGCATTCCCAGGAAGGTAATCTTGTCTTCCGTATACAGTAATATTATAGAGTATTTATGACCTTATATTGTATTTTTGTACATTGTTTAGAAATGTCTTTTAATGGAAGTGATTCATAAATCTTGTAAATTAAATTAAATTAGGAGTTTGCAGGATGCTGAAGCAATTACTGAGTCCAATAAAATATATCCTTTCATTTATTGTATGGTCTTGCTCACCTGGATACTTCTTGCATTCTTGGTTAGGGACTCTTGAACACTGAGAAAAGGGCAGGCCAGGAGGGAGAGTGTTTTGAGGGACCATAGCTCACAGTGCATGCAGTTTGCATGTGTCAGATCCCAAATTTGGTTCCTGGCATCTCCAGTCAAAGGGTCTCAGCAGTAGCTGGGACAGACTTCTGCAAGAGTCCCTGGAGAGTTGGTGCTGCTGGATAGAGGAGGCAAAGCCGTGGGTTAGATGGACCAAAGCACTAACCCGTAAAGCAGCTTCCTCTCGTATCTTCAGACGGCCTTTCCTACAGCGCCCTTGTGCTGATAGCAGGAAGTTGCCAATTGTGTGGAGGGTGGAGGAGGAACAGTACGGTTGGAAGACCTGGGACATGTGACCCATTGTATGTGCCTCATTCTGTAGTACCAACAGAGCTACAAAAGGTAGATAATTCCCCATATTGGTTACTGTGCGGATAGCATCAATCAAATGCTCAGCTATGTATTTCAAACACCTCCATGCAATCCTTTTGCTATTGGAAGTTCAATTCTGTTGATAGAAACAACACCAGTAACATTGATATTCAAAACAAAGTGAACAAAGCAAAGAGACAGTCGTAGGAAAATGTGTTCCCTCTAGCACAGTGTTTTTCACTGAAAGGCCTGAAGGCCATTGGTGGTTCGCCTCTCCACCTCTTCCCCCCCCCCCCTCACACACAGCAGGGGCTCTCTAGCTTTGCCTTCTTGTTCACCATAGCAGTGAGCCAACTCTTGTGATCTGGGCTACTGGAGGAGGCTATGGGGGTAGGGAGTCAGGAGACCTGCCAAGGTAGCAGTGGGAGGGGGAAGAGGAGGACTCAGGAGCAATCAGCCAATTAGCTGTGGTGGGGAAGAGCCCAAGAGGCAAAGAGGGAACCTGATTGGCTAGCTGCAACAGTGCACTGCGCAGACACTGAAGATGGAGGGGAAATTGAATGCGCAGGTGAGAGCGAGCAAGCAGCGTGGACCTACGCTGGGAAATCCTGCAGCACTGAGTAGACCAGAGCACTATCTCAATGACTAGAAAAAGATCCATCTCAATCTAAGGACCAAGTGTGCCTGCTGGAATTTGCCTGCCTGGTGACTTGCTGACGGATGCTGTCTTGCTTGGACGACATGGAGGGGGACGGGGACGAGAGAGGCCCAAAGAGGCCCCCAGCTGGGTGAGGTGCACAGAACCACCACTTGACCAGGGAGGAAGAGCAGAGGCCCCCAACAGCTCAGAAAAGCCCCCCAAGTGGGCTTGGCAGATGAGCCTGGAGCCAAAGAGCTCTTCTATACAAGGCTGCTATGCTATGCTGTATCTACTGTCAGTTTTCTTACAGAATTGAGATCTGAGCACTAAAAGTAGAGCATTTATTTTCCTGCACTGGGGTTTAGCAGAATAGCACAAATACATAAGTGAAAAAGCCGGTTTCTTTCACTTTCATGATCAAATGTCACATTTCAGTTCTGCAGATTAACAGCCAATTCACAGCTTCATGTAGAAAAGCTCAGTGTGTGTCATGAAACCAGTCCTGTGTCCCCTAAGCAAGCCTGCTGCCCCCAGATGCAATGGAAGATACTGTCCCGATACAAGTGTTGAAATAAGATTCAACAGCCAGTCCGGCTAGCATCTGTACATGGAATTGGAGGGAAACCATCTTGTCCTTCATCTCAGGCAGCAAAATGTCGGTCTGGCCTTGAGCTGCTGTGTGATTTGACAGTCAGTCAGTCAGTCATGGAGGAACAACATCAACCACTGTCTGAGATGTGTCTCTTCAGTTGGCAGAGCGGGCTCCCACTCCCCCTTGACATTTCGGCTTGGATTCTGTCAGGTATTCATTGTGCTTTGAGTTGGGTCTTGCACAATCCTGTTACAGTAATACCTTGGATTGCAAGTAACTTGGTTTGAGAGCGTTTTGCAAGACAAGCAAAATTTTAAATATTTATTTATTTTTTACTTGATATACAAGCGATGTCTTGCAATACAAGTACTGTAGTACGGCTTAAATTAAAAATCTCTGTACAAATTTTTTTTGGGGGATTTCGTTTTGATATAAGAGTGTTTTGGATTACAAGCATGTTTCCGGAACGAATTATGCTCTCAATCCAAGGCATGACTGTACAGGGTGACTGGTACTATCTGACACATCAAGAGATATACTAGTTTTACTGTATTTTCTGGGAGGTGATTGGGATGATGAGTGAATGATCAAAGCCAGGTTTAGCAGCTTCAGGAAGGATGCTCATTCACCTTCCCAAGCTCTTGATATGTCTGTCATCCTGACCCTTTCACTCTGCCGTGAGTCTTCTGGAACTCGCCGTGCCCAGCAGCTCAGCCACTTGTCAAAAAAGAAACGTAGCAATTAGAGATGAGAGATCCATGACAGAGCTTATGTATCAGTTCCTCCCAGTCGTTTCTCGTCAATTTTAACCAATGTTTAACAGCACTCCTGGTGATATTAATCACTGCAAACAGAGGTTGACCTAATTGTCGGGAAACAGAAATCTCATTGCTGGCGTACAGGGGGGGGAAATGATATCTGTTCCATAACTTTTAGGTACTGAATTAACTATTAGCACTCCAGAAAAGAAAATGCTGGAGGGATCACTGAAGAACACAATTCAATATGCCGCACCAGCCATCAGGAAGGCAAACAGTTAGGGTTTTCTGCATTATGAAATGGACAAGCAGTACCTGCAACAAAATGTTGCAGCATGGAGTGCTCCTGTTCAAGATTCTAGCCAGCCAACCTTTTCCAGGGTACTCCACTCTATTCCCCCTCCACCAAACAGTCAGCATTCTGGGCCTACCCACTGATCATGCTCAGTCCTCATTAAGCCATTTGGGGTGGGGTGGGGGGTTATGTTTTTTTCTAAATGTTTTTTGTACTTCTGCAAGCCTTGGGTTTCCCCCTGAGCCTGCTGATCCCTCCCTCTTATGCATGACGGAGCTGTTTTGGCTACATAAGGATCCACACTTGGAGACAGGGCCGGTGTCAAGGGTAGGCATGGTTGGGCACTTGCCAAGGGCCCACACCCCAGCAGGGGCCCACTGACAAGGAACTGTTGTTGAAATTTGCAAGTTCCAGTCTAAGGATTTTTTAAAAACACAAAACATTAATTTCAGGCGGATATGCAAGGAAATAGGTTAGGTACAAAAAGGATATTTTCCATTTGAATACACTATTATGGCTGTCAGAGGACAGCACAAGCAGATAGCTCAGCCAGGACCATAGCTCAGGCAGAGAGCAGACACCTTGCATGCAGAAGGTCCCAGGTTCAGTCCTTGGAATCTCCAGTCCTGGGCTAGATAGACAGATAGTCTGACCTGGTGTAAGGTGGCATCCTGTGATCTATGAAAATAAATTGAAAATAAAACTGCCAAGATCATACTGCCCTTATCCAAATCTATGGTGCGACCGCACCTAGAATACTGTGTACAGTTCTGGTAACCACACCTAATAAAGGATATTGTAGAGTTGGAAAAAGTGCAGAAAAGGGCAACTAAAATGGTCAAGGGGCTGGAGCAACTCTCCTGTGAGAAAAGGTTACAGCTGCTGGGATTGTTTAGCTTAGACAAAAGACGAATAAGGGGAGACATGTTAGCAGTGTACACAATTCAGCCTGGTGTGGAGAAAGTGGATAGGCAGGCATTTTTCTCCCTCTCTCATAATAATAGTACCCGGGGTCATCCCATGAAGCTGATTGGTGGGAGACTCAGGGCCGATCAAAGGAAGTACTTCTTCACACAGCGCATAGTTAGACAATGGAATTCACTTCCACAAGATGTAGTGATGGCCACCAATTTGAAGGACTTTAAAAGGGGATTGGACAAATTCATGGCTGTCGGTGGCTACTAGTTCTGATTGGCTATATGCCACCTCCAGTACCAGAGGCAGTAAGCCTTTGTACAGCAGTTGCTGGGGAACATGGGTGGGATGGTGCTGTTGCACTCATGTTCTGCTTGTGGGTTTCCCGTGGGCAGCTGGTTGGCCACTGTGTGAACAGAATGCTGGACTGGATGGACCCTTGGTCTGATCCAGCAGGGCTCTTCTTATGTTCTATGAGAGGCAGGTGATGGCAACAGATCAGGGAATAGAAGGTATCTGTTCCAAAATGTGACTGAATAAGCTGGTCTGGGTAGTTTCCATGATCTGAAGAACGGCATCAGTTGTTGCAATTGAGCATAGTAGAAGGGGCCTTGTCCACATGCACTAAAAATACATCTCCCCAACACATACACAAAATAACTATAAAAATGTACATCTTTTTGATCAGTATAAATGGTACAATTTAAATTAATCAAACATGAAATATTTGCTTAGTCTCAACCATTTGTGCTTGTCATGGTGAGGGAGAGCTATTTGTTAGCTAGTACTGTGACTCCTGCTCAGCTTCCCCTTAGACGTACTTGATCTCCCCAGGCATTGGTCAACTCTGTCTTTGTAGCCATAGGGACTAGAAATGTGCCCATTCTTCTTCTTCTTCTTTTAAAATCTGAAAGCTGAGCTTCCACAAATGCTGAATTTTGGGCCCAATGCCAGTTTCTGCACTTGCGGCTGCGATGTAACAAACGGCAGGCAGCTCTCTGTTTACAGCAGCTTTCTCTTCTTCCCTTCCTTTCTGACTGCTAGTGCTTTCCACTCTGGCTGCACCTGCCAAGAACTCTTGTCCAACCATGGATGTGGTTTGTATCGAATTGGCCAGAGACAGCGGGTTTGCTTTTCACATCTCACAGGCAGAAAATTGCTGGTTAAACATTCACTAAATCCACCCCTGCTTGTGACCCACACAGTTTGCTTCTGTTTACCAAACAAGTGGAGGAATGTGCCTGTAGTTATGTCCTAGAGAGTGGGCACGGAGCCCACATGAATATGATCTAAGCCCTGATAGGGACCAAGAAGGAAAGGTAATACCTTTTAGTGGTTCAGCTTCTGTGCCTGGGAGTTTTCTAAACTTAGAATGAACACCTTCCTCAAATAACAACAATAATAATACCATATGTTACCCCTTTTAAGCATCTAGCCATGCTCACAGTCGTCCCCCCCCCACACACACACTTCAAGGTAACTTAAACCAGGGGTGCACAACCTCTTTCAGCCCGAGGGCTGAATTCTATTTCAGAGAAGCAATCGGGGGCCACATTCAAGTGGTGGGCGGGGCAGAGCCAAAAACATAGCAGCACACTGGAGCTTAAAGCTCTTAGTGCCAGTAACTAGGCCTTAGGGGAGGCATCTGAACCTTCTGGACAGGGAAAAACCTGCACAAAAGCTGGGAAACCACTGAACAATAGGCGGGCAGGTGAAAGAGGGGTGGGGCAGGTGAAGGCAGCGTGGCCTTCTGGGGACCCCAGAGCCTGGGTTTGGGGCCCAGGCCTGAGGTTCTGCACCCCTGGCTTAAGCTAAGCATGATAATGGGGATAACAATCTTGAAACATCTACCCTGAGTCAGGAAGAGTCTCTGGTGAGCAGAGCTTGGTGGGTCTGGTGGGTCAGGTATGGAACCCTGCCTCCTTTGAGGAGTAGATGCACCAGCTGCCTTTCTTTCGGTCTGTCTTTCTGGGGTGGGGAGGGAGCAAACATTTCTTTGTTCTTATATTAAAACAAAGTTTTTATTCTTTAAATGGAAACTGCCACATCATAAAGGAGAGAGGCTTCTCAGGTGGAGCGAACAAGTGCTTCAGGTGGGGTGAGTCACCCACTGACCCCACCCTGGCTACAGCCTCCTCGACACCTCCTTTACGATCCTTTTACCATTTTGTTTCTTAATGCCTTGTTCCTTGTTTTCCCCATACAACTTGCTTTATGAGCCTTGAATGCATCACCTGGTCTATGATGCGGCAGAGGCTTCACCCCTCTCCCTGCATTGTCTGAGGCAATCAGGCAGCCTCCCTCTCCACCTTGTGCCCTCTAGATGGTTTGGACTACAATTCCTAGCATTCCTGACGATTGGCCTTGCTGGTGAGGGCTGTTGGGAGTTGCAGTCCGGCACATCTGGAGGGCACCAGGTTGGGAAAGAAGGCAGGGTTAGAATATTGGGCTGGGACTGGGGAGATTCTGGTTGAAATCCTCACTCAGCTGTGAAGATCAGCGGGAGACCTTGGCTTAGTCACTCCCTCTCAGCTTAATCTACCTCACAGGGTTGTTGTGAGGATAAAATGGGAGGGGTGACCACATACACCAGCCTTTGAGGGAAGCTAGGATAAAATGTAATAAAGTAGTTCTCATTGGGTGCATTCACACATCACGCCAACCTACCCTGGCAATAAGCCACGGTGGGTTGATTGTTGTGTGAACAACCCACGGTGCACCGAACAGACGACTGGGCTCACCATGGGTTGCTCACCCGCTCCTTCCCCTCAGTCCTCCCACAGGTATCCCAGCCCCCCCCACTTGTCTGCCCTCCCCCTGCTGCGATCGTGAGCCCTTTTGCTGTTGCGTGGCTTTTTTGCCCCCTTTACCCTTCCCCTCCCTCTTTTCAGAGACCGTGAAAAGCAATCACCAATTTGACAGCTAATGACAGCCCCTTCAAAGGTCCCAAGTGGCACATTAGAGGGGCTGTCACTGGTTCGTCACCCCTTTAATTTTAAAAAAAAATATGGTTTAAAATTTGGTTTATCTTAACAGCTGTCCAGATAAATCAAGCTCGAAAGCAGCCTCTCTGAGTCAATGCCCATGAGGGCTGCCTGCTGCACTTTGACAGCAGACACCCCCCTGGACATCGACCAGGCGGGGCAGACCATTTCGGACCTGCAAAAGCATGCAAGTGTGCACTTGTGCAAATCTGACTAAAAAACCCACAAAGAACTCCAGAATTGCACACATTTGGGGTGCAAATTTTTTTTAAAAAAGGGGTGACGAACCACCAGTGACAGTGCCTCCAATGTACCACTTGGGCACTTTGAAGGAGCTGTCAAATTGGAGATCGCTTTTCGCAATCTCCAAAAAGAAAGAGGGGGGAAGATAAAAGGAGCAAAACGCCACGGTGAGGACAAAAGTGCTCATGATCATGGAGGGCCTCTGGAGCCAGTGCTGGTCACCCTAAAGTGCCGCTGGGGCACTTGTGGGGTGGCTGGCATTGACGGTGGCCTGGCCTGGGCAAGCTTGGCAAAAGCACCAAGGGGTTTTTGCTGCTCCTGCCAAGAAGCTTGTCACCGATTCCCAGTACCCACAATGGGGTCGGTCATCCAGCTTCATACATACATACATCATAGAGTTGGAAGGAGCCTACAAGGCCATCGAGTCCAACCCCCTGCTCAATGCAGGAAACTAGAGGAGGGGTCTCCCATCCAAGTAATAACCAGGCCTGACCCTGCTTAGCTTTCCACACTCAGACAAGCTGAGCCAGCGTTGTTGCCCACGAACAAGCCACCCTGTGGGAAATGGTCCAGGTTCACATGACATGGTAACCCGCCATGACTTCTCACCCACGATGGGTTGTCATGTCATGAGAACCCAGGCATTCAGTTTCAAATCTTTTTTTGTTTTTGCATTCCAGTTATCAAGTTACCTTCCTACCTACACCTAAAGGTTTATAATTGCTTATCTTTCTTTTAAAATGTGTATACTATAAACTGGAATTATTTGGGAAACAATGGTGACACATGTGTTTTTTTCTCCTTTTAAGTATATTTTATTAGGTTTTTTTTTAAACAGAACATATCTTTTATAACAAGTCAGATGATTCCATTTTGAAGCGCTGGCCATCCTGGCAGCCATTAAAGAAAACAGTCTTTTGTTTTGGCCCTGTTAGCTGTCTGTGTCACAATTAAGTTTAACAAGCATTCTCTAGTGACTAGAGTCTAGTCTAACTCTGCAGATTGGCCTGTAATCTCTCTCTGAGGGTAGTTAGTACTTTAGCCCAGAAGTTCTGGATCAATGGGTAGTCTATCCGCATATGGACAAATATTTTGAAGACCACGGCCTATCCAGCCGAGATTGTTTTCCCTCTTGTAGAGATGGTGCAAACGTACCAGAAAGTTGGTCCTTTATAAGTGCTTTCTTTATATATGTATAGCGTAGCAGGCCATTTTCGTAGGATCATTCCAAATGTATGTCCATTTACCCTTTGAAAATTCTGAGCCAAGAAGTGTCTCCCATTTAATTAGTTTTCTGTGCTAAGGGTTAAAAATTAGGAGTTTTAGATAATTTTAAGGTCTGTTCTGATCTTTTGTAACACCCAGAACCCAATGTTCCTTGCTTCCTGAGTGGGCAATTAGGGTTGGCTTTTGTTTCTCCCCTCCCAACATCCTGAAATTGACTGTTGAAGGAAAGACTGCTGATTCTATACTCAACTATTACTGCCAAAAAGCCATAATCTGTAGCGCGTATGGCTCATGAGAAGCTACCTGCCTAAGTTAGCAATTAGGGCAAGTTTAGAAGTTAGAACACACTTTTCTTGTTTATTTAAATTGACTGCAATACTATGTTCTGTAACTTTTGTTCATAAATCCAATTGTTTGGTTAAAGGACAACTGGTGTGGTTTGATCCTAGGGGATTCTGAATAATGTACCAAATCTCACTCCACAGCCTTGCTTTGGGTCTCTTAGCCAAGCTACTCTAGAGAACTACTGCTCTGAATTCAGTAGGTACTAGTGGTGGCACTGGCAGCAGCTAGCAATCCATTGGCTATTCTTCTATTGTGGTGATTCTAGTGATAAACAGTGGGGCATGTAGATGCCCACATATACCCACACCTATATATACACATGCCCTACATATACCATCAACCCCTGAGATCTTCTGAGGAGGCCTTACTGCATAATGGTTAGAGTGTTGGACTGGGACTCGGGAGATCTGGGTTCTAGTTCCCACACGGCCATGAAGCTCATTGGGTGACTTTGCGCCAGTTACGGACTCTCAGCCTAACCTACCTCACAGGGTTGTTGTGAGGATACGATAGAGAGGAGGAGGAGGAGGATTATGTAAGCCGCCTTGGGTTCCTTGCAGGAAAAAATGCGGGGTATAAATATAATAAATATTTTTTTAAAAAAAATATGGGATGTCACCAGGAGAGGTACATAAGCAGGCCTTCTCAGTAGTGGCAACAGCCCTTTGGAACGCTCTCCCATGTGTGGTTCAAGAAGCAGAAATTGTTTTAAACACCTCCTGAAAACATACTTGTTTATACAGGCTTCTCCCTGACCTGTGCAAGACTCAGTTACTACTACCCTGTTTTATTGTTATGTGGTATGGTGATGTAATTATTTATTATTTTGATACTGTTTTTAGATTGTTATATTGTATTTTACTGTTGAACCGCTTAGGGATTTTAATATATTAGGTGGTATAGAAGTATTATTTATTTATGTATAATACTTCTATACCGCCTAATATATTAAATTTAAATAAAGTAAATTTAAGTTGGCTTTCCTGTGACCTCTCGGGTGCCAGGGAACAGAAGGTGGTAAGGGCTCTCTGAAGGCCCCCCATTATAGCAGGGTGTTGCAGATCCTGGCAATAAATCTTTCTGTATTCGTGGGATGCCTTTGTAACAAAAATTACGATGGACAGGGTTACCTGGATGCTTGCGAAGTGAGATCTTGCTTCTTCCTTGGAAAATGGCAGACATGGAATGTCTGGCGATGGATGGCTGCTAGTGCAACCAGTGAGAAGGCCCTGTGCAGCTATTCCATCTTTTCTTACTTAACAGATTTTCCGTGGTGATTAAAAAAATAAGATGGAAGAAGCAATGGCAAAACCCAGGAGGGCTACAAGTGGAAGCCATCATCGTCTGGACACCAGGTAAAATTCCGTGAATGAGGCAGGGTGAGGGCACAATAAAAACCTTGTCTGGAAGGAGCCACAGTACTATTCAAACAGTGAGAGGGGGATGTCCCACATATTGCATTTGCAAAACTCTTCCTGAATCTATTGAAACTACTGGTCTTTCCAAATGTGCTCAGAGGTCACATGCTGTCACAGCTAGAGCAAACACAATTTAGTTATCTCCAGCAGGCTTCTTAAATGCTACTGAAAACTGGATGTTGTCCTCACCGAGGATAGGCGTGGATGTTTTATAAGACTTTATTCTATTCAGGTTTTGTTTACCTGATGAATCATTGTGCAATAGAAGATGTTGTTGAGTCCCATCCATCCATTCATCTGTGAGAGGAAATATCAGTAAGATTGTACTTTTGGTATTTCTATGCCATTCTAATCTCAGGGCCAAACGAGATGCAACAAGGCCATCATGTCTGCCCCATTGCCATATAATGCAGAGGGAGGGGGGTATTTTAACAGTAAAGAGGAGTTTGCAAGAGATGGGGGAGGCTCATCTCCCAAAGTTTATCTTCCTATAGTTGGTTGTTTCTGGCACGCATCTCCCTTCCTGGCTCCAATATTGCAAGTGAGCTGGGAATAGTGAAAAGTGTGGGGAGAAGCAGACTGGGTGGTGGCGGGAAGGGTGGGTGAGGGGTGAGGGTTCAGTACCCCTCTCCTTTGTGCTTCTTTTACTGTTAAAGTAAGACGCCTACACACACTGCTTGATATGTGAGCAGGTCAGACATGTGTAAAGAAACCGAAACTGTTACATCTAGCTTGGCTTTGGTTTTAGTAGAATACCCATTATCCAAGTTGATCCTTTCTTTTTTAAAAAAAAAATCCAACCAAACTCTGAATGGACCAGCCTTAAGGGCAGCCCCACGTCGAGCGTGTTGCTGTAATCCAGTCTAGAGCAGTGTTCTCCAACCTTGGGTCCCCAGATGTTTTTGGCCTACAACTCCCAGCATGCCCCAGCCAGAGGGAAAAAAGATCTAGAACACATCTCTAGTCTACTGAAAGACCAGAGCAAAATAGTTTATGATCCCTGTTCCCTATCTAGGGGCTGTTCATTTCTAAAATAAGGGATATCGGAATTGCATTAGTCTAGAATTATGGTATTTCTCCTCTAATTCCAGATGGCTGTGGGCTGGTTGTCATTGTACAGAGGTAAGGAAAATGTATTGTATACACAATCCATATTTACTATTTCTTCATGGGGTTCAGAGGTCATTTCTGGTGAGAGGGCCAGGAAGCGTGCAATGCAAATGGACACAGGGGAGTTTTCTTCCACTAATTTCAGGTATCGATAGTCATCATCAAGAGAACCAATGAAATAAAACTGAAGGAAGGATGAAGATGAAAGGTGAAGATCAAGAAACATAGCAGTTCTTCAACATGGAACAGGTTGTCAGAGAAAGCAACAAAAGCCTCACCTGTTTGGGCCATTAGAACTGATTAGAATACACACTTGACAAACGACTTCAGGGGGAACTCTACATTATTAGATTGATGGTTACAGTGGCCTTATAGTCCTTCTCTATTTCAGACATTGTCCTTTCTTTAACACCTGCCCTCTCCAGGAAACCTCATGTTTGATTAATTGTGCTAAAAGAAGTCATTCTTAGCTGGCCCTTCTTGTTGCTTGATTCCTGGAATGTTTTTTTTTCAGAGTGTTTGGCACACAAAGTAGCAATAGCTATTAAAACTCTATGTTTAGGTTGTCACTTATCTTGCCCTTGCAATGTTTAATTCCCAATAGGCTAACACGTTTCAAGAGATTTCTCTTCGCCAAGGGCGATTCAAGTTCCGAGTATCATTTGGAGGATTTGAAGAATTTAATTGCCCTTGATAAAGATAAACCTCTTGAAACATGTCTCCACACAAATATATTGGGAATTAAACATTGCAGCTGTCTGTCTGTTTTTGTTTGGCTTTTAAGTCCTCTGTGTTGTATTTTGTTTATTTGTTTATTTATTTATTTAATACATTTTTATACCGCCCAATAGCCGAAGCTCTCTGGGCGGTTTACAACAGTTAAAATAATAAAATACAATATAAAATATAAAACCACAGATTAAAAACAAACAGCAGAGCTAGCAGCAGCAGTTACAATAACGGAATTAAAAACAATTACAAGATTAAAATGATTAAAGTGCCTGGGAGAACAGAAAGGTCTTCACCTGGCGCCGGAAAGAATACACAGTAGGCACCAGGCGAACCTCTTTGGGGAGCTCATTCCATAACCAGGGTGCCACAGCAGAAAAGGCCCTCCTCCTGGTAGCCACCTGCCTCACTTCCTTTGGCAGGGCTCTCAGAGAAGGACTGCTGATGTAGATCTTAGTGTCCGGGCATGTACATATTGGAAGAGACGATCCTTCAGATACCCTGGCCGCAAGCCGTTTAGGGCTTTAAATGTTAGCACCAGCACTTTGAATCGGGTCCGGAAACAGACTGGCAGCCAGTGCAGTATTTTGCTTCTCTTTGCCATTCCAATTCCACTCTGTTACTTTCTGCTAGCAAACAGGCTATAGGGCCACTAAAGCGAAGGCGGAGCAGTGAGGCCTCACCTTCTATTTACAGCTCTGTCCTTCAGAGTATTTAGTTTAATGGTTCATTTGGTTCTCACTTGCTCCAGAAGTTTTGAGGAGTGGCTTTCTGGTGTAAACATGCAGTAAAGAATCAGCTAGAAGCAGACATATATGTGATCAGATCTCACCTTTGGCCATTGGTTGGATGAAAGGAGCACTTTAAAAATGTGATATGTAAAACTAGCCAAAGAAGACAAAATAAGAAGTCAGTGTAAATTTGCTTTCCAAAAAAAAAAAAGGGGGGGGGGAAATCCAAGTGAAACTTAATAAAAAGGGTGTTTCCTGAATGCCATTAGGACATGTTTTGTAAGTAGCTAAGCAGCAGGAATGAAGCAGGCATATTTGGTAGCCAGCCAATAGGCCAAAAAAACACATTATTCAGACACATTCCAGAGCAATGAGTATAGTTTCTTCCTCCCCGTGTATATTTAAACTAGGCTTGCTCAGTGTCTGACCCACCCGCCCAGCACTTACTGCCTGCCACCCCACCCACTTTTTTGGGTAGATTCTGGCTGGCAGCGAGAACAGGAGGCTTCTTAAGCCACCCTTGGGCTGCCAGTGCTGTGGCTGTTGAGCAGTGCTTTGCTTGGGGACCCCCACGCTACTTGTGCCAGCCTCTACAAGCCTCTCTTGTGTACCTCATTTTCTCTCTCATTCCCACCCCATAGCTCCGTCACCACAGAGTTCTTTGTAGAAAGTTATACTTCCTTAGTTATTCAAGATATGTTGACCTTTAGTCTTTCAGGGTTCGTCAGTCATTGTTCTTGGTACTTGGATTTTCTTAAAATTTGATGCAAGCTACACGCTAAACATGTCACGTGAAGGGGTGTTATCTTTCTTTTTTTATAAGCAAACAACAAATGAAATAGCAGGTATAGCAGCCCTGATCAGGATCGGGACCATAGTGGGTGGAGAGGGGGCTATCCTTTCCCCCATGCACCATGGTCCCAACCCCCTCCCCCCTCCACCAGGTCTCACTGGCAGGGATTTGACGGCAGGGAGTGTGAGGCTGTCAATAGGTAGAACATTTGCAGATGTTCACTGACTTATCAATGATTCATCTTCCATTCAGGGAAATGGCACTGGTGTTCCATTGCCTATGTAGTTATGATTAACAAGCACACACACATACACGGATGTGTGTTTGTCTGTTAGCACCATAACCCCAAGACCATGAAACCTAGTAGTCACCTGAAACTTGACATGCACCTCTGGGGTTATTTGGCTGTTAAAACACCTTAATTAATTTTAATTAATTTAAATGTGTCAGTGTGTTTGAATTCTGTACTACCAACTTCAGTCACTAGCCATCCTTTAAGCAGCTCACATACCTGCAGTTGACATAGTTTGAATAGGGAAATAGTCTGTGGGACAGAGTTATACAGGAATACAGATGCCTTGATGAAATCATTTCTTCATGGTGGCTGGTCCTCAAAATGTTAAAGAATTAATTGTAAATTTGTTAACGGCGGGTAGATTAATGATAGCAAGAAAATGGAAAGTTCAGCAAGTTTTCTCTATCACTGACTGGTATAAAGAAGTGTGGGATATGGCTTTAAATGATATGTTAACTTGCAATATCAAATGTAAAGGGACAATTAAAGAAAAACAATTTTAAGGATATTTGGGGTTTATTTTTGGATTTTGTGTTAAATAAGGGGAAAGGGAGTATGCCTGTGTCAAGATATGTTGTATTTTTGGAATAATGAATAATGATAGATTATAGAGATAGTAGAATGTACTATACAGTCCCGTGGTGACGGGAGCACTATATAAGTTGTATGTATGTTATTTAGTTGCTTTATATATTGTTTAAAAAATTTAAATATATTTATTTATTTTTAAAAAGAAATCATTTCTTCATGAAATCTAGCACTGCATTTTTGGTGAGGCCCATCTCTTACAATTATGTGGAGTTTACTGTTTGCTTCTAAAGGTGATAATGATAGTACAAACCCAAGAATAGTTGCCAATGAACTTAGAAAACTTCCTAATTTTTGAACTGGATAAAATGAAGGACTCAGATATTGTCTGTGTTTGACATCTTCTACAGCTCTGGTCAACAACTCATTTGAACTGGGGGTGGGTGAATGGGTGGAGGTCCAAACCATGATGACAGTTAACAATCTGACAACAAGAACTTCTCCCTTCTCTCGTCCTCTTACCTATATACTACCTGAAATTGGCAGATGTAGAGTGGAAAGGGAGAGACTGACTGAGCATGCCAGCAAGAAGAGTCCTCCTTTTGTTGGTGTGTGTCCCCTCCCTGCAGAAAAGAATGTGATTGGGAAGGGTGTGAGTGAAGCAGAGCAGGACAGGAGACTGGCTATGTAAAAATGTACCATAATCTATCCCGCACCCCTACAGTGAGCCCAGCTTCCCTTTCCCTTTGCAAAGAGATGGACAGACCTACTTACCTACGATTCGAATGCTAATTTAGTGATCAGTCTTGAGCTTTCCTGTACTTCAGGCATGTCCTCCTCCCCTTCCCCTCAAATGTTGCTTGTACTGTATTGACTTTAAAAAAATAATACCCCACACATGTAATACCAATTTTTTTTACAAGTTACAAAACTGCTCCAGGAAAAAAAAAGGTGGATTTGTGATGTTATAGGTACCAGTCAATCAGTGCTGTGCACCACCAGCTTCTTCTGCGACAATGAAATGATCTGAAGCTCTACTGGGATGAAACTAGATGAGACCTCAGGAGATTTGTGATCAGATCTCCCACATTCCTGGAAAAGTTACAAGCAGCCATTGGGAGGGGGGAGGGGCCACAGCCCTTAGAGAGGGGGAGTTTCATGTCACCAGGGCCAGTGCAAGGCAGTTTGGCGCCCTAGGCAAGGTCAGATATTTAACGCCCCCCCTTCCCACTTGAGCCAGCTACCGGGCTAAGGAGAAGGAGGGGGCTGTCAGTGCCGCACTTTGGTGGCGCGTGCCCAGGGAGCTGGAGAGGAGCCACTGCGTGCGCGTGGGGGAAGTGGCGGTGGCGTGATTCCCTCTGCGCAGCCGCCACCAGTGCTTGCGTTGGGTGGCACACGTGACGCGCCCAGGGAGCCGGAGAGGAACCACCGCGACGCGTGGGGGAAGCGGCAGCAGCGGATCCCGCCTGGCTGCCGGTGGGCTGGCCACATTGCCGCAGGAGCGGAGCGCCCGCAGCGGGAGTCCCTCTCTGAGCCAGCCCTCCACCCACCTGCCCACCCCAGTCATGCACTCCAGCAGGCGAGCCACTGCCCAGGCAGGCGCCGCTACAGCGCTAAAAAATTTCAAGGTGTTTCTGCGCCCCCTTTAGCCATGCGCCCTAGGCAGCCGCCTAGTTCGCCTAATGGTAGCACCGGCCCTGCATGTCACTTTCCCAATCTGACTGAATGCTATTTCCAATGCAATTTGCCCCCCAGGGAAAAGCACACAGTGCTACACCTTCAACCATTCCAGGCTCCCCCATGGCTGCTTTTTTAAACAAACAAACAAACAAACAAACAAACAAAATACTGCAGATCTGATAATGGATTTCGTTCTGTCTCCTCTAGTTGTATTCTGCTATACATGCCCAAAAGGCACAAATCCAATGAATGTAAAAAAAGAAAAGAAAAGAGAAAGAAAAAAAATGGTCTTTTTGTACTTTTTTAAAGTGAAGTTCTCCGATCCTACAATGGCTGGAGACTAGGCGAATTAGACACCAGATGTTTCAGGGCCTAGAAAGGTTCTTGAATTCTGTGCAGTGTCAAATTTGGAACAGGAACTCCTGAGTTCCGGTCTCTATGCAGGTAGTGGGCTTGAGCAAAACTTATCTCCAAGGCCAGACCATATTTCCTATCTATCAAAACAACAAGACCAGAGAACCACTTCACTTTGTTTCACTCAGCATTTCTTCAAAAGCAAAAGGTAAAGACCAAAACATCTTTTGCAATTAAGCTTGCTGAATGACTAATCAACCATACTAAGAATAAATACTAGTAGTACTAAGTACTACTAATAATTATTGGTAGTAAATCAGTAGACAACATTTAAAAACAATATTTCTATTAAGAATATTCTTTTTAAAAAAAACTTACCGTAAATAAATAGGCCTGGATGCAGACTCAGTTGTACTTAATGACTAACAGAGTGCATTCCTATCCATGTTTACTCAGAAGTAAGCCCCACTGAGTTCAATGGGGCTTACTCCCAAGTAGATGTGCATAGGATCACACTATTAGTCATACTTCATCATTACTAACTTAAGTCCCTTGATTTCAATGGGTCTACTCTATGTATGACTAAGTCTGGATCCAACCCAATATCCCCTTTTTCAGATGGGGCTATTTACTTGTAGGAATGTTATTATCTGTTTCCTTGGCCAAACCCCAGAGAATACAGAAAATGAAATTAATCATTGAGCTTAATGTCTTAATTATGTTTGCTTTTTATAAATCAGCGCAATGCTTCTGTAACTTGTGGTTCACATTCCCAAGATAAAGGTGTTGGGTGGTGATGTTTTGAGATGAGGGGTGGGGTGGAAAGCTTAGTGATCATTAAGGAAATAACACTCCTATGTCAGAACCAGGAGAGGAAGTAGGTAAGGCAACTCCTTGAATTTTACTTAAGTACCTTAGGCTACAATCCTGTACGCACCTACCCGGGAGTATGACCCATAGAACACAGGGGGATTTACTTCCTGAACACTAGAAAACAATAATACAGTACAAATATGCTTACCCCCCAAATATTTGAAACAGATCTAGAAGACTGACAACAGCAGCAAAAACTTTATTAAAAACGCAGCAGTCCAGACCCCTTTGGACAAGGTAAGCTCACCCTTACCGTTACCTTATCACTAAAAGGCTAAAATGTTGAAAGTGGTCAGTTATTTCCTTATTTTAGGCATAGATTACACTGTAATCTTATACTGGGCGGGTTCGCACGACACACTAAGCCACCCTATGAAGAAGCTACACAGTGTGCGTTGTTCGTGTGGAACAACCCATGACGTGCCCGACAGATGATCAGGCTCACCGTGGGTTGTTCTCCCCCTTCTTCCCCCTCAGTCCTCCCACCGGCTCTGGCACGTATCCCAGGAGCCTTTGCGGTGGAATCCGCATCCCACGATCCCTTGCTCCCTCGCTACGTCAGAAGCCTTTTTACGATTGGTCCACTGAATGCTCAGGGGCATGCTTTGCCTTTGCTTGCTCTTGTCGGAAAGATTTCCCGCCCGTTCCTCCCTATATTTGTGTTTGTTTTCTAATGAAACCTGTAACAACCTTTTCATGCCCTTCTGTGTTTGTTATTAGCACTCTGCTCTCTTCGCCTGCCTGTGTTGCTTGTTTCGTTCGTCCAGTCTCCCTCATCCCCCTCCCCTCTCTGAAGCACCCATCGGTGAAGGTGCTTTCACTCGCCATCCCTCTTGCCTTTGCTGCTTCAAACAGGGAAGCGCGCCACCAAGTCTCCCCCACGCCTGCTCCAAACACTCCCACCCCCGTGGCCTGACCGCCTGTGGAATTTTCCTACTGAAGCCTCCCTCCTCCCCCCCTCCTGCTACACCACCCGTACAGCCATAGCAGCCTACTTTCCCCCCAAGAAGACCACAATGTGTTGCAACTCCAGATAAGATCATTTTTTGAGAAACAACAGTAAGAATGGCTAAAAACCTACTTTTCCTTTGGAAGGCACTATTAGGCATTGCTTGCATGAGGGGTTCTGATGGGGTGAGCTACTGAGTGAAGTAGCAAAAGACCTTGGGAGGTGGGAGAGGAGACTACTGAGGAAGGAGGGAGGGTGCAGGCTGCCACACCACAATATGTTGCTAGGCAGGCTTTGGGAACCGAGTTTGCTTGCCAGGAGCGGACCAGCAGTATTTTTGGCCTCTCTAGCCCAAAGACTTGGTGGCACTTTTCAACAACCCACAATGAAATTGCTTGCCCAAGATCGGGCAACATGCCAGCCCATTGTGGATAAGATAACCCCTAGAACAAGTCATGGGTTGTCAGGGTGGCTTGTTGCCAAAAAAAATAAGCCACCCTGTGGGAAGCAGTCTCAGTTCAGATGACACGGCAACCCACCATGGCTAGTTACCCACAATGGGTTGCCATGTTGTGCGAACCCAGTCGTTCTCTGCTTGTAGGACAATGTAAGCTGAAGTTGCCCTGGGTTGTAAGAAGTATTGCAGAGGCACAGAGAGGTTCAAATTAAGATCTGTCAAGCTTCAGGGATAATTGTCAGGCCACTTATGCAAAAATGTGAAAGTTGGCTGTCCAAAATCATTTGTGGTGGTGTTAGCTTTGCGTTGGCACTTGGCAAATGCCTTCTAGAAAGACTTCCTGTGGACAGTTTCAGTTGTCATGGGAAAGAGCCTATATAAGCAGGATTGTTTAGGTCAGTCTTCCCCAATCTGGTGCCCTCCAGATGTTTTGGACTACAACCCCCATCAACCTCTGCCAGTCAATGCACAGGGATGATGGGAGTTATAGTCCAAAGCATCTAGAGGGCACCAAGTTGGGGAAGGCTGGTTTAGATCATATTATCTTCTCTTCAACCCAGAATCCTGCATTGAAAAGAGAATTAATTTTCCCCTAGTTAGTTTTATTGGCCAGGATCAAAGAGTCACTGGGTTTGCCCAGTGCAATTAAAAAAAAAAAGCCTTTCAAAAGCATAGCTTGTGGCTTCAACACTTAACCCAGCATTCTAGTATGGGACAGTTTATGCCCTCAGAAGGAAAGCTCAAATCTTATCTTTATGATAAAGATGGTGGTCAGCAATCAATAACACACAGGTTAAATAATATGCATCTGCCAAATCATATGAATTTAAGAGCTTCATTTGGAGACATTATCATTTGACTTGAAAATGATATGCTTCTTTCATTACATGCCATGCTAATCATATCTGATAGCTCAAGAAAAATAAATAAATAAATGGGGGGAAAAACAAGGAATTTTATGGCACCTTAAAGACTAACAAATTTATTCTGGCATAAACTTTTGTGGACTACTGCCCACTTCATCAGATGCATGGAGTATTATGCAGAGTTTCAGGTTTATACATGGTGTGGGGGAAGAGTTTTAAAAAGGAAATTAATGACAAAAAGTGATAATGATATTATGAACAGTGGTCATTGACAGTACATTTGTTGCTGATAACACAAATATCCTGGTAAGCTGCTAAGCAAGTCAGTTAACACATGCAGCATGTTAAAAATCCTTTATCCTGATTCAAACCTGTGGTGATAGAATTCATAGTGGAGGGAGTGCTGGACTGGGACTCTGGAGATCCGGGTTCTAGTCCCCGAAGGCCATGAAACTCACTGGGTGACTTTGGGCCAGTCACTGCCTCTCAGCCTAACCTACCTCACAGGGTTGTTGTGAGGATAAAATGGAGAGGAGGAGGAGGAGGAGGAGGATTATGTAAGCCGCTTTGGGTTCCTTGCAGGAAAAAAGGCGGGGTGTAAATATCATAAATAAATAAATAAATTCTAACCGACGTCTCTTGTGCTAAATGTTCTTGACAAAACTGTAGTGAGGGCAGCTGAAAGGTCTCTTCGCATTGCCAAACACACTTCAGATTAGCCTAGGGTGTGGCTGCACCTGTTGCTGAGGCCTCAGGGTTAGCTTCAGGCACTTTGGACAGCTTAGGTGAAATCTTAAAATGACATCTCACTCACCCTTCAGTTCATTCCTTTGGCAAGCCCTCTTCATGCTTAGCTAACCACGTGGCTTGGGGCAACCTCCATGTCCTCATTCCTACAGCCAAGCTTGCTCCCCACAAGCACTGTCCCAAAAAGTCCAGTAGGCTGGGAGGGACTGCTCAGCCAGGAAGTTACACTTGGCATGTGCTAACTGAACTATTTGCCCTTCCTTCCTTCCACAGTTGTTGGTCAATATGTGACCTGAAACAAGTGCTTGAATGGGGTGTGTGTGTTATCGGTGGAATTAGGGATGGACAAATCTGACAATTTCAGTTTCTCTCAGTTTCTCATTTTTCCAATCTTAAGTTCAGTTCAACTTGAACTTTGAGAATTTCTATATTCTCAAGTTTGTCTTGTGTGTCTTGTCCCGAAAGTTGAGACTTTTTTTAAAAAAAGTTCTCTTGAAAATTCATAAGCATTTTTGTCCACTTTTCTCCTATGCATGTATTTTTGTATGCAATTTTGTCTAATATACACATTTTTTGCAAGCAATTTTCCTAATACAATGCATATTTGAATGTTATATCCCCTAATATATACATTTTTCTCATGCATTTTTTGATTGGAGAACTCCACTGCAAGATTTGGAGAAATGCGAATTTTGAAGAATAACGGAGTTTCAGTGAGTGTACATAGTGGTTTGAAACTGTGGAATTAGGTAAATTCTCATTCAAACGCAGACTGAACAAATTTCTTCCACATCCCTACGAATCCCTCAACTCCCCCCAATTTCAGCTAGATTATGCTTCCAGTAGCCTTTGAAAAAACAGTAGCCGAAAGGGAGGGGTGATCACAAAAGAAAGATGGGTGGTGATCCTGCTGTAATTTGAACACTGACGGAGACAGAGCTGGGAATGGACATGTACATGTAGTACGACAACAATAAAATGGCCTCCCCTGTGGCAGCAGCCGAGAATTGCCAAACAGAAGGACACCCTTGCCAGGGCCAACTTCATACACTGCACACATTGTGCAGTGATGGCACACAGCACATTTCACAGCCTGTCTTGTAGCTGCAGGCGTTCTGCACTATCATTGAACCCACAATAGCATAAGATGGTATGCCTACCAGGGGCCAATTTTGGCCATAGTAAAAGTATGGGTATCGGAAGTATGGTGTGTGTCTTAGGATGCCTGAACAGTAAACAATATAATCAACAACAATTTGTTCAGGGAGGCAAGAATAGGAAATTCCTGAAAATCTGCAGGCAAAAACAACCTCGGCTCCAAGGATGAAGAATGCGAGGAACTGAGAGTGTTCCTCATGGTCACTCGTGTACTTCCTCTGCACACTGGATTAGGAGGTGAACGTTAGGTAAGTATATAGAGGTACAATGGAGAGGAACACAAAGGTGTTATTTTTGGCCTGGGGTCTCCAACAGCCCCACACCCTCTTGGTTTCTCAGCTTCCGGGGAGGTACAGTTGATCAGCTGCCTGGATGAATGGTCATGGATTCAATTGTGGGGTTGAGACAGGCGAAGGCTCCTTCTTCCCCACCCAGCTGCTAGGGTGACTCTCCAGTTGACGTCAGACTTCTTTACTTCATCTCCTGGCATTAGGAGGACGTTATATTTATAACAGCACCAGAAGTAGTGGAACTGGAATAGGTGTGTCCAACTCCTTGATCCCCCCCCTTTTTTTCTTCTTCATTTGCTTTTAAAGCCGCCCTTAGGAGTCTGTGAGAGCAATTTTGCTGCTTGTCTGCTCAAGGAGAGAAAGAACGACAGGAGGGAGCAGAAATTGTTTGCTGAGTGGGCAGCGCAGGTATTTCCCTGCTTTAGCCTCTGCAACTGAAGAAGACTCATCGCGTAGTTTTGAGCCAGGGCACAGTCAAGGTAAATCAAAGCCAAAGCTGTACCGTTAGGGGACTGCTAGAGCTCGAACTTTGGTAAGAGGAACAATGAGTATGGATCTTTCTCAGCCAGTCACCAGGGGCAGGCTGCTGCGGTGCAGCTTTCAGGTTACTTCCTATTGTTTGGTGTAACATCAGGAGGATGAAATATGAGCATAAAATGTGTGTCTTGCAAGGATTCCAGGACTGCCCCAGGTTGTGAATGTCTGAGAAGCATCTTGGAAAGCCAGAAGGTGTAGTGGGTAGACTGTTGATCAGGGAGACATGGGTTCGATCCAGATTCAACTATGAAGCTCTGTGAGCTCCCTCTCACAGACTCATCTACTTTATAGGGTTGGTGTGAGGATAAAATAGGATAATCTCAGGTGCACTTCTCAGCAGTTTGGAGAAAGGGTGGGATAAATAGGGAAAGAAAGAAAAGAAAGAAAGGTCTACATTATATGGACCTTTGGTCTGGAAAGTCTATGTTTATTTGGTTTTATGACATTCATTACAGTTCATGAGTTTCATAGTCTATTTATTTATTTATGCATTTTAGTCACTTTTCTTTAAAATTATGCACAGTGACTTACAGGATAACAATAATGTCTGCAGGCATAATTAGACATGACAGCCGCACATCCCAACCCAGGATGTGTGGAACCCTGTAATGCAGGAGGTGAAGGAGAGATTTATGGTATAGCATGGGTGGACAGATGGGGGGGGGAAAGCTGAACCCTTTCCCATCCCTTGCTTCTCCCCCCCCCCCAACTGCTTCACCCCAGAAACTTTTCTCTTTTTCTTTCTGATCATGGAGCTAAACTGGGAGAAAAAAGGCTGGGGAGAAGCAATTATTTGTGTGGGACGGGGAGAATGTGTGGGCCAGGAAGAGTTCATCTCCTTCCTCCTGTACACTCATATTATACTTTAAATCTCCTTCCTCCCCCTGCCACCATATTACAGGGAATCAGCAGCAGCAGCCCAATTCTGAGATACAGTCATGTCTTGGATTGAGAGCATAATTCATTCCGGAAATGTGCTTGTAATCCAAAACACTCTTATATCAAAACGAAATCCCCCCAAAAAAATTTGTAGAGAGATTTTTAATTTAAGCCGTACTACAGTACTTGTATTGCAAGACGTCGCTTGTATATCAAGTAAAAAAAAATTAAATAAATATTTAAAAATTTGCTTGTCTTGCAAAACGCTCTCAAACCAAGTTACTTGCAATCCAAGGTATACTGTACAGGGTTTTTGCCATCACATCTAGCCTGACTTTGTCTGACTACAGAGATGGGGAATCACGGAAGGGAAGCCACCAAAGAAGACATAACTATTAACTCAGTAGGAAGACAGAAAAAATGGAATTGAAACAATGGTGAACAAAAGGTTTGAACAAAATTGATAGCCAAATACTAATCTAGCATATGTCACAACGTTATAAGGAGACTGGCACAAAATATGGGCAATGTCTAGTTTGTGACTTGCATTCCTTGACCGCTGGTTGGCATGTGTGGTGGCCTTCCCTCGTCATGTTTTTATTGTGTCAGATACCAATCGGCAACCATTTTCTGACTATTTCCTTGAGTATGAAATGTGCTGGGTTCCAATCTAAATATTCCTTATTTATGTATATACAGTGCTGCGTGAAGCATGGCGTTGCCTAAGTCTTCCCTGCACATTTGTTTTGCATTTTCTCACAGCTGACAAGTTTAAATGGAGCACTGAAATAAAGTTGATGGTTAGTCCTATTATTAAACCAGTCTGTGTCCCATTGGCTTTAGTGAGACTTAATCTGTTCGGGAATACAAGTAGTGCTATTTAACTGGTTTCTGGATCTGGCTGTTTGATCTCTAGCTATCAGAACCTGTGGATTTAAGCTATTTGGACAGAAGTGGAGGCTGGCAAACTAGACAGTTGAACAAATGATTTGCAGCCCAATACTATGCATGTTTACTTGGAAGTCAGTCCCACTGAATCCCAAGTAAGTGCATATAGGTCTGCTGCTGTAGTATATAAAATACATTTTCTTTTCTTTCTCAGCAGTGGTGAAGTTCATTGCGATTCATAAATGTCTGGGTGGCCATTGTGCATCCAGGCAGACGCCAACACTAAAATAGTGCATAGGGCAACCTCCTCCAACCTGTGCCCTCCAGGTGTGTTGGACTGCAACTCCCATCATTCCTGGCCAGCCTATCTGTGAATGATAGGGAATTGCTATCCAACACAACTGGAGGGCAGCAGGTTTGGGAAGGCTCGTGTAGAGGTTCTGGTTTGGAAAATTATCACTGGAGAAGCAATGTATTCAGCATTCAGCCTTGCTGATGAGTTCTCCATTTACAGGGCCCTGAAGGAATGTCTACAGCTGCATGGCAACAGAGGAAACCTTTCCTACTTGATGTAATGTTGAAGATTGCAAATAATTACAATGGGTTGGATTGAGACTTTAATAATACCTAGAGTAGATCTATTGAATTCAATGGGACTTAGGTTCATTTGGGAATAACTGAAGTCCCATCGATTTCAATGAATCTAATTCAGTGGGTCTAATCTAAGTATGATTAAAGTCTGGATCCAACCCATTGATCACACAGCCAATCTTAATAGGAGAATACCTTGTACTTGGGGCCTCAGCTCAGAGGTGGCCCAATATGCTTCATTCTTATTATGCTAAAGGGGCACATCCGTTACCATCACTTCTAACTAATATAGTCTTGCTCCAGAAAACGTGTGCAAAATGCCCCTTTCATCTTTAGGGATAAGGAGGATACAGGAGGTATGAACTGTTGTAGAACCCAAGAGCCTTGGGTCCAATTAATGGCCCAACAACATGAGAAGGACTTGTTTTTATTTATCTGTATATAGCAATGCATATTGATGTACATGGTGCTGTACAATTTGAGCAAAAAAGAACAAGTTCTTTCCCAAGAAGCTTACAATCTAAAGTAGTCATACCCAACCTGACACCCTCCAGATGTGTTGAACTGCAACTCCCATAATCCCCATCCAAGATGGCCATTAAAATGCAATGAAATAAATAATATACTTTCAATATTTTTCTAGTCTACAGGGTGATGTTGTTGTTGTTTTTAAATGAAAGCTGAAATTGTCAGCAGCCCTCCTCTTTATAGTCGCTATGTTTATTTTCTGTGAGTCATGAAGATAGGGTGGTCACTTACACATTGCCAGAAAAGAGGAAATGAATCACCCAAAAAAAGACAAAGGGGCAGCCAGATTTGCATACATTTTGCATATCCTGATTTATATTTATAGATGCACATTCAGAAACAATTACTACAATTTAAATTGAAATACAGTACATCTCACCATGGTGAGACTGTGACCAAGTGACCCATGTGCCTGCTCAGTCTGCAGTCCAGCTTCTGTGGATGGGCAATTCTAGGCTAAATGGACCAGTGGTCTGACTCGGAATACGGTAGCATCGTATATTCATGTGGTGCAGTTAACCAAGTAAGGATTTTGTCCAAATTAACTCGATAATTATTTGATTCATTTGGCAGTTTACTGGCCTGATCCAGATAAGCTGTTCCGTTATTTCATGTGTGTTTATAATCCTATGCATGCTTTATTTCCCGCAGGCCTTCTTTTAAGAAAAGCCATCAACTTTAGGGCTGTCTTGAGGCACCATGGCTGCTACTGCACCCCCAAGAGGCTGTCTCAACAGCACAGACAAGGACTATTACTTCCTCTGTGACATGGAAGCCGATTGGGGCATTGTTGTGGAATCCCTGGCCACCGCTGGTGTTGTCGTCACAGTCATCCTCCTTCTGGTCCTCCTTTTTCTGATCTGTAAAGTCCAAGACAACACGAAACGAAGCCTGCTCCCTGTCCAGTTCCTCTTCCTTCTGGGCACTCTAGGAATCTTTGGCCTCACCTTTGCCTTCATCATCAGGTTCAACGCGAGAACTGCCCCCACCCGCTTCTTCCTTTTTGGAGTCCTCTTTGCCCTCTGCTTCACCTGTCTCCTTGCCCATGCCTTTGACCTCCTCAGGCTGGTGAGAGGAAGAAACCCATTTAAAGGATGGCTGTTGCTTGTTATCGCCGTCAGCCTGACCATTGTACAAGTGATTATAGCCATACAGTACGTAGCCATCAATAGGGGACGCCTTGAGCAGCATGGAGAAGAACAGCATGGATGAAGCAAAACGCAAGGACTTTGTATTACTTCTCATCTACGTGCTTTTCCTGCTGGCCCTCCTCTTTGCCATTTCCATGTTTGTTTTCTGTGGGTCATACAGAAGGTGGAAGAGGCATGGTGTGCACATATGCCTCACTGTCTTGTTCTCCATAGGCATCTGGGTGGTGTGGATCAGTATGTTGATGACAGGCAACCAACGTTTAGAGAAACAGCCAGAGTGGGATGATCCTGTTATCAGTATTGCTCTGGTAGCGAATGGATGGGTCTTCCTGAGTCTGTATGCAGTGCCTGAACTCTGTTTCCTCACTGCTCCCCAAAAGCCCGGCGACTATCCTCCAGAGAATAATTTCTGCCAGCCTAAAGTCATGAAAAAAAACTTTGGAGTAGAGAATCGAGCCTATGCACAGGATGACAACATACAAGGTATGCTAAACCCATAACAATGTCTGTGTCAGTAGGTTTGGCAAGTGCCGTTTGTGAGGGAGAAAAAGAGTGCCTTGGTGAGCTGAAAAATCATTAAAATAATTGGAATGTTTTAAGAATGGAATTGAACAGCATAAAAGAAGCTTGAGGCATTTTCACATGGCTGCTTCCAATGCTCCAATTTGGTGCTGTGGAGTGTAAATGAATATCACACGGGAAGTACCATTGGAAAGGCGGACAGACAACTTTTAGGACACCCCTGGCAGCTGGCAGCTTCTCATTGGTTCATGTTATGTTGGTCCACTGTCAACCATGATGAAAATGGGGGAAGGAAGCTCTAAAGTTTAGAGTTTCCTTCCCCCATTTTCACCATGGCTGACAATCTAAAGCCATTGCTTATTTATTTATTGTTTAAAATGTATCATTTCCTTTGCCTGACAATGCCACATAACCAATCAGGCTTGGCTACATGATGATGTCACAAAGCCAAATCAGAGTGTTATGAAACCAAAGCCAGGTAGTTTGAAGTTAATTGCACAAATATAGAATGAATAAAATTACTTCAAAAACTAACAGCACAATCCAATGATGCTGCCCCGCCCGTAACCCTCCGAAGTCGGAGGGTTACGGGCATTCTGTGGAGTGCGGGAGGAGAGCAGAGGCAAGGATTGCCTGCACGCTTCTCCTGCCCAGCAAAACACTGAGACAGCCGATTTCGGGCGGCCGGCCATCTTAGTGTTTTGCCCCTGCTCACAAAGAGGAGGTGCTGACGTGCTGCCGGAATACATCGTATCTCGGCAGAGCCTCTCTCCTCCCTGTCCCGCCCCCTGCAATGCCCCCCCAACGCCGACTCCAAATTTGGTCTTGTGACTTCGGAGCAGCAGCCGGTGCACAAATAGCTGTGCTGTGCTGGCTGCAAGGGCAGAGGGAGGGCCCTCCGAGGTCAGAGTTCCAGCTCTGACTGTGGAACGCATTTCTGAGGTTGGAGCTGGAACTTCAACCTATCCTATGGCCATCTAGACAGCGTCTAGCAGCCATAGGATTTGTGTCCTAAAGATGCCAAACAATTACTTTTTTTAAGTGGGTTAATCATTGACCTTTTGAAAAATTATTGGATTAATTAATTACATTTAAGTACATTTATGTATGACCCAGATGACAATATGTCTTTTTGATATGGTGAAAGAATTGCTAGATAATTTACAATTAAAAAAACAACAACAATTACGGTACCCCAAAGCTACCATTACTTCTTAGAAGGATTCCACAACAATGCCCCAATCAGCTTCCATGTTACAGAGGAGGTAATAGTCCTCACCTGTGCTGCTGCCACAGCCTCTTGGGGTGGGGGGTAGCCATGGTGCCTCAAGACAGCCCTAAAGTTGATGGCTTTTCTTAAAAGAAGACCTGTGGGAAATAAAGCATGCATAGGATTATAAACATGCAGACTTTAATAATACTTAGATCTATTGAAATCAATGGGATTTTAATATTTAATATTTAAATATTTCTTTTTAATATTTAATATTTCTTTTTTCATTGTCTGTTATAACACATTAGAACAAAGGCAACAGCAAAAATAAGCATGTGCCCTTAAGTCACAGTTCCACTTATTAGAATTTTATTTATTTATTTAAAATATTTATATATCACCCCTCATTATCAAATCACAGGGCAGTGTACAAAATTAATTAAAGCAATAATAAAATATAAAGATAAAAAGATCAACAAAGAAAATCTATCCAGCTAGGT
Organism: Shinisaurus crocodilurus; assembly: GCA_021292165.1. Lineage (NCBI taxonomy): Eukaryota > Metazoa > Chordata > Lepidosauria > Squamata > Shinisauridae > Shinisaurus > Shinisaurus crocodilurus. The sequence goes on from CM037879.1 coordinate 249,310,385, forward strand.
ATTAAAATGAGCAGATGCCTGGGTATACAGATAATTTTTCAAGGGGCACCTAAACACTGATTTATCCTCACTGGTTAATCCACTAAGACTTTAGTTGACTAACCTACCAGTTGAGGGGTACAGCTTTATTCAAAACCTTTTTGATCAAGCAATATCTTGCCAAAATTGAGCTGAATTATAGATCACATCAGAATGATACAGTTTTAGCAGAATGTTTTGTTGGGGGGCAAAGATAAATCAGTGGTAGATTCATATTGGAGCATGTGTGCAACTGTTTCATTTGTTTAAAGAGGTTATGGCACATTTGAAACTGTTTAGTAGCAGGAGATACAGGGATGTTCAGTTTAGGTTTTGTAAGGATTCCAATGCTCATGCCATAATCACTGTCTGGAGGTACTGCGGTGAATAAGATTTTAGATGGCACCCATTCCTCATAGATTACTTTTAGAGATTATTTATAAAGCATAATCAACTCATGTGCAGAGACAGCCATTTGTAGTACCTGGCATGTATTGCACAGCCCAATCCTATTAATGTTTACTTGGAGGTAAGTCCCTTTGTATTTAATGGGACTTATTTCCAGGTAAGTAGTGTTTAGGATTGCAACTGTGTTCAGTTAGGGCACAATCCTATGGCCCTCCAACCTTGTCTGGGGGGGGGGCATAGGAGAAGTTCGACTCCCCACTATGGCCTTGGAAATCCCTTCTGAGGTCGCAGTGGGGAGTCTGAGCGCAGAATGCCTGCCCCCCCACCTTGAGGCTGATGTGGTTCTTTCTGCACCAGCTGGGAACCGAAGTCGGAAGACCAACTTCAGTTCCGGGGGCGGGTCGTTCCCAGGGCGGGGAGGGGAGAAGCGAGGCACCGCCAGCTTCCAAGGAATCCAGGCAGTGCCTCAGCCTCACCTCTTTGCAAGGAGAGGAAAACCTTTTTGAGGGTGAGGGGAGCATGGCAGCAATTCTATCCACCGCACTCCTCCCACCCTCAATTGGACGCTCATAAACTTCTGGGTTCGGAGGGTTACAGGCACCCACATAGGATGGGGCTGCCTGGGAATGTATTTTCCCCTTTGGGGCCTGATTAAGGTCTGATCTACAAGGTGTGTCATGTGGTGAGGTCAGCATCACTACGACCCTGAAACTTCCAGGGATGAAGAGCCCTTGGTCTCGAGTCACGAGTCAAGTCACGAGTCTTTGGACCCAAGTCTCGAGTCCGAGTCCAAGTCCTTGGTCCAAAATGGTGACTCACAAGTACCGAGTCCCGAGTCACTCCCAAAGCTGACTCCACGAGTCCCTATTAAAATCAATGGGGGTTTTCCCCAACAAAATAAGGCTACTTCAGATCGATGTGTGGCTTAAATAAATTCTAGGCACAAGTGTGCCTTTTTATTTCAAAACTCTGCCACTGATTTTGACAAGAACAGACCAGGCAGACAAACCCAAAATAACCAGGCAGGCAGAGGAGGCAGGGAACCCCAAAGCAGGCAGGCAGAGGCAGGCAGAGGCAGCCAAACCCAAAATGTCTGAAAGGTTGCATTTTAGGAAAATGATTTTAAAAAATAAAATCTTCGCCGGCGATCGCACTTCACTCCTTCTGGCATAGCCCAGGGATGTTGAAGAGTCCTTGGTCTCGAGTCCCGAGTCGAGTCTCGAGTCCCATTAAAAATATTGGGACTCGAGTGGGACTCAAGTCAGAGGGGGGACTCAATCCGACTCACGAGTCGAGTCCTGGAGTCCGAGTCCCCATCCCTGGAAACTTCAGTTCCCAGCTGGTGCAGAAAGAACTGAGTCAGCCTCAAGGGGCGGGTACTCCACGCTCAGACTCCCCACTGTGACCTTGGGAGGGGTGGTGTTGGGAGGGATCTGTGACGCTCATCTTGCCATGACTGTTTCCAGTGGCATCAGAGATAATTTTGAAGTGCAGGTGCTCAGCATGATAGTCCCCATAGAGTCCAAAAATTCAGGCTGCCGTGTTGATCCATACCAACAAACCAGTTCTAGCAATTTTCAACTCCACCAGCAGGAGCAGCTCTTTTGTAAAGCTAATGGGTCTTTGCCCATTTAAGACCAAGCCACCCCAAAATACTTAGCACTACAACAGGGAACAATTTATTGTTGCTGGGAAAATTCATTTCTCCCTAGCTACTGTGAGAGTTGCAGCCAGGGCTTTTTTTCTGGTGGAACTGACCGGAACTGAGTTCCAGCACCTTTTCTTCTATTAATTGCATTACAATTTAATCGCCATCTACTCCCGAGGAAATGTAATCCAAGAGTTCCGGTACCCTTTTCTCCAGAAAAAAAGCACTGGTTGCAGCTAAACTCAGAGGGAACAGGGAATGGTGAGAGGGGTGGGGGTGGCAGATGATGTCATAGATTCCCAGCAAACCACTGACTGACTCTTCTAAGCCACATAATGAGCCACATACAGAAACCACATAATGAGTGCATAAGTAGTGGCTACCTTCTTGCTAAAGATGGTTTTCTGGAACCGAAACTGAGTCTGCTTTGCTTATGTGGTGATTCTGAAGATATTAACTCACTGTCTCTCCCTCCCCCCATTGCCTTTCTTTTTTAGTTCCAGTAGAAAATAAGGATCATTCATACGTTCCTTATTCAACTCATTTCCAGCTGGAGGTAAACCGTCTTTTCATTTACAGTACTAGAGTGATTCATTACAATACCGTCTCTTTCATCAACTGGCCTAGAAGGGGATTTCAAAATACTTGGATAATTAGACATTTGGGAGCGGGGGAGAGAACTGATGCTCATGTAAGATTACATGGACTTGGGTCTCTGTGGGACACAGAGAACTTGGCTAACAAGTTGCTTTTGATAAATGAGGTCTGGGTAACGGGGGTTAATTTGGTATGTATCGAGTCAGAACAACAGTTTATGGGGCAGATAACACAGCTAAATTGGCTTTGATTTCTTTCTTTCTTTCTTATATTTATACCCCGCCTTTTTTCCTGCAAGGAACCCAAGGCGGCTTACATAATCCTCTTCCTCCTCCTCTCCATTTTATCCTCACAACAACCCTGTGAGGTAGGTTAGGCTGAGAGTCAGTGATTGGCCCAAAGTCACCCAGTGATTTTCATGGCCGAGCAGGGACTAGAACCCGGATCTCCTGAGTCCCAGTCCAACACTCTCACCACTACACCACACTGATATATATATATATATATATATATGTTTCTTTATATATTTGAAGTATTTTTATGCCACTCCTCCTCAGCCAAAAAGGCTCCTGCCACGGCTTACATATAACCAGTAAAACAAGACAACCCTGGCTTGCACACAGACTTCCAATATAAAAAGACACAACACACAAGGAAAAAGGAACGGGGAGGGCAGAGGAAAAGGGGAGCTTGAGTGGTAGAAAGCTTGATAGAGTTTTATAGTGGGCCCTACCAAATGTGCCTGAGATATGGACTACTACAATAAATGTTCTCTTGTGAACATGGGCAGGGTGAAAGGTGTGATTTTGAGAAGGGGGAAGTTTTCCCGATGAAACATATTTTCTTACAACTGTTCACAGTACTTTCCATAGCCATTGTTTCTACCACTGCCGTTTCCCCACAGCACTCAGGATACCAGCCAATCAGATACCACGTAGCGAGCATTTGGATGTCACCGCTGACATTGCTGAGGGCAAACAAAGCCAAGCTGGATTGAAGGCAATGCTACCTTGTGGTCACATGGGCATTTCCTAGCCAGTCAGAAGTGTGTTGCCTCTCCTCTAAGCAGGCAAAGGAAGAGAGGGGTTTGTGGCAAGCCAATGTGCTCAAACCACATGTGGGAGGTGTCATTTGAGGAATGGGGGGTGGGTGGGTTTGCAAACATGTTCATCACCTTTTGTAGCACACCTGAAAGATCAACACCTCCCTTTGGGCTCAGGTGTACTTCCATGCAAAGCTAACCACATGGTAATGTATCTAGCATGCCATTTCATCTGGACAAGCCCTCTTAAAGGAGAAAAAGGAGAATCCAGTATCTTAAGAGTTTCATTGCTGAATTCCTTACCATTAATATGCATCCTGCTTAACAAAGGATTTCCCCAGGCTTAGTTCAGTTTGAAGTGCCCCAAGTTTTGGGATTTTCCTCCAGGTCTTTAGAGGCAGGGCCCACTGTCACTCTACTGTTGCAATTGTGGGGGGCACAGATTGCTCAGAGTCCCCCCCCCCCCGCCCCAGCATGGAAAAGGCAGCCTGCTTGCTAAAAAGGAGCATGCCACTGAAGTAATGGATTGGCTTTCTCATATATTTCACCTTAAAATCTTATCATTACAATGCCTTCCTTTTTTCCAGAACCTTGAGCCCCAACAGGATTTCTCCATCCCACGGCCTCAAGCCCGTCCCAGCCCATACCAAGGGTATTCTGGCGGGAAAGATGTCAAGTAACAGCTCCGCCATGAGCACCAGAGAAGCGGTACGGAGTCAGCCGAGGTGCTGGAAGCCATCGTGGATATGTCCGTGCTTCACTTTTACTAAATCAGGGACGTAGCTCAGCACTACAGTGGATGAAGGAAGACTGTTTGCTCTTTCCCCCCTGCCAGCCTTTTAAATTTGTCTCTGCACGTGTGTCACTTTATATGCCTTCGTACATCGGATTCCTTCATGTGACGGCTCTCTCTCTGGCCCTCTTTCCAGACGTTCTCCCCTCACGCCATTACGATTGCCCTGCCCCCACCGTCACCTCCTCGCTGGCCCTGCCCCCCTCCACCATTCACACATTGGGGGAAAGGCCTGAGGGTGGGACCTTGCTCTACACATGTAGATTCCCTGTTTGGTTTAAAACCCTGTTCTGTTCACACAGGGTTGGTTGTGAGTCACGTGGACAGCCTCTGTGTGTCGAGTAGGGCCCCCACTTCAGACCCCTCGTGAACACGGTCCCGCTTTCCACCTCACACGATTGTAATTGCGTAAGCGGGCTATCACCGGAATGCTTCTTATGGCTTCTCTCAGTCCCACTGAAGCTTCTTTACCTCAGCATTTTGTCCAAGCTCATTTATTTTTCCTCACAATGGGTTGGGCCCAGGCTTCACCTTGCGTTGATGGAAGGACTCTGCTCAGGTACCCCTGTCCAATTTTCAGGTGTCCACCCTTCCCACGCACCACAGCTCACCCCATTCAGCAGCTCCCTCCCTCCCTCAGCCCTCTATGTAACATTTTCTATGTAGAGAGGAGGGGTGGGGGAGTCCGTTTCCGCCAGCCCAGTTGCACGCACCTAAATCTGGATCCAACCCAAAATGCTGCAGGCAGGAAGAAAAAGACATCCATCACAGTCACGGTGCTTGTATAACGGAATGGGAGTAAAGGGTGTCGTGACTATCCTTGGCCCAGGCCACATCTCTGAATTGTCTGCAATTACTTGTTTTTTCTTTTTGCCTTCTGAATCGCTGAAATTAACAAGAATAATCAAGGATAACTGTAATGTTTAGAAGTCTGCTCCATGTTTTCCTCGCAGGTCTGGCATACTCGAAACTGGAGCAGTTCTGACCCAGTTTTTATTTAATGCTCAAGTTGTGTTTGGTCAGGCAGTCATGAGAGATTCTGGTAGGCCTCAAATTAAGCACTTGCTTGGTACTAGAGTTGTAATAAAACCACTCCTCTGCATTTTGTTGAGTCCCTGAAGAACCTTACAATCACTTCCTTCTGGCAGATGGCTCCTATCAGAGAATCTCCTTAAACCTTTGAGATTGTATGATGTACATATATACAACACTGTTTTCACCCAATCCTGCGTTTCCTGGCTGCTGCCGTTTGTTTGTTTAAAGGGAATTTTTTCAACAGAAAGTCTCCAAACTATCTATAGATCTATTTAAAAAAACAGAAAGAAAGTGGGGAGGGGGAAGGAATGGGTTTGAATTAAATTTAAGTGGAGCATTTGTTCAGCATTGAAATAGGTAGGTTTCTCTATAGACTTTCTGTTCGTGCCATTGATTCCTAATCTATTGGTGAGTCTAACCAGCAGTGCTTGTATAGACACAAACTCGACCTTTGCCAGCAGGAGTCACTCAGCACTTTGTTCCTCGGTGTCTCTTGTCTGGAAGTTGTAGCCCAATATGTCTGGACTCTGGAGAGCACCAGATTGGGGAAGGCTGCTGTAACGAATGAGCTAGGGTAGAGAAAGGGAAACCTGGGAAGCTGTGGCGGGAGTGGGGAGGGATGCAGTGGAAGCCGCTACTGTTGCAGTCCTATACTACGGTACTTACCTCGGAGTAAGCCCCATTGAACTAGATGGGAGCCCCGAGAAGTCATTATAACATTGTGCTGTATCTGTGGCTCACGCTGGCTCAGCTTGTCTGAGCGTGGAAAGCTAAGCAGGGTCAGGCCTGGTTATTACTTGGATGGCAGGCCCCTCTTCTAGTTACCTGCATTGAGCAGGGGGTTGGACTCGATAGCCTTGTAGGCTCCTTCCAACTCTATGATCTATGAATCTTTTGCCAGTGTTCATTAAAAAGCATTTCAGGATAAATCGTGGCTGGGGAAGAGCACTGAGCAGCAAAAGCCTTCTCGATATCACAAATGCTTCCAGAAAGTCGGTTCAGATATTAGAGAGAAGGAAAACTTTTACAGCAGGCTCAAGAAAAATAAAGCGTGATCCAGTGAACCTTCAGCTCTTTTACATCCCATTGATTATAATGGGAGATTAATAGGCATGTGTTTACATTTCTCCCATTGAAATCTAATGGAAACACGAACGTATAACTTTGGCTGGATTTTGCCTGTAAACCTGTGGGGATGGGTGTGTGTGTGTTAAGGCTTTTGCTTCTGTGCTTGTAACTGTATTATAATATTTATTTGTTTATTTCTCATACTGTACTGAGTACATGGTCAGCATTTAATAAATAATTATAGTATGTATTGATAATTAGTTCTTTTGTCAATTTCTTTTTTTAAAAAAAATTATGCATAAAATGAAATATACCGGTAGACATTTTATGAAACATACTCATCAAATATGCTCATCTCTGCATATGTACAGAGAGACCATAGTAAGATGTCATCATCTCATAATTTACTTAAGGGCTCGACCACACATACTTAAGGGGCTGTCATCCCTAGCTGTCATCCCACAGCTAAAAACTTTAAAATCTTCGACCTTCTTTGTCTCAATGTCGCTTGATATGTGTTTCATACGAGTATCAATGTAACACCTCCATCACATTTTTACCTCTTTGTATGTTCTAGTGTGTGTATGTGTGTGCATGCACATGTGTACATGTGGCGAGAAATTCTCAGCTTATGCAGAGAAAATAAAGGGCTGAGAGGAGGTGGGTGAAGAGGTATTGTGAGAGAGGCCTGGGATCATATAGGAACAAAAAGACACTGAAAATAACAAAACCTTTTTCTTTCCACAAGAAAGAAAAAGGAGGGAAGGACAGAACAGTTGCACAATGCCTTTTGACTGGTAGAGCTAGGAGCTGTACGTCTGGAAGGACCTGGAGTTGCCTGGGAGGGCTATACCTGAAAAGAGGGTGAGACAAGGGGAAGCAAGGAAATGTATCCCATGACACTGATTAGCAATGCGCGAATTGCGCTGGAGAAGCGACTGTGAGCCTGACATCACATTTCAACTTATATCTCCTCCTTTCTTTGCTGCCTCATTCCCAGCCTTACCCCAGCTTGGGATGACCTACTGCAGTCAACCTGGTTCCCGTCGTAGAGTTGCCATCCCATTGCGATGGGAGTTACAGTCCAACATGTCCGGAGGGCACCGGGTTGACGAAGGCTGGCCTACCGCATGAATGTGCCCTAATTTCAGGAAGAGGGTGCACTGTCTGAATACTGCCAAACCTTGCAATCCCAATTTGTGGGATTCTTTAACCCATGATGGCTCTTTATGGTCCCAGAGCTTTGCACTGCCCGTGGCTGGCTTGATGCACTAAGTGCAGGAATTCCCTGAGGTGATGGTGGAAGTGTAAACTTTGGCACTCCCGGTTCAGAACTACAGTGCCTGACCAAGTATATGGGACACACACACACACACACACACACACACACACACACACGATATAGGCAAATCCAGCTCTGGAGGGTCCTTACTCACCACCACATGTTTATACTAGTTTTCTTAATTTTACACCAGGACCAATTTGACTTGCATCTACCTTCCTTGCCTGCCCTGAAGACATGACAGCATTGGCACATACATGACGTCAATGTGCTAAAGTAGTATTGACAGTGCTCGGAAAAGTCGGCAAATTTCCCCACCTCAGCTTTTCACCAGGCCTGTCAAACTATCATTATCCCTCAGCTACACTTTCCTTCCAACAGCTGATATTATTGTGCGGGGTTTAAATCCCCACATATGCAAGATGGGGCTGTTGCCTTCGGGGTGAGATAGTTGTGTCCTTATGCCCTGTATTTGGTTAGCTTGTGGGATGTTTTTCTAGTTCTTTTCTTTCTAGTCCAGCTGCCCCCTTGGAAAACTCCTTGGGCATCATATTTGATGGTAGGTCAGGATCTACTGATAGATCTTTGGCTCACGCATGAGCAGTGCTTTTTTTCTGGAGAAAAAGGTACCGGAACTCTTGGATTACATTTCCTCGGGAGTAGATGGCGATTAAATTGTAATGCAATTAATAGAAGAAAAGGTGCTGGAACTCAGTTCCACCAGAAAAAAAGCCCTGCTCATGAGACACATCATGCACACACTCCTACCCATTGCGCTGGCGCTATTTCTCCTTCAAAACTGGGTTATTTCTCCAACCACTTTTATGATGTTTTTTTTCTGGTGCTTGTGGTTTTCATGTGCTAAAAGACATGTGTGTTCTAACCTAGTGGTATTAAAACTCTTACTGGTAGGAGAGGCTTTAAAGCAGTGTTCTCCAACCTTGGGTCGAATGGGTCCCCAGATGTTTTTGGCCTACAACTCCCAGCATGCCCCAGCCAGCGTAGCTGGGAGTTGTAGGCCAAAAACATCTGGGGACCCAAGGTTGGAGAACATTGCTTTAAAGTTGTAGAACCTGTTTTGCAACATTTCCCCACATCTTGCCCCCCCCATCTTTCTCCTCCTTTTGTTCCCCGCTGTTTCTTCACACTGATTTTTATGGGATTTGCAGGCAAAAACAGCATCATGATCTCCCCTGCCTTCCCCCAGCCATGTCCTTCTACATAAGAACATAAGAAGAGCCATGCTGGATCTGACTAAGGGTTCATCTAGTCCAGCATTCTGCTCATACAGCGGCCAAACAGCTGTCTGTGGGAACTTCTCCTCTCCTCTGTGATTTTTTTGCAGTTATTTTGGACTATGTGTACGTATGGAGCTGCACGGCTGTGAATGACCATGCACTTGATTTTTAAACCGCCATTGCTGTGCACTACTGAAGGTGTGCATGCCGTCAGGGGACTTAAGAAGAGAGAAAGAAAGAGATGAGAGAAAAAGGAAACTGAAATGGCAGCATGTCCTCTCATTTCCCTGCAATTGCAGCACTATTCTGAGGCTTGTATCATGCGTTTGCATTTCAAACACAAAACACACGTGACCAATTCAGACTAGTTCTACTACCCCCACAATTAGAACACTGTGCATTTGTGTGTGGTACTCGTCTCGAGCACGTTATAAACAAGGTAGATAGTGTGCTGTATTCATTGTGTGTGCTCCCAGAGCAACAATTGTGTCTTGAAAAAATACTGGCACAGCGGTGCCTCACACACAAAAGGGGCTGTAGTGGAGATCCTTCCTTTCTCTTGCTACCTTTGAAGATAAGGAAAAACTGAAGATCACTGTCATAAATTCAGCGTATATATTTCCTCCAGGATGTCCCACTCCCACCACACCTTGAAACAAACACCACAAACCTTGGCTCACTTGCACTGAAACAGCTTTAGTCCCATTAACATCACTATGACAACAGTGGGACTAAACCAGTAATCCTAAATATATTTACTAGGAAGGGCATCACTTTAAACATAACAAGGCTTACTTCTGGGTAAATATATGTAACCAGCTAAGCTAGAAGTATGCAGCCAGGCTTAATCTGTTGCAGATCATACTACAAGTGCAACTGTGGCAACAATACACAGTCTTCTTTCTGTCCTTTTTTTTTTCCAGAAAAAAAAGATGCAAGACTTTGTCCTGAAAGGTTACCTTTCAGGACAAAGTCTTGCATCTCCCCCCCCCCCCTGCTCTAGCTTGTTTGCTTCCTCATGTTTCTCCCCTTTTGCTGATCTGATCTCCAAGGATTTGCCACTGCTTTGCCCTCCATGTGACTTTTTCTACTCCTCCTTTTGCACCCCCTATCTTTGCAGGCACCCATTCCTCTTCGATGTGTTCTCCTCTGTTTCTGGTAATCCAGTTTTAAAAATTGGTAAGAAAACGTTCGTGTGGCGGACTTGGGCAGACAGGTTGATTTTTTACTGTGGATCAATTAGTGAGTGTAGATGAGTTTTTGTCATTTTCGGCTTTGCGTACTAAACATAACTTGCCTGCCTCAGTTGAATGGCAATACTTGCAATTGCAACATTTGTTAGAATCTAGGTTTGGTCCGGCTGCTTTTACAGCTTCAGAGCCTCCTTTGCTACTGGATGCATTGACTGAGGCTGAGCAGTTATATCAACCTACGATTCATGTTTATAAATAGTACTTATTATCGGTGAATAAGTATGATATACAGAATCTTAAAGATGAATGGAATAGGGAATTAGATGGTCTTGTGTTGTGTTGTCCAATCAATAGAACATTGTTTTTGCATCTGTGTCAGAAGGGTCTATGAATCTTAGGTTACCTCTTATTCAGCAAAAACTTTTGTTTTGTGTTTATTGGACACCACAACATCTTTTTTAATAAGGGTTTGACTAAGTCAACTAACTGTTGGAGGCAGGGCTTTTTTTCTGGTGGAACTCACCGGAACTGAGTTCCAGCACCTTTTCTTCTATTAATTGCATTACAATTTAATCGCCATCTACTCCCGAGGAAATGTAATCCAAGAGTTCCGGTACCCTTTTCTCCAGAAAAAAAGCACTGGTTGGAGGTGTAATACTGTCTGTGAATGCCTTGTTTTCCCATATGTTTTGGCAATGCCCAGTAGTTGCTTCTTTTTGGGTAGAGGTCATAGTACAGATAAATCTAGTATTAGAATGCTCTTTAATATTTACCGATGCACACGTTCTTTTAAATTATATACCTGCTGTATGGAATTTATTATAAGGACAACACATATGGATTTTCCATGCCCTCTTGATAGCCAAAAGACTGATATTACAACACTGGAAAGATAAACGCTCACCTCCTATAACACAATGGATTGAGGACCTAATAACACTTTCAACATTTGAGCGGGTGGTATTTAGATGCCACCTGCGGATGGATAAATACATGGATATTTGTTCTGCTTTTTCTGAAGTTTATGCATAACTATTTTTATGGATAATTGTATACTACATACTTTTTGATACTTATGGATATATATTTCATACATATTTACTGTAAGTGATCCATTGAAAATACTGTAAGAAAATTGTAATTTTTTGTTGTTCATTTTTTTCTTCATTTTTTAATGGTTTTTGTTTTGTTTTGGTGTAATTCACATTTTAAAAACTAATAATTTTTTAAAAAGTGATCTCAGAAAAAGAAAAAACAAAACAACAAATGTGCCCCTGAGACCAAAAAGGTTGCTTACCCCTGCTCCAAAGGACCAGGAACGTAGCTTGCAGTTGCATCTCCATCGGTGTCATTGCAGGCTGAAGTGGGCTCTGCAGCATGGAGCACCTTTTATCAACTTTGGGTGCAATCCTATGCATGTTTAGACAGAGAAAAGGCCCACAATACCCAGCATGCCCCAGCTAGTATGCTGGCTGGGGCATGCTGGGTATTGTAGGCCTTTTCTCTGTCTAAACATGCATAGGATTGCACCTTTAAGCTGGTGCCCCAGCTACAACCTCATCTGGAGGTGGATAACCTTACTTTAGTAATCCATGCTCAGGTAACCTCCCGCTTGGACTACTGTAATGTGTTGTATGTGGGGTTGCCTTTGAAGGTATACCAGGAGCTTCAGCTTGTGACGAACATGGCAGTGAGAGTTCTTACTGGGGCCAGATGTTACGAGCATATTATGCCGGTGTTTTCTCACCTTCACTGGCTTCCAATATGAATTGTTATTCCAGGCTCAATTCAGTTGGAATTTCAGGACCAATTCAAAGTGCTTGTTTTGATGTATAAAACTCTATACACTGAGGGGGAGGAGCTTCGCCAGCTATGGAACAGTAGCTTTCTACTGAGCTCCCGGATGATTTGATAATATCTGCAAAATACACAGGAAAGACAAATCGTGAGTTGAAATTCCTTTGCTGTTTGCTTTCTGGAAGGTATACGCAGATGCAGAGTTAAAAAGGAAATAAAAAGAACAGTTTTCTTTTGCTGTGCTTGCCCTGGATTGTTTATGAGCTTCAGATGGGAGAAAAAGTCCCTACCCCCTCTTTGGAAACGCGATCGGGCGCATCCCTCAGATAACAGTTTGAAAAGGCTAATTAGGATCCTTGATACGAGAGGTACTGAACTTTCTTATCAATCTGAGCAACAGGGTCCTGAAAAGAAGCTGCGAGGTAGTGAAAGTTCGAGACAGCGAGGGGGAAGGGCGGAAAAATGGCGGATTCAGCTGGCAAAGTCCCTGCTGGTGCCAGGCCAAAGATAACATCTCCAGCTAAGCTTAAAGGGGCAGCACCAGACTGGGAGAAGATTTTATTACAGTTTCAAAACTCTATTGAATCAGGGCAGCAGAAACATACAGAAGCAATTGAGAAATTTCGAAAAGAACACATAGGATATGAAGCAAATGAGAGAAACGATGGACAGATGGGGTTCAAATTCAAGAGCTGCAAGTCAGAGTTGATAAGGTGGAAAAAGTCCAGGCGAAGGATGAAAAAAGTTTTGAAAAGTATGAAATGAAATTTAATGAGATGGAAATACAGATGATCAACATGCAAGACAGGCAATGACGTTCCAACATCCGGATCAGAGGCTTCCCCATGGAGATGGGGGAGACTGGATATAAGTTAAGAGGCAGTATTTTGGAATGGATGAATGAAGCTGTCTCTGGTGATACAGATCTCTGGGATGATATGGACATTGAGATAGTGCATAGAGTGGGAGCATTAAGGCGTGGCATGACATCCAGAGATGTTGTAATGAAATTTGCAAATTTATACAAGAAGGATGTCTTCATGAAAGCGATTAGAAAGCAAGGTCAAGTAGCTTTTAAGGGAGCTACTTTGCAAATCTACAATGATCTCTGCCAGCAAACAATTAATTGGAGGCGAAGTGTTAAACCGTGCACAGCAGTCTTGATCAGAAAGGGAATACAATACAACTGGGGTTATCCAGGTCTTTCTTACTTTTTTGTGGAACAGTAAGAGATACAAGATCTCATCATGTGTCCAAGGCATGGGCCTGCTGGGAGAGTTGGGGCTTCATGATGATGCGGAGGGTCCAGAATCGATGGGTCAACTGGAAGAAGAAGGAGCAAGCGGAGGAATTGTATAAGAGGTTGTTTCAGCACGAGAAGAAAAAAGAAAGAGAAAATGTTTTATAAAGAAGTTATCCGGGAGGGAATGAGGGGCTGCTGTTCGGGTGGGTGATGGTTCCTCCCCCCCCCCCGGGATAGGTGGGTAGGTTTAGGGTGGGGCAAGATGCCCTGGCTTAGCAGGGGGGATAGTTTAGATGAATGTGGGGGTGGGTTAATGGGCTTGTTATTGTTTAGTATACTCACTTTTAGGGACCCAAAAAGAAAAAATGATGTTAATAGATGGATTATAAGTTAAGAATTTCAACCTTAAATGTTAAGGGGCTAGGTTCAGTTACCAAGAGGAGGCGAATAGAAGCACTTCTTAAGAAGGATAAGGCAGATATTATATTCTTGCAAGAAACGCACCAGGCAAGGAAAGGAGTCAATGAATTGAAACTGAGGTGGTCTAGAATATATGAGATAGCATGTGGATCATCTAAATCAAGAGGAGTAGCAATTATAATTTCAAAGAATTGTGGTTTTAATGTTTTAAAGGTGAAAAAGGATGGTACAGGTAGATATATTATAATGTATGGGACCTTGGGAGGAGAAGAATATGTTATAGTTAATGTTTATGCTCCCAATCAAAATCAAGGAGAATTTTATCAACATGTGTTTAAAGAAATGGGTAATTTTCAAAATCAAAGGGTTATTATGGCTGGGGACTTTAACATGGTATTGGATAGAAGAAAAGACAAATCCAATCCGACGAGAGAAGATCAGAGAAATAATTTAACGATTTTGAATAAGTTAATTAGTAAGGAAGGGTTGCTAGATGTTTGGAGAGGAGTCAAGGGGAACGAGGAAAGATATACATTCTACTCAACAGCAACTAAGAACTATTCTAGGATAGATTTTATATTTGTGTCCAGGACACTGTTTTCAAGGGTCTTGGGCACAGAGATAGGAGTGATAAAAGTTACAGATCATGCATTGGTTAATATGGATTTGAAGATACATAAGGATTATAGAGAAGTGAAAAGATGGAGATAGAATTGTAATATTCTTCGTTTTAAACATTTAACAGAAAAAATAGAGAAGGAATTGAGGGAAATTTGGGAATTCAATCAAACAGAAGAATGTACTGAAGCGATAAAATGGGATACAATGAAGAGTGTAATGAGAGGAATAGGATTGAGAGAGGCAATAAATTTGAGGAAACAATAAGAAGTTTTTTATCAAAAGCTAGAGGGGGAGATTAGGGATTTGGAAAAGAAGTATTTAGAGAAGAGGGATAAAAAGATTTTGCAGAATTACAGGGTAAAAAGGAAAGAATTGGAGAATAAAGAATTGGACAGGGTACAGAGGAATTTGATTTATACAAAAAGGGAGTATTTTGAGAATAGTAATAAAAATTCTAAAATGTTGGCTAGATTAGCACAAAAAAAGAAAAGAAAAAAGCTTAGTGGGGGTGATTAAAGATAAGAGGGGCAAGGAATATAATTTATTAAAGGATAAACTGAAAATTTTCCATGAATATTATATAGAGTTATATAAGGCAGGAAAATGGTCGGAAGCTGAGAGTAGAAAATATATCGAAAAAAATTAAAAATAAAAATCCAGGAAGAAGATAGAGAGAAAATGGAGCAACATTCACGGAAATTGAAATAGAAAATGCTATAAATAAATTGAAACAGGGGAAAATGCCAGGATTGGATGGTCTGGGGGCGGAATATTATAAAGTTTTTTAAAAAATGTTAATTCCAAAGTTAAAATGGTTGTTTAATGATATTCTACAGGGGGGAGAGATCCCCCCGTCGTGGAAACAGTCCTTGACTATTTTAATCCCGAAACCAAGGAAGGATTTAGCAGAACCAGGTTCTTATAGACCAATATCATTAATTAATCAAGATGCTAAATTATTGACAGCAATTTTAGCTAGAAGAATGAATAGTTTTCTAAATAAGTATATAGGGATAGATCAATGTGGTTTCATTCAAAGGAAGACAAATGGCAGACTTAACAAGAAGGGTTCTGAATATAATATATTTAATAAAGAAAAATAATTTGAAAGCGGGGGTTCTTGCATTGGATATTTTTAAAGCCTTTGATTGTGTGGAATGGCCTGCATTAAAGATGTTAATAAAAACTATGGCGTTTGGAGAAAAATTTATAGGTATTACTAATCAATTATATACTCATAATGTTACGTCGGTAATTGTAAATGATGGAATAACAGAAACGATTAGCCTAGGCCGGGGAACTAGACAGGGTTGTCCCCTTTCCCCAGTATTATTTGTGTTAGTTATGGAATTGTTAGCGAATGCGATAAGACAGGAGAGGAAATTATTGGGGATAGGGATAGAGGCTAAATGTAAGATAAACCTTTTTGCAGATGATATATTGTTAACATTAGAAAGGCCTATGGAAAATTGGGATTGGATAGAGAAACATTTAGATGAATTTAGAGAAGTAACGGGGTTAAAAGTTAATTGGGATAAATCGGAGATAATGACATTTAATTATAGTAAACTGGAGGAAAGGGGATTTAAACAAAGGAAAGTTGATATAAAGATAAAAAATATAATTAAATATTTAGGTATTGATATATTAAAAGATATGGATAAAATAGGGGAATGGGATTTTAAAAAATTAAAAGATGAAGTTAAAAATAAAATAGAGGATTATAAAAAATTGGGACTATCATGGTTCGGCAGGATAGCTTTGATTAAAATGAAGATTTTACCGAAATTTAATTTTTTATTTAGAATGATACCATATAAGATATCAGAGAAAGAAATCAAAGATTGGCAAGTAATGTTAAATAGTTATTGCAATGGGGGGAAAAGATCAAGGATTACTAAGAATAGATGGTATAAAGCTCAAAAAATAGGGGGACTTGGTCTCCCTAATTTAAAATGGTATTATATAGCTAATCAACTTAGATATATTATGGATATTATTGTTAGAAAGGATTTTATGTGGTGGGAAATAGAAACATTTGAATTGGGTAATAGGGTGGAGAAATTTTTATTTACAAAACAAGGACATATTATGACAAAAAGATTAGAAAATCCCTTTTTAAAAAATATGTTAGAAATTTGGGGTAGAAATAAGGAAATATTTTTACCAGGTATATCCCCGCTTACTCCAGTGGTGGTTATGGAGGATTTTCCCGAGAATGTTAGACATTTAGAACGAATTTTTAGAGAGAAAAAGGTGATAAGTTTAATGGATTGGCTGGAAAAAATGGAGACAAGATAGCAAATAAATATAGGGTTGGGGCAGGAAGAATTTCGTGGTTAAATTTAATTCAATTAGTACAATGGGGTAAGAAATGGAAGAGGAGACATGAGCATGAAAGGGATTTCACCGCATTTGAGCAGTTGGTTATGTCTAGAGAACTCATAGAAGGAAATGCATCAGCTAGGGGTATTACAAAGATGTTATCTAAAATGTTGCAGAAATCAGAAGAGCAAGCAGAAAATCTTAAAATAGTTTGGGATACAGAGTTTGAAGAGGAAATATCAAAGGATGAGTGGAACAAGATTTGGGATAGGCGAATATTGAAAAATATGTCTATAAGAATTAAAGAGAATTTTTATAAGCTAATTTGGAGATGGTATTTGACTCCGATGAGATTAAATAGAATAGATAATAAATGTTCTCCAATGTGTTGGCGAGGATGTCAGGAGTTGGGTACATATGCTCACATGTGGTGGAATTGTAAAAATGTAATGGATTTTTGGAAAATGATTTTTGAGGCAATGTCAGAAATTGTTGGAGCTGATTTAGAGGTTTGTCCTAAACTAGCTTTGCTATCAATAACGGAAAAGGTGATCGGTCCTCAAAATGTTAAAGAATTAATTATAAATTTGTTAACGGCAGGTAGACTAATGATAGCAAGGAAATGGAAAATTCAGCAAGTTTTCACTATTACTGATTGGTATAAAGAAGTATGGGATATGGCATTGAATGATATGTTGACTTGTAATATCAAATGCAAAAGGGGTCAATTAAAGAAAAATATTTTCAAGGATATTTGGGGTTTATTTCTGGAATATGTGTTAAAAAAGGGGAAAGGGAGTTTACCCTGTCAAGATATGTTGTATTTTTGGAATAATGAACAATTATAGAGTCATTGTATTATTTGGTCCCATGGTGATGGGAGCACTATATTAGTTATATGTGTGTGTTATTTTCTTTGTATTGTTTAAAATATTTTAAATAAAAAAAAAATGGAAAAAAAAAACTCTATACACTTTGGAATCTCACTTTGGTATGGAATACCTCTTTCCATATGTACCTGCTTATGCTTAAGGTCATTTATGGAGGCCCTCCTCAAGTACCCTCTCAATCTGAAGTTTGGAAGGTGGCTATAAGAAGGGCCTTCTCATTGGTGGCCCCAGGTTTATGGAATGCTGTCCCTATAGAGGCCTACCTGGTACCCACATCATTGTCCTTTCACTAAGATGGTTTTATTTCCCCAGGCATTTTCTTATTATGATTCCAGACAACGTATTATTTTACCATCTGTTCTATGCCTGGGATGTTATTGGAGTATCTATATGTGTAAATATTTTAGTCCCTATGATATTGATGGTGGTTTTATCTCTTTTTATTTGCTTCTGTGGTTTTAGCCCTTGTGATTTATATATTAGTGATTGTGCTGGTAATTGTGTTTATTGCTAGGTCTTCAGATTTTTAAAATTATTATTAAAGACTTCTATGTTGGATTTTACAATTTGACTGCAATGCTTGGAGAATGTTTTCTAAGGCATTTAATAAATCTAAATAATAAGCAAAGTGTATGTAGAAGCAATTCAGCCTTTTCCTGATGAGATCCTCCCTTCAAGAAATGCTGGGATTTTAAACCAGCAGGAGGGAACCTCAAATCTGCAGCCCATATCCAACCTCTCCCTTTTCATCAAGCCTCTTTCAACTCCCCCGTAGTCCCTATTAATTCAGCCCAATCTGTTTTTAACCCCCCATCAAGGCCTGTCTGGAAAGCCCAGCACAGTGATGCTTCCCCAATATTTCGGTGTAGTTATCCTTTCCTATGGGAAATATTGGTGTCAATCTGGTATACACAAAGCAATAATCTGCATACTGTGTGTTGCAGCCCTTAAATGCAGCAATACAAGGGATCTCATGTATCTGATGAAGGCGATTCTTGGCTACAACAGCTTGTGCCTCAAAACATTTGGCAGTCTTTAAGATGCAGGAGGACTCTTGGTTCTTAAGAATCAAGAACCAATTGTTGTTCCCAAAAGCAATGCACTAGGCAGCTGTATTGTGAACTTTAAACAGCAGAGCATCCTTAATACCGGACCAAATTTGCATCTCAGTTAGATCTTGAATTGCCAAATTGGAAGTCCGTGTCAAGTATTAATTTAATCATTAGCTGCCGTCTGCACCAGGAAGGCACTCCTCCTCTGCTGTAATAACTTTCACTTCATAATATCGTTAATGAGAACCTACTCGTAAAGAATTGTCATTGTCTCCGTGCATGTTTTTACTGCCTCAATAAGTGTTTATATTTGGAAACAGGTGGCTTGTAATAAACCTGCCAGCTCCTGCTAATTGAACAGGTGATATCTGAATAAATACTGATTGCTGAGCTGCGCAAATGGATGTTAGATAGAAATGTGTTCTTGGGTTTAGCGCTTCACTTGCACTTTCATAACTGGCCACTTGATGGCAACCTTGCACCAAAAAACTCACCCATTTTTTGAGCCCACTTCCATCTGGGCTCAAACTGGGTCCAGCTAGTATAAAAGTCAATTCTGTGCAGCTCGATCCACTTGTGTTGGATGTTGTCTTTCCTTCTTAACACCAAAAGCCTTCTTTTCTTTTCTTTTCTTTTTAACAATGAGATGGTCTTGTTCTTCATAGAAGTGCTGAATTATTAGACTGTCTAAACTACAGTTTCCGTATTGAATTTGCAATCTGCTAGAATTACAGGGTGGTAATTAGATTACAATGTGGACTGAATGATATCAGAATCAAGATGTGAATGAAAGGCTGTGATTTGATTGTCCTTTTATGCAGGCTGCTGTTTTGAATCATATAATCATGGAACTGGGAAAGAGCAGCTAAAATACCCACCCATTGGCTTTCTAAATATGAATCCACATACACTGAAACCAGGGTTTGCCATCAGTAAAGAGAAAATTCGGGTAAGGTGTCCCACATCAAGGGGTTTGCAGGACAGATAGCTGCAGGTGAAAGATGACTCAAGCAAGCCAGCCAAATCACATGCTAGGGGGGGAAAGGCACGTACTGGGGGATTGCTTCAGTATAAGCCAGTATGTCTGAAAGGCTATTTAGCTAGCTAAAAGCAGCATTTCCAATGCAACATGAGTGTAGCACGGTGAACAAGATGATGTAGATGAAACAATGTCAGCATGAGTTCTATTTCTATATATCCGGGTTAGGAATAAATGGTGGAAAGATCACTTCTATGTTGTTGCATGTTCGTTTCCATTCTTTTTTATACCCAAGCACCAACTTTCTACAGAAAATCAATCGATCTGTAACAATATTGGCTGGCTCTCTTTGCTTAGTTCAGTCAAAGATTCTGGAAGCTTTGCACATGTATAGTATATTCTCATTGTGGTCATACTGCATCATGGGAATTGGAGTCTTAAAGCTCAATAAACCATGCTCATCTCATGTAAATGTGCCACCTGAGAATAATGATAGTCTGACATGAAATGATTACAATATCAAAGTGACGTTGGTTTGGTATAAAGAATTCTTAAAATATTGTGAGAATGTATGTAGTTTAAGTGCAAAAAGTGTGAAATATCATGAAAATGTAGACATCACGAGAATGCCTAATGCTTATCCATAGAATTGTGCTTCATGAGCAGGCTCGTCAAAAGCACGGCAGATCCTAGAACAGCTACCAGAACGTTTGCATCAGGACTTGGTAATGACAGAACTGCAATATTCAAACCAAATGCTTATATTTTTTAAAATGCCAATTCTAAAATGCTTATGATGCGCAGGGGAACAAATATGTAATTAAACAAGCATAGTAAATTTGATTACAGACAATATACTTAATGCAGCACTAGAAATTGAAAAAATTGAAATAGTATAGTAAGGATTCTCTCTTCCTTATGTTAGCCAAAACATGCAAGTATCAGGCAGTTCCTAATCCAGAGGTAGGAAGCTGGTGGTGCCTACAGATGTATTGGACTACAGCTCCCGTAAGTCCCTGACCGTTGGTCATGATGGCTGGGCCTGATGAGAGCTTTGTTCCTAAAGATCTGGAGGACATCAAGTTGCCTGGCACTGCATCCATTGGTCTGGCTTTCAACCATGTTTTCGAATCCCTTTATTCTCATGAGGCCACCCACCAGTAACTTCTCTGAAATCAAGGTAGCCTCGTTAATGTTCTCCTGAAGTAAATAAAGAAAACTGAAGAATATGACGTGGGGTTACAAAATCTTTTATTGCCACAGATCTGGGACAGCTCTGCTGTGATAAGAGCCACAAATTAATTATGCAATTTAGTGGCAATAGAAATTGATATGCCCTCGCTTTGTTTGTGAGCACCATTTGATACTGCTGAGGTTCAGGCTCTTCAAAATGCAGAGATGATGATGAGGAATTAGAGTCAAGGGTGTTGCAAACTGTGTATGTTATCATTAGAATGTGTAGCTGGGAGATGGGGAACAGGGAACGGACCTCTTCAGATATGCAGGCCTCCGTTTTAATAAGACCTACCTCCCCATCTGTACAAATGCTGCGCTTGACATATCCAGGTTTTGATCCATTTTGTTTTGGTGATGTGCCTCAGCCTTCCTATCACCCATTCTTCACTGGAGAGATAATGAAATGGAGAGTGAAGAAGCCTTTGCACGGGAAAAGCAACACTATCAATGAAGTAGCCCAAGTTGCAGCTGAATGTTCTCCTTGCTTAAGTACACATGGCTGAGCGGCTGCTGAACTCTAACTGGCTTGTTAAGCATGACAAATATGTCTCTCAGATATATAAAGAGTAGTCCTTGGTCCATTACTGTCTTTCAGCACTCAGTGACCCTCTGTGGGAAATAAATAGCTGTTTTATCAGGCCAGCAGCTTCTAAGTATTCCAAGAGAAATCATGGTCCCATGGTGGAAAGGGCTGCACAAGCAAACCTAAGTGTGCTGTCTCTGCCCTCACCCAAAACTTCTAATGTAAAATGCAGAGACTGAGGAAAGGTATATCCACACAGGCTGTTTTTGGTATTATTTGTGGCTGGTATTCACAGAGAACCATCGTGCATCACATCCCATGATTGCTCCCTGTTTGCACTTCACTTCCCAGTGTTCTTCTCACACAAGTCCATGCACTTGGTTAAAGAGGTGCAAGTCTTTCACAGATCTGGTTCGGAATCCACACCACGCCTCTTCCTGGCCACTGTCACAGGTGCCCTCCACCAATCCCAGAGCCTCGTTTAAATGGAGAATTTCTGGCAAAGTGCCAGCACACGGAAGCAGCTTGCTAGTTTTGTCTGCTCCCTGTAAAACCCTGGATCTTAGAATATGGCATGGCTACTTTGTAGTCCTGAAAATGGGCTATGTTCAAGTACTCTGGTCACACCCCCTACAGCCCCCCACCAACATGCTGTATATAACTTTTATTGGAATGTGTGTGTCTTTGCACAGCTGCATTTAGCATTTGATTAATTCAATGCAATTTGGGAATCATAATTTGGATCCAGATCTAGTCATGCTTAGAGTAGACCAACTGAAATCAGTGGGACTTATTTATTTATTGTATTTATATCCCACCTTTTTTCCTGCAAGGAGCCCATGGCGGCTTACATAATCCTCCCCCTCCTCTTCTCCATTTTATCCTCACAACAACCCTGTGAGGTAGGCTAGGCTGAGAGACAGTGACTAGTTATGAGTCACTTAAGTCCCATTGATTTCAGTTGGTTTGCTTGAAGAGCTTTTCTACACAAGGCATTTATTGTGTGCTTGTCATTCCTTAGTCATGGTTGTTTATGTGTTCTTTAGATGACATTGTGACCCTCCACTTTTGCTTCTGTTTTAAAGAGCACTTTTCATGTTTCTTTTTTTAGAATGGGAAAGTGGAGTGTTATTTATGAAAGTGAAAGAAAATGGTGTTTTCCTACTTGTGTAATTGTGCTACTCTGCTATAGCACAACCCCACCTAGAGGTTATGTAGTGGAAAAGCAGGAAAGGAAGAGCTCTTTGGTATCTACTGCTCCTCCTTCTTACCACCACTGTTGTTTGAGCCCAAGCAAGAGGTGGGTGAACAAGTAGGTTGCAATGGGGAAGAGGAGGAGCAACTCCAGGGAGCTCTTGTGTTAGTGGCCCCTCGGTAGGTGCCCAACCATGCCTATCCTTGATGCCGGCCCTGGGTATGTGAAGTGCGGAGTGTGTTTTACAATAGAGAGCTTATGAGATTTGACGCTTGCCAAGATCAAAACAATCAAGAGACACCAAGTCTGAAGTACTCTTTGGGTATGTTCCTAGACTACCCTATGCAGATGCAACATATCAGACAAGGAGGGATACAAATTGGGGTCCTGACTGGTGCAGTGGGCATGCAGACAGTGACATAGGCTGTTGTGGAGAATGGGAAGTCTGTGCATGCTTCTTTGTCCAGTTATGTTGGCTCCAGGGCTTGGTTAACTTGTCTGAGCAGAGTGGTGGGGCTAGATTGTGGCACAGAAGGCATTCCTGTACACAGCGGAGGCTGGTCACTCTTATTGCGGTGGGGCTCCTTTTTGCAGGTTTTATTTGGAGCGTTCGTAGGAACTATCCACGGTGCTGAACTCCATCCCCAAAATAGGTTCACCGCCATGGAGCTCAAAGGATAGCTCCTATGAAGCTCCAAATAAAACCTGCAATGGAAAACGAGCCACACCGAAATAGGAGTCACCAGCCTCCCCTCCCTCCCTCCCATCCCCAGGAATGGCCCTGGCGTGTGCCAAAGGGGGCAGTGGAGAGAAAGAGCGACAAAGATTCTGGCACAAGCGTTTGTGGACATTCTCCACGAAGTTCAGCTGATGCAGTGGACTTTGTCCACAAAAGCTTACGCCAGCATAGTCTTTCAGAGGCCACCCAAGACTCTTTGTTGTTTTTGCTGCAACAGGCTAACACAGCTACCCCTCTGGAAGTTGTTGCAGTGAGAACGAGGGCTCTCTTGAGCCCCACATAAGGAAGGATCATCCACAACATTGAGTTTTGCGGTAAAATTATAGGTCCCGAGAATTCAAAAGGTTATGTTCAAAATTTGCATGGCAATACCTGAAATTCTTGCACATTTTTTGTGAATATTCTTTTCAGCTGTCGTGTAAATGTCTTTACATAAAACGTGTCTGTCATATATAAAGACAAAGATCTCAGAAGAAATCCTTGTGGGAAATTAGATTCCTTGCCAGTGCCACCACCACCCTCCACCAGTTCCCTCGAGGAACTGTAAGGAAGGTTTTTTAGTTCAACCTATCAAGGGAGCTGTCTGTGAAGGGTGCATCTTGCAGGGGTGTGAACTGGGAGTTGACTAGTGCTGTGCCGAAAATGACTTCTGCCTTTTTGGTCCATTCTCATTCAGTATGGTAGAAAAGAAATTGCTTCAAAAAAAAATTCAAAGGAGTAGAAAAAAATGGTGAAATTCTCATGGGCAGAGTGTGGTGGGGTTCTTGCGCTTAGCTTAGTTACAAGTTGGCTGAGGGGTTTTGTGTGAGTATACTGTCTTTCATTGTACAATCATCTCTCCAGTCATCTGTAGCCTACCTGGCTTCCCACACTTTAATTAAAGCCCAGGGGAAGACAGCATGAGGAACTCCTCCCATGGGGCTTTCTTCAGATTAAGAAGTGTGTGGGCAGCCAGGGAGGCTGCGGAGTGATGTGAGAGGTGTGAGTAAAAGGAGGGGGAAAACCACACAGCACCCTCCACCACCTCAAAATGATAAGGTAGACTCAAAAACACCACCAAAAGGAATTCTGAGAATGAGGCAGAAAAAAATGGAAACCTCTTTCATCAGGGAAGAAAACATCTGGGAAATAGGAGGACAAATTTGGGATGGCACTAGATCATAAGGCATAGCTCAGGACACTCCTGATTCTCAGCCCAGTCTGCCAGCCAAGTCACAAATAGGCTAGAATCTTCAAAGACCTCGGGTCAGAATTACACAGTCAGGTGACCAAAAAAGAAGCGTGAGAAAGAAGGATGGTGGAATATGTTTGGAAGACATTAATAAAGTTCTCATTTAGAAGCCTCTGGGTGAGCTTAAACTGGGGTGCAGTAACACATATGTAAAAAGAAGTAGAAGCTGGTGAACAGCCATCATTCAACAAGCCACGAGTAAGCCATCTCTTTCTGAATTTCACTCTAAGTTTTGCTCAGTGTACGTCTGTGTGGTTGGTCCCTTGCTTTCAGGGGTGCCATCACATCCTGCCTGAATGCTGGATGTAGTACTGCTCGTGGGATGAAGAAACGTGGTTTCAAGGTTCTGGAAAGGAAGTAGGATTTCCTTTCAGTAATCCTGGTGAAAGCAAAGAAATAAAAATAAAAATGAGTAGCTAACTATCTGACTACCAAGCAATTAAAACAAATTTAAACCGATAACCATGTCAGGAGACTAGATAAAAATAGAAAACCACACCAGAAACAAAGCAGACAGTCCACCAGAAGGATTAAAGGCAAGTTTGCATTCACAGGCTGTACCACAAGGATGTGGCTCACTAGGCCTCTTCATCTGGCCTGCAAAGGCCTCCCGTGAGGCCCCTACCCAAAGCACTGCCCCTTTCTGGCTCACTAGAAAACCACACCAAGTCGCACTTCCCCAGGCCTTTGCCTGGCCTTCAGTGAGCAAAGCCAGCTCACTGGGGTGCCGCTGCTTCAAGGTGCTCCCAGCTTCTTGAAGTGACAGTTCCTTGGAGCTTTGCTCACTGCTGCTCACCTTTCCCATCAGGAGAGGCAAGGGCTGAGTGATGCTAAGAGCAGCATGCCCTTCCTCCTCAGAATTTACGTGAGGGCCAGCCTCTCTAGCCATAAATGGAATTACAGATACAGTAATACCTTGGATTGCAAGCATAATTCGTTCTGGAACCGTGCTTGTAATCCAAAACACTCTTATATCAAAGCGAGTCTCTGGCAGGCGTGAGCGGGGCCGATTTTGGCCTGCTACGCCCACTCGAGGTGAGCGGTTACATCTCTACACTACTTGTCTTGCAAGACCTTGCTTGTTTATCAAGTAAAAAAAAAATTAAAAATTTTTGCTTGTCTTGCAAAACGCTCTCAGACCAAGTTACTTGCAATCCAAGGTATTACTGTAGCTGTACTTCATGGGCTTACCTTCAGTCTCTAAGAGTTCTCACCTCTATTTAAAGCCTCCTCTGAACTCAGCTTCATAATTTTAGTCAAAAGGGATATGTGGCCCTATTACCGTATTTTTCCGTGTATAAGACGCCCCCATGTATAAGACGCCCCCCACTGGGCAGTTTTGCAACCATGCGGTTCTCTCCTTGGCTTACTTCCGTGTATAAGACGACCCTCAATTTTTAGTCTAACGATTTTAGGAAAAAGTATAGTCTTATACATGGAAAAATACTGTATGGGATTGTGCCTTCCCCTTCTTTCTAGTGCAACGGGAGATTTACCTTTGGCTGAAAGCAGTTTCCATCTGTGGGGAGCAAAACATCTTCCTCAGCTCCTTCTTTATCTGGGGCTAACAAATAAGAGAGAAATAAGAGAGGGATTATTGCCACAGGACTGACACCAAAAGCCAGGCTAGGGTTTCCTTCAGCCCAGATGTGTCTGTTGGAAGATTGTGATTATAATTTATGACAGTAATTTCCAAACGTGAGCATGGGTTCTTCCAGATTCATTCATTCATTCATTCATTTTCTATACCGCCCAATAGCCGAAGCTCTCTGGGCAGTGTCCAACAATCAATTTTTTTAAAAATGCAATAAAATACGCCCTGCCTCATTCATGGAGGTCTAGACATTGTCATCTAGTGACTCTCCCATATTTTCTTACCACTTCTTCTGTCTTTTCCCCTTCCTGCAGAAAATCAATTAAAAAGAAAAAGATAGAACAGCAGCACAATGCTTTTTAACTGGTAGAGCTCTCAATCTGGAAGCACCCTGTGAGATAAATATTTTTTTTACAGTACCTGATAGCCTGTTAGCTTGTGAGCCCAGTTCAAGGTTCTGGTTTTGGCCTTTAAACCCTAAATGGTTTGGGCCCACATTATCTGAAGGACTACCTATATCTGTATGAGCATTAAGATCACTGTCTGAGGCTCTACTCTCTGGCCCACCAACAAGGGCCATTAGACTGGTGGGTACCAAAGATAGGGCTATCTCAGTGGTGGCCCCACTCCTTTGGAACTTCCTCCCCAGGGAGATACATATGGCTTCATCACTGCTTCTTTCAAAGAACAAACCTGAAGACACATTTATTCCAACCTGCATTTGCTGCTTAAAAATCATTAGCTGCTACTGGTGTGTGTGTGTGTTTAATTGTAATTTGTACGGTCATGTTTTTGTAATATTGTAAGGCGCCTTGTGAGGGCAGTACACCCTGAAAGGCAGATTAAAAGTCTTTTAAATAATAAATACATAAGTAATACCTTTGCAGTGTGACTGTTGCCACAAAGCTGAAGTCACCAATGAGGCTGGCATCCGTAACATAGCTATTTGGGAAGCATAGGTAGTACGGATCAGGCAGATATTTCCATGGCAGTGTCAGTCATGGTCCCAAAGGAGGAAGGCTTTAGTATGGGAAAGAGCAGGATCTGGGCTACCCATAAGGGACCAAGAGGTTGGGGATGGGATCAACTCCTGAATCCCAAACCAAGCGTTTATGCAAATGATCAATTCAAGACATGCTCCTTCTGCATTTTAGCCTTTGCAGAATAATCCTGTAACTCCTTATCCCAAAGAAGAAAAACAACGTCCTTTGCTGTGCAAGAAGGCAGCAGCCATGCTGAGGTCCACCCCTTTCTTTTAAAAAGTTGAATGATGATGCGCAATTTGCCATACGACGAGGTGGGAGTGCTTGGCCTGACACAAGGTGACTAGTCTCAAGACAAAACCCCATTAATCATACATCATGCATGGATTGACTTTTACCAATGGAATGCTGATGCCATTTTAAACGTATTTTCATTTTAAATGCCCCTTCAAGAGAATTAAATAATTGATTGGTGTTTTCTCTCGCCCCCACCCAAATGTCTTGTATTAATAACATAGATATATGTTCACTCATTTGAATCAGAGAGAATGCCTGAATGATGATGAGCATGCACATTTTAAAAAAACCCAATATGCACACCCGTTGCCCTCCCCATTTTAGAAATCAAAACAGCTTTCCCCTACTTTTTTTTTAAAAAAGAATTAGATCCAGACTAAGTTAGTCACACTTTATTTCTGTTGAACTCAATGGGACAAGTTACCGGTAGACATGACTCACTTAAGTATCCTTGATTTCAATGGAACTAAAACCAGACTAACTTTGTCTGGATCCAACCTATAGTAAAAATATTCTTCTTGCATTTTTGTATGCAAAACCCATATGAAATTGTAATCTATCCACCTTTGTGCTCTGCATTGCTCTGTTTTAAACTATCCCCATTGCCCCGGTACCTTGTTTACTCATCCATTCTTTTTACATCGGAATAGCTACACATAAGGTACCTTGAGTACTTGCTGCTTCAATATTCTGCTGCGTGGCTGTGGACTTGCAAATAGTCTTTTCTGGAGGGTAGTTCTTCGGCTGGCATGGGGTAGCAAGAAAGCAGATCTCAGGCACTGCATACATCATCAGGAAAACCCATCCATTTAGCACCGAAGCGACCCCAAGGAGAGGGTCGTCCCACCCGCTTTTGGCACCACTGTCAGGCAGGCCACCGAGGAGTAGCACACTGATCCATGCAGCCCAGATGGCTATGGAGAAGAGAAGAGTGAGGAAGATGTGTATCCCATGCCTCTTCCAGCCTTTGTATGGTCCGCAGAAGGTGAACATGGAGATCATGAAGGTGAGGGCCATTAAGACAAGCACATAGGTCAGAAGCATGACGAAGTCCTTGTTCCGTTGCTCTCTCCCCATTCTAAGCAAGTCTATGCCATCTCTTTCTACCGTGATGATGATGTATTTGACAGCTATGATAACCTGAACAAATGTCAGGCCCAAAGCATGTACCAGCATCGATAGCTGCGAAAAGGGGACCCTTCCTCTTACCAGCCTGATGAGGTTGAAGGCGTGGGTCAGAAGGCAGGAGAAGCAGAGAGCAAAAAGGACCCCATATAAGATGAAGCGGGTAGGGCCAGTCTTCGAATTGAGCTGGATGATGAATGCAAATGTGAGGCCAAGGATTCCTAGGGTACCCAAAATAAAGAGGAACTGAATGGGAACCATATTTTTCTTGTTTTTGTCTTTGACCATACAAGCAAGTGTGAAGAATGCCAAGAGGAGGACCAGAGAGGCCAGGATGCCTGCAGCAGCCACAGTCTCCAGACCGATGCCCCAGGCTTCACAGATGTCACAGAGGAAGTAATAATCAGGGTCAATGTTGCCACAGCCTGGAGGAGGTGCCATGGTGGTAGCCATGATGACAATTGATGCAGCTGCCCTAATTGGGGGAAGCAACTTCAGGAAGAAAAAGAATGGTGATAGAATACCCTCACACATGTATTCAGTGATCCAAAAATTAGAATGCAATTACTGACACTGATGTGTAACGCTGTTGTCAGGCAGGAAAATGAATCTTAATTTTGCTGGGAGGTTAAAATTAGCATTGACATAAGGTGACTTTCAAAACAAAACTATACTTTCATGTTGTTTTTCCACAAGGAAAAAAAGGACAACATTTTCCAGTCATTCTGCTTTGCTTTTATGATAGAAAAGTCCTTGGGGCAGTGAGTCTTTCTTCCCTAGACAGTTTAGGATGGTTGTTTCAGTCAAGGGTGCTCTAAGACACTTTGCCAGCTAAGGAAGAAAACCCAAATGGTGTTCCTCCTATACATATGGTAATGACAATGACAATGACAACAGCATAAACTGATAATCTGTCAGCCCTTAATGACATCCAAAATCTGCCTGAATCAATTGGCTCACTATGCCTAGTGAGAGGACTGATCCTGTTTTTTGTCCTGCTGTATATTCATTTTATGGAGTGTCCACCTCATTCTTATTAGTGTGCATAATTTTTGTTAACAGAATTTATTCCAAGTATTCATAGTTTTATATAGTTATCTCATAGTCCCTCTTAGACATCATGGGTTGGAGCCAGACTACGTTAGTTGAACTTATGTCCCACTGAAATCAATGGGCAAATTAGTTATGACTAAAGTCCTATTAATTTCAATGGGTACCACACACTACTAACTTAGTTTGGAATCCAACTCCTCTTGTTCATTTATATTTCCATCAAAAATCCCTTCTAATCTGAGGTTAGTCTATTCATTCTTTGATTCAGTGGGGCAAAACAAGTATGGCAGGATGTGGCCTGTGCTAAACAGATCATTGCAGTAGCCATTGTCTATGGCAGTTGTATAATTGTGCATATCTAGTATCAACATTATTAAATAGGTGGATGGAAACCATGTTTGGTAGGCCATGTTGGATCAGGAAGACCTGGGTTAGACTTCCTGCTCAGCATGAATCTCAGTGGCTATATGGCTATTTCAGTTTTCAGAATGGGGCAGGACAAGAAAATTACACTATACATTCTATTTCTATAAAACAACAGACCCTCATTGTTGTTTTACAAGCTAGTTGCTGTTTCTCTTTGTTGCCTGTTGAAGCCCTCTGGTCCCCACAAACACAGATTTTTGAAACTGAAGGCAAAATTGACAGAAGTTTGTTCATATACACAATACTTCCCTCAAAGGAAAGATTGACAAACTGCTTTCATATCATAACCATAATCCATTTTCTAATTATTATGAACAAAGCTCCCAAAATATGAACAGATCATTAAAAAGATGAGTGGATACAAGCAGTTCCTTATCTATCCCTCTTCTACTCTTTTTAGGCAGAAAAACCCTAGACCACTGTCTCAGCTTCTATGACTTACCTTTGCTGTGTTCTGGCTGAAAAGTGAGCCTTCGGGTGACTGGAGAATGAGAAATTCTGGTAGCTCCCAAAGAGTGAGGAAGAGAATAACCTCAACAGCACTTGATCTTGTCTGTCCTGTCAAACATAATGAGCCTGCCTGAGTAGCACTTTGAGGGACAAAATCTATATAAGCACTAAGTTTATTATTATTTCCATTGTTATGGCTTCTTTCTTGATTAGCAAGGCAGCTAAAAAAATTAGGAAGACACACCTATTCTGGTTCCACCAACAAGAACCTGGTCATTGTGAGAAACTCACTCCTGGACCCAATATTCAGTTAATGTGTAATATAATATTTCTAGTACATCACTGCACTTTTTCATTTTTTTGTGATTTAAAGTTTTCTTTTGCTTGCAATATGTGTACACATGTGCACACGCACACACACATGGATCTCAGGTACCAAAAGCTGAAAATATCTAAATGCATTTTGTTAACTGTTGCACAAAAAAATAATTACATTGCACTCCTATACATGTCTACTCATAAGTAAGTCCTACGCAAAGAATTGCACTGCATCTTCTACAAGTAAAAGTTTAGACTCCCTTCCCTAATTGCTTCCCGGTGACCAGGTGGGTGGGGTTTTATAAACTGGCAGCAGAAAGAGGGGGGAATCAATTCTTTTTTATTCAAGTTGACATGCCCAGTGGCTTACACTGGTGCATGAGAGCAGGTCTTATGTGCACCCAATTTTTTTAAAAAAATAGAGAATCAAGTCAATTTTTATTTACTTGTATTTATCAATAATTAAATCTGCAGGCCATGCTTCAGCCAAGAAGGCCCCCAGAGTAGCTTACAACACATGATTAAAAACATGAAAAATACATTGCACATGCTCCTGCTCCTATGGGTGCAGCACCTGTGTTCAGAGGATTCCCACAGACCCAACAGAGCTGTTTTGTAAAAATTGTCAGCTAGGGCGACCAAGGCAATTTGTGTTCTGGAGGCTGGATGAAAGCCTGATTGAAATAGAGCTAGATCATCTGTGTCATGCCAAAGGACCTGAAGCCGATACTCCATCACTGGCTCAACCACTTTAGTTGTGAACTGCAAATTTGACACTGTAATTCCTTATAACAAGGAGATCAAATAAGGCTACTTCAGCAAAGGTCCTACAATGGCTTCCTTGAGGGCAGATGACATTACTTTTTTCTGCACAGATGTGTTAATGATAATCAAAATTGAACTGAACAGCTTCCTTATATCAGCCACGATGAGTAGTGATCAAGTGGATACATACAGAGTACGAGCAAGAAGCATCTCATCTGAATCCTCCAGTGTTCACAACTGAACTGAAACTCATCGAAAAACAAGGAAGCTCTGGATACTCCTTCTATAGACTCTGTTCGGAACTGTTCCTAAAGTGGGATCTAGGTTGGAAACCCATTTTATCAGCAAAACATTCAGCTACACTGTCACAGCAGGCTACTGACTGTTCTAATGGTCCCATGAGTTTAATTCTCACTTAGAAAAGCTCTGCTGGTTGAGACTGAGCAATCACAATGGTGGCAGGAAAGAAAGATCTCTGTTTTGACAGTTTCACCACAAGTTTTCTTTCACTTGCACTCAAGATGCCATCTCTGCTCCTTTATTGCTCACAAATCTCAGTAAACCAGGGAGAGGCCTGAGTTCTGGATAGCAGGAAAAGGCATCTAGGTTCTGCTGTATCAGCACCCTGACTGTATTCCCTATTCCAGGAGTCCATAAGACCATAAGAGTCGCTGGCCAAATGAGCCAAATACTCCACTAGGGTGGACTGGAAACCATCTGAGCCTAAAACACGGTGAGGTGGACATGTGGTTGCCATGGCAACCATGAGGCCCTACCTGTTAAGGAGGCCTTGGCTTGGAAACTGAAGTCCACTGGGACCATAAGCCTGTGTGTCCTCAAGAGCATGTCCAAGACCATTTCTGTCAGCAAAGCTAGGGAGACTGTTAGCTAGGAAGCAGTGAGGTTGGTACAGTGACAAAGCCACTTTTCTGTTCTAACCACCCACCACCAGATACACATATTCAAAATGGGCTATATTTTAGACTGGACACCTAGTAAGGAAGATAGAATCCTTATGAAGTGCTGCAGCCCCACCTCCCTACCCAATGACCCTGGATTGCTCTTATAAAAAATAGTCATCTGGAAGCAACTGGGGCCCTCTGCCTCATCTCCAGCCAGGTCTTCCTAATATATATGTTTATTCATTTAAAACAAAACAAAAGGGCATACATTATATACATGCATCATTGCTACAAGCATTGCTCATGGTGCTTTTCACAGTTCATGTGCTTTTTGAAATTGCAATGTTAAACTGTAATGTAATATTAAACCAGTTGTGTGGGTTTTATTGAATATTTAATTATACCTTGGTTAAATATCATTACATTTTGGAGGAGGCATTTCAACTGTCCATTAGAGGTTGGTTTAGAAAGAGCTTCCACTACCGAGCTTGCCACAAAGAGGATTTCAAAATTCTTCAATCGTTGAGTAAAGCAGGGAAGTTAGTGGGGCCAGGCCTGCAGGAAAACAACCTCAAAATTGACCTTTCTTCTCAATTTGCATAGGATTTTTGTTCAGCTTCCTAGAACAGGGCCCATCCCAGGGCCTCTTTCGTCGTCTATGGAAGTGTTCCCCAACCTTGGGTCCCCAGATGTTTTTGGCCTACAACTCCCAGCATGCCCCAGCCAGCATAGCTGTCTGGGGCATGCTGGGAGTTATAGGCCAAAAACATCTGGGGACCCAAGGTTGGAGAACACTGGTCTATGGTATTAGTCTTGCTTGCCAGCCTTGCATTTCATCAAAAAGGTGGCTTAACTCTGTTTAAATAAGAGGATATTTCAATGCCTTGCTCATACTAAAAATAAGGAATGGCTTCAGATTGGTAGTAGGGAGAGGGCCATTTTCCAAAGCTCGATGGAAATCTTTAAAAGCAATTCAGGTTTTTGGCAATATGTGTGTAATATAATGTAATATATACGCACAGAGTAGAATTAATAGTTCTACATGCTGCTAAAAATCGATTAGAAGTTTAGCACAGGCTGATCTCCTCTCCTCAAACAGGAGAGCCTCTCTACAGATTAGAAAACAAGAATTCAGCAATGCCGAGATCCATTCAGCGCAAAGTATTTTATTTTGGGATAAGCAGAAAGGTTATGAATGGGCTGACAAAAAAATGGTTTGTCGCTGGCATGAACGCTCAGCAAAGATGGAGTACCTAGACGCACAGTATTCCATCTATTTCTGTCAAGGACGCCATTGTTACCAATGATCCCAAATACAATAAATTAGTTTTCTGAACAGCTTTATAGTAGCTGTTATACATCTCTAGCTACTTACAGTCCAGTTAGAACTGATGTGTTGTTAGATAGATGTACCTGAAGTGCTCTTTCTGAAGAGCAAGCAGTTACACTTGATAATCCTATTGCAAAAGAGGAATTGCTCTGACTACAGCTGGCGTCGGGTTACAGTCCAGCGACCCCCGGAGGCAGCCTTCCAAAGCTACCATGAAAATTGATCAGCCAAGGCACAAAATCTACTCAGCTGCCCTTTACCCCAATGACTGATTGAGAATGAAAATGAATAGAGCATACTGCCTGGCTGGCTAGTCTATTCAGGGGGGAGCCGACTCGACTACCCTATTTGAACAGCAGAGCTTTACAAAACCCTGGATGGGGAAATGCCTTCCTAATCTGATTGGGAGATACACAGAGGCACCTCTTAAGTATGTTTAATTCCATTTCCCCAAATACTCCCCTTACCCATTAATTATGAAGGGCCGTTTAAGTTGATAGATGACATGCACAGCAAGCTGAGGAACAAATCCTGTGAACGCACAGAAGAGCTACTGACAGCCCAGTCCTAAGCATGTTTACTCAGAAGCACAGCTGATTAATTTCAGTCCTAATTTGTCCTAAATGTTCAGCAGTGCTTGATTAACGGCTATCACTGGTTATTAATGGGGTGCCAAACTTCTTGGCCCAGCAGACCAGGGGGAGGCGGCGGCTTCCCCTTTGAATAATATCCCCGGACAAGGAGAGGGATTTACCCTCATATTGTGTGATGAACCACTGAAAAATTGCTGGCGGACTCAGGAGAAGATGTGCTCAGATAGTGCACAAGCATTTCCCTATTTCACAAGCGCAACCTACACAATCATCCTAACAAGTACCGGTATGTTTTGCAATGGGATGGGGAACCTCTTTCAGCCTGAGGGCCAGATTCCAGTGGTGGGCAAGCCAGGGGGCAGGGCCAAAATACTCCAAATACCAGCATACTTTAGCTTAAAGCTCTTGCTGATGGTAACTAAACCTTAGGAGAGGCCTTTCAACCTTTTAGAATGGGGAAAAAACTGCACAAAAGCTGGGAAACCACCAAACAATTGGTGGTCAGGGGAAAGGGGGTGGGGCCTTCTGGGGAAGCTGGATTTAGCCCCCAGACCTAAGGCTCTGTGCCCATTTTACAAACTCAAATGCATAGATCTGAAGACCCTGACTCTCTTTTGTTTGGGATGATGATGATGATGGTGATGATGGTGATGATGATAAAAAAGCAGTTTATATTGTTATTGCTGTTTTAATTTTGATACTTTATTTGCAAAAAGTATCAAAATTAAAACAGCAATAACAATATTGCTGCAGATTCTTTGGCAAGGCCTTTTGTTTTCTTTTGCTTCCATAAGAGCCGTGCAAAGGTCATGGGGGAAAGCCAGGGCTTATCACAGCAATGGGCTCTAGCAGATCCCTGTTTTCCTACTGCAAGCTCCTTCTGATAAACATTGCAACACAGGACATATCCACACTGCACACCTAAACCTGGCCATTCCTTCTTTCCCGGGAGGAAAGCTAAGCCTAAGAGCAAAAGAAGCGCTCTGCTGGACTGGATCAAGGGGCGTTTAGTCCAGCATCCCTCACAGTGGTCTATCAGATGCTTCTGAAGCCGGGCACACAACCGTCCTCCCCCACGGTTTGCCTCCCAAAAAGCTGGTCTTCAGATCGGAGGATAACGCCTTTGTGGCATGGAAGTGCCATTTAGCTATCATGGTTGATAGTCAACAAATTTGTCTGGTTTTCCTTTAAAGCTAGTACCTGTCCTGTCCCCATACCTTGTGGCTGTAAATTCCTCAAGTTAGGCTGCAATTCTGTATCAATTGGGAGAAAGCACACCTGAATTCAGTGGAACTTGGGGTACAATCCTATAGCATGTTTAGACATAAAAAAGGCCTTCAGTTTCCAGCATGCCCCAGCCAGGCCTTTTTTCTGCCTAAACATGCATAGGATTGTATCTTTAGGGTGCTTCCAGATGAGGCTTTCATCACACTGTCTGTCACCCTGCCTTATTCACAGACTTTTATGGGTGCTTCACATTACCTTTTACCCGCCCGTGTTTTCCCACTGCTTCTTTCTCCTCTTTTCTTAATGCAGGAAATCCATTAGAGAAAGACGGAATTGCTGCAAAATGCTTTCTAATTCACAGCACTAGGACTAGGAGCCCTCCATCTGGAAGCACCCTTACTTCTGAGTAGATACATAACAAATTGTGCTGCTAGTAAATTAGTTGATCGTATTTATTTCATTTCTATACTGCCTAATCGCAGAAGCTCTCTGGACGGTTCACATAAAATATAAAACATAGCATAAACAATAAAAATATAATAGCTACAGAATAAAACCAAAGGAAACCCAAAGTTGATTATGCATTGTTAGAAAAAACATGACCTCTTATTTCTTCTAAACATATTTAATCATTTATTTATGACATTTATACGCCACCCTATAACAAAAGGCGCACAACTTGGGTGGCTCACACAATAAAACAGATTTTAAAAACAGTCTGAAAACAAGAGGAATAAAAAATACAGTAATGATTTAAAAGGTGTAACATTAATAAAAACCTAAAATCTACTATGAACCCTGATTTCTAGTTTTATGAGAGAGGGAACAATTCTTCTCTGTCCATTTTCTCCATATAGTGCATACTTGTATTTTCTGTCATGTTCTCAATTTGTCACCTTTATTTCTAAACCTTTGTGATTTAGATATGCCTGTCCAAAAAGATATGTCTGCCCAAATGGCTAGAGAATCCAGTGCTGAAGAGAAGGTCCCTTGCCCACGTGTGGAGCTTCTGTCAATCAGCATAGCTGAGTTATGGGTGCAAACGTGAAGCTGCGTAGCTATGCTCATGCAGGGTGGTGACTAAGGATGCTTCCCTGGCACAAGAGCAGATAGATATAATCCTACTACCTTCCTCACACATTGCTTGATAGGATTGATGGGATGTTAAGATGTGCATGGCCAAGCAGGAACTGAGACATCGTATTGGTTCATATTACATAAACCTGTTTCATTTTTGTTTTTTTAAATGCCACTTATTATCTGGCAGATCAGTGGTACATAGCATGAGCTCTGTGCTGTGGGCTAGCCGTTTGCCAGATGCACATATCCATCTTAAAACAGGTGTTTGCACAATGGTGATATTTACTCCTCTGCTAAGGAAAATGAATTGTAGGTACTAATTAACTATACCAAATAGCTCTACAGAGCTCCGTTGTTAAAATATTTTACAATTAAATCGTAATCTTCACTGTTCAAAGGAGGGAGGACAAATTGTTCAGCATGAAGCCATGCGCTAGAAACGGAAGCTCCTGCCAATCTGCATCTTGTAACTGTAAGCAGTGAACATAATTTGCATTTAAATAACATGAATGCGGTGGCTGCCAAACCGCGGCAGGAGGACATGTTGCTCTCACTCACATTCTTTGATGATATGTGAGAAAGATCAATGCATGTTAACAACCTCAGATAAAAGTCAAGCAGGTGCTGAGGCTGCCCTCAATCTGCTATTCAGGGGTACTTCTGGTTCAGCCCCCCACACACCGAGTAATATGTTCAATACTTGCAATGTGATCTTTGAAGAGTACATCCGCCTGAACGCTTTCTGTATTTTCCGTCTGGTATCATACCACGCAGCTAGGAGATGGAAAGTGCACCAGGAGTGCAGCACAGACTGGATGTGCAAGAGCAACCCTTGAATCAGAGCCTCGGAGATGAAGAATGAACCAAAGGTCCATCTAGCAGAGCATTCTGTATGGAGCTGCAGCCAGCCAGATGTCTTTGGTATATTTACAAGCAGGGCATGAAAAGCAATAGCCCTCTCCTGTTATTGGTCCTCAGCACCTGTTGCTCCGGAGGCATCTTGCTCCTGAACAGGGAGGTTCCGCTTAGCTCTCAAGGTCCTCCATAAGTTTGTCTAATCTTTTTAAGAACTCTCTAAGACAGGGGTGGCCAACATGTAGCCCCTGCCGCCACACCACCAAAATTCACAGTGGCGAAAAAACCCAGCGGTTTGCCTCAGAATGTCAGGAGCAAACTGGATCGAAGGGTTAGAAAGGATAAATTTAGCTTGAAAAAAAAGGCTAAATGTGTCCTTTTTAACCCTCCATAGCAGTTTGTTGCCGAAATTCAGCGGCAAACTGCTAATCCCCCCTGCCCGGCTGCCAGTGAATTCACATTACAAAATAGAGACGATGCTACTAAAATTCTCACCAATATATCTCTTTTGGAAGGCATTCCTAAATCAATATGGATGCATCCCTTCACCATGTCAAAGACATGCCCACTTGGCCCTTCCTTTGTAGCACAGTAGCAGGACAGGAGCCTGCCCCATGTGGCCCCCAGACAGCCTCCCCGGAGTTGCCCACCCCTGCTCTAAGTGAATGGACATCATAGATTTCATAGATCGTAGAGTTGGAAGGAGCCTACCAGGCTATCGAGTCCAACCCCCTGCTCAATGCAGGAAACTAGAGGAGGGGTCTCCCATCCAAGTAATCACCAGGCCTGACCCTGCTTAGCTTTCCACGCTCAAGACAAGCTGAGCCAGCGTAAGCCACAGGCCTGTCTACTAGATCTTGTAGTGGTGAATTCCACAAGTGTTGCTGCTGTGTAGACATACATAGCTAGAACTGTGAGCCTGCCACGGACCGACACCCGCTTCCAAACTGAACCAAGCTCAGGAGCGCTTTCCTGTTTCTAGAACGTAGCTGCGCAGAGCACTGGCCCTTGTGACAATCATGGCATCACCTCCTTTCCTGTCTGGCTGTTCAGAGTTCTGGCTGGACCTTGTGTCAATCATGAAGCCATTCTCAACCTCCTCGGGAACAATGTTAAGAATTAAACAAAAACAAAGGATTGGCTTTTTTTTTTTTTTAAAGGTACAAACCAGCCGCAAGCCTGCCTGAACAGGCAGGACAGGGTTGGGGCGGGGGGGGGGGGATGCAAACCAAAACTGGAGTTGGGAGCCAGGTACATGTAACACTAGAGAAGCAAAGGTGTGGAGAAGCAGAATTTAAAGTAGAAAAATCTGCCCTGATCCTAAATGGATGTGTATCTCTATGCAGCCTCAATAATGCACTGTATGAAAATACAAAGAACTTCCCTTTGTCTGTCCTGAACCTAAAATACAAGAATTCCCTCAGATACTGAATCAGTGTGGTGTGTAGTGCTTAAGGGTTTTGGACTGGGACTTGGGAGATGTGGGTTTTATTCCCCACTCGGCCATGAACCTCACTGGGTGACTTTGGGTCAGTCACTGACTCTCAGCCTAACCTACCTCACAGGGTTGTTGTTGTGAGGATAAAATGGAGAGGATCGTGTAAGCCACCTTGGGCTCCTTGCAAGGGGAAAAATAAAGGCCAGATATCAATGTAAGATAGACAGACAGACAGACAGACAGGAATGCTAACCAAAAGACATGCTTAATATTATGGAACATAGAGGAAGCATCCCTCAGACTCAGATGGCAATAGATCCAAGGTCACAACCACTCTTCCCTTCCTCTTGAAACTGGCAGAGAGCAGCTCACTTGGGGCTCATAGAAGGATGGGCCCGTGTTTTCTGGAACACCTTCTAACCCCCATGTATTTAAGGCAGAAGCCGTAAGACAGCCTTCTGCAACCTGGGGGCCTCCAGATCTGTTGAACTACAACTCCCATCATCCCAAGCCAGTGGCCATGCTGCCTGGGGGTGATGGGAGATGTAGTCCAACTCATTTGGAAGGTCCTAGGTTGGGGAAGGCTATCCTAATTTCTCAAAAGCGACTGTTTGCATCTCCTCAAGGGGTGAAGTGTATGAGTTTCCCCTCCATTGGGAACATGAACTCATGTACCTGCCTGCTGCTGGGGAGATGTTCATGTCCCCATCTTGGACACTGCAAAAGGCAGCAGAAAGCTTGTCACCCACAAACACCCATTTAAACAGAACACACGTGTGCACCACCTCAGATTTTCAGTTGTTTCTTTGGCAATAATTTTTGACAACTAAACTATTAGTTTGTTCAACAAAATTATACTTATGATGGAAGCAGTTACACCCTTGCAAATATAAAAAGCATGGTATTTTTTACAGGAATGGGTGCTTAATAACAGTCCATCAAATCCATATTTAGATAGAAAATTGCATAGTTGTTCAGAAGCTGACAGGCTTTGGCAAAAGATACTGGGTGTTCCCCATTTGGTTGAAATTCAAGCTCTTATTTAGATACTTTAATGTATCTCAGCAATTATGTGAGGAAACAGGGATTTACAGAGTATGAAAGGATCCAGTGTTTAAATGCAGTAGTCAAACTGTAGTTTGCACCGAGGTTCTCCATCCCTCAATTTGAGTCTACCCTCATGCATCAAAAGGAGAGATGCAAAATAATCTAGATCAGGGTGGGCAACTTGTGGTCCTCCAGACTTTTTGGCCTACCATTCCCATCATCCTTTGTCATTGGCTATGCTGGCTAGGGCTGGTGGAAGTTGTAGGCCAAAACATCTGGAGGGCCACAAGTTGCCCATTCTAGAGCAAGGGCCTCTGTTGGAGTACAACCAGGGATGTATGTGTATACCACACATGTCTACAAATACATGATATGCCCACATAATATGGTATAGCCAGTCCATCACTCAGCTTCTTGAGAATCTGTCATTTTTATTTCACACTATCCTTTTTTTTTTTTTTTAAGGGGTTTCATTAAACAAACACACATACACCATTGACATATTTAAGTACATTACAAAATAGAGACGATGCTACTAAAATTCTCACCAATATATCTCTTTTGGAAGGCATTCCTAAATCAATATGGATGCATCCCTTCACCATGTCAAAGACATGCCCACTTGGCCCTTCCTTTGGCTGGCATTTATTTAGGGCCTTTCTGATCCTTGGACCCAATTATAAATCCAGCTTGCAATCTGGGACACACTCTTCTTGATTGTTCTTCCATTTCTTTTAGTGCCCCCTCCCCCCGGCTAGGTCTTTAAAACTGCTCTTCGGGTTCACATAAGAATAGATGGAGATGAAAAGGAGGACTTAGTACATCCCCCCCCCCCATTAGCAGGGCCAGTGGCTGTGCACAATGGGAGCTGCAGTTCAGCACATCTGGAGGGCCCCAGGATGGGGAAGGCTGGCTTAGTGGATGGGGATTGGGGAAGAGGCAGAATGAAAACAAAAGGATGAGAGGAAAAGAGGCAGTGCCAGAGAAAAAGACCAAGAGTGTGAGAATGGAGACACTGGGAATGAGAAGAATGGACAAAAGAGGACAAAGAATGAAAAGGGTGAAAGCAGAAGGGGGAAAAATGAAGCAGAGAAAAGGGTGGAGAAGGGAATGTGGCAAAAACGGAAGAAGAATGAAGGCATGCAGGGAGGAGGGCACAACTGAAGGAGAAGCCAGTGAGTAAGGGTGACTTGGTTCCATGAGCCACGTCTGAGACTAATACCTTGATTCTCTAGATACATTCCAACAGAACTAGGTGGCTGGAAAGCAGGGATTGCACACAGAGTTGCAGCAACACACGGCCACTCGAGAGACTCTGTGGTTGTTCTGAGCAGACATCAGTAACCTCCCTGGATTATGTTACCCCAGTACTCCTGCTCACGTAACCACCAGCCGAGGGGGAAGACCACAGCGCAGTGGTAGAGCAGCTGCTATGTATGCAGAAGGTCCCAGGTTCAATCCCCAGCATCTCCAAGTAGGGCAGAAAAAGGATCCTGCCGGGAATGCTGGAGCGCTGCTGCTATTCAGTGTTGTGTAGACAGTACTGAGCTGGATGGATCAATTGTCTGACTCAGTATAAGGCGGCTTCCTGTGCTACCATTTCCCAGTATTGAAACCACCAGTGGCAACCGAGGAGCTGCCTTTTTTCACATGTCCCCTTCTGCTCTTTGAGATCTGGAGATAAAAGCCTCTTGGCAGCTCCAGCATACAGGCCTGTGGCTCACGCTGGGTCAGCTTGTCTGAGCGTGGAAAGCTAAGCAGGGTCAGGCCTTTTTGTTACTTGGATGGGAGACCCCTCCTCTAGTTTCCTGCATTGAGCAGGGGGCTGGACTCGATAGCCTTGTAGGCTCCTTCCAACTCTATGATCTATGAAAATCTTTTAGGCTGGTGGCTACCACCAGTTTTGTTTCCATTAGCCCACCCACCCAAACATGTGCTGCCACTCAAGCTTTGGAATCAAGCAGTCAGGACATTTCTTTTCAGGCAGACTTTTAATTTTGTTAATGATTAGATGTTGTCTTATTTCTGGCTCTTGGTTTTTAATCTGTAAAACCAGTATCAGAGGCAGTATGCCTATGTACACCAGTTGCTGGGGAACATGGGCGGGAGGGGCTGGAGCACTCATGTGGGAGATCCAGTTGCAACTCTCCCAGTTGCAACTCTCCCTGCTTGTGGGATCCCGTGGGCAGCTGGTTGGCCACTGTGTGAACAGAATGCTGGACTGGATGGACCCTTGGTCTGATCCAGCAGGGCTCCCATGTTAAATGGGAAAATTAAAAAAATGTAATTGCTGGGAGAGACTTGCCTCAGCAAAGACAGCTTTTGCACGTGTTGTGCTGTGCAGATGGTGGTTGTGCTAGGGAAACCTTTGCTAACCTGGTGCCCTCCAGGTGTGTTGGTCTACAACCTCCATCATCCCCAGCCAGCATGGCCATCGGGCATGCTGGCTGGAGATAATGGGAGTTGTAGTCTGACACATCTACAGGGCGCTAGGTTGACAAATGCTGCACTAGTGTTATGGACACCTATTGGACAGCGCTTACTGGACAGCGCCTATGATGTCACTATCTGGTATATCACAAGTCATTGCTTTGCAGTGCTATGTTGAACAGCTAATATTCAACTGCTTTTCTCTCCTCCTTTTTTGCTGGAAGCCCTGAACTCCTTCCCTCCCTCCTTCCCTTCAGCACTTGGCCCACATACAGTAATACCTTGGATTGCAAGTAACTTGGTTTGAGAGCGTTTTGCAAGACAAGCAAATTTTTAAATATTTATTTAAATTTTTTTTACTTGATATACAAGCGACGTCTTGCAATACAAGTACTGTAGTACGGCTTAAATTAAAAATCTCTGTACAAATTTTTTTGGGGGGATTTCGTTTTGATATAAGAGTGTTTTGGATTACAAGTACGTTTCCGGAACTAATTATGCTCTCAATCCAAGGCATGACTGTATTGTACAACTTTTTAGGAGGCCGTATCTCAAGTGCAAGGCTAGCACCAATTCCTTCCCTTCTGTAGAACTGAAGATACTGCTTCTTGTGTCTAGTGCTAATAAAGCACCAAAAAAGGAGCAAAGGGCAGCATCTGTGAATTTCCATTGAGATAGCTTCACGATGTCCAAAATGCCTTTCGGATGGCACTCAAGTCTTCCCCGATGGCACAACAGCTCTGTACAGCAGCTGGTGATGGTGGCTGTTGCCAAGGTTGCTATTCATTTTAATGCAGCCAATGTTGCAAGTATAAGGAATGGGCTGTAAAAACGGGTGTAAGTGTAAGAACATCATTTAGGCAGTTTGTGGACTGTACTGTCAGTGTACCATCAGCTATTTTAGTACCTTATTTGAGCACTTGGACTAAGGACAGAAATTCTCTCCCAATTCAGGTGGCTGTAACAGGTTGGCAACGCCTGCAGGAAATGCCCATCTGTTAACAGATGCCAACTTTGCTGGCTTGTATGTACAGCTGGT
Organism: Shinisaurus crocodilurus; assembly: GCA_021292165.1. Lineage (NCBI taxonomy): Eukaryota > Metazoa > Chordata > Lepidosauria > Squamata > Shinisauridae > Shinisaurus > Shinisaurus crocodilurus. The sequence continues at coordinate 249,353,910 of CM037879.1, forward strand.
TAATTATCCCTCTGGGCACCCTTAAGAAGAGATCAATGTGAGGCCACGAGTGAAGGGGCAACATGAACATGTTAGTCAAGAATTAGGGCTTCTTCCAATTAGTGGTGTAGTTTTTTATTTAGATTGTGGAATGCAGGGAACTGGTGGAATGCAGACAGCCCTGGTTAGTTTGAATGGATACTTTGCCCTCTGACAATTAGAAGCTCAGGCTGCTCACTTGTTCTGATGCCACAGAAATCCAAATTATATTTTCAGGTTCACTCAACATGTTTTAAATATATTTATCTTTATTGAAAAGTATTTTACTATCATCATTCTGTTTTGGGCAGAAACTAGTCCAATAAATTTAACTTGTGTCTTATGAAAGAAATGGCAAGCAAAGAATACATCTTCATCATCATCATCATCATCATCATCATCATCATCATCAGTAGTAATTTTTTAAATTAAAAGTATTTTTTATTTAAAACATTTTTTAATTAAAAAGCTATTTTTTATTAAAAGCTCAAAACATGCTGGGTGAACCTCATTAAACCCCCAGCTTTCTATGGCATCTGTAGATATTTTTCTTCCTATTCCCCCCCCCCCCCCAACTGTTGCAACTTATTGCTTTTGGATGGCTAACTTTTTCAACAGCCACACCTCATTGCGTCGCCCGTAGGGTTTCATGGGAGGATCGTAGCCGTTGCAAAAATAAAAGTCTTTGTGGCAGATTTCCTCATTTCCTATGGCAGAAGTCAGCTTGGCTGCATAATTCACATAATCCACTTCTTTGGCATAGCCTCCAAATTGCCTATAAGAAAAAATAGATATGTTGGAGTGTCATGAGCTGAGAAATTGCATAGAAGGAAGCCTTCCCCAATGTGGCGCAGGGTAGTGCCCTCCTCAATCCCAAAGGAATGCGCAGTGGAGAACTGCCTGCTGGATTGTGCCTTAGGCTATTCAGTGGGAGGGAGGTGACATTTGAATTTTCTGCAGCTTGTGTGCAACCCTGTCTCTGAATATGATACTCTTAGTAGATTGAATGGACATCGTACGGAGAAAAGGCTGACCAGAACTGGCCCAAGACAATTTGCTGCCTGAGGAAAAGGACAACGTGATGCCCCCAAGCCATTCTATGTACAGAAGGTGACTGGACTGGCAGTTGAAACTTACTTCAGTGCTGGTGATAGGACAATATCTGCCAACACACCTAGGCTGGTTTAGGGGGTGCCGGGCAGGCTGTTCTACAAAGGAGAGGAATGGCCGGGGGGCTCAGGAGGAATGGCTGGGGGGCTGTCACTGATGCCTCCCAGCATCTGCCACCTGAGGTGGTTGCCTTACTCCACCCAATGGTAGGGCCGGCCCTGGGACTGGCTGATATGTGACCACGTTTCTCAGGGTCAAACTACACATGGTGTTGGGAGAGTTGCAAATGGATCTCCCACATTTTATTCTTCTTCTTGTTTCATAGCAGCTGGGAGGGGTGGGTGGGGGTTTGAATCCAAGCAGGACTATGATGCTGGCAGAAGATGGGGTTTAACCCTTCCCCCCATCTCATTTTCCTAAGGAAAATCCCCACCCACAAAGCAGCTGTTGGCCTCATAGGGAGTTAATGGGGGGTGATTTTAATGAGGGAAATGGTGCTGGGGAAAGGGCTAACCCCCGCCCCCCTAGAACCATACTTCCAGTCAGATTTGGGGCCCCAAATAGAAGCTGCTATTAAACTAATAGCAACAGAGGAAAATCTGAGCACAGATCTTCTGACATCACACCTAGTTAAGTCCTGAGCAGGAGCTGAGGGTGAAATTGGATCCCTTTCAACTCTGCGATTCTGCAATAATCTCACAGACAACACCTTAAAAGCCCATTAGGCCATCAAAGAAATGTTGATAATGGCTCATGTAAGAAACCGTATAAAACCCAATACTGTGATCAAGAAGGAAAACAAATCTCTGATTAACCATATCTTTTAACTCATGACTTTTCATTTTATCCGATTAGTCAAAGAACAAATCTAACCCATTCTTGGTTATTATGGGGGCTGGGGGGGGGGGGGGATGTGAAAAGAGATTTATGGGACTTTGGTTTAAAAAAAAAGAAAGAAAAGAGGATCAACGCCAGGTGCCAGTCATAGTTAGATTCAATATGTGTATTTAGCAGCAATTTCCGGAGACGTCAGTCAAGGAAGCTTCATCCACCATAAAGAGTTCTTATGGTTAAGACAACTGCCAGAAAGGGAACATTTGCTGGGTAGCCCAATGGGACATTTCATGTCAGCCATTCAGAAGAAACAAGAGAACCATGGCTTCATTTTCCCTTTGCTGTATCTGTATAATTAAAATTAATCCGCAACCCTCACTTGGACAAAAAGAGACATCCTTTACGAAATATGATCCTTGACAGCAGACTTCATCAGAATAACCACAATAAAGTTCTAGCTTTCCCTTGACATGAGACTGACACCCAAAGGCCACTTGTGCTTAATGATCTACAATGTCATTCATCATCCCCCCACCCCCACCCCCGGTTGTGCACAAACCTGTGCCCCAACTGGAAGTGGCAGGCAGAAGTCATTCAAGTTCTTTTGGCTTGGTTCAAAGGAACTGTCACATTGAAAGTGACAGACTATCAATTCTCTCAATACATTTTTTTGGCTTTCCTGGGTTTAGCACTCTTAGACGTCTATGGAAAGCAGTTGCATAAAGGTGCAGGAATGGCTTCACTGGCTCAGACCAAGAGCTCAAGAAACCAAGTCTCTGGTCCTCAACCTCAGCTTGTTCTCAATGTTTGAAAGTCAGGGTTCCCACAGAACAGGAGAGATCTCCCTATGGATGCACGAGATGTTGTAAAGCAGGGGTAGGCAACTGGTGCCCTCCAAATGTTTTGGACAATAACTCCCATCAGCCCCAGCCAGCATGGCCAATGGCCAGGGATTATGGGAGCTGTAGTCCAAAGCATCTGAAAGGCACCAGGTTGCTTACCCCTGTTGTAAAGGGAGGGAGGAGCTGACCTGCAGCAAGACCCACTTTCCAGTATATATTTTGACATGGGCAGCTGGCTAAGTGTGGAGCCATCCCTATCTCACTGACAACTGTACTCCTAACAGTGACTGTGTTCTGACAATGGTGGTCAAAAGCAATGCACCAAGAGTGACTCCCACAGAGCAGAGTTAAACATCTAGGACTAGGTTGCTAAGCATGCGGCACATAAACATGTATAATAGAATCCTGATGCTGCTGATGCTGTTTTTTAAAAAAAGAAATTTCCCCCTCCTGAAGTTTTGAACATAGGCCAGGGGTGGGGAACGTCTTTTAACCCGAGGGCCAAATTCAATTTTGGAGCTCTCAGGAGCTACATTCTAGTGGTGGATGGGGCCGACAGCAACAGGGGACAAAATGGGAACGCGTAGGGCCAAAAATCAAAACATCAGCATATTTTTTAGCTTAAAGCTCTCACTGCTAGTTACTAAGCCTTAGGGGAGACTTTTAGAATGGGGGGCAAAAAAACTGCACCAAAGCTGGGAAACTGGTGGTTGGGAGAAAGGCCTGGGCCCAGGGGAAGGGGATGTGTGGCTGTCTGGGGAACCAGACTGGGACCCCAGCAGGGCCAGATTGGGGCTGAGACCCTGGGGCTGAGGTTCCCCACCCCTGACATCGGCCCTGGAGCTCTGCTCTTCTAGCTACCTGTTGCATAAGAGCTAGCTTTGCTTCCAAGAGGCTTCGCCTGGGGGATTCTGAAGAAACAGGCACACTCCATAAGTTCAGAAGCATTCTGTTATAACTAGAGGCTTTTCCAGAGTTGAGTTCTGGCACTGCACACTGGTTCCAGGGCTAAGCACTATTAACTCCAGTTTAATTATTTAGCTCCAATTGACTTAAATAAATAAATATTAATTTGCAACATGCTGTGGGTGTACATGGCACCATACAGAGTGAGATTACCAAAAAAGATCTATAGGAATTTAGCCCCAAAGAATTGACGGTCTATATTGCAACAGCACAACCATGAATGTCATGAAGTGTTCCATCCATAATAACCACGCCCGGATGTGCAGATATTGACCTTTTTTCGAGGATGTGATTATTGCTGTGAAATGAAAACAAATCCCGTTGTTTGTTGTGGTAAAATGTAAATGGGACGCATCCTTTCTTGGTGAAGTGGGAAGTCAAGGCTCCCTGTTGTTCCACCGATAGCTGTGGTTATAGCTTGCTCAGTAGTTATAATCAGAGAACATCACAGAATCTAAGCTATTGCTGAGTCTCTCAGAATTGGCTTAGGAAACTTACGTGGAGTAAACCGCCATTTCTTGTCTCTCTTCAATCCGGATGCTCTCATCGGTAGGTGAAGGAGGATTGGCCTGAAACTGGCTAGGGATCCGTAGGAGGACTTTCACCTTATGCTGCAATGACCCGTCATCTGCAGGAAATACAGTGGTACACACTGGAGCCATCATCCCCATCCCGGCTCCTAAAAGAGAAACACAGACTGGGTCCAGATAACAAGATAATCTACACTCAACGGTTGAGCATGGGTTGAGTGTGGGTTGTCGTTGAACTGTGGGTTGTTGTTGAAACGTGGCTTATCATGTTGTGTCTGAACCAAGCCAAGATAACAAACCATGTGAACAACCCATAGTTCATACCCCAGCAACAAACCATGGGTTTGTGCCATTGCTTGTTAGCGCAGCTGGCTTCAGACAACACAATAAACCACGTTTGAACAACAACCCACATTTCAACAACAAGCCACACTCAACCCATACTCAAGCCTTGAGTGTGGGTTATCGTGTTGTCTGAACCCAGTCTCAGATTACAGACTCCACTTTGAGATACAGAATGACATACACCTACAAGGGCTCCTTGTTGTTGTTGTTGCTGCTGCAAATGCACAGTTAAGCGGGAGGAGTCAAGAGGGCACACGGAGCTTCTCACCCTGGTCATTGCTTCCCCCCACGTATTTGAGGAGTTTCAGCACTGCTTCACGTAAGGCCTCATCAAATGGCTTCCCAGTGAGCTCGACCATGGCAAACTTTCCACCTTCGTATGCCCTTTCCTCGTAGGCCACGTCATCCTAGTAACACAACAGTCGGATAAATTAATGCTCTGACAGGCACAACCGGTTTGAAGACCAGCCATCCCTTCAGGGAAGATAATCCCAGTGTGGCGTAATGGTTAGAGTGTTGGACTGGGACTCGGGAGATCTGGGTTCTAGTCCCCACTCAGCCATGAAACTCACTGGGTGACTTTGGGCCAGTCACTGACTCTCAGCCTAACCTAGCTCACAGGGTTGTTGTGAGGATAAAATGGAGAGGAGGAGGAGGAGGAGGATTATGTAAACCGCCTTGGGTTCCTTGAAGGAAAAAAGGCGGGGTATAAATATAATAAATAAATAAATGAATAAATAACTGATCACACAAATATGGCTGTAGCATTCAAAGTGCTATTTTGGAGAAGACGACATACTTCACTATAATGTGGCCACACCATATACACACACAGACACACACACACATATGTATATGGGATAGAACATGTGCTTTCCATGCACAAGGTCCCAGGTTCAATCCCTAGAATCTCCAGATACCAGGAAATAAAGACTGCTCTCTGAAACCCTGGGGAGCCGTGCTAGCCAGTATGGATGACTGATCTAGGCGGACCAATGGTCTGACTCAGTATAAGGCAGCTTCCTATGGTACTGTAATATGGTCATTTTATTTTCAGGCCCTTTCCAAATAATCCCTAGAGTGGGGTTAAATCCTGTGGGCAGCTGGTTGGCCACTGTGTGAACAGAATGCTGGACTAGAAGGACCCTTGGTCTGATCCAGCAGGGTTCTTCTTATGTTCTTAAACCCAACGTCATGCGAGCGGACATCTCCTGGCACTGCTCCCCCTGCAGCCACCTGTGGCACTCCCCAAATCTACTCTGGAGGGGTCCCCCACTGATTCAGACCAGATTTTGGCGGGGGAGCATGCAGGGGACCGCAGGGGGGTGGGGTGGAAATCTGTTCCACCAGCTGCTTTCATTCTGCTGGCAGCCAGCCAGCATTGGTGCCAACCCATGAAATGTGCCCTTTTCAACAGCTGCTGCGCATGGAGTCACTGTTTTCATTGTGGTATCAACCACAACCCCAATCTTAGGGCAAGTCATAGTTGTTGCAGGCAAGTCAGACAAGGATTTTAACATTGTTATATAAATTAGTTGCTTTTTTTTTTTAACATGTAAGAATGTTTGCTGGTTAGAAGTTTTTATTTGCTTTTATTATTTAAATGTAATGTGCACGGCAATAAAATATTGATTGGCCTGCTACCAGCTGCCCTCTAAGCACAGTTGTCATTGTTCCAATAATAGGGTTGTGGTGGTAGTCCTTGATAAACAAGTCCTTTAGGTTGGGCCTCATGAGACTTGTGCCTGGGGGAAACAGTAGATTTCACAAGCTATTGAGAAGAGAATAGAGAGAAAAACACATACCACATACCGGTAATCGCTGCTGCTTTGGGGCTGCTGGTTATTCTGGAATGGCACAGGATTTAAGGGAACAAATAGGCTTTCTCCCATTATTTGACAGGGGCGGTCAGTTTCAAAAAAAAGGGGTTGCCAAGAGAAGTGCATAGAGAGCAACTCATGGCAAGAGAGTCAGTGTGGTGGTGTACTGGAGGGCATGCTGGGTTTGCATGTGGGAATCCCACTGAAGTTAAGTTCACTGAAGTTCATGAGGTAATGTAATATAAGGTAAGAAGACCTGTGCAGGATCTGACCTATCTAGTCCAGCACCGTTACCCACAACGGCCAGCCAGAGGCCTCTGGAAAACCCACAAACAGGACATGAGGGCTATAACCTCTCCTGCTGTTGTTAAAACCAAATCCAGCCCTCCAGGGGCTCCAATCTGGCCTCACCACGTTTGCTGGTTTCCCAACTTTTGCACAGTTTTTTCTCCCATTCTAAAAGGTTGAGATGCCTCTCCTAAGGCACAGTTACTGGCAATAAGAGTGCAATCCTATGCACGTTTAGATAGAAAAAAGTCCTACAACTGGGGAACGCTGTTCCCCCCCCCCCCCGTCTAAACATGCATAAGATTGTGTCCTTAAGCTACAATATTTTTGGTATCCCGTCCCTGTCCATTTTGCCTTTTGCTCCACCCACCCCTGGAATGTGGCCCCCGAGAGCTTCTTCAAAATGGAATTTGGCCCTCAGGCTGAAAAAGGTTCTGAGAAAGATGGAGAAAGAGGTGGGAGCACCAACTGTAAAAGCAAAAGGAGTGCCCAGGTGAAGAGAAAATGAAATCCTACCCCGTTTTGTGGCTTACCTTCTGTGGCCCCTCTCCCCAACCACTTTTCTCTCTCCCAGGTTCACTTTTGTGCTGGATCCACAGCTGGGAGAAAACTGCTGGGGCAGAAGTGCTGCTGAGTGATAAGTCACGGAATTTATGGATGGGGGAAAGTTTTGCCCTCCTCACCCACATGTCACTTTTGCTTTCACAATTGGTAATTGGACCCCGACTATTACTACTATTTCTTCTTCATCCTCATCCTCACTTTAATTTGTATGCCTCTTTCCCAAATGTCCAAATGCTTTCCCAAGCAAACATGTCGCAACACAAGAACAGCAATACAAAGCAAGACTACATCACTGCAGTGAACAGCTTCGCACCAATTCATTTTAAAACGTAACCCAAACAATTCATTTCAATAATGCTAACATAATCATATTTTAAATTCCATACAAAATAGGCAATATCTATCATTAAAACACAATACCAATTGAGATTATTCATCAATAAAGCATAATTAAAAGCCAAATGGCTAAAAAATATATAACCAGCAACCAGTTCCTCAAATAGCGCCAAGTGCGAGAAATAGATTGTTTTCAGCCTGTAGATAATCTCTTTTGAGCTGTTCTCTCTTGTTCCGGTAATGTGCTTAAAGGTTTCAACAGAGATGAGGTGGTGTGTGTGTGTGTAATATTCACTATCTTTCCCTGTGCTTGGGATGTGCCTGCTGCTTCTCATACGACTGAGGCATTTTGTTTTTTTCACGTACAAAACTGCTACCATCACATCTAGTCTGGCACTTTGTCTCACCCTAACCTACCTTGCAGGGCTGTTGGAAGCCTAAAACGCCTCTCTAAACTCCTTGCGGGGAAGGATGGGGATACAAATCTAACCAATAAAAGTGGCAGATAAGGACATGCAAATTAGCGCTGAACAGAGCACTTGGAGAAAACACCGCCAGCTGTGAAACAGCAAGTAACTTGCATTCTTCCCTTTGCAGAAGGAAGAGTTATGGCCTTGGGTGGGTAGCCACAATGCCGCTTGATCTAATACCATATGCCACGGTGCCCCAGCACTGGGTTGTTCACATATTACTCTTCAGTCTGCAATTAGTTTCATGCAGGGAAGAGAAAATGTACACATTATAAAACATGCCATTTTATTTTTACTGAATGGCTGTAGCCACAAGATTACTCTAGGGAGCTATAAGGGATTTAAGATATGCCTTTTGTGAGAAGCATAACTTGTAAAATGCTACAGACAAGTCACAAAGTTTCTCTGCAGATAATTGTGAATAATTATCTCTACCGCTAGTGTGACACAACCCAATTCCTTACCGGTATTAGCCAGGGTGGATAAATGACATACTTAGGCTGGTTCACATGACACGACAGCCCACCGTGAATTATTTAACCAACGGTGAGGCTGAGGCACGCGCGGCTGCCATTTTGCATATCCAATTCCTGCTGGGGTTTGTCATGTTGTGCGAACCCGGCGAGCGTGGGTTATGTGAAGGTTAAACAACCCCAGAACAGAGCATGTTTAACCCACGCTCACCAGGTTTGCAAGACACAACCACCCCCAAGTGGAGGCTGGATAAGCAAGGTGATGCCCACAGGTTAAACAAACCACAACAAGCTATGCCATGTTGTGTGAACCAGGTCACTGTGACTGGTGTTTCCACTTCTCTCTTTTTTTAAAGTAATGCAAGGAGAGCCAGTGTGTTGTAGTGGTTAGAGTGGGACTCGGGAGATCCAGGCTCTAGTCCCCACTCAGACATGAAACTCACTAGGTGACTTTGGGCCAGTCACTGACTCTCAGCCTAACCTACCTCACAGGGTTGTTGTGAGGATAAAATGGAGAGGAGGAGGACCATGTATGCCACCTTGGGTTCCTTGGGAAAAAGGAAAAATTTTTCCCAAGGAAACCTTGGGAAAAATGGCAGGATATAAATGTAATAATAAATAAATAATTAAATAAAAAATAACATTGTGCTTGCACAAGAGAGGGAAAAGTCAGCAAGTGAAGCCTAGTCCACCCCTTCATCTCCATGCTATGAAAACTTCACCTGTTATATTCCTGCATAAAAGAGATGGTAGAAATAAACAGTAAGGTGGTGTGACTCCTAGCGAGATGGCCTTCTCAGTGGTGGCACCTGATTATGGAATGCCCTCCGAGAGGTGTGCCTGCCACCTTCTTGAACTGTCATTTCAGCACCAGCTGAAGACCTTTTCATTCTCCCTGGCCTTCTAAAGTTGTGATCTTAAGGCTGAATTTTGATCCACTGTTTTTATCTGTTGTTATTTGACTGATGCTCTAAAACTGGCTTTACTCCTCTCCACTGCTGGGTATTTAAGGGCTAAGTTATTTAAAATATATATATATATATATTGTATTTTAACATTTTAATCTTTGTGAGCTGCGCAGAGAACTTGGTTATTGGGAGGCATATCTAATGCGGTGTGAATCAATAAATAAACTATCAGGGCATCTCAGTGGAAATCGCTCATCTGGACTTTGGTTTCTCTCTGGAAGTTGGATGTTCACTGGAGGGAAAGTTTGCCCCTTCTTAGCAGAAGTGGTTTCAGACATTTTGCTACCTCAGGTGGCTGCAGCACAACATCCAAGATGGTGGCGCACCCAAGGACACCTCTTGCAAAAGGTACTGCAGACATAATCTGAAGGATGATTTGAATTATTACATGTAAATCCCCCACCCCCACCCCATTTCATCATGCAATGGTCTCCCAGCCACACACTGACCAGATCCGGACCTACTTCGCATCAACACAGCGGCTGCGATATGTGCTTTCCGACCATACCCAGAGACATGCATCCGTTTTGCCACGGTGGCAAGCATGCCCCTCTCGGATCACCAGCTGCTTCGCTGGTGTTCCTAAGAAGTAAATAAATAATACCACTCCCGAACCCAAACAAAATCGCTTGAGTCCTAAGGCAAAAGAGCCTACCCCAACCCGGCGACCTGTAGATGTGTTGGGCTGCAGTTCCCATCATCCCAGCCAGCGGACCCGCTGGCTGGGGATGATGGGAACTGCAGCCCAACACATCTGCAGGGCACCGGGTTGGGGAAGGCTGGGGTAAAAAAAGTGAAAATGAAAAAGAAAGAGGAACCCCTTCTGAGCAAGAGTGAGCAGACGACACGCGGACAATAATGGGAGGAAAAAACCGCTCCCCTGATCCCTGAAGTGAAGCTCCACTTCCTGCTCCGCTCGCGGGAGGGCGAGGGAAGGCGACACCTCCCCTGCCCCTAGGCAGGCTCCCCGCCTTCTCGTCCGACTCCTACCTTCTCCCCCTTGCTCAGGACTCGGCAGGGCCAAACCTCCGCCGAGCCAAAAAGGGAATTTCTGATCATCCCAAACATTGCTGCTTGCTTGTTTATGGCTCTCGTCTCGACGACTCAGCCCAGCGATCGCCGCCGCCGCCCGCCGCCGCCGCCGGATCCGTGCAGCTGGTCTCTTGGGTTCCGCGTCCAGCGAGCGAGATCGGCAGCCCCGCCCCGCCCTCCTCGCCCGCCTCGTTCGGCAGCTGCAGCTTCCCCGTCGTGGGAAGGGCGGAAGGGACGCGCGGCGCGGGTCGCGCAGCAGCTGGGTCAGCAGAGCCCTCGCCCGGGGACCGAGCAACAGCCGCCCGGCCCGGACGCCCTTTCCGCGGGTCCTGCTGCGTAGGAAGACGGGAGCCTGGCTGTGCGGGGCTAATGAGACAGACCACTTGCCAGCATATTTTAATTTTTTTTTTAAAAAAAAATTAAAAATGGCTGTGCTCCTGTGCCATGATTGAACAGGAGCTTGACAGGCAGAAAGAACATCTCCTCATTTCTAACATCTCAGTTACAGAGCCGGTTGCTGAATTTTTAAAATATAAGCTATTGGGATCAGACCCTCTAGGGTTGTTTTATGACTCTGCTCTTAAATTTAGATGTACTTTATTTTTCAGTATGTATTTTATTTTTTTATATTCGGTATGTCTGTGGTCAGTAGACTATAAATAATAAGCCACTGCTACTACTAGTGACAGGCAGAAATAAAGCCAGTGAAGCTTGACATGGCATGCATCGGAAGTGATGGGGGAAGCTTCCATTTCGGTGCATCGGGCTGCTGTGAAACACAGAGGAGCAGTGCCAATGAAAGGGAAAAAAATTGGCAGGCATACAAAAAGCCTACATGCATAATAATAATAATAATAATAATAATAATAATAATAGAAGACACTTTTGTTCCAGTCTGCATTTGGTGCTTAAAAATCATTAACTGCAATGTGTGATTAATCATAATTTGTATGTTCATGTTTTTGTAAAATGGTAAAGGTGCAACAACAATCCTATGCATGTTTAGACAGAAAAATGTCCTACAACTGGCATTCTCCAGCCAGCATATAGGGCTTTTTTCCTGTCTAAATATGCATAGGATTGTGCCCCCTCAAGACACGTTGTGAGGGCAGCATGCCCTGAAAGGCAGGTTAAACCCTTTGAAAGAAAGGAAGAAAGAAGACACCTGCCTTTCCCAGCCTGGTGCCCAACAGATGTATTGGACTAAAACTCCCATCCTCTCTAGCCAGCATGAACAATGGCTGGGGAGATGATGGGATATGTAGTCCCACACATTCGGAGGGTGCCAGGTTGGGCAAGGCTGTTACGCAGAAATCCTGTGTGGGAACTGGTGTGCAGTCGATGTGTTGGTGTGAGTCCTATGTGGATTTTGCTCTGTGCATGATGCAGCCAGCGCGCAGGCACTGAGAAGAACTGCTTCACGTGTGGCAAATGCAGGGTGGGAGCAGTGGCCAGTTCTGGATTAGGGATGTCGAAGAAATCCACAACAGACTCAAATGAGTTTGAATTTCTAAGGATCTGACCCATGGATTCCACAGCAGACTGACTTTTCCTGATTCGCGTGGACTTGCGGACCTTTTTTTTAAATTTTACGCAAATTTAGTCGTAGAAAAATACATTTTATATATATATATATATATATATATATATCTGGCTGGGTGGCCGGCCAGAGATGGGCGATTAATAAATATAAGAAATAAATAAATATATATATTTAAAAAACCTGACCAAAAATGCACATTTCCCCCATAGGCTAAAGCATGAAAATACACATTTTTGGGGGATTTTGCATATTTTTCAGGGATTTGTGCATTTTCAGGAATGCAAATTTTTGCAACTGCAAATTTATGCAAATGCATACAAATGCATTTGTGCAAAATCCGATCTGTCAGTGAATGGACGACAGAATGAGAGGTGTCTGACAATCCACAAAATATAGACAGAATGGATTTCACAATGTCCCTACATCTGGTGTACTTCCACTCCACATGCCTAGTCATGAGCTGAACTACTGGACATGTTTATATCAGAAACATAGGCAGAGATTTAACTGTTCAACCACCTAAGAACATAGGAAGCTGCCTTATACGGAAGCAGAACATTGATCTGATCAGCTCAGTACTGTCTCTACACACTGATTGACAGGGGTTCTGCAGAGTTTCAGAGAGGAGTCTTAGCCCTCCCTGGAGATGCCAGGTTGAACATGTGACCTTCTGCATGCAAACCATGGGTCACTGCCACTGAGCTACTACAGCCCATCTGCCTACAGTACAGAATGGTAGCTTTATAATGAACAAAGTATCACTTGAAATGTCATGGAGTAACTACAATAATTACAGTGGTGAGTTTGGCAAAATGTGCACATAGATCTTGTTGGAACTGAAGTTTGATTCTAAGATTGCCCCATAAATAAAGCCAAGCAGTACTAGGCTTGCAAAGACCTCTGTGACATCAGAGCAGCTGAACCAATTGCTGTAAGTGCCATGGTGTGTGTGTGCGTGCGCACGTGTGTGCACCAGTCATCAGGAGAGATGATTGTACTACTAGAGAGCTTCGACTATTGGGCGGTATAGAAGAAATAATAATAATGATGATGATGATGATGATGATGATGATGATGATGATGATGATGGGCCCTTCACTTGCATATGAAATAGAAAACTGGGTGATCACAAATTCACATTAGTAATCGTTTCAAGGATCCAAGGTTCTGGTGAAGAAAAGATGGGTGGAACAAAGCCTCTCAACCATGCACTATAAAATGTGACAATTGAGGACAAAAGCATCTTGAAATGGGGCAGAAAACTTTCTGTTAACCCCCCAAAGAAATATCTGTGGATGGATGCCTATTTTTGTACCTGGCATATGTGTAGAAAGTGAGGATGCTGCTTGTGGGAGAACTGGATATACATAAGAGCCAAAAGGCCTGTTCTAACAGGCTTTATTGAGGTAGGAGTATCTCTTCTATGGGGCAAGAATGTTTTGAATTGGCACCTATTTCTGAAATAAAATGATACACACTCCTTAACAATTATGTATTCCCTAGAAAAGGGGAGGTAGCCAGAGCTATTTGAAGTTGCTTGGCCATGCGTTTGGCAAGGCATCCTTAACAGTCTTGCACAACCATTAAATGCAAGCAAACCCAGAACAACAGGAACAAATGACAAATGGGGAAGAAAAAGTTCTCCATCTTCCTGGAATCTGCATACCTGGAGGAAAGAGCATTTCCCGTAATATTGGAAGTTAACACTATCTTGAATACAGATTTATCAGCTATGCATGACTCCGTACCTCTGCCAAATGTTATACGTGAGAACTGGTTCCCAGTTTGTGCTACACCTATAAACAGTGAATACATAGAGTGATCCCAGGCTAAGGGTGCAACCCTATGCATGTTTAGGCAGAAGAAAGTCCCACAACTCCCAGCTGGCTGGGGAATGCTGGGAATGGCAGGACTTTTTTCTGTCTCAACATGCGTAGGATTGCACTCTAAGTTAGTCATACTTTTGTCCCATTGAAATCAATGGGTCTGAGGCTGCAATCCTATACTCACTATAAATAAATTTGTGAATATCTTGCGACTTCTCCATGACAACATGACGGCAACGGTTTTGGACAACAACGGCTCTCATGGTGCTCCATTTAAAGTGGGATCAGGTGTTAAACAGGGATGTGTTATCGCCCCAACATTATTTGCCATTTTCATCGCCATGGTTTTACATCTTGTCAAGGGGAAACTTCCCACTGGTGTGGGAATTATATATCGAACAGATGGAAAGCTTTTTAATCTCAGCAGGCTGAAAGCAAAAAGTAAGGTAATTACAACCTCCATTGTGGAACTTCAGTATGCTGATGATAATGTGGTCTCCGCACATTCAGAGGATGATCTCCAAACTATCCTAAATGCTTTTGCAGAAGCATACGAAAAACTTGGTCTCTCACTTAACATCAAAAAAACCAAAGTGCTTCATCAGCAAGTGCAAGTTAACCCTTTGGTGATGCCATCTATCCAGCTTGGCGGGACAATACTGGAAAATGTCGATCATTTTCTCTATCTTGGCAGCTATCTTTCTGTTACAGCTAACATCGACAGTGAAATCCAGCATCGTCTGAGCTCCGCAAGTGCCGCTTTTTCTCGAATGAAACATAGAGTGTTCGAGGATCGGGATATTTGTAAGAAGACCAAAACTGTGGTTTATGAAGCCATTGTATTACCAACTTTATTGTATGCCTGCGAAACATGGACTATCTATAAACGTCACTCCCACCTCCTTGAAAGGTTTCATCAACGTTGCCTCCGGAAAATCCTGCAAATTACTTGGGAAGATAGGCGAACAAATGTCAGTGTACTGGAAGAAGCAAAGACTACTAGCACTGAAAAAATGATCCTTCAACGCCAACTTCAGTGGACCGGTCATGTTGTTCGAATGCCTGACTGCCGTCTCCCAAAGCAGTTACTTTACTCCCAACTCAAGGATGGAAAGCGGAATATCGGTGGTCAATATAAGAGGTTTAAAGATGTTCATAAGGCTAATCTAAAAAAAATGCAATATAAACATCGAAAACTGGGAAGCTCTGGCCCATGAACGATCTAAATGGAGGTTGGCCTTTCACAAAGGTTCCATGGACTTTGAAGAAGCCCGAGTGCAAGGTGAAAGGGAGAAACGTGCTAAGCGAAAAGCACGTCAAATGAATCCTTTACAGGACCATCTTCTATCTGGTAACCTGTGTCCTCACTGTGGGAAGCTGTGTGGATCTAGAATTGGCCTCCACAGTCACTTACGGACCCATCGCTAGAGTCTACATAATCTTCTTTAGATTTTCCTCCTTTTATCCCGGAAGACAATCTTACTCGGTCACGAGTGATCGCCTGATGATGATGATGCCCACTTACCTGAGAGTAAACCCTCTTGAGCTCGGTTGGACTTATTTTTGAGTAGATCCATTTAGGATTGCACTGTTAAGCTAGTTATCATGCCTAATTGGTTCAATTGATTTCAGTGGGAGTAAAGTATGACCGACTTTGCCTGTATCCAGCCAATGGATACAATGGATACAATGTGCAATGGATCTGTGCACAGGCATCCATTACAATGTTTTGTAAAAACTTGTTTTTTCTTTCAAATGCTGTCTTTTGTTGATAAGTTAATGTTTATTGTGAGCTGCTTTGGTACATTGTACTGTAGAAAAGCAGCATATACATATATTAAATAAATAATGTAATTTGCTACATTCTGAGGTCTTCAGAGAGGAAAAAAGGTCTTCGTATCTGTGTATGCAATAGATTGGCTTTGGGAAATTGGACTTTCTGCAAAGTTAAAATAGGGGAATGATTGCAATTAGTAAAACAGGACTGGGAAAACTGGCAGAAGTTGAAGCATCTAAAGGTGAAGTCCTGGTTCAGACAACACAATAACCCATATTTCAACAACAACCCATGGTTCAATGACAACCCACACTCAACCCATACTCAAACCTTGAGTGTGGGTCATTGTATTGTCTTAACCCAGAGGAAGCTGAAGGTCTGATGACCTTTATCAAGAGTCAGAGCGGGTGTCAGGACACACACACACACACACACACACACACACCACGATTACAAAGATGTACGTATGCCTTGAGAATAGCAACTGTGTTTGTAGGTCATTAACATAATGTTTAAAAGGCGTCCAGGGAGATGCTGGCAATTTCTTTTTGTATGTTTGCCTTTCTTTCAACACATAATAGAGAAGGCTCCATACTGTGAATTTCACAAATCTTTTGAGAATACACCTTGTAGAAGTTTTGTCTAAAAAGAAGGGGGAAAGACACACCCAAGAGGTACAGAGAGGGGAAAGTCAGTAAATATCCCCCCCCCCATTTCTGTTTGGATTGTTCCAAAAGGCGGCTATTTATGTAGAAATCTGTCTATTATACATTTGTATTTTTCCTTACAGACTGGATCGTTTCCAGATCAGTTTCACAATTCATAACTAGACATGGTGACATTCTCTGGAAACAGCCCCTCCTAAACAATCCCTTCAGATCCAAATACTGAACCAAGTAAACTCAAACTGTGTGCTCAAAATATCCCACCACCACCACCGCCAAATACAGCAGACTGAGCTCATCTTAAGTTGTTGAAATTTATGCATTAAGATCCTCGTGACTGTTATTTCCTTTTTTTCTTTTTCTTCCACTTATGGCCTGGTCTGGAGTAGGGACTGTTTTCCTCACAAGGCATACAGGGAACTTATGAATACATAAGGGGTCTTAGGGATATATAGGTTGTGGGACATTGCTGGAAGCTACAACTGAAGTGGAAGGAGTGTTATACCAGACACAGATTTTCCCACACTTAAAAACTCTTGAAGACCCTTTTGCAGATACTAAACTGGACCTGCAGTTGCATGTGTGCACCTACCTGATGCCTGGCTGAGAGGGAAAGGCACAATGTGGCCTGCATTTAGCTGTCCCAAAACAAGGCTGTCAATTCTGTAGGCTAGGGGTGTTGAATCTCAACCTGAAGACTGAATTCAATTTCAGAAAACCTCAGCCCCCCCCCTATATTCCATTGGTTGGTGTGGCCAAAGGTAAAAGGGGTGTGGTCAAAAATACCAGCATTCTTTTGCGTAAAGCTCTTACTGCCAATAACTAAGCTTTAGGAGAGGCATTCCAGCCTTTTAGAATGGGCAGAAAAACCATGCAAAAGCTGAGAAAGCACCAAACAATTGGCAGTTGGGTGGGACCAAAGGAACATGGTGTAGACACCTAGGGAACCCTGGGAAGCTGGATTGGGACCCCCAGTTAGAAGTTCAAACCCCGTGCTGTATGCTTTGGGGCTGTGTGTGCGGATCAGACTAGCATGGATTGTGCAGACCTGGGTGATCAGTGCAGATATTTTACCTCAGAATATCTTTGTGTGCTTGTATGTGTGTGTATGAGTGTGCACATGTAGGATCAGAACTAACAACAGCAACCCATCCTTTCTAGAGAGATGCAGTAGCCTGCATGGCAGATAGATAGACCTCCTGAGATATTTTCATTTTTTGCCAGATACAAGTTCCCATGCAGAATTCGAAATATGCATCAAAATCCAAAGACATGGTGTTGCACACTACGCATGAGGAAGAGACACCCCCAGTAATAATATTATACACATTATATTTTAGTCAGGATTTTTTTTTTATTGTGCTGTTTCACAAGGAGCTCAGGAACAGCAGGATTTCTCTCTCTTGGGAAAAGAGCTAATTCTGCTGAACTCGCCTCCGTGCCATGTACACCCTCCTCTTTCGCTTCAGTGCTAGCCTCCTCAGCTGGTTGCTGCTAAGCCTCTGACTCCTGAGGGCCTTGTACTGGAGGGGAAAGAGCTTCCTGCTCATGACGTTGAGCCGCTCATTCAGCTCGGCCAGCCTCTTCTTCATCGAATGGACTTGCTTCAGGAGATTATCAATCGCCTCAGAGACAGGCCGGAGGCTGCAGGGAAACAAAGGGTTAACATCAGGGAATGTATGCAGGTCAAGGACTACTATTTGAAGTACTACAGTCATGCCTTGGATTGAGAGCATAATTTGTTCCGGAAACGTGCTTGTAATCCAAAACACTCTTATATCAAAACGAAATTCCCCCAAAAAAATGTGTACAGAGATTTTTAATATAAGCCATACTACAGTACTTGTATTGCAAGACGTCGGTTGTATATCAAGTCAAAATAATAATAATAATAATAAATATTTAAAAATTTGCTTGTCTTGCAAAACGCTCTCAAACCAAGTTACTTGCAACCCAAGGTATTACTGTAAACTAGGCAATTTGCTGACATAACCTGTCTCAGTCAGTGGTACAATCCAGGAGACTGTGTGCCACAGCTCTTAGGATGATAAATAATTGGTTTAAGGTTGCTGGCCGTGGCAGGAGGATGATTCAGCCCTTTGCAGGATGCTGCTGGGTTAACAATGATTCCTCCCCAGTGGCCCATCAATTCCTTCGCTCTGTGCCAGGCTTAGGGCATTTTCACTACTGAGGAAAAGCTATAGAATCCACTGAAATGAAGGGCACATCGCACATTAAGACTGCAATCCTACACACACTTTCCTGGGAGTAAGCCTCATTGAGTAGAGATTGAGTAGAGTAGGACTATACTAGAAGTGCCCTAAATTACAATACGTGCTTTAAAAATATGATATGCAAAAATATTTCAGATATTAAATGCCAATTTACAACCCTCATGCTTCTCTACATTAAAAAAAAAAAAAGAAACACAAAACTGGGGAAATAGCCTTCCCTTTGCTGCAATCAGTTGCACTTGCAAAATGCTTTTATTTAGAAGGGCCTTTCATGAATAGCTGTAATCTGGATATGCTGGCATGTTTTCTAAGAAGACTTTTGAAGCTGAGCTGTTAATCTATATTTTTTCTTTTGTTGTGATTTTATCGTCTTTAATTGATGGTGCAATGTTTTATTGCTTTAAATTTTTGCAAGCCACCTTGTAAGGAGCTTGACTAAAAAGGCAGGATAGAAATATAAGAAAGAAAGAAAGAAACCCTCAGTGACATATGAGGAGGCTCAATTTTTTCTTTCTTTTTTTCCAATAGCCCAATACCTTATTCACTTATTAAAGTGAATAAGGCTACTAGGACGCAACTTTAGCCCCACAGTTTTTTTGTGGCAAATATTTCTTCTGGTCATACACTCACATGGTGAAGTGTGAGATTTAACACAGTTTAGACAACAAAAACATTTACTTTCATTCATCCACTTAATCACTCATTTAACAGTTTGAATAACCCTGTATAGCAAGCAAACAGAATATGTTTTTTAAAAATAGCTGGCTTCCAGGATGTGACAAAACACAACTCTGACCACAAGGAGGAGCACTGAGAAGGAACATTCCTCATGCAACAATGTTGGGTAAAATCAATCGACTCATCTTCATTTTTGACTCAGACATTAATGGGCTGGATCCAGAGTTATTAATGGTTTGGATTCTAATCTCCAAAAATGAGAAGCTTACCCCATTCGGCAGGGCCCTGTTACCCTCTGTGTAACATTTTTTTTGCAGGCTGGAGGGGCTGCCATGGGGAGGAGAGGGCAGAAAAGCCTGCTTCTGCCAGCTCAGTTGCACGTGCCTCAGTCTGGATCCAACCCATCATCATTGTCATTATGGTATAATTACCATAATGAAAAGCACGTCAAATGAATCCTTTACAAGACCATCTTCCATCTGGTAACCTGTGTCCTCACTGTGGGAAGCTGTGTGGATCTAGAATTGGCCTCCACAGTCACTTACGGACCCATCGCTAGAGTCTACACAATTTTCTTTAGAATTTTCCTCCTTTTAAAATCTCCTTTTTGTAAATTTTCTTTTTTTTTAATCCTGGAAGACAATCTTACTCGGTCACGAGTGATCGCCTGACTGACTGACTGATAATTAAATAATCTAAAAAATAGTAATAATGTATATAGCGTTGTTTGAGTATTAAAGCACTTCATTTAGATTATCTCAGTAACCCTTTACAGGGATGGGCAACTTGTGACCCTCCAGATGTGTTGGCCTATTAACCCTAGCCAGCATAAGTGATGGTGAGGGATCATAGGAATTGATTGTAGGCCAAAACATCTGGAGGGCCACAAATTGTCCACAACAAACCTGTAAAGTAGCATTTTAATCCTCATATTGTTGATATGTGGTTGAGAATAGTAGATTGCCTAAACTCACCTGTCTGAAGAGAGATTTGATCCAGGCAGGGAATTTCTGGCACACAGCACTCTTTTGGTGCAATCCTATACATGTCTACTCAGATGTAAGTCCCATCAGTTTCACTGGAATATATTCCCAGGTATAGGTATATTCAGATCTAAGTGCATATATGTTCAAAGAGCAAAGTGAAACTGCCACCAAAAAAAAATTCTAATCTAGCAGAGAAACATGATGCTTTGTAATCTTGGAATAACATGTTAGTGTAGGCATTGATTATATATTTAGCATGAGATCTCCTCCTATGTAAACAGCCCATTAGAGACTCCTGTACATTTAACTACCACTTATGCTTAGTTATTCACTGACTTTACGACGAGCATATTTTTCACATGGGAGTATTTCATGTTCACAGCCAGCACAATAAATGTTTCCAAATATAAGCAAGTAAACATGAAACACTTTGATATCTTTCTACATGAAGACCCCTCTTTGTTATTTCTGCAAATATAGAAAGAGCTAATCTCACCAAAACCACAATCCTATAACTGGGGAGCAAGTCCTGCTGAACTCAGTGGGACTTACTTCTGAGTGGACATGTATACGGTTGCACTTTTAAGTTGTTTATTGTAAATTGGATGGACTTCTAAGGCCATTTGGCCCTTACCCCTCATCTCCCTCCCCAACCAGCTCTGCTTCTACTTTTTCCAGCATTTCGGGGCAGCAGCTTCTGTAGAGAAGATGAGTCTGAATTATGAATAAGAATTTCTTGCTCTCTAGGGCAATAGGGTTCAACCCCCTCTTGCTGGATCTTTACTGTTCTGATTTGCTCATCAGTTAAACTGAAATACTAGAATGCAAGCCAATGTAGACCTGGTACAGGAGGTGCAGCCTGATTCTGCTCATGCTTACTCAGAAATAAGGGCTTCTCTACATGAGGCTTTTGACCAGCCACTTTACCAAGGCTTCTGCTTCTGGATTCTTTGCAGGATTAAGATCGGCTTCTTTACATGTGTTTCTCCCCCCTCCCCCAGTTTTTCTTTCTCTGCCTTTCTATATACATGTATTCCATTACACAACCACAAGGTGGTGCTCTGGTATAGCGAAATTGTGAAAATACATGAGTTTCTCATTCCGGTTCATTCCGCCATTGAAAAATAATAGCACACTTTCTTCCATCCAAAAAAAAGCCACGGAAATGGTTTCAAAGAATGGGAGAAGCCCTGGAGGATGATGACGTTGTGTAAAGCACCCACAACCTACCGTGAGTAAAGAATTACGAGCACACAATAAATGCCTCATGTATAGAAGACTTAAATTTCACTGAGTCAAGAGGGACTTGATCCCTATTAAGAATGCAGACATGCAGTCCAATGCTATGCATGTTTACCTGGAAGTAAATCTCACTGGGATCAATGCAGCTTACTCCAAGGTAAACGTGTTTAGGAATGCAGCACAACACAAGTCAGTTTAAATCTGGATCAATGACAATGTGGAACAGATTTAGTCACCCCTTAGTCCCATTGAAATCAGTGGGACAAGTTAGCCATGACAAGTTAGTCGTCAAGTCCCATTGATTTCAATATGACTAAGGGCTTTTCTACACAAGTCTGTTAATCCACTGCATCTCCTTTTGATTTCATCACAGAATGGAGATCCAAAAACCACATGAGGAGTGTTTCCTGCTTTTCTGCTACAGAATCTCTAGCACTGTGGTATAGCAGAAAAGTACAAATATACAAGTGGAAACAGTGTTTTCTTTGACTTTTCTGAAATAATACCCCATTTTCCCTGCTCTAAAAAAACTTGCTGAAAGTACTGTTTAGCAACAAAAGCAAAACTGGAGAGTCACGTTATCATCTAAAGTATCTGTAAACAACCGTGAGTAGGGAATGACAAGAGCACAATAAATGCCTTATGTAGAAAAAAGCTCTAAAGCACGCTGAATTTAGTCCGGCTGCAACCCACAGTAACTTTCATCTTGAGTTTTTCATGCACAATAACTGTATTAAACTGCAACCAACTCACCGTCATTCTTCACTCCAAATTGCAGCCCCAAGAGGCTCCCCACCCGCCTTTCAGAGTTCCAATGTGGGCAAAGCTGTGACCGATTTGTCAGTCAGCAATGTCTCTGGCTGCTACTTCCTTCAGGTTTTGACCTTGACCTCTCAGAGCAGGAGAATTCCAAGAAGCCAGAAGATAGCCTTGGCCAAAGCATAGCCTATAAATGTATTGGTCCCTGCCTAGATTGAATGAGCCTCATCTCTGTAAAAGGGGAAATAAAAAAATGGGAATTGTTTTGCTGGAGCAGTCCAAAGTCCATCAAGCTGAGATTCTGTTTTAGCAGCAGCAGTAGCAGCCAGCCAAATGCCTCTGGAAGCTCACAAGCAGGCCTTGAAGGCAATAACTATCTCCACTTTTGTCCCCAGCATCTCAAACTCGGAGACATATTGCCTTTGAACATGGAGGGTCCATTTAACTTCATTGCTATCCTGAATTTGTCTAAGACAGCCGTCCCCAATCTGGGTCCCCCCTGGATGTTTTGGACTATAACTCCCATCACCCCTGATCTTTGCCCATGCTGCCTGGGGCTGATGGGACTCATAGTCAAAAACATCTGGAGGGTTAGGAAAGGCTGATCTATGACTTTTAAAAAAAATCCATTTAAGCCAGTGGCCATGACCATACTTCCTATGTGAATGAACACTTCCTTTTGTCAGTCCTGAACCTACCGCCAATGAAGTTGATTGGGAATGTCCCCATGGTCCACTATTACAAGGCAGTGGTTGCTTTCTCCAATGATACTTTTATACACTTCTGCCATGTTCCCTATTATAGCCTGATGATGCCTTAGTTACAGTAGGCTGCAAGCCTATGCACAGTGACCTTGGAGTAAGCCACATTGAACACAGTGGGGCTTTCGTTTGAGTAAACATGCATAGGATTCTGTTGCACCTCATCTTTTTCTAAACTAAAAAGACCCATAGTCTTTAACGTTTCCTTATAAAAAGGTGCACCAAGCCCTTGATCATTTTGGTTGCCTTCTGCACTCTTTTGGGCTCTAAGATAGCCTTTAGTATGATGGGATAACCAGAACCAGGGCCGGTGCTACCATTAGGCCAACTAGGCAGCTGCCTAGGGCGCAGAGCTAAAGGGGGTGCCAGAAACGCCTTGGGGGAAAAATACAGCACTCTCAAGTTGGAGGGGGGGGCGCTAAATATCTGATCTTGCCTAGGGCACCAAACTGCCTTGCACCGGTCCTGACCAGAACTGAAAACGGTATTCTAAATACCGCACTACTGATTTATACATTTATACAAGTAATGGCATTATATTTACTGTTCTTTATTGACAAAATTTATTGACAAAAATGCTATATATACACACACACACACACACACACAAATTGCCTCTTTCACGGCTACCACACATTGGTTCAATGGTTTAATTGAGCTATCCGCCACAGCCTCAAGATCTTTTTCCTGGTCACTCACTGCCAACTCAGATTGGATTCCCCACCACCACCACCCAGTATGCAACATCTTACACTTGTTTTCAATGAACTGTATTTCAATCACATTTAACCACTTCTAAAGACAGAATGAATTTTAGATGGCAAATATACTTTCTATATCATTTGCTTAGCAGGAACTAAAATACAGTTTTATTAGCTCATCTTGGGAATATATATATATATCTGTGAACACAAAAAAACACAAAACGGTGACATCCCTACTAGGGATCAGTATGAAAGGGATTGAAAATAAAACTGCCAATATCATTATATCTTTATATGACTCTATGGCACAATCACACTTGGAATACTGTGCACAGTTCAGGTTGCTGCACCTCAAAAAGGATATTGTAGAGCTGGAAATGGTGCAGAAAAAGGCAGCCAAAATGATCAGGGACTGAAGCAATTTTCCCCTAGAAGGAAAGTTATAATGTCTGGGGCTTTAAAATTAGAAAACAAGTGAGTCAGATGGGACATGGAGATATATAAAATTATGCATGGTGTGTAGAGTGGACAGAGATAAATTTTTCTTCCTCTCTCATAGTAATAGAACCCCAGGTCTTCTGATAAAGCTGAATGGTGGGAGATTCAGGATAGGCCTGAGGAAATAATTCTTCTTCACACATTGTATACTATGGAATTTACTACCACAAAATGTGGTTCACAGATGGCCACCAATTTAGATGGCTTTAAAAGTGCAATTGGTGGTGCTGGGATTATGTACCAGCTGCATAGGATGCTAGAATAGAATAGACAGGCCTTTGGTCATATCCAGCACAGCTTTTCTTATATTCTTATGATTTAACTGTTCTAGAGAGTGCAATTTTAGTTCATGCAAATAACATATTTGCAAATATTATTTCACCCTCAAATTAAATATTCATCTTTTTATTCATTTTGTAGGAGTTATGCTGCAATTGTAAGTGTTTAGGACATTAGTGTGTATGAAATGTATCTGAACCAGTTCAAAACTAGTGCAAAGTCGCAGAACTGATTGCTGAACCATTTTTTAAAGTTAGCATCTGAACTTGAACCCAATCAGAAAGGTTTAAAAAAAAAAGAAAGAAAGAATGCTAATGGACCAGAACCAGAATTGAACCCAAATTAATCATGGTTTAATTCTCTGATCAAATGAGCATTCTGAATAATATAAGTTGTTTTACATTTGCATTACAACACTATGTCAACAAAGACTGTTAAATCCTCTTGTGTGGGAAGTACCAAGAATGGGCTTTTAGGCTGCAATCTTCTTACACCCACTTATCTTGGAGGAAGTCCCATTGAACTCAATGGACTTATTTCTGAGTAGACACACATGTTCTATTATGGCCCAGTGCAGCTGACCAACTCACCAAGTGCTATGGCTTGCCACCATGGATTTGCCTGGTCATCTGTACTGATGAAAGAGTGATGAGGTTTTTCCTGCCACAGATTCTAACGTGTGTTAAAGGCTGTGGGGCAAGGGGGGCGGCGGGGTGGCGAGTGGTAAGGCTTCCCCACATTAACCACTTGGTAAGTTGCTCATATGTATTCACTCCATGAGGCAAGAGAAACTGGAGCACATCTTCCCATTCTAGCAGCTCTCCACCATTAAACCTAGGTTCACAGTCTTTTAATGCTAGAAATCTAGCCACCAATTGAATCCTCCCAAGAAAACTAGCAATTAATTCAATGTTCCCCTTTGAGGTATGAAGAGTTTCAATACTGAGGGATTACATACATATTCTACAGAAAGCACAGAGGAAAAATGACCAGTTATCCTTGCATTCTTACCTGGAAAGTTCTGGCAGTAGGGTGTCAGGGTGACTCAAAAAAGAATGTTTCATTTGCCAAAAGATGGTGTTGCCCCACTTCTCCAGCATGCGTGTGATACTCTTTATGCCTTGAATGTTGACCTTATCTGCTACAATACCAGAATGTACATGGCAATGAAGGGAAAGAAGAGATTCAGGGACAAAAAGCAACTCATTAACCAGTTTTCTTATCTGCTACCAATACACTTCTATCCTCGTGGATTAAAGCATGCTATTACAGATATAACCATACTTACACATACATACATGTGTTATCCAAATGTATGTGGGATTGCTGTTGGGTGCCAAAAATTACATACATTCAGTTTCCTGAGAAGATTAGTTCTCTCTTTTTTTTAATTCTTAAAAGGACCAAGTTTCTAGCCTTTATGGCAGTGATGGCGAACCCATGGCACACGTGCCACAACTGGCATGCAGGGACCTCTCTGTGGGCACGCGAGAGGAGCGAGATGCTGCCGCCTGATCCAGCTAACCAGCTAGCGGGCGATCAGGCAGGGGTCCCGGGTGCCTCCTGCCATGAGGATTCCCCTGAGGGGCAGGAGAGCAGGCGGGGCGGGGCGAGGAGGGGGGAGCGGGCAACGTCGGAATGGATCGCGACCAGCGCGGAGCGCCTCCCTCCTGGCTTGGCCCTCCCTGGATCTTTCGCATTTCCCAGCTCCGGAAAGTCAAGCCTCGAGATCCACCTGTTATTCCCTGCTGAATGCATCCTGGCCCCTGAGTCCTGTGTTAAATCGGGAGAGCCGCTAGGAAGACTGCAAACCGTGCAAGGCCCCTCCGCTCGATCCCAAACTGGATTGCGACCCACGTGTCTGTAGTCAGAAATGTAAAGCTAAGTGCACAGAAGGGGAGGGATGTCTTTGTGTATGAATGTGAAAACTGTTTGTATCATTGAAAGCTCTGTTATTGTTTTTCTTTTAAGACAAAAGATGTTAATTAGTTCGGACAACTGTATGAGTTGTTTTTCTAAACTAAAACCTCGGTATTCAGGTTTAATTGCAGTGTTGGCACTTTGAAATAAATAAGTTGGTTTTGTGTTGCAGTTTGGGCACTCGGGCTCAAAAAGGTTCGCCATCACTGCTTTATGGAAATGGAGAGGCTTTGTTGCATGCCCCTGCAATTTCTGAGCTGCACTTGGCAAGAATGACAGAGCGGCCGCTTTCCATGGCCAGTCCCATCCCGAATACTCTGCCTAGAGAAGCTTGCCTTGTCCGCTTATTGATGGCTTTTTTGCAACCATTTGCAAACCTTCCTATATTTAGACAGGGCTTTGGCTAAGATCGTTCATGTTTATTCTTTGTGAAAGGTTGCTCTTGCTTCTGTTTATATTGTCTTATTAATGTTTCTGCTCTTCTGCTACATTTTAATTCCAATGGTTCATTATTTAATGGTTCTTAGGCTTTAATTTGATCCCTCCTCTCCCCAGTTTTAATGGTTTATTGATATTTTCATGCTTACTGTTGTTGTTAGTTGTCTTGGGCATGATTCATGGAAAGGCGGGGTATAAATATTTATATTGCATACATAGGTAGGTGAGGTGGAGTGAGGAGAATACCAGGCGGGATGAGCAGGATATCAGAAGATAAGGCTACAGAAATAATATACTCGGTTTCCTGGGCTTTTTCACAGACCATTTTTTAAAAACCCAAGCAGACGGGTTTTATCTTTAGTGCTACAGTTCGCTATCTCCTTGCCACAGTACAGAGGAGACGAAGAGCTGCTGCGGTGAGATATGCTTCCTGCAGAGACGGTTGTTCTTCTTGGGTTCAATACTTTTTCTTTCTTATTTTTAAAGGCACTGGAGATGTCTGTGCTTCAATTCTGGGGATGGGGAGTTCACAGCCTCCAAAGAACAGAAAATGATTGTGGTGGTGGGGAAATGAAAGGCAGAATATTGTTTGCCACTTTTTCAGAAGGGTTACATGAGCATTCTATTCTTGAATGGGCCCAGGATGGGGTGGGGGCAAAGAAGTGCCTTCGCCTCTGACGGTGCAGGCAATGCATGCTTACATAGGATTTAGTCCCATTTAGTTCAGTGGGTTATTCCCAGCTAAGCCGGCATAGGGTGGTAGTTTAAGGAAGAAATTGGAGCAATCACGACGTCCCACTAACAATTGCAATTGATACACTAGGTGGGGAAGTAAATAATCAAGGAGTTGGTCACCTTCACTGTGAGAAAACACTAAAATATTTGGGGCTGCAACTAGGAGTGTGTGAAAAAATAGAGGTTTATGAAATGATCCATGGTGTGGAGAATGTGGCCATAGAGACATTTTCCCCCCTTATGAGAGGGGTTGCAGTGTTATAACTTGGGGTGTGTGTGTCATCCCATGAAATTAATTTGGCAGTAAATTCAGGCTGGACAGAAGAAAATTTGTTCACAACACACAGAATTAATGGAGAGATTTCCCTGTAGTGATGATGGGCACTAGCTTAGGGTACTATTAAATGTTAGTCCTACATAGAGTAGACCTACTGAAATGAATGGGGCTTAAGTTTCATAGATTTCATAGATCATAGAGTTGGAAGGAGCCTACAAGGCTATCGAGTCCAACCCCCTGCTCAGTGCAGGAAACTAGAGGAGGGGTCTCCCATCCAAGTAATAACCAGGCCCGACCCTGCTTAGCTTTCCACACTCAGACAAGCTGAGCCAGCGTAAGCCACAGGCCTGCATAAGTTAGTTGTGACTAACTTAAATCTCATTCATTTCAATGGGTCTACTCTACATAGGGCTAACATTGGATACTACCCCTAAGCAGGAACGGTGCAGGGCTGTTTGGCGCCCTAGGCCAAATTATATTAGGCGTCCCCCCTCGTGCCGTGGGGGGGGCCCTCCGGAGCAAAGCAGCCCTGCTTTGCAACACCCCCCGCGCGCGTGCGCGACCGTGCGCCCGTCCGCCAACCACCTACCTTCCCACCGCCCACCGCTGCTGGCTGCTGCTGCCGCCGCCTCCTCCTCCGACGCGATGGGACGAAGGTAGGTAGATGGTTGGCGGGCGCGCGCGTGCGCGCGCGGCGGTTGCTGCGGCGGCGGCAGTGGCCGGCAAGCGGGCGGGGAGGAGCGGCGGAGGCGGCAGGCAGGGCAGGAGCGCGCCGGAGGCGAGGAAGGGGCGCAGAGTTTGCGCCCTCTTCCGCCACGCGCCCTAGGCAGCCGCCTCGGTCTGCCTAGCGGTAGCGCCGGCCCTGCCCCTAAGGCACAATCCTATGCATGTTTAGGCAGAAAAAAGTCCTACACCTCCCAGCATGCCCCAGCCAGTTATGCTAAACACGCATAGGATTGTGCCCTTAGATGCCTTTACAAGGGGGCTGGACGAATCCAGGGAGGATGGATATATGGCTGGCTCTTGCTTGTGATGGCCGTATGGAACCTCCAGATTCTGGGGCAACATGCCTTTGAATGCCATTTGCCATGGAGCAATGGTGGGGTGGTGGCAGTGGTGGTGGCTGTTGCCTTTGGGCCCTGCTTCTGGTTTTGTGATTGGCCATTGTGGGAAACTACAATGGCCAAAAAATGGTGGGCTAGATGTACCCTTGGTCTCATCCAGCTGGGCTCTTCTTCAGTTCAGGTCCAGCCTTCCCCTGCCTGTTGTTTTCCAGATGTGCTAGACCAACTCCTACCAACCCCCATCTCAGTTCCCATCAATGGCCATGCTGGCTGGGGATGATGGGAGTTGTAGTCCAACATAGCTGGAGGGCACTGGGTTGGGGAAGGCTGATCTCGAGACTCTCAGTCTATCTGCCTATCGTTGTCTTCCTGTCTGTTCCAACTCCCAAACTACTGTATCCCTCTCACACACATCTGTAGAACATTAGACTCTGCCCACCTCCACCCCCCAAAGGTGAATTGATCATTCTGGAAACATCCATAAGCATTAATTTTTTAAAAATCAGTCAAATCCCTGAGTCCTGTCAAATGGCATTTCAGGCACTTAACAGTGCCCTTTCACAGTAGTCCAATAGTTAAAGTCCCAATTATTATATCTGAATCGATTTATATCTGTATGTACACATAAATAACAATGAATTTGTTCGTAATTTGGCTTCCTGTACTGTAGAACTCAGAGGTATGGAATTCACTTAAATATTCCTATTAGTGTTAATACAGTGCCATCAGTGTACATGGGTGCCTTACAGTGTTAGAAAGGCAGAAGTAGTCAGGTCCCTGTCCGCAAGGGGCTTACATATGACTCTCCAAACCCCGCCTTTGCCTTGCCTTACTCTTACTGGCACTTCTTACCTCCTTCTCTGTAGTTCCACTCCTGAATCTGATTCAGAAATTCCTTCTGACAGATGCTGCTGGGCAGGAAGTGGAAAAAGAGGAGAAAGGGGAGAGCCCCTTTGATGGGCATTAGCAGAGACGTCATCTTCTGCAAGGAAAGGATAATAAAACTCTGAGTTTCCATGCTTTCAGTCCCAATTGAGATGTGCAGAAATTACACATGGTACAGTCCTCACTAGGCTATACCAGTCTTCACAGCAGGTGAGGAATTTCTTGTCTGAAAATGCCCCCATGTATACTCCCTGCCTATTGAGAAGCAATATATGAAGGAGAAGCTTTCTCCTTAACATGCTGGGTGCTCATTTGTCATTTCCAGAATGTTTAATGCAGGGGAGCATTTGAGCATGCAATTATTCGTATGTATTATGAAGTGCTTCTGTTCGGGTAGGGCTTCCCCATGTGCTTATTTCTGCGTATTTAAGCCAGCTTTCTTATAAGATGGACAGTCAGTGCTATCAAAGGGGAACTTGACAAGCCTTTGAACTTTTTTTTTTTTTTTAAAAGATCTCTTTCCACTGCTTAAAGCATAGGACAAATGGAAAAGTGTGGCTTCCAGTAAGGTAGTTTCATATGTGCATGGCCATTGTCTGTATGTAGAAGTCTACTTTGTATGCAGATCTCTCTTGCTGGATGGATGCAGCTAAGTATAAAGCCCATTGATAAATTATGAATTTAACCACCAAACACACCTGTGCTAACAGTGTAATCCTATACATGTCTACTCAGAAGTAAGCCCCATTGAGCTTGGGGTGTAGCTTATTCGCAGGGTGGCATAGCATGTTGTGCGAACCCATCCACTGTGATACACATCAGACTCAATTTCCCTTGCTTTATGTTTATAATTAATGATGCTGAATGGGCAAGTGGTGTCAGTAAGGTCCAGAAGTCCCCATTTTTAATGGCATGGGGGATTCCTTCAGATCCTTCTTTCCCCAAAGGGATGCTAAGTCCAGCTCTGCCCCCACAAAGACCTGCTCCCTCCACATTTCTGCTTGCTCCTGAGCTAAGGGCTCAGTGGGTAACTGTACATAAACTACATACATCAGGCATGACTCATATGAACCTGGAAAAGTGGTAAAATAAGTCAAGGTTCAGTGGGTTGAAGGTGGGCCTATTGTGAAGCTGGGTTATGAATGATTTACTGTGTGTCCCATTTTGTATTACAAACGAACCTTTGACTATATAGCTACCACAGAGGAGGTAAACAGGGGAGGATTGTGTTCTTGCCTTGCCTTGAGAAAGATAACTATTCTAGAAAACAGGATTATTAGCAATCATTCATAATTATTGGCAATTATATCGTTATTGGCAATTATATAGTTAGGGTTGTAGTAGTGGGCTCTCCCACACTGGAGGCATTCAAGATGCTGCTGGACAGCCATCTGTCAGGGATGCTTTAACTTGGATTCCTGTGTTGAGCAGGGGGTTGGACGATGGCCTTATAGGCTGTTTCCAGCTCTACTATTCTATGATTCTATGATTATTTAGAATTGCAGAGTCTCTCATTTGAGAAATGAGAAAGTAAGAATTCCAAATGGTGGTGACATGGAATTCATGTGTCATCTGCTTGGTGTTACAATAAAACCTTAGAAAATTATATTACCTTTCCAATGAAGTATGACCGTCATCAGCCTGGGAACAGTTCCAACCCAAGCCACTTTGTACCCTCCGGAATTATTGGGAATTGGCTCAAGCATGAATAAAGGTGAGAACATTTCCATATTTAATGAAATATAGTCCCCTGCTCATATTGTATTTGTTTATAATTGTCAGGTTAACATTACTAATATTAAAATTATGCACACTTTAAAAAGACAGGCAATCTGATCCAATGACCAGCTAAGGACAATCAAGTCTAGCTGAGGTGAGTGGCACATTTCAATCTGGATTTTTCTTTTTTCCTTTTCAAATTGAATGTTCCTTTTTTTAATTGAATGGTTTTACATTGTCAGATAAACCATACTATCCTTGCCAGTCCAGCATGGCATCTTGCCCTTCTGGCATCAATTCTTCCATCCTTTCCCACTCTTAGTGAAGAGTCCAACAGGGTGCTTGTGCCCCCCCTGCCGATTCTCCTATGTTGTTCCTCCAATTTCATTGCGCGAGCTGCCCCCATTGTGTGCACAACAGCAATTTAGCACTCTGGGACAACCTGAGATAAGCGAAAATGTTTGTTTCTGGAAGGTGGCTGGTTGGCGGAGCTTGCATAAGGAGGCCAACCTGCCTCCTTCGAGAAATGAGTGTTTCAGCTCATTTTGGGGCTTCCCTTAGGATGCAGTAGTAAGTCTCCGTTGTGTAAGCGGTGGGTCCTGCTTGCACAATGGAATCGGCAGGACCCACCGCTTGCGGAAAGGAATCAGCCAGG
The DNA here is from genome assembly GCA_021292165.1 of Shinisaurus crocodilurus. NCBI lineage: Eukaryota > Metazoa > Chordata > Lepidosauria > Squamata > Shinisauridae > Shinisaurus > Shinisaurus crocodilurus. The sequence goes on from CM037879.1 coordinate 249,386,151, forward strand.
GTGTGTAAGTACCTTGTCGGAGTCTGACCTTAGTCTATAGCATCCTTCCCCAACCTCCAGATGTTTTGAACTACAATTTGCAGCATTCTTGAGCAGCGGCCATGCTGGCTGGGGCTGATGAGAGTTAATCTCCAAAATATCTGGAGGGCACACCAGACTGGGAAAGGCATGTCTCTACAATACAGACTTGCCCCATACAGACAGTAATGTGAGGGTGGGAGGAAGAGGAGAGAGAAGGGGGCAATGAGGCGGTTATCCACTTCATAAAGGTTATGGAATTCAGACCACCAACATGTGCTTAGGTTTACAGCCTGAATTTCTGGCTGATGTGAGCCCAGATTGGCATCTATTATTTTAGAAACGAAGAATTGTGCTGGTTACAGGTTGCAAATTTCAAACTCTGATGTTGATGTAGGATTTTTAAGACAAACCCCCCTCCCCACAGGGAAATTCTCCAAAAACATCTGGCTGGTCTCTGAAAATGTCAAACCAAAAGCAGGAGGAAATCTCATGAATATGCGGCTTACTTATAGATATCTCTCTCTCTCTCTCTCTCTCTCTCTATATATATATATATATATATATGATCAAGATATATACATTTATATTCTGAATCACCCCAATGGCTGAGGATGATATTGGTGGTAAGAATATTACACAATATCAAAAACTACAGTGCCTACTATCCAAAAGGCTCAATACATTAGTCATAGAGAAACAAAGCAAAAAGAACAACCTTTTTAATTAAAAGAACAACAAAATACTTGGACTGCAAGTCTAAACCCACTTAGGGTGCAATCCTATGCATGTTTAGACAGAAAAAGGGCCTACAACTCCAAGCATGCTGGGAGTTGTAGGCCTTTTATCTGTCTAAACTTGCATAGGATTGTGTCCTTAAACTGTAAAGATATGTTTATACAAATCTGTTCTATAATTCCTGGTACCTTCTTTCTAATCTGTGGACATCACAGACTCTCTCACACACCACTTTTTCTCTTTTCAAGTTGCTGAAGTTTTTTTTAAAAAGTATCAGTTGTACCATATTTCATGAGTAATAATATCCCCACTGGCTTTCTCTATAAATTCTGATTAATAATTGATCATTTTCTTTTCCAAATAAACAGCTCTTCCTTTCAAAATTAATTCCGTAATGAGATCAGCCATTCCCAGTGGAGAGAGACCAAACTGCTGTGCAAATCTCTTAGGTCGAATTCACCAGAGAGGAGGAGGGTGCTAAGCAGCTCCTTGCTCCATTGCCGTCCCAGTCGTATGAGACTAGGTGACTTTGATCTTTCTGCATTCATGATATAAAAGACAGCAATAAACTCCCTCACATCTGAGGCTCAAAAATCTGACCTTCTTGATCACGGGCTCTATAAAACATAAACTGTAAAAATTCAAATACAAACCGCAGATGTTGTCTTTTCTGGGCCTTCCAAGACCAATCCCCCTCCCACATTTCCCCCTCCCACTGTAGTTCAAATTCCTGTTGATTTTGATGTGCTACCTTCTTGGTTAGGTAATAGTATTATTTATTCTTAAATATGCTATATCCCTGTGTCTACCGCTCGCAGTTTAAGACTGGAAACAGACAACTGTTTCATTTGGGTTTGTTTGTCTTTCTAACAGTTGAAGGCCCATATTGACAGAGCTGGAGGTGTTCTTTTCTTTTGCCCCATTGGATGTCTTCAGACATTCAAAGCACGTTTCCATTTCTGCCAAATTAAAGCCAGGCAAAGGTCTTGGACAAGGTGGTGCTCCCTCCCCATTCCATATACAGAAGCCAACTGGACTAGCAGTTGAATCATACTTTGACACTGGCAGTGGGATAGTGTCCTCCACCACACTTGAGGGCAGGAGGCTAATTTAGGGGGGCTCAGGGCAGGTTGTATTGCATACACAACTCTGTCCTCCAACAGAGGGAACAGCTGGGGAGTTCAGGAGGAACAGCTGGGAGGCTGCCCCTGCTGCCCCCCCCAACATCTGCTGCCTGAAGCAATTGCCTCACTCTGCTTAATGCTAGGGCTGGCCCTATCTTGACCAATAAGCATTAACTTAGCGATAGAGCTTTGTGAGGTATTTGCAAGTATGGATGTTATTATTTTACTGGTCCAACCAGTAAAACTGGTAGGTAACCAGTATTGAGAACTAAAAAACTGGTAAACTTCAAAGCCAGCCTGCCAAAGATGATGATGATTTTTAAAATCCAGCTCTGTCACCATCAGGCTCCATCTATGATCCATCCAGCCGATTTCTGAGGCTCCATCTCTTACAAGCTCCACCTAGTTTTGCTGTGGTCCACCAAATTCCAGCATGGTTCTGCCAGATTCTGCCAGGCTCCACCCATAACATACTTGGATCCACAAGGCCCCGCCCACTGACTATCTACCCTTTTTGTCTGTTCCAGCTCCAGAGGCCAGGATCATTCAGATCAGAAGTTGGCAAACCTGTTTGTAGGGCAAGGAACTAGCAGTGAGTGATGATCCAAGCTCACCCTTATAAAGTAACCAGTGCCTAGTCTATCGTAGTCCAACCTTGTGGTATTGCTGAGAGGTCAGGAAATCAAACAAGTCCAGTGGTACAGGATGGCAAACACAGGCTATTTGGATGAGGTAGCTGAAAACCAGGTGACCGGTCTGTGCCGAAAAGAAGAGAGGACGGCGAGTCACTAGGAATCTCTTCCCTTTAAGATGGAAAACCATGTCCTCTTGTACATCAGCTCCACCACTGCACAGGAGAGTACTCACAGCACTCACTGACCTAGCCATCATAAGCATTGTGTGCCAGCTCTTTCCGTTCCTGAAGAAATCAGACCAAACCATGGTCATTCATACCCTAGGGCTTCTCTGCATTAGGCTTTTAACCCATTTTAACCCACCACTTCACTGTGGCTTCTGCTTCTGGATTCTGGGTGGGATTAAGATCAGCTGCTTTACACATTTCCCCCCCCCCCCATAGGGTTTTTCTTTCTGTGCCTTTCTATATGTCGCACTACACAGCCACAAGGTAGTGCTGCAGTATAGTGGAATTGTGAAAATACATGACCATTTTGTAGCATTTTATCAGGGATGGGGACTCGGACTCGAGGACTCGACTCGTGAGTCGGACTGAGTCCCCCCTCTGACTCGACTCGGACTCAAGTCCCAATATTTTTAATGGGACTCGAGACTCGACTCGGGACTCGAGACCAAGGACTCTTCAACATCCCTGGGCTGTGCCAGAAGGAGTGGAGAGGAGCGTGATTGCCGGCGAAGAGCACATAGAAGCGAGGTGCCGCTGCTCGCCCACTATGGACGGCTACCAGGAGTGCAGCCCCAACAGTGTGTCAAGATTTATTTTGATTGGTGTGTTGCGTACTTGGGAGAGGCAGAAGAAGGACCTGAGATTACTCTGTGTGGCTGCTCTGAGTGTGTTTCTGGTTCCAGCAAGTTCATCACCAGTGGAGTGGGTGTTCAGTGAGGGTGGAATTGTGATGAGATCTCACCGTTCCAGAATGGGGGCCAAACATTTAGAAAAAATCATGTTCCTCAAATGCAACATGGATAAGTTTTAGGAAGTACAGCAAGTTTATTTTTTAAAATCATTTTTCTAAAATGCAACCTTTCAGACATTTTGGGTTTGGCTGCCTCTGCCTGCCTGTCTGGGGTTCCCTGCCTCCTCTGCCTGCCTGGTCTCTTCTTGACCAGTTCAACAGTTGAATTGTCCAAGACAAAGGCCTCTGCCTGCCTGGTCTCTTCTTGACCAGTTCAACAGTTGAATTGTCCAAGACAAAGGCCTCTGCCTGCCTGCTTTGGGGTTCCCTGCCTCCTCTGCCTGCCTGGTTATTTTGGGTTTGTCTGCCTGGTCTGTTGTTGCCAAAATCAGTTGCAGAGTTTTGAAATAAAAAGGCACACTTGTGCCTAGAATTTATTTAAACCACACATCTGAAGTAGCCTTATTTTGTTGGGAAAAAACCCCATTGATTTTAATAGGGACTCGTGGAGTCAGCTTTGGGAATGACTCGTGACTTGTGACTCGTGAGTCACCATTTTGGACCAAGGACTCGGACTCGGACTCGAGACTCGGGTCCAAAGACTCGTGACTCGACTCGTGACTCGAGACCAAGGACTCTTCAACATCCCTGCATTTTATAGCATGCTATCCCTTTAATAACTCATTATCCTCGTTCTAAAAACAGCCGTGGAAATGCTTGGAAAGCACGGGAAAGGCCCTGGAGGATGACAACTTGGTCTAAAGCACCCGCAAACTACTGAGTGAAGAATCACAAGAGCACAATAAATGCCTCCTGTAGAGAAACCCCCTGTCACACTTCTAGATTAGATCATTCTAATGTGTTGTACTTGGAGTTGCCATTGAAAACTGTGCAGAAACTTCAATTGGTCCAGAATACTACTGCCAGACCATTGTCTGGTGTGAGACATTTGGAGTGGACCATATTACTCTGGTGTTATTACAGCTTCATCTGCTGCCTGTTTGTTTCCAAGGTGCTGGTCTTAACCTTTAAGGTTCTTTAAAGTCCTAATCTGGGACCACGATATCTCAAGAACTTCCTTCCTTACAAACCTACTTGTACACCCCCTTCAATGACTGAAGTCTTGGTTGGCTGTCTGAAATATGATGGGTGGGGGGCCATGACAGAGCTTTCTCAACTGAGGCAATCAGAGTTTTGTTTTTTGGAAAACCCTCATTGGAGGAGTGGCCTGCCTGTTAACTTAGCTGCTTGCATTTTGTGAGACAGCCAAAACCTGGCTTTTGCAGAAAGGTTTTGGACTGGAGTAAGTAATATTACTTACTTCTGTTGAGTTGTTGGCTATTTTTCCTGCTCTCTCTCATGCTGTATTATTTTTATTTATTTATTTATTTATTTATTTTATTGGCAGTTTTGAGTAATGTCGTTAGCTGCTGAGGACCCTCTGATGGAAAGGTGGGATATAAATGTTTTATTAAATAAATAAATATGAATGGCAAAAATGCTAGGTAGAAACTTCTATAAGCATGAAGATTCCCCAACACACACACACACACACACATCAATGGAGCCAGGTGTGACTACCTTCACTAATCTTTCCCTCCCTTTTAGCAAGTATGTGGTGAATGTACAGGGAGAGTAGCTCAGTGGCAGAGCAGCTGCTTTGCATGCAGAAGGGCCCAGGTTCAATCCCCTGCATCTCCAGGTAAGGCAGGAAAAACTCCTGTCTGAAACCCTGGAGAGCTGCTACCAGTCAGTGTCAACAGTGCTGGGCTAGATGGACCAATGGTCTCACTCAGGATGAGGCATCTTCCTATGTTGGCTTCCTAAAAGATGTCTGGGGAGCTTAGTTATTCCTGTCTCCTAACTTCTAATCCCCTCTGCTGCTCTACTCTCCCATGTGATAAAGCAGTAACATCCGATGCAGCTAGATCTTCAAGCACATGTGTGATGCTCTCAGATCACTGGGATTTGAGACTCTGCAGCAAAATAATGTGCCAAGATGTCAGTTTCCAACTTCACATTCCTACTCATTCACCCTTTCCTGCTAGCTTTTTCCGCAAGGTACCATATTTCCAATACATTTTAATCCTACATATAACAGATAAGCAGAGAATAGCTGAGAGGTTTTCTGTACATCTGACTTCAATCCTGCAGGCAGAGCGGAAATGTTCATCCCTTCAGTTTCAGCACTCCACAGGAACAGCTGTGACAGCACCCTCCTGCCCAAGTACCCCAGCAACTGGTGTACATAGGCATACTGCCTCTGATACTGGAGGTAGCATACAACCAATCAGGACTAGTAGCCACTGATAGCCTTCTCCTCCATCAATTCTTTGGTTTCTACTGGAATATCCTTCTTCCCCTCAGATATGTTGTGCATTAGATCTGTAAATATTGCACTGGAATATGGCATTCTGATTACTGGGATCCTGCTGTGTGATAGATACACTACTGGGGTAACAATAGTTTACAATGGTTCACAGTACCAGCATAACATCAAGCCTTGGGAAGTTATGCTGTTATAGCAGTTAGAATGCACTATCCTAAGAATTTATATGGTGGTGCAGCAAACTTTAGGCTATTAGTCTAGCTAAATAAGTTAATGTATTTAGCTAACAGTCCCTACGTGAGTCCTTTATGCACACATTTCAGTTGGTGATGGGGGAAAATGTATTCTTGTCATGCAGCTTGCTCAATAATATTGCTCAAAGATAGTTCAGATCTGATTGCAAATGCATTAGAAATTAGCTCAATTGCTAGATTTAATGAAGGCTTATGCATTTGTACTCAAAACATGATGTCATGAATGTGCACACATTTTTCATGGGAAACTGTAGCTTTGGGGCTTCTGAACAAAGCTGGAGACTGCCCTTTGTATCTTTCAACCTTTAAAGCTTTTGCACAATTTTGCCCATAGAATTTGATGCAATACAATTATAGATGGTGTCGCCTGTTCTCTGATTATATAGGAATGCAAATACTTAGTTTACTTTCAATGATCATATTATGGATGCCTTTCAGGCTTTTTGCTACATTAACAGGGTTGGGTTTTTTTTTTAGGCTGCAGCCCTATACACAGCTAGCTAGGAGTAAGTGCCACTGAGTTTAACAGGGCTTACATCTTGGTAGACATGTATAGGATTGCACTGTTATTAGCTTTTAATTATAAATTATTTCTTTTTAACATTTGGAAAATGGGTTGTGTTGCATGAAAGAAAAGGCAGAGAGCTCTGGTAAACAGGAGAAGCAATAAGATCCACACAGACTCACATCTACCGTAGATACAGCTGCTGCAGCTTATGCATTATTATTTACCCTCTATAGAAAGACGGAGGTCATGCTAAAAGTGGTGAGCTGTCTTAAATAAAAGAGTTGTTGCAATGAGAAAAATATTATGGCCTTTTCCCTGAAGACACACCTCACAGATGCATAGTTACCTCATGACATAGATAGGCAGTCTATATCTTTCTGGGACTTGTGCTTTCAGAAAGAAGTCCCAGAAAGATTTTCTGTCTGTCTGTCTTTCTGTCTCCCTCTGCAAGCAACCCCCCCTCCCAAATTTCTCTTGTGCCACTGATGTCACACCACACTTGTGAAGAATCACACATACATTCCAGTTCAAAAGACTGAGCTCTTTTGCACAGATCCTCTCTCTTTCTTCTGCCTGGATTGTTTTTCTTGTTGGTCTATTTACCACATGCTACCCACCAGAACTTTAAGATACTTGGACGTGTCCTGTTGTCCCCATCACATATGGAAGACATAAATTATTCCTTCTTAAGGAAAGCATGACACTATATGCAAACATTACCTGGACTTCACAGGACAATCCTCCTGAGACGAAGCTCCCAACCAGTCTCTGATGCCTCTCCTCCTCTCGCATTGCCACCCCTCTGGACCTCAGCTTGTAAAGAGTGACGTGTCCCACTTCTTCTCCCTGGTCCACATGTTTCCCCACACTTGGTTTGGAGCCTCTTCCAGTTGCTCCTTTCTTGCCTCCCCCCCCCATCCATTCAAACTGAACATCTCTGCCCTGCCCCCACTCCAACACATGGGAGCCGTATGGAACTGGAAACATCAGTCACTGGCACTAGAATCAACTTTTCAAAGTTGATTCTCCTGTTCCGCAGGACCTTCTGGTCCATGACTTCCCTTTGCATCCCTCCAATTCTTTGGCAGCCAGCATCATTGGATACAACCCCTCTTGCTTTCCATCATTTCCACTACTCAGTAGTTTTCCTTTGTGGAAGACAACATTTCCAGCCAGCTAGCCTTGAATTGTTCCCTAAGTTGCTTCTGCTGATTGCCAATTATTTCTCCACTGATTACTTCATTCCTGATACATTATGCCAAAACTATTTCTGTCGAAGTAAACAAGGAAAATGAACTTTTTGCCATGCATTTCTCTACACTCAATGTTCCTGGGCTGCCAAACTAACAAAAGCAGACCTAATCAGCAGTTGTATAAGAGTACAGTTTTATTCATATCTGCTCAGAAGGAAGCCCTGTTGAGTTCAACAGGGAACATTCCTATTCCCTGGAAAATGGGCGTAGGAATGCAGCCTAAGAGACTTCGAAAACAGTACGAGGTGTAGCAATGAGAAATTCCGGTGACTAAGATTGTGGAGTCCTGGCTCTGGATTCAAAAGTGAACCGACACCTCAAGATGTACTGTACAATAAGGATTAAATACTAACTGTAGTTTTTAAAGCATGTCATGAATCTAGCCATGCATCAAGGATCACGAGGCACATTTTAGCCAGCCTAGATAAACTTTCTGCCAAATACTCCTCCCATGGTTTCAATTTGCTACAATGTTGCTATTCTTCAGTTGAATTTTGGGTTTGTTATTTGAATGATTTTGTCTTTGTATATCTCTTTTTTTATGATCCAGAGAAAGCAGTTACGAGTGCCCCTGCTATATCAGTGGAATATAACTGTTGGTAGTCATTGTCATAGTTTATAATTTTTAGTAGCCATCCTCATAATTTATTCTCTCAGCATAAAAACCTGCTCCCAAAATTCTTCAGACCCAGTGACCCAACTCAGTGATGTTCCCAAGTGCAACCCTTTACTTTCCCCCATATAAATGAATTGTTGCCATTGACTTGTATAGGGAAGGTAAAGAATGGTATATGGTGACACTGTTACATTGGCCTGGTTCACATGTAACAACAACCTATGGCTTGTTTAAACCATGGGTTGTTGGGGCTGCGAGTGAGGGAAGAGGCATGCTGACTCTCATGTGCTTGCCACTTCCATTTTGAATCAGCTTTCATCAACAACTCACGAACCCCTGATGTATGCTATACTACAGACCAGCCTTCCCCAGCCAATGGGCACACTGGCTGGGGATGGTGGGATTTATAGTACAACACATTTGGAGGGCACCAGGTTGGGGAAGGAGCACAGGACCATGAAAATGTGCAGAGCACTGCTGGATTTATTGGAGTCATGGTTATTTGTGCCAGATGGGGCTATGTGATGACCCATCGTTTGTAAATCTGTAACGTGCTCTCAGATCCTTTGAGGAAAGGCATGTCTCTATAAATGTCAGTTACAATTAATGGCCTTTAGAAGATGCCCCGTGGTGTTACAGAATGCTTGGCCTGATGATCTCCCACAAGTGGGGCACCTAGCTAGCTAGGAAACTGATTGGATCTTCAAAGCTGTGGAGAAAGCCAACCTAAGCCCCCTACCTGACACACACACACTCACCAAGGAGGGGGGAAGGAGACCGGGGGGGGGGGGGGGAGACAACCAGTCTCCACAGATGCCAAAGGGGACAAACAACATCTACATAGAATCACCCCAGGGGGGAAGGCAGGAAGCATCACCAGGTTTGTCAATGCTCTTGCATATCAGCCCCATCTACATAAGACTTGAATACCTCTCTAGGGCAGACGCTTCGGCACCCCTAAGAAATGGCCACTCAACACCATAGGATGGGACCATTAAGCAAGTGGCTTCAAAGGGACCCCATCCCACGGGGGGGGGGAAGGCGTCACCCCACCTGACCCAAAAGGCCGCCCCTCAGGGAGGGTGTCAACCCACCTGATCACGGAGGGAGGGGCTACCTGAAACACCAAGGTATAAAACACCCTGCACAAGGGAACTTTTCTCTGGACCTGATCAGCAATCTTGCCCATGCCTGGGGTAAGGGAACGAAGGATCAGCAACCCCGGGAAACCAAGCTGAAATAACTGGCCGCTTGGGCTGACCGGACCCCCGGGAAACCAAGCTGAAATCACTGGCTGCTTGGGTTGACCGGACCCCCGGGAAACCAAGCTGAAATCACTCACAAGCCGCTTGGGTAGACCGGGCCCAGCCGGGAACCCAGCTAGCCACTTGGGTAGACCGGGCCTCCGCCGGGAACCCAGCTAGCCGCTTGGGTAGACCGGGCCCCACCGGGAACCCACCTAGCCGCTTAGGTAGACCGGGCCTCCGCCGGGAACCCAGCTAGCAGCGTGCGGTTGACCGGGCCTCTGCCGGGACCCGAGCTAAACTAACTAGCTGAGAGCCCTGAAATCACGTTGTCCTTGAGGCTTTTGCTTGCTACTTTGTACCGTACTGATAAGCTGTATTGCTGGCGTGGGTCTGAGTTTGTGAAGGTAATTTTGTAAATAAACTTGTTTTCTAAAAGATACTTTTGTGGCTATAAGTTATCCCTTTGTTCTGGGCTAAAGCAAGGCGCTGGGGACCTCGGAGAAGGCCCGCCCCAGCACCCGCTACCCCCTTAGCATTGAACCCGCGCAGAAGACCAGGTTGTCGGTCTTCCACTAAAGCTAATAAGCACCAGGGCACATGAGATTCCAATCAAAGCGGTTACTAAAGGGTTCCATGGTGATTTCTATGTACCAGAAAAGGCAAAAATTCTAAAACCAAAGCGTTGACTACAAGGCTGAGAGCTTTATGGTCCTTTCACACATTACACAGCAAGAAACCTGGGTTTATCACTGAGTGCATTCACTCATCACAACAACCCACCCTGGCAATAAGCCATGGTATGTTAGTTGTCATGCAAACAACCCACGGTGAGCCCTGCCAGACGATTGGGATCACCATCGGTTGTTGGGCCCCTCCTCCCCGCTCCTCCCCACTTGGTCCTCCCATGGGCATCCTAGGGGGACACCATAGAAGGAACCAGGGATGTTGAAGAGTCCTTGGTCTCGAGTCACGATTCGAGTCACGAGTCTTTGGACCCAAGTCCCGAGTCCGAGTCCTTGGTCCAAAATGGTGACTCACGAGTCACGAGTCACGAGTCACTCCCAAAGCTGACTCCACGAATCCCTATTAAAATCAATGGGGGTTTTCCCCCAACAAAATAAGGCTACTTCAGATGTGTGGTTTAAATAAATTCTAGGCACAAGTGTGCCTTTTTATTTCAAAACTCTGCCACTGATTTTGGCAAGAACAGACCAGGCAGAAAAACCCAAAATAACCAGGCAGGCAGAGGAGGCAGGGAACCCCAAAGCAGGCAGGCAGAGGCCTTTGTCTTGGATAATTCAACTGTTGAACTGGTCAAGAAGAAACCAGGCAGGCAGAGGAGGCTGGGAACCCCAAACAGGCAGGCAAAGGCAGCCAAACCCAAAATGTCTGAAAGGTTGCATTTTAGAAAAATGATTTTAAAAAATAAACTTGCTGTACTTCCTAAAACTTATCCATGTTGCATTTGAGGAACATGATTTTTTCTAAATGTTTGGCCCCCATTCTGGAACGGTGAGATCTCATCACAATTCCACCCTCACTGAACACCCGCTCCACTGGTGATGAACTTGCTGGAACCAGAAACACACTCAGAGCAGCCACACAGAGTAATCTCAAGTCCTTCTTCTGCCTCTCCCAAGTACGCAACACATCAATCAAAATAAATCTTGACACACTGTTGGGGCTGCACTCCTGGTAGCCGTCCAGAGTGGCCGAGCAGCGGCACACCTCGCTTCCATGCGCTCTTTGCTGGCAATCACGCTCCTCTTCACTCCTTCTGGCACAGCCCAGGGATGTTGAAGAGTCCTTGGTCTGGAGTCCCATTAAAAATATTGGGACTCGAGTCTGAGTCGAGTCAGAGGGGGGACTCAGTCCGACTCATGAGTCAAGTCCTCGAGTCCAAGTCCCCATCCCTGGAAGGAACAAGTCATTCCTCTCTTCCCCACCATGATCACTAGCCGTTTTGGGCTCACCACAGCTTTTTCCCCCTCCCTGCTTTGTTGGAGATTGCAAAAGCCAGCTGTTAAGTTGACTTTTGCGATCCCCATTTTGACAGCTAGGAGCAGTCCCTTCAAAGTGACCCAGTAGCACGTTGGAGGGGCTGCCCATGGTTGCCAAGCATTTTAAAAAAATATTTTGTGCAAAAAAATGTGCACAATTTTTTTTATTATTATCTTTAATTATCTTTTTTTAGCCACAGTTGTACAACTGCGAACTTTCACAGTTGCACTATTGTAGGAATTTGTCTGTGTATGTCCCAGTCAAAACCCCCCATCCCCACTCAAACCCCACTTTTTAAAGTGACCCAGAGTTTTGACAGCTACAAAGCTGTCAAAACTCATTTTCCCTGGAAAAAAAGTGGGGGAATGTACATTTGCACTTTCCTGAGCACCTAGAGGCTTGGGACAAAATGCAAAGTGTGCACCCTGGTGGGAACTAAAGGGGAAATATTTTTTTTAGGATCTTGTTGAGAAGGGGGTTTAAATCTCCCCCTAACCCCTTTTGCAGCTAAAGATCACTCGCACGAGTCGCACCTTTGGTTTTTCTTGACAGCTCACCAATTTCTGACAGCTAGTGTGAGGATTGCAGCTAAACTCATAGGGAGCAGGGAAACCTATGGGGTGTGGCAGATGACATCATCATCCCTGCTAATCAAAATGTCCCAGCGCTTCGACCCTGCAAGCTCTGACTCCATGACACCACTGGTTATAGCTTAGCATATAATCAGGTTGGATTATGACATGCTGAGGCCCTAAACCAGGGGTAGGCAACCTTTTGGGCCCATAGGCACATCTGGATATTTGAGAAACTGTCCTGCCTGAGCACAACCATAAAAGGGCTTCATGGCTGGGCATGGCTAGTCACAAAGGACAAGTAACATGCCCAGAGCCATTCATGGGATATTATGATGGCAGCAGAGAGGCTTCCGCATCACTATGGAGCAATCCCAGATGCCAGTAAGAAAATATAAACATATTTTTAAAATAAAAATAGGGAGGAAGAGGGTGTCTCAGCGGGCGCCAAGGAAGAGGTCTGGTGGCATGATGGTGCCTCTGGGCAACACCTTGCCTACCCTTGCCCTATGCTATGTCAAGTTTAAAAGGCCCCATTTAGCATTACAAAATGTTTTATTATTCTAACAAAAAGGACAATGAAAATAGAAATAATAAAACTTTATTTTTACACATATGCTTGGCAAAGATGAAATGAGAACCCTACAATCTAACAAAAACAGCTATCTTGCAATAAGCCTATTTGCATTATAAACGTCTTTAAATGAAAATACATTATGATTTCTTACTTAGCATTTATGAAAACTTTTAATATACAGAAACACGAGAGCAGTTACAGCATTGCTAAATTGAAGGAGCAATGTAACCTGCACTATCTCTGTTTGCTTATCACATAAAATTTAAAACCTTTACTGTCCTGAATTTTGGAGAGCAAAGGCATCAATTATGTCGTCAAATGATTGGTGACTGTTTATTGCTTCCTATGCACATAATGCCTAGTGCAGAGAGCCTTTCTTGTAGCACTGTTGTCCCCTGGTCATTCTCGATCTTTTTCAGCTGCAAAAATGACCTTTCTCCTGAGCAATTTGTTACCATGAGACTCGGGAAGAGCCGCAATATTGCTTCTACATTTGGGAAAGCCGACTGAATTTTAACTCTGATGATGATGTGATACAGATGCTGATGGCATTTTCAACTCCTCTCCCTGCAGCCCCCACACTGTCCTGGAGGGCCCAATTCCCTGGAGCAGATGGTGGCGACACAACATGGTGCAGGGGGAAGCGGGGATTGGTGAGAGTTGCCTCCACCCCTTCCACCAGCAGGAGCATCCTGAGAGTGGAACTCCACTTGGGTGGGGGGAGTCTCCTGCCAGCAAGAGCCAAAAACAGGACCCCAGCCTCTTGGCTGAGTTTTTGTTTTGTTTTGTTTGAGCAGTATAGGAACATAGCATAGAAAGTTCTGATGATACCTTGGCATAGTATTCTCTATAATATACCGTACCATAGAATGGTGTGAATGAAGTGTAGCACCAAAGTTGTATCAAGCACCTTCAAATGCTCTTCATTATGCCTTCCTCTTGTCCCTGGATATGTTAGCAATCCAGGTTACCAAGGCAAAGACCAAAAAAAGAAGAAGCAAACAAACAATTTCAAAAGAAACCCAAACAATAATCTGAATCAAATGGATTTCTCACAGCTGTTTTCATTTCAAAAGGAGAAACACAGTGCAGTTTTCTTCATCACCATTTAGGAAAGAAGAGGAAATCAATTCCTGGAAGCATCTCAAACTTGGGGAAACAGGATGAAGGCACTTAATGAAGCAGCAATGATGGAAAGTTTAGCCCTGATCAGCAATTCGTATACTTTTAAGGCTCATCTGTGCGAGGCACACTGGTACTAGAAAGTGTGAATTTTGAAGGCACATCAGCCAAGAAGCACCAGCTAAAACATGCCAAAATAATCATCTAGTAGTAACACTGAGGATAGTGCTCTGCTACACTATATGGAGTTTTTATCTCAATGAACTGATGTGCTTACACTTAACAGAGCCTGCAATATTAATGCCATCATTCTGATGTTAGCTAATATATCTTGGCTGATGTGCTAAAATCACACAGCTCACTGCAAATTACCGTAAACAACATGAGGATGAGCCCTCAGAACATAATCCCACAGTCATTAGCTAGCTGGCAAAACTCCCATTGTCTTCAGTGATGCAGAATTTTTCTTTTAACTCTTGTGCTGCCACTTCTCCAGATTGGCTAAATAGTACGTGAAACATAATCCGTCACGTGCATTCTTCAGTTCATGCAGATTACCAACCTTTAGGACATGGGCTATGTTTGATAATGATGGTTACTGTATTATGCTGGGAGTTGTAGTCCAAAAATATCTGGGGACCCAAGGTTGGAGAACACAGGTCTATTCTGTGAACCCCGCCCTTTGGACACAATGTGTTTGATGAAAATGCGGTATATAAGGTAAATAAATGGACTATCACTATGGGTGCTTCCAGATGGACAGCTCCTAGCACTACCAGTCAAAAGGCACTGTGCAGCTATTCCCATTGTTCCCTCCTTAATGGATTTCTTTTCTTTTCTGGTGGTAAGCAAAAAGAGAGAAGCAGCAGTGGGGAAAGATGGGAGGGTTACAAATGTAAGATGGCGATGTCTGGACCCCCACCCCCACCCATCAAATCCCATGAATGAAGCAATGCAAATGCATAATAAAAGCCTAGTCTGGAAGCCCCCTATGACTTCTCCACTCTTATATTGTATAATACAGTGACCTGACCCAAGTCCTTGCAGTAGGGAAAGCTTAAACGGAAAATCTCTCTTGAGGATGCAGGAGAGCAGTCAAACAGGCGTTCTGTTCAATAAATTGGGCTGCCTTTCAAAATCTCTATGGACTTAGTCTTGTAGCACCTTGTAATGTAAGCCGAAGGTGTGCCTACTCCCATTTCAACAAGCCCATCCTTCAAGGTCACCTGCCAAGGACCTTCTCCAAATACCTGTTTCATCAGAAGTAAGAAGGTCATCGACAAGGGAGAGGGCTTTCTCAGCAATGGTGCCCAGTTATGGAATGCCCTTCCCATAGAGGGCTACCTGGCACCAACATTGTTACTGTGCACGTGCTCAAAGGAATTTTCTTTCTTTCTTAGTACTTCTCCCAGGATGAGGCTTGGTGCTAAAAAAAAATATGGTTCCACGCTTCAAAAGAAGCCCTGCCTTTGTATGTATAGTGGTCAGTGCAGTGTACTGGTTAGAGCATTGGACTAGGACTCAGGAGATCTGGGCTCTAGTCCCCACTCAGCCATGAAGATCACTGGGTAACTTTGGACCAGGCATGACTCATGACCTACCTACTTCACAGGGTTGTTGTGAGGATAAAATGTAGAGGAGGAGGCCCATGTAAGCCACCTTGGGTTCCTTGCAAAGGAAAAAAGGCAGGATATAAATGTAATCTATATACGGTATATAAAAGAAGGTGTCCTGACTGACTGACTGACTGACTGACTCATCAATGCCCAGCTCAAACCATTTAATCTAGGAACGTGAAATTTTGAAGGGACATTGCTTTTATGATGTAGACCTCCACTAAGGAAGAATTTTGGGAAATTTCATCCCTAAGGGGGTGAAAAAAGGGGGCAAAATCGCCCCACTCTCATATCTTCTATGGGCAAAACAACAGGGGAGCAGTTCTGCAAATCGGCCTCACCTCAGAATTGCTGCAGGAGCCAATAGCAGTAGTTATGCAAATAGCCCATACGACACTTAGAATGTTCGTATGAATTCCTTCCTGCAGGGGCCAATAGGGCTGGGTATGCAAATCTCCCTCAGCCATTTAGAATGTTCTCTGAGGGGGTGAAAAGGGAGGGAAACTTTTTAAATGACTGAATGACTGTTGTGTGTGGGGCGTCATCGCATAGGCTCCACTCCATCACATTTTGACGGATCTACCCCAAACTTGGCATGGTCACTCTTCATCACCTGTTAGACTCTCAGGATTAACCTGATTTTTCTTTAAGATCAGATATTTCTGTCAGAAAAGTTTTCTGCTGCCAGCACCCGGCCTAAACGTTACACTTTCAGTCAGAGAATGACTGTTGTGTGTGGGGCGTCCCAAATCCCGTGTGTCTGTGTGTACGGGTGTTTGCATGAATCACATAGGCTCCTACACGGTTGGATGGATCTGCCCCAAACCTGGCACGCATACTCTCCATCTCCCAAGGACAAAGACTGGCAGATTCAAATCTCCGAAAAAGCCATCACTGCACCTGTACGGCCCAAAATAGATGATAGCTAATGGTGTCACTTGGAATGTTCGCAGGGGCCATTCAGGAGCGATTATGCAAATCACTCCAATGGCATTTAGAATGTTCCTATGAACTGCCACCACGGGAGCCCAATCAGGAGCGAATATGCAAATCTCTCCTATGTCAAAACAGAATGTTCATATGCGCTGCAGCCAGGGCCTACACGGGGGGTGGGGGGGTGGGATTTCATTGTTTGATAGTCCCGGGGGGGGAACTGGGATTTCATTGTTGTGTAGTCCCGGGGGGGGGGGGAGAGCAGGGATTTCATTGTGTAGTCCCGGGGGGGGGAGAGCAGGGATTTCATTGTGTGGTCCCGGGGGAGCAGGGATTTAACTGTTGTGTAGTCCCGGGGGGGGGGGGAGCTGGGATTACATTGTGTGGTCCCGGGGGGGGGGAGCAGGGATTTCATTGTGAAGTCCCAGTGGAGGGGAAGCAGGGATTTGATTGTTGCGTAGTCCGGGGCGGACGGACACACACAGGGAATTCATTGTTGCATAGTCCCGGGGGGGCGGACAGAGATTTGATTGTGTAGTCCGGGGGGGGGGGAGGAAAGCAGGGATTTCATTGTACAGTCTGGGAGGGGGAGGAGCTGGGATTTCACTGTTGTGTAGTCCCAAGGGCGGGAGCAGGGATTTCACTGTGTAGTCCCAGGGGAACAGGGATTTCACTGTGCAGTCCTGGGGGGGGGGGAGCAGGGATTTCATTGTGTAATCCCGGGGGAGCTGAGATTCCCGCGGGAGCTGGGATTCCATCATGTTTCTTTTAAAAACAATTGTACCAAATCCTAAAATCCACGCGAGCGAAGCCGCGGGCAACAGCTAGTAATAAATAAGAGAAAGTATGAAGTGAAAAGTAATAGCAGCAACTTATACAAATTATTCTACCTTTTGCACATCTTAATATATATGGTAGATCACACTGTGTTTTTATATGCCAATTAAATGGATGCATGTGATAGCATTAATAGGTTCAAAATCTCACCAAATTCTAGCAGTTCTTTATGAAAACACTGGTCCTTTCCTGTTGTGATTGTGGTTGTTTAAACTGATTTTTCTCAGTGTTATACTAGCACTAACTGCAACACAATTGCAATGGTGTATTACCCATTTCCACATAATGCATAGGAGGGAATAAGTAATTGTGCCACAAGGGGAGTAGCTTTTCTACATGTACAACAGCCTTCCTGCCTTTTAAAAGAGGGAGATGTGTACTTCCAAGGTGTAGAAGGGGGAGTTTTTTGGATCAAACAAAGGGCACAATATTGCAGCTTTCCCCATCCTGGTGATCTCCAGATGTCTTGGACCACAACTCCCATCATCCCCAGCTGCCATGACCGTGCTGGCTAGGGGATGGTGGGAGTTATAGTCCAACACATCTAGAGGGCACCAGATTGGGGAGGGTTGATACTAGTGGAAATATCTCCTACTCAACTTTGACTAAATGAATGGGGAGCACTGTGATCTTCCACATCTCCCATTCATTTCACTTGAGCTGGAGAATATTCCGCTGGATTAACTCATACAGGCCTGTGGCTTACGCTGGCTCAGCTTGTCCGAGTGTGGAAAGCTAAGCAGGGTCAAGCCTGGTTATTACTTGGATGGGAGACCCCTCCTCTAGTTTCCTGCATTGAGCAGGGGGTTGGACTCGATGGCCTTGTATAGGCTCCTTCCAACTCTTAAGATCTATGAAATCTATGAAACTCCTATTTAAAAAAAACAAACAAAAACAAAAACATGGGGCCATGGAAGAAAAAAGTAAACAAGAAAAAGATTTATGAAAAGTGAGGCATTGATGCAGGCTGGGGCAGGGCTAGCTTTGCTGTTGTTCAGTATTCTTCTTCATGAAGTCTCCCACATTTGAGTCATAACATGCCACAGGTGGAGGGGTGGAGAAGGGATGTATCACTCAGCAGCACTAGGGATAGCCTGGCCTGGGTACTAGCTAACTGGTGCTCATGACACTCATACAACAACATTCCACACAGTATGTGTAATAGCAACAGACACGCTGGTTAGAGTAAAACTCTTCCCCCCCCCCCGGAAACAAAATATTACAGCAGGAACGCTGGGAAAATACTATTTCCGAATCTGATGCACTAGCTGTGGGAACAATTAGATCCGCTGTGACACCTGAATGACAATGGCATTTATTATGCAATAAAACAAAAAAGTGGGAAATCCTTTGATGTCAGACTTTCCATATCCCTTGTTCTTTGTATTTTATTTGTTCATTCAATCAGTATAGGTCAAGGAGGAGGATAGACAGCATTTATTGTTTTTTGGGCCTGATCTTCCTGACACTGCACTGAGGCAAATTAGCAGTTAAATCACTGACGCCAGTAAAATCTATTTTATTTCGGCCTTGTGATAACATGCCCATGTTGTGAGAATCCCTTGCAACGTGGCAAAGGACACTCAAGCGCAAGGTGCATCCCAGACTTGTCTCCTCTGTGGTGTTGTAGGGGGCCCTGGGTTGGATCATGAGGCAGCAAAATACCTCACTCTGATCCTATGTAGGGAAAGAGCAATAAAAAGCATTGCTATTCCTGCGGCCAGAATATATTTAAATCCTATTAAAGCAAACATAAAAAAATGAGATTTATAATCATCATCAACATAATGAAAGAACACTCTTATCCATTTCTATCATTGTGACCCATTCCGTTTCCTTTCAGAAGCTTCTCCTTGCTTTATTTGTAGCTTGCATCGATTTCAATGGAATCCAGTCAGAACAATAGTCCTCCTCAGCTCCCATTATTTCCTGTGGACTTTGGGATAGCAGCCATTGTTTCCTTCCAATGGCCTTTGGTGTCCACCTAAGAGGCTATGACGAATAAAGACAGTCCGCTCTGCGTCTCAGCCACGTAGCATCGTCCATTCCCCATTTCTGTGCAGGGCGCGCTAGAGATCCGCACCTTAATTCAGCCTCTCGGCAGAACTACACTTCCCAGGAGGCAAAAGAGCTGGACGCATGCGCGCTTCTCCTCTTCAGCATGGCTACGGTGCTGTCACGGGCGCTGAAGCTGCCAGGTAGGGGTCTTGCCTCGTAGTGCGTCGAACGCGGGTGTGAAGCGCGGGGAAGGAGCAGGGAGCGAGGCCGGAGTCCCGAGCGCACGAGTCGCAGGGGCGCTCCAGCCCGGCGCCTCTCAGTGGGGAGAGCATCCGGGTCCCGTCCGGGGGAGAGACCAACCGACCTCCCCGCAACCACCTCGCTTGCATCCGGGTCCCAGCAGGTGCCCCTTATCTCTGAACACGAAGACACAAGAGAGGGGATCATTGCACCTGCGGGGGGTGGGGAGGCGTTGGTTATGTTTGTCATGGGTGCCAATGATGTGTGTGTGGGGGGGGAGGGAGAGGTTGTCATGGCAATAAAGGCTTGATCCAGCCCCTGTTGGGAGGGGAAGGGCTCTCTACCCTAGAAGGAGAGAGAAGAGGCATTCTTGGTCCTTGAGGAAATGATGGGGGAAAGCTGTGAGATTGCAAGGCAAATAGATATCGTTTTGCGGCCAAGAGGGAAATGGGAGAAGGATTGGAAAGGGGCTGCGTGCTTGTGGGTGAGAGAGTTTCGTTGCTCGGGGCAATAGTTGAGGTAAACCTTCAGTTTGGCTCAAAAGTATCACCATCCCACATTTTTGCATACGTTGACATTTCCCCATGAATGAGATATTTTGGGGAGATGAGACATTACCTGAGGAACTGATAAGGGCGGGAGGACACAAGTGATCAGCCCTGGTCTTGGTGACAGTCGTTGGATGGGTTGCAGCTGACCTAACCATGAGGTTTCCTCACCCTTCTCTTAAACTTCAGGATCCTTCCCTATAATTAAGCAAGTGTTATTTTAAGCCTTCTGTGGTGCAGGCAAGACAGCTTATCATGCTGCTGTGCAAAGGTTAATGAATAATACATTCCTTCTTACACCTTGGCATATGTTGCCCAGTATTTGCTGGTGCTTCACTCACACCTCTTAACCTGTTTGTCTTTGTTTGCATTTTAATTGTTGTAAAGGCTGCAATCCTGTGTACAGATGTATGGTTTATGCCCCCCCCCCCCCAGTAAATGAGAAGTAAGGGATTCTCACAGTGTTCCAAAAACACTGCATCCTCCCATCATCTCAGCATATTGAAATTCCCTTTGGTTTTGTGCACTTCCCAGAATGCTTCAGCTATTGGGCCATATAGAAATGTAATAAATAATAAATTAATGGAAATAAATAAATATTGGTTTCCACAGAGAACTTGCACATGCCTCAGATTCACATGCATGTATTTATATAGACATGTATGGAAATCCTGCTGGGCTCACCTATATACTTCCACCTGCCACTTTTCCGTACAGTTCCTTGCATGTTCCTTAGTGATTTTTGAAGAAACAAGTATTTCAAAGGCCTGTTTTTACTGCGACACAACAAATGGAGCACTTGGATTTTTGGGTGCAACTTGATTTGGGGTGCCTGCCAGAGCCAGAAAAAAAGCAAACAGGTGCCAATCAGAGAATCTGAATTTGACATTCTGTTTTGAGCCTTGACATCATAAACTGGATGCTGTTTAGAAATGAACAATCATTTTCCAACTCTGGGACTTGTCATTTGGAAGACAAGGTGGGAAATTGAGTTCGAAGTGAAGAGTGCATATGACGAAATTAAGCAAGCAGGAGAGAGCCCTGCCATCTCTTATGCGGGAATTGGACTAATAACTCTGCTGGCTCCGAGCACTGCTCTCCTCCCTCATGCTTGGCTTGGCATAGTTCTTCAAGTTCCTAGCAAAGCAGAACCCGGGAGAAAGGAGATGTGGCACTCCTCCATTGGTTTGTAGAAGCCATAACATCACCCACAGGGCCCTATCGCAGCTGCTTAGCCCTCCACCATGAAACCTTGTTAATTAGTGAAGCAGTCATGTGCTCCTTTATTATTTGATTTAAAGAACAATGTGTGCTTTGTATCCAACACAGCCTTTTCCTAGTTGTTAGCTTTCTTCTTATGCAGGCTTATCCTGCAATGTGCACCCCACTTGCATTTTTTTCCTTTGCCCAATCTCCTTTGAAGTCCCTCATAATTCCAGGTAAGACTGTATAGACTAGAAGGAGAATGCCTTGCTGCATGGGCTTGTCAGCTTTACATTGGCTATCCAAAGCAGGGAAGAGAAACTGACAACTTAGGGTGTTTTTTGGTAAAGAACTGTTGCCTGGTTTTCTTTTTTCCTCCTCTCTTCCAATCTCCTTTCTTTTTGCTATGTGTCTTTTAGACTGTATGCTGGAGGGCAGGGACTATCTTATTACTGGCCTTTGTAAGCTCCTCTGGGAGCCTTTTTTAATTGAAGAGTAGGGTAAAAATGCTGATAATGATAATAGTTCTTTATTACATTGAGGGGTGACATGGCCTTCAGTGCTGGAGTAGGAGTCTGCATGGCTTTCAAACAATTAATAAGAATTAAAAAACAAAACAGGAAAAGCTTCCCTCTGACAGAGCAGATGAATTCCTCCCGCTGGAGAAAGACTCCTACCATCGGAGGAAGGAAACCTTTGGCTCCAACCCATTGCTCCTCTGTGCCCCTTTCCAGAGGTGGGCAACTTGTGGCCCTCCAGACATTTTGGCCTACAATTCCCAACAGCCCTAACCAGCATAGCCAATGGTGAGGGATTCTGGGTGTTGTTGGCCAAAACATCTGGAGGGCCACAAGTTGCCTACTCATGTTAGTCCTTGATTTTTTACTTTTTTGGGGGTAGTTAGCAGTTAGTAACAAAGAGTGTGAACAATGTAACCACTATCTGGTTCTCCAATAGATAGGTTGGCCATTTTATTTCATTGTACAACCTTCATGAATCTGTTAATGTGGCCTATAGTCCACAAAAGCTTGTGCCATAATAAATGTGTTAGTGTTTAAGGTGCCACAAGACACTCTGTTGTGTTGGCTGCAACAGATGTTCTGTCCTATCCAAATGTTCTATCCTGTAGGCGCAGGGAGACTTACAGTACAGTCATGCCTTGGATTGAGAGCATAATTCGTTCCGGAAACATGCTTGTAATCCAAAACACTCTTATATCAAAACGAAATCCCCCCAAAAAAATTTGTACAGAGATTTTTAATTTAAGCCGTACTACAGTACTTGTATTGCAAGACGTTGCTTGTATATCAAGTCAAAAAAAATTAAATAAATATTTAAAAATTTGCTTGTCTTGCAAAACGCTCTCAAACCAAGTTGCTCTCAAACCAAGGTATTACTGTACTTTAACATTCTCCTTCATTTGGCTCCTTCCACTCTCTTATAACTCTTCCTACATTCACCATCCCCATTTTAAATAATGAAAGCAAAATCCCAACCAAATGTGCTCCCGCCAATTCCCTTTTTACATACCAGAACAAAAAATTGCCCCCACACCAATCCACTTGCATGCAGCCCAGTATGCCAGTGTGACGTAGTGGTTAGAGTGTTGGACTGGGACTTTAGAGACTGGAGTTCTACTTCCCACTCGGCCATGAAGCTCACTGGGTGACTTTGGGCCAGTCGCTGACTCTCAGTCTAATCTACCTCACAGGGTTGTTGTGAGGATAAAATGGAGAGGAGGATGATGATTATGTAAGGCTCCTTGGGTTCCTTGCAGGAAGAAAGGCAGGATATAAATATAACAAACAAACAAACAAACAAACCCAAACACTTTTTTTTAAAAAAAGAACTCAGCTGTTCAGACACAAACAAATGAACAAACAAACATAAAAGTTTAATTCCCATTGTGTTTTGAACACTAGTCTTTCTCAAGGGAAAAATGGCTTCTCAAATAAGCAAGACAGTTGGATCTATTCATCCATGACTTGATAAAGTATATATTTGTTCCAGCTTATCAAGGTATGGAAGCCAAAACAGTTACAAAGTTAGTCACAGCAGAATGAGGTGGTAGAGCTTTGAGGCAGTAGAATGGCCTGTAGTACTTCAAAGTGTAGGTTGGCAATCACATTTTTTAATGGTCCCCATGTGAAAAACTCCCTATGAGTAGAAAACTAGTACAACAGGGAGTGGGCGGGATTGGAACTTCCCTCTTTGATGGGTTATTGTTGTTGTTTACTTGCGTGGAGGTTTTTAAAGGGAGCATTCAAAGATGCTGTCCTCAGTCTACCGTGCAGCACGTTCTGCCACTGCAGAGGTCTGCTGCCTCATTCTGTTGCTGCATGTGCAGGACCAAGCCTAAGACAGACCCCTAAGCTGATTCAAACTTCCCTTTACATCCCAAACTCTCAAATCTCCCAGTACCATCCCTTTCTAAGCTTGACACCCCCTCGTCCCTTAAAAATAACCAGAGGAGACCAGGAACCAGTGGATAACTGTTTTGGAAGGGATTTATGATTGGTATGTTTTTTTATTTATTTTATTTATTATATTTATACCCTGCCTTTTTTTCCTGCAAGGAACCCAAGGTGGCTTACATAGTTCTCCTCCTCCTCTCCATTTTATCCTCACAACAACCCTGTGAGGTAGGTTAGGCTGAGAGTCAGTGACTGGCCCAAAGTCACCCAGTGAGTTTCATGGCCGAGCGGGGACTAGAACCCGGATCTCCCGAGTCCCAGTCCAACACTCTAACCACTACGCCACTGGAAACTCCCCCCCCCCCGCACCTTCTTCCTCATCTTCTTCTTTTACTATTCTGTTTCATTTCATTTTCATTTATTACATTTCTATACCACCCAATAGCTGAAGCTCTCTGGGAGGTTTAAAGATTAAAACCTTAAGAATACACTATAAAAACCATATACATACAAACATATAAACATACAACACACAGAGAGACACACATATATCTAAAAACAATTTTAAACAATCAACAAGAAAAATTCAAGACCTGATTAAAACTGCATCATATGCTGCCAACTGCCTGAGAGAAGAAGAAGGCCTTAACCTGGTGCCAAAAAGATAACAATGTTGGCGCCAGGCAGGCCTCATTGGGGAGATCATTCCATAATTGGGGGTGGGGCACCCCTGAGAAAGCCCTCTCCCTTGTTGCCGCTTTCTGAGCCTCCCTCAGAGGCGCCTGAGGGAGGGCCTTAGATGATGACTGTAGTGTATGGGTGGGTTCATACTGTTAAATAATGTGAGGTATCCTTTGTTGACAAATGAAGCACTAACTCTGGGCTGTTGATCTGAAGCAAATACTTGATGTTTGGAGTGCATTTGATAATGAAAGATGGTATATAAATATTTTGAATGAGTAAATTGTAACTCCTAAAACATTGAACCCATAGATCTAGAATGACGCTAATATGCCTGCTGCCAGAAGAGCTGCTGGAGACTTGAACAGAATGCAATTAGAACAGCGATTTTGAATCTGTAAATCACTGGTGGGGAACTAATGGCCCATAGACCAGATGTGGCCTGCTAGGCCTCCCATCTGGCCCATCCACTCCCCTTGACCCTGCCACCACAGCCCTGTTTCTCCTGCTTCTCTGTGGCTTCCCATGGTTTGCTGAGCTGCATGGGGTGGTGTGGGGAGATTGCATGGAGGGGAGGTTTCAGCCTTCCTCCTCCAATCCCTCCTGCCTGCTGCTCAGCTGATCCACAGGATAGAGCTTAAACATGGGGGAAATGGAGGTGTGTGTGTGTATGTGTGTGTGTGTGTGTGTGAATAGTGGGGTGGGGGAGCATGCTGGTGATACAAGAAGAGATTGCTCTTTTCATGCATTGCCAGCTTGTTGCATTTCTCCACTGTGTGCTGAGAAAGGAGCTCCTTGAATTTCATCCAGGAAGTGGTATGATGCCAGTGCAGATCTTTGAGCACCGATATAACGTGCGCCTGGCGTCTAATTTAATATCTCTGCATGATCAGGAAAATTAATTAGTCATGTTAAATTAACCATAGTGAGTATCTTGGTTGGGCACGGGTTGATGAAGTTTATATTACCATGATGTTCTCGGAGTCACCCAGTATAGCGCTCAAATGATGCGCAGATAAAACATTTAGGTTCCCCTAAATGTGTAACCAAGAATAGGAAATCACCATTTGTGAGAATAGGAAATCACCATTTTCTCTGAAACAAACCTCTGGTGCCTTTTCATTGTATAAACAAGTCCTAGCTCAGCCTTCCTTGGCCTGATGCCCTCCAGATGTGTTGGACTGCAATTCCCATCATTCCCAGCCACCATGCTGGCTGGGAATGATGGGAGTTGCAGTCCAACACATCTGGAAGACACCAGGTTGGGGAAGGCTATTCTAACTGACTTGAGTAGCCAGTTTTAATGAAAGGTAAGATATGGTGGAGATAGTTAAATACATTGGAAGGTGGGGAAATTTTGTATTGATCGTGCTTTGAAAACAGGTAAGTGGTGGTTTTATTTTTGAGCAGAAAGATGGGTAAGAGGACAGAATGCTGGTGTGTGTTGGTTTTAGCATGAAATAACTGCACAGTAGCTTCAACGAGACTCGTTTCTCATTAGAGCTTGAAGGCATTAGAGGGAATTAGGTAAATTACATCATCTCTTTTTTCCTTGGGGAAAAAATAAACTGTTGAACTCTGCCGCTTCCTGCATCGAATCTTTGGACACACAGAAAGGCCTCTCCTTCAGTCTTACATCATCAATTCCATCCAGCAAACATGCCCCTCACCTGAAAACTGACCTCCCTTTTATACAGACCATTTTTAGGGGACCTGAGCATGCCAAAGGATCTCTAATTCCCCTCTTCCCCATCAGCCATGATTGCTTATCTCTCCCCATCTCTCTTCGTAGGCAAAAAGAGCCCAGACCTTGGGGAATATGACCCCCTCACCCAGGCTGACAGCGACGAGAGTGAAGATGACCTGGTGCTCAACTTGCAGAAGAATGGTGGAGTTAAAAACGGGAAGAGTCCACTGGGGGAGGTACAGGATGTGGACTCGGATGTGGAGGTTGGGATGACGAAGCAGCACCTGTCCGAGGGTATGTCAGAGGACTATCCCAATGAGACCACCAGTAGTCTGCAGCAGAAGACGGCCAGCTCCTTGATGCCTTACTTGCGCACAGCTATCTTTTTGCTCACCGTGGTTGTCTCCATGATCCTTGTGCTAGTGTGTGCTTTCCTCATTCCTTGCCCTCCAAGAGACTTGCATAATACTTGGATTCGCAACTTGGGTCAGGAGGCAGGTAAGAAGCATCTGGAAGGGCCACATCTGCCCTGGCTCATGGAATGGGTGACGTAATGGGGGAGAGTTCAAGGGATTTGGTGGAGAAGAAAGAGAACTGTTTGCTAATTGTTGCCCAACATCCACATGCAGGAGACGAATGCCAATTTGTTGAAATACCATTCAAGGGACAGTAGAAGGTGGGTAAGCAAAGAGCAACTACAGACCTGTAACTAAATACTTGGTGTTCGGAATCAGTAAGTGAAACGGAGCCTTCCACATTTCTAACTACCAATACAGCACATGCAATAAAGAACCAGGACTGATGTAATGGTTAGAGTGTTGGACTACAACTAAAGAGACCCTGGTTCAAATCCCTGCCCAGCGATGGAGCTCACTGGCTGAGCTTGGGCAAGTCACTATCTTTCAGCCTAACCTACCTCACAAGGTTGTTGGGAGGGTAAAAATGGATTGGGGAGCCTTGAGCTCCTTGGAGGAAAGGTGGGATATAAATGTAATTCAGGGGTCTCCAAATGTTTTGGGTCCAAGAGCCCATTTCAAAATTTGATAAACAGTTATGAGCACCATCACAAAATGGTTGCCATGGGGGGCGGGGAGGATGGCTAATCAGAAAATAGCTGCTGTGAAGGCCTGGCTAGTTACAAAAGACAAGTAACTTGCCCAAGAAACTGAATACAAGGCTGAGGTTGAGACAGACCTCAAAGGCCAAACCACATATTTCATCATATACAGCACAAAGTACCCATTTTCCAGAAGGAGAACTGGTGATGCTCAAAGAACTGGTGATGCCCACCGGCCTGACAACCCCCCCCCAAACCCAGGCAACACCCCCCAAAAAACACACACAACCCCCCCAGGACCCCCCCCCCCAAACACAGTCAATATCCTCCCTCAAAACCAGAATCCCTCTGGCAGCATCTTCCCCCCTCCCACAAAGCCCCAGGCAACATCCTTTCCCCAAATCCCCAGGCAACGTCCCTCCAAAACTCTCACACACAAAAGGGAACACATACACACACAAAAATAATAATAATCAGGCAACACTCCCCAACCCCCAAAACACAACTGTCCCAGGCAACACATACAGACACAATATTCTTGAAGGGCATAAGCTCTTGGTGCTGGGGCATCCAAGGGTGCTGCATTGGGAACTCCAGATCTAATTAAATAAATAGCTACAACTGCCCCAGGCTCTAAGTAATGATTTCCCCATCTTCTTTCTGCCTGCTTTCTCACCCCCATCCCCTAAGCCACCCTGCTTCCGATTGTAAAGTATTATTCCAAATTATGTTATTTGTACAGCATTAAGTGTAGCTATTTAACAGTGATATTTTGGTTTAATAAAAGCATACTGAGGCCAAATCCAGTTAAGCCCAAAGATACAGCCGTTGGTGCTACAATCCTGAATTATGCAAACACAACATTCAAATTTTTAATTTGAAATCAATGGTGCAAATGTACATAATCTTATTTAATTTGGTTGCCAGTCACAACATGCAAAGTTCTACCGTTTTGGCAAGATTTGGAGTATAGTAGGGTATACTATAGACAGCAAAAATACAGAGCAGATCTGGGGCTAAATTTCTATTTAGATGGAAGTCAATGTGTTTTAATGGTTAGGTAACTAATAAGATTGGGCTTATCTTTTGAAAGTGATTGAACCGCACGTGGAAAGGTTGATTAAATTTGATGATTTGAACAGAGGCACTCAAGTTGATGAGTTAAATTGATGGTTTAACTTCCATTAAATCAATCTACCCTACTAGGAGATTAAACAATTATCCAGCTTTATTTCTTACTTTCTTGCACTTCAAAAAAATAAATAAATTCTCATGCTGTTTCCACTTGCCCTATTACCTACATCTGTAGCTAGACTCGAGATACCATTTTGGAATGTTGTTTTGGAATGTTTGGAACGCAAATAGCATGCTTCTCTTTCCATCCCCTTGTTTCCCCTTTTAGAATGACATCAAAAATGGCAAAAGTTAAGTAGTATCCTTTCTACATCAGCCTTACCCAAACTGGTGCCCTCCAGGTGTGTTGGACTGCAACTCCCATAATTCCCAGCCAGAATGAGAAGGCTGTGCTACATTTTTCTACCTTCATGTTCTGAAATAAGCAACAGCTATTTTTATTTATTGATTATATTTATGCCCCACCTTTTTTCCTGAAAGGAACCCAAGGCAGCTTACATAATCTTCCTCCTCCTCTCCATTTTATCCTCACAACAACCCTGTGAGGCAGGTTAGGCTGAGAGTCAGTGACTGGCCCAAGTCACCCAGTGAGATTCATGGCCGAGCGGGGACTAGAACCCGGATCTCCCGAGTCCCAGTCCAACACTCTCACCACTGCGCCACACTGGCTCTCTATAGAGCTGTTATGTTCTAGAACAGTGTTCTCCAACCTTGGGTCCCCAGATGTTTTTGGCCTACAACTCCCAGCATGCCCCAGCTGGCTGGGGCATGCTGGGAGTTGTAGGCCAAAAACATCTGGGGACCCAAGGTTGGAGAACACTGTTCTAGAATGAATGAATAGATAACGGATATTTTGGAAGCTTATCATGGAAGGAAACAGTCCTTGCAATGCCTTTGCTTCAGTGGCTAACCTCTGATTTGCCCTTCTTTAGAGTCCCATTTTAAGATACTTTAGGCCAGTTCAGACATAATGTTTTCCACTAGTTTCTTCCCCTTCCTCTAGAAATGTATATGGTGAAATGCAAATCTGAAGCACTATACTTCAGAATCTTCGCTAAATTTATACTGGATGTATGTTGTGCATTCAGCCATTCACAAGAGCATTTGATTGTCTGAATGGTTCCTTATATTTGTAGTATTATACAGGGTAGTGGAGAAAACTGATGTAGCCGTGCAGGAGGTCAGTTCAAGCCACTTGATCAGGAGTGCTAAAGAAGTATGTCTGACTGGGAATAGCTGTAGAAAGCAGTGACAGCACAGCTAGCATAAGGTGTCAATGATGACTATCTCCAGGACCCACTTGGGATAGATGGAAAAGTTACAGAAGAGTAACTTATTTCTCCTTATTCTTCAGGTGGTGTGCTGTTTCCACCAGAACTTTTTGACGTAAATGGTGATGGTCTTCCCGACATCCTGCTCTCCTTCACGGCTCTGAAAAATGCTAGTGTGTTGGGTAAGCGTGCAAATCCTCACAGCTAATCCCAAAAGCAGTGGTGTGAGGTTTCTGTGTATACAGTCATATTACGTTATCATGGCACACTATTCATGTCTTCCATTGACTCATGTTGCTCAGAGATGGAGATTATTTGACTGCCTGCATGCTGAATGGACTTGATTACTCCATTTCTTGATGCTATTTTCTTTTGATTTAGAACCTTTCCACTCAGTCAGTTGCTTTAAAAAGCAAAAAGAAAAGAAATCAATACACATTTGCCTCTCATTTATGAGACACAGTCGAGCTGGGCATTGCCCAGGCAGAGATTTTGTATATGATGTTTTCCAAGCTGTCCAAATGCTCTGTTTTGTACCTGAGAAATATGATATGATATACCGTATATACTCAAGTATAAGTCTAGTTTTTCAGCACATTTTTTGTGCTGAAAAATGCCCCCTCGACTTATACGTGGGTCAGCGCCCCCCCAGGACCCCCGCCGCCACCGCAAGGCACCTGCCAGGCACCCCCCTCCACCCCCAGGACCCCTGCTGCCACCCCCAGACACCCCACCCCCACCCCCGTACCTGCACCTGCCGCCGCCGAAGCCCCTCCCCCGCCGAAGCCCCTCCCCCGCCGAAGCCCCGCCGCGCCGAAGCCCCCCCAGACACCCCCATGCCACCCCCACGCCACCCCCAGACACCCCCACGCCACCCCAGACACCCCCCCACGCCACCCTACCTGCACCCGCCACCGAAGCCCCGTTGCCGCGGAAAAGCCTCCCTGCCGCCGAAGCCTCGCTGCCGCCGAAGCCCCTCCCCCGCCGAAGCCGCGCCACGCCACAGCTTCCCCAAACACCCCCACGCCACCCCCAAACACCCCCACGCCACCCCAGACACCCCACCCCCGTACCTGCACCCGCCGCCGCCGAAGCCCCTCCCCTGCCGAAGCCGCGCCGAAGCCCCCCCAGACACCCCCATGCCACCCCCAAACACCCCCACGCCACCCCCAGACACCCCCACGCCACCCCAGACACCCCCCCACGCCACCCTACCTGCACCCGCCACCGAAGCCCCGTTGCCACCGAAAAGCCTCCCTGCCGCCGAAGCCTCGCTGCCGCCGAAGCCCCTCCCCCGCCGAAGCCGCACCACGCCGCAGCTTCCCCAGACACCCCCACGCCACCCCCAAACACCCCCACGCCACCCCCAAACACCCCCACGCCACCCCAGACACCCCACCCCCGTACCTGCATCCGCCGCCGCCGAAGCCCCTCCCCCGCCGAAGCCGCGCCGAAGCCCCCCAGACACCCCCATGCCACCCCCAAACACCCCCACGCCACCCTACCTGCACCCGCCATCGAAGCCCCGCTGCCACCGAAAAGCCTCCCTGCCGCCGAAGCCTTGCTGCCGCCGAAGCCCCTCCCCCGCCGAAGCCGCGCCACGCCGCAGCCCCCCCAGACACCCTCATGCCACCCCCAGACACCCCCACGCCACCCCCAGACCCCACGCCACCCAGACACCCCCCGTCACCGTACCTGCTCCCGCCGCCGAAGCCCCACTGCTGCCAACTTCCGCCGCCAACTTCCGCCGCCGAAGCCCCGGCGTGGCTTCGGCGGCAGCGGGTGCAGGTATGGGGGTGGGGGGTGTCTGGGGGTGGCGGCGGGGGTCCTGGGGCGGCTTTTGCAGTGGCGGGGCTTCGGCGGCAGCGGGTGCAGGTATGGGGGTGGGGGGTGTCTGGGGGTGGCGGCGGGGGTCCTGGGGGGGCTTTGGCAGTGGCGGGGCTTCGGCGGCGGCGGGTGCAGGTACGGTGGCGGGGGGTGTCTGGGGGTGGCGGCGGGAGTCTCCCCTCGTACATTTCCCACCCTAGACTTATACTGGGGGCAATAAGTTTTCCCAGTTTTGGGGGGTGAAATTAGGGGCCTCGACTTATATTAGGGCCGACCTATACTTGAGTATATACGGGTATGTACACATATATACATACATACACATATATCAGATAAAGCATCCACAATCTTTATAATTACATAGTGGCTTGTGTCACTGGCACTTTATGGGAGAAGTTTATGATATTGTTTGTGATGGGGAGAGATATGACCACTCTCTGTTCTGCCTCATTCCGTTACTTGCTCAACAACTTCCCTACTTTGTGTGTGTGTTGTGTGTGTGAAATTAAATTGTTTGGATGTTGTACACCTGACCTTTCCCCTGCAATTCTTACAGCCAAGCTTCCTAGTGTGACCACAACAATGTATGCAAGATGTCGGGGCTAGCTCCCCTAGCCACTCAAGTTCCGACTCCCTAACTCCAAAACAACACTGGTCAGATTCCGTGGGAATGGATTCTGAAACGGAAGGGGAGGGGGAGTTAGAAGAGGAGTTAGGAGCGGAGCCACTCATGGTTGATAACACTGACCCAGCTGTGCCGTCAAGGTTGCAGCCGGAGGAGGGGGGTGTAGAACAAGAATCCCTGGGAAAAGAGCCCCCGATGGGAGGGGAGGAAGAGCTCCTGATGGGAGGGGGGAAGCCAGCCTCTGTGACAGATCCTTGCGAGCCACGTCACCTAAGGAGGCAGGAACAACTAACCTCTCTTCGTCACTCTGCTCGATTAGCTAACAAGACTTTTGACCCGCCCTAGGGGCGGAGAAGGTTCTCTGAGCTTGGGAACGCACAAAACTCCTCAGTGCGGAATCAACTGTTGATCATTCCTGACCTCCCATTGACAGGATAACGGGTCTTGAATTACTTTTTTTACTTTTGTGTAATGCTTTTCTGCAACCACCTAAGTTGCCCTGCTTTTTACTCAATAAAGCTTTACAAAGAAACCTGTGAGCTGTGCCTGACATTCTGGCTGGCGGGAGGGGAGTAGGAGCACGAGAGAGACACAACACAAGGCTTGTGCCTGAGCACATGAGTGCCCCAATCCTCCATGAACAACTTGAGCACCCAAACTCCCTACCCTCCAGGTGTTACGTGGGTGTGTTTCTGCTGTCTCATCATTTAGAGGATTGATCTGCATTTTCAAAAGCTTCCTCTAATCCATTTCATGGGGTTTGAGTGTGTGTGTGTGTGTGGTGGAGAATAGCAGCAAGGCCATCCTGCTAAAGGGAGCACCCCTCCCCCTGCCCGCCATTTTTGTGCTTGCTTTATGACAGTTTGGAGATAGTAACTCTATACTGTATTTCAAAGCTCACTTTTGTGTGGACTGCGGAGCATGGGCATGCGAGAATCACAGAATGTGGTAGTGAATGTTTTGGCTGCTCACAGAAGCCCACTTCGGGATGTGTTTGCTTCACACGTTCAAAGAACATGTGGAGAGGGGGACAGGGCCGTGTAGTATCCCAGTGGTCAGGGATGATGGAAGTCATAGTCCAAAACATCTGGAGGGCACCAGATTGGGGAAGACTGCTATAGGCATGAATTTTTAGGAAACAAGGTCCTTCACTGGATAAACAGGACTGTGGCCTGGACATTGGTACAGGGCAAAGAGGGTGCAAGGGAGACAGTGTTGCTGCTTGTCTCTGGAATTTTACATATCCTGTTCAGTCAGAGAACCGCAACTTCTGTCAGAGACTTCTGTGGTCAATTTTATTTATGTGATTATTCAATAGAATAAATATTTAAATGTTCATAAAAGATGCTATTAATCTATGGAAAACTCAGACGAGCGGTAGAGGGGGAAGAGCTGGAACACAAATCTCAAAGATATTTTCAGGAGGGCCCATTCCCTTGGGCCTCAGCTGGCATCTTGAGGAGGAGTTCGCTTGTTTTCTCAATCATCCTATAATTGACACGGTAGTTACAGGCTGTGAAGAAAACTTAATCCAAGATTGCGACTAGTTGCACACTGGGAAGTCCTGGAAGTGCCCAGTACTGTCCAGCATGCATTCAGGAGGAGCCTTCCTTGTATTGCTGCCCTTGGTTCCCACACAGCACCATCCTATGGATGCTTGCTGAGAAGTAAGCCCCACTGAGTTTGATGTGGCTTATGGATGTTGGTGTACAATGCCCATCATTCCCTGCCAGCATGGCTAGCAAAGGGCTATGCTGGCTGGGGATGATGGCCATTGTACTCAAACACATCTGGTGGGCACCAGGTTGGGGAAGGCTGGCATAGTAAATGTATTTAGGACTGTGGCCTAAGGCTGTAATCCTATGTACACCTATCTGGACGTGTGAGTCCCATTGAACTGAGTGGGACTCGCTCTTCTGAAGAAACATGCATAGGATTGGGCGGTAAGTTGGGCTTAGGGACTCCCAGCTGAACTAATCAACTCCAGGGCATGCTTTTGAGATGATAGAAGCAGCTGTATCAAAAACATGAAGATGGCATCAAACCTCAGTGGCAGATTCCTTTCATTTTCAAAGAAAGCTGACTGCCCTTTTATGCGTATGTGTCCTTAGGTGTCTCCAAGCCATGGGTCACTGTGATGGCCCTTTCAGGGATGAATGGCAGCACCCTGTGGTCCAGTCATGTCAAAGAAGAGATTCGGAGTGTGCAGTGTAAGGGTTTGGACCTTCTGTCCTCAGCAGAGCCGGTCTGCCTCATTACAGGGACCTCGAAATTCCTCAGCCTTCTGAGTGCTTCCTCAGGTGAGTCTCAACAAGTGTGGATGGATAATCAGCTGACAAATAAGTTGGCCCACAGAGCTAGCAAAGCCATCATACTGATTATAGTTGTTGTGTCCTTCATGGTTTAAATTTTGTTTATTTATCGAATGTATATCCTGCCTTTCCACCCAAAATGATACTCAAGGTGGCTAACATTAATAAAATACAGGTTAAAAACAAATTGTTAAATAAAACATAGCATAAAAACAAATCACTTAAAAACACAAGTAAAAATGCAACAGTTAAAGATTTACTGGAATGCTGGAGATGCACATTAATGTAAAAAACAAGCAGTTTACAGTGCTCTGAGCTTCCTTTCTATAGTGTGTATGTCTCCAGCCTGATAAGTTTGACTGCTCTTAGTTAAGGTCTATGATATGCTGTGACTTCCTTGTCCCTTCCTCTCCCCCACTACATAAGGATCTCTTTAAGCCTCCTGTGGACACTTGCTAATTCTGTCTCCTGCTAACACTGACATCATTCTATGTCATCCTGCAGGGAAACCCATTTGGACACTTGACTCGTCCCACCTGCCCAGTGGAACCTTAGCTGCCCCAGCTGTTCTTCTACCAGATGTGGATGAAGATAAGGTTGGCGATTTGGTGGTCCTGGCCATTGGAGAAACGCAGGTATGATACATGATCTGATATATGTGGCAGTGAGGAGGAGAATGTGATCTGACTAGAGCAGCCTTCTCCAAATCGGTGCC
This sequence comes from Shinisaurus crocodilurus, assembly GCA_021292165.1. NCBI lineage: Eukaryota > Metazoa > Chordata > Lepidosauria > Squamata > Shinisauridae > Shinisaurus > Shinisaurus crocodilurus. Next base: position 249,421,200 of record CM037879.1, read on the forward strand.
CTCCAGATGTGTTGGACTGCAGTTTCCCATCATCCCCAGACAGTGGCTGGGTTGGGGAAGGCTGGAATAGACTATCATGGGTGGATAGAAAATAGTTGTCCATGCTTGCTCTTTTCCCTGCTTCTTTCTCTGGACCGGGAAGGCAGAGTGAAATGAAAGTATTGTTGCTAACTGAGAAACCGTTGTAATTGTCTGATGACTTTCACCCATTCCCTGAGGTGTGACAATCATTCTTTCTCCTTTAACCTCCCCTGCTCCACCACCCTGACCCACTTCAGCACTTTGGCTAATTAAAGAGTGTTCAGATCTTGACACAATTTGGCAGGCCACAGGGCCACCAGCTGTCAGATGCCATATCACAGGGCTGGAACTGCTTTGTGCATAGGGAATGGTGCACTGTGGGGCAAAGAGACACCTTAGGCGTGCAAGTCCATCCCCGCAATTCCACGTACCTTCTCTCTCCTCTGTAGCCAGACTTGTGCTTCATCCTGGTGTCAGGCAAAACTGGAAGCCCTGTGGGAGGGACTGTGAAGTACAGTACCAATGGAAACGGAAAGCTGATTGGCCCTCAGGCTCACATCACCATCCACGGAGCAATCTACATCCTGTTTGGCTTTGGTAAGGGCCCCCGCCATTCCCTTCTGGATCTTATTTCTAAAGCTGCATTGGAACTAGAGAAAGAGTGAGTTTGTCCCATGATACCCTGGTAGGATAAGATGGATCTCAGATGGGTTTCAGGGCTCCACCCCCCGTCCCCAGGATATTTAGTTTGGGTGTAGTGAGAAAGTGAACTGAATCACTAAAGGTGCAATCCTAGGCATGTCCAGACAGAAAAAAGGCCTGCAACTCCCAGCATTCCCCAGCCAGCATGGCTGGCTGGGGAATGCTGGGACTGTTGTGGGATTTTTTTCTGTCTAAACATGCATAAGGAGGAAGAGAGAGGGTGAAGCTGGCACAAGAAGAAAACAGGCAGATACATGGAAATAAGTAGTGTGTAAAGAGATGGCAAAGAGCACTGCAGGCAATGAGATGAGGTTTGGATATCCAGGATGGAGGGCTTGAGCAGTTATGGATGACCTGCCACTTCCATATGTGTTGGACTGCAACTCCCATCACTCTCCGATTTGGGATGCAAAGTGTTTTTTGCATCCCAGAAAGTGTTTTTTTCTTTCAATCTCCTCATTTCCCCCCTGAGAACCTCATCAGAAATGGCTAAACTAATTTTATTCTTACTATATCTGCCAATGATGGGAGTTGTAGTCCAACACATCTGGAGGGCACCAGGTTGGGGAAGGCTGATATACCACAATGTCGAATCTTGCCAGGCCCTGGAATCCAAAGAGCCAGATTTCAAGGTCCTCTGGAAGCCAGTCATAAAACTCATGTGGAAAGCAACTAGCACATGAAAAGATGCTCAGTAGAATTTGCTACATGATGTCTGTCTCAGGATCTTTCTGCACAATCTGGGTTTTGTGTGTGCAATACACACATTTTTTCTGCGAGCTCAGAAGGCATTCTTTTGTACCTGGGAAAATGGCAATTCTTCCACCATTTGCCCACCCGTTGCTATTGTGTATAGGATATCGTTACACTGTGAAGTTTCATTGGATGGTCTTGTGATGTAAATACCAGCGTTCATTCCCACATCCCACAGTATTTTATGACCTTGTTTAGTTTGGGTTTTCCTGGGCCTCCTTCACACCTCCCCGTATGAGGCCAATGCAAACAGCCCTGTGCCCCTTACATGCCTTTACATACCCTGTTTGAGCATCACACCTGAACAGGGCTATTGTTGACACTGAAAAGGTCTTGGAGGAGTATTTTGCAAACTCTCTAGAACAATCTTCCCCATCCTGGTGCCCTCCAGTTGGGTTGGACAACAACTCCTAGCGTTCCCCGGCCTGCCAGGCTGTACTAGAATGTGGTTGGGTTGTGCTTTGACTTCTGGTGCAGAAAGGTGTATGTGTCCTGCTGAGCACATGTTCAGTTTTTGCCATTCCCTTTGTGAGGAGCCCTGAAGACCAGACACAAGAGGCTCTGTGGTCAGGGAGGCCGCAGAATCCACCAAAAAGCAGCCTGCAGGATTATCGTGCTAGAATATGGCAGGGACACATTTTGACCAATGACGTGGAAAGGCCCTCGTAGAAGCGGAGTCGCTGCGATGTCCCTCCTGCAGCCCTTGTGCTTTTATCCTTTCCGACCCCCCCTCCTGCCACACACCTGCTTTGTCGAGATGCACCAGAATCTCAGTCTTTGCTTCTCCCTTCCCCCTAGGCAATGTTCAAGCAGTCGCTCTGCGGGATATATTTGCTCAGGCCAGAAACCACGACAGCTTCCCACCAGTGCTGCAGCCAGAAGAGCCCGAGTGGGAGAAGCGCCGATCGGTCAATTTGTCGGAGCTCATTGACATTTACAGGTGGGATACTGTCCCCTCTCCACTGTGAAGTCTGTTGCCTTCCTGAGCCTTAGCTCAATGGCCTCTGGCTGAGGCTGATTCCTGCCTGAGACCCAGGCCACAAATGTAGAAATGCGCTTGGGGAACTCCTTAGAAACTGCCCTGTCTGACACGTGCTCTGTCTGGTTTTGTCTGGGTGGTCAAGTGACGTGAAATGAAGTGATGGGTGCGCACTGTCACCTTACATTTGCTCTCTGCCTCCCCCAGTGGTGGCGTTGAGTTCCTGCAGGCAGTAAAGTCTCCAGATGGCAACGGCAGCGACCTGCTTGTCACTACTAAGCATGGTTTGACCTTACTGAGGGGACAGGACTTGGAGCCGCGCTGGAATCTACAGCAGCAGGACATTGACAGGTTACTGGGTTTTGTTCTTGTCTTTGCTGTATCTGCTTCTCACGTATACTCCAAATGCCCTCTCTGTTGTTCTCTCTCTGGTGCCAAGCCCATCTGACAAGATTGCCGCCCTGCAGCTGTAGAACACTCTGCCCCCAAACATTTGCAAAAGCCTGCAGCAGGGCGTTTGATGGCTGGGTTTATTTTTTAGATCGCCAAATTTACCATTCGTATTTACATTTGCAATCTCCTTTACACTGTCTCTCCGAGATCAAGGTACGTAAGTACAAAACAAAGTAATAAATAGTAAATAAGAACACGATAGAAGTATATTAAAACACAATTTGGAGATGGAGAACACATGCTGGATCTTCAGCCCACACAGGTCCTTCACCTACCTACACCTTCCTTTCTACCTATACCACTGACCCCTTTCCCAGGCACCAAGGTTATGTACTTGCTCCTTTGGGAAGCCCACTTGGCTCCCTCTCTCTTGGTCTTCAGGTGAACAGGGAATACGTTCCTGTTTTGCTAGCCATTTGGCTTGTTTTAATTATTCTCCAGCTATTATAGTTTGTTTTGTTGTTGCTGCTGCTGGTTTTAGTCTCTGTTTTATTATTTTGATTTTGTTGTGTATTGTCTTCAAAAAAATAATAATGATGTAAGCCACCTTGGGGGCCTTGTTGTTGAAAGGTGGGGAATATGTTTTAAATAAATAAACTCTTATCTGGTGAGGATGCATTCGGCTGTCCTGTGAAGGGGCTCTACATGCATGCCAATGTGTGTGCATGTAGCCTTCCATGCGAGGAAAAATCCTGGCCCATCCCGATGTGTGGAGGAGCTCTATGCACATGGCATGCATTAGTTCAGGTATAAAGCCCCTTCACCTATTGGCTGGATATGCGGATGTTGTTGGGGGGCGTGGTTGATATGCGCATCAGTGGCAGTGGGTGGGGCTAGCCTACATGGTCCCACACCCCCTTTCCTCTTTCATTGTGCAGGGTGGGTTGTCTGAAGCCCTATACTGGTAGTGCCCAATCTGCATGTGAGTTGCAAATGTTCATTGCTTGGTGACTCACATGTGTGAAAGTGCAGTCAAAGAACAAACACCCCAGAAAGCGTGTTCATATCTTCTTTGCAGAATTTTTTGCAGTGGAGGCAGTTCAGCTGATGAACATGCATGCCTGCTGAATCAACCCTGTAACTCATAATGAACAGTGTGCCGCAGCCAGTGTGGCATGGTGATTAAAAGTGTTGGACTAGGACTGGGGAGACTTGGGTTCAAATCCTGACTCAGCCAAGAAGCTCACTGGGTGATCTTGGACTATTTATCACTATTTGTTAGCCGAACTTACCTCATGGGGTTGTTGTGAGGACAAAATGGGGAGGAAGGGCAAAATAAAAATATGATAAATTTTACAACATGTATGCAAATTTTTACAGTATGTATCTGCACAACTCATGTGATTATGTGAAATTTATATTTCTCAGTTTTTCAAGGCCAGAACAGGTGGTGAGCTATAAGTGGGCATTCAAATGCACTTTGGGCCAGGCTGATCTTCCCTTGCTGGTGTTCTTGCTTGAATAGCAGTTGGAGGCTCTTGTTCCTTAGGCCAATGGATGGGGCCAGAGCAGTCTTTCCCCTGACTTCTACAGGCCTGGGGAAACTGTGCATTGGAGCCGAGTCTTGTTTCTGGCAGGGAGGGGGAAGCGAGCTCCCTGCTACTGTATCAACAAATGGTCTTTGCCCATGCCAGGCTGGCATACTTGATGGATGAGCAGCCTGACTTGTTTTGCCAAACTCTGGGCTTGTGGGAATGCAGATGTGAAAGGAAAGTGACCCCTGAGTGTGTGGACACGGCCACTTAGGACGCCTTCCTTGTCCCTCCTTCGTTCTGAGTGTTGTTTTCCTCACTTTTGCAGCCAGCCGTCCCCAGGCTACTTCAGTGATGATCAAATTCTGGACTTTATGCTTCAAGCACAGAACGGAAACAACATCACGAAAAAGGTACATTCGCTCAATCTCTGACAGAGCAATCCTGTCTGTATTTACACAGAAGCAATCCCAATTATATTCAGTGGGGCTTACTCTAAGGTAACTGTAAGGTATCGGATGGCAGCGTAATGGTGCAGATTACGTTTTACCCATGGTTTCTGTATCAAGTGGTAACAGCTACATGTATTTGAACGTAGCCAGTAAGCCTCCTCGCAAGCAATGGCTGGAGGTAATTGACTAAAGGAACAATCCTATGCGAGTTTTGACAGAAAAAAGGCCTACAATTCCCAGCATGCCATGCTGGGAATTGTAGGCCTTTTTTCTGTCTAAACTCCCATAGGATTGCACCCTTAAAGATGTTCTATGCATTATGGAGACTGAGGGTCAAATTAGACATTCACATTAAATGCACCTTTGCATTTAATGTGCACATTTAAAAAATGCAAATAGCAGCCATGGAGTGTGTGTGGAGAGTGGGTGATAATGATCAGGATTTCACAGCAGATGTGGTATTAAGGGGGTATTTAACCCTTTCCTCCTTCGATGCAGTCCTGTAGAAAGTCACTCTCTTGGAGCTGCTGTTTGCATTGGGAGGAAATGCCCCACCAGCTCCAGAGAAGGGATTTTCTTCAGAATCGCAACAGGGGTCATCATACCTGATCCTGACAATGATCAGATCTTCCCCACCCCGTTGCTGCTATTTGCATTTTTTTTAAAAAATGTGTGTGTTAAATCCATCTTTTCCTTGAACATTACAGAGTGGGTGATAATGATCAGGATTTCACAGCAGATGTGGTATTAAGGGGGTATTTAACCCTTTCCTCCTTCGATGCAGTCCTGTAGAAAGTCACTCTCTTGGAGCTGAGGTGGCAGAATTCTGGACTGCACCACTTTAGACTACAGGTTGTGGGAGTTAGGGAATCATATTTTTGAATGCACCATCCTATATGTAGTAAACAAGTACAGGTTTTGCATAGCCCTTTCTGTGCTAGTTTACTGCCTGCAGGGAGCTTTGTATGTGTAGAAGCATTCAAAGATATGTCCTCCCACCTGTAGTCTGGAGTAGTACAGTTCAGCATAGGGATGTGTGAGGAATCCGATAGTGGGGTGAAAATCTGACAGATTTTCACGATTCGGACGCCTGGATTCCAGTTTGTCAGTCCTGCGCTTGCGCCTACATGCTGTGGTGTGAGTTGAGCCAGCTCACATACTTCCATCTCTAAGATGGGTCACAATTTGCGCAATTTTTTAAAAAAACCATTAAGGAAATTTGCGCAAAATCGGCTTTAGTGATTTTTGAAAAAATGCTCAATTGCAGCCCATCTTAGGAACGGTAGTCCGCGAAACTTCTTCCCACAGCTCAGTCTACTACCGATCATCGGATTGGAAGTGGGCAGGAAGTCTGTCAAGCTCAAACAAGCCAGATTTCCCTGTTTCGGCACATCCCTAGCCGAACTTCAACCACCTTACTCTGTGTAATGTACGTGTACAGAACCTCAAGCCTGGGGACCAAATCCAGCCTTCCTGGGGTCCCAATCTGGCCTTCATGGTTCCCCAGAAGGCCACAGCTCTTTCCCCTGACCACTCATTGTTTTGTGATTTCCCAGTTTTTGTGCAGTTTTCCCCCCATTTCTAAAAGGTTGAAATGCCTCCCCTAAGGCTTAGTTACTGGCAGTGAGAGCTTTAAGGTGCAATCCTATGCATGTTTAGACAGAAAAAAAGCCCTACAACTCCCAGCATGCCCCAGCCAGCACCGCGGTGCTGGCTGGGGCATGCTGGGAGTTGTAGGGCTTTTTTCTGTCTAAACATGCATAGGATTGCACCCTTAAACTACAATATGGTGGTGTCTTTTGAATTTTGGCCCTCCCCCCTTTTGGCCCCACCCAGCACTTGAGCGTGGCCCCCAAGAGCTTCTCTGAAATGGAGTTTGGCCCTCGGGCTGAAGAAAGTTCAACTCCCCTGGTGTAATGTGTGTAATGGCTTTAAAAGTGAAAAGGAATATATCTGCCCGATGCTCCTGGGGAGGTGATACACAGAGCATACGACAGCCATCCGCTGTCATTCCCCCCCCCCTTCCTGCCCCGCACCTACTAATCAAAGGTATACTGCCTTTGAATATGGAGAATCCATTTTTAACCCTCCTGATGCCAGCTCTCTCTTTTTCTTTTCATTGTCCTTTCCATGTGTGCCTCATTGTTGTGCTCACTCTGGGGTTCTTTGCTTTCAGTTGCTGGTGGTGGATGGTAAATCAGGCCTCCCCATCTGGAGCTATGAGATGCCGTGTCACATGAAAAGATCGGATGCACTGTCAGTGATGACTTTGGACAAAAAATCTATCTTTCTCTTCTGGGCTAATGAAAAGCAGTCTCTCCTAAAAAGCTTGGTAAGTGAGGGTCCAGTTCCCCCATCTTAGAAGGAGACTTTGTGTAGTGTGTCCTTTCTGTAAAGCAAAGGAGTCATTGGCTCAAGCTTGCCTGGCTGCCATGTCATCTGCCCTGGAAGCCATGCTCCCTAAATTTGATATGTTTGGGGACAGGCTGTGTTACACAGTGGACAGGGAAAGACATTCTGCACATGCTTGGAGGCATTTTTCTTTTCTTTTTTCTTTTTATTTCTTGTATTTCCTGGACTCAGTCATGGTATGGAAAACAGATTTTTGGGCTGAGCAAATTCAGCCCTGTTTGTGTATGTGGTTCCCAGTCTTACGTATGTATTTAAATGTGAAGAGAAAGCCATAGCCCACACACACACACACACACACACACATATATGCACACATACCGCAAGATAGCATCAGACACCCAAGAATCACAATAGGAGTCATTAACATGCCCCCTGGCAAGTCCCTGGTCTGGCAGCTGAAGGAGCTGTGGAATATTCATTCCCAGGTGTTGGATAGAAGAAAGGAACAGCCAAAGACTCCTAGGTGCCCGGCAAACAAGAAAAACCAGTCGTGCCAGGAGGGGGCACGACAAGAAGGAGGGGGCCCAACAGAGGGTATAAAGCCCAGGGTCAGTGGCGGGAAAAGAGTTGTTGGTCGTGAGGCAGCAAGCTGCAAGGTCCATGGCTCAGGTCAAACCACCTTCAACCCTGGGGGAGCTCCCAGTGAACAACGCTAACATAGAAAAGCCCTTTTGGAGTTAAGCGGCTTTCTAGGAACAAGGCATTTCCAGGTAGGACTGTCTGTATTGCTTTTGCGGCTCGCTACCAGCTCAATTGTAGGTGTGTGCTTAGCGTGGTGCTTTGTATATGTTCTGTTACGCTCCATTAAACTCTGTTTACCCATAACAGTGTAGTAGCGTCCATTCAAAACTCGGTCTCCTCGCTTTGCCTGCGTTATAATTGGTCGCGGCTTCTGCCAGAGAGCTGCGTACCGCTGATAGAGGGCTACCCGAGTCCGGGTTAACCCCTGAGTGGCCGAACCTGCCAAGAAGGACAGTTGCAGTCTTTCTCCACATTAAAGTTATATGCCTCCTTTCAGTGCAAAATCCTCCCAAGGCATCCAAACCCTAATACACAATTGATCAGATATCAATGAAACTAAAATTTCAACTGAAAACATTTAAAACGATATGATATTAAAACAGCAGCTGTTTATAGAAGCACCACATATCAAAAAGCAGTTTGAAATGAAAAAAAAAAGTTTTCAGAGTCCGTTTAAAAGCCAGTAGAATAGAGGGGCCATATGGATCTCCCTAGGGAGGGAATTCCACAAGTATGAGGCCACTACCAAAAAGGCCCTGTTTCTTCTGCCTGCCAGTCTCTTCTTTAATGCTGGGTGAATTTACCTCCTTGTGGTACCTGATAGGTGCAGTGCCTGTTGTCAGAATACAGGAGAAGATGAGAGATGTATGAAATTCCTAAAGGCAAAAACCTTTCATGGCCCTAGTTTTCATTTAGTTTCCATCTTGAAAATCCACCGCATTGGGTGGGATGATTAATATGGCTACCCCTCTGGAAGCTGAAAATGGTTTGACACAACTCTGTAAGTAGTAGTGGTAGACATGCGCATAGTCTGATTTTAAGTGAAAGTGGAAGTTTCACAATTAGGAGAGTGCCCCCACGATTCATAGGGTTGGATCCAGACCAAGTTAGTCACACTTTAGTCCCATTGAAATCAGTGAGACAACGTAGGCATGACTGACAAGTCCTATTGATTTCAATGGAACTAAAGTGTGACTAACTTAGGCAGAATCCAACCGATTGCAAATCCCAGAAATTTTTGGAGGACATTCATGACGTTGTTGTTGCAGGAGCCCAGCCCAAGAGTCCATCATCTTTATCTCCTTCATCCTGCTTTCCCTACAGTCCTCTTGGACCTGAGTAATACGACAGGCACAGTTACTGCTTCATCCAGTGAGTATATGCTGGTGTGTGTGGGAAAAATACAAACTGAGCAAGGCCAAATGGCTGCTTAAACCCTTCCCAATTTATGATGGGTAATGATGGTTTTGTTCTCTTCCTTTCCAGGTTGCTTGCAGTGTTTAAGCCTCTTGGTTAAATATTTGTCTTTCCTCTGATGCACAAAGCCTGGCTGATAGCCATATCAGAGAGTCTTCAGAGAGAAGTGGGTTGCTGAATTTTTCACTGCCTTCTAAAGCGGCAGAGCAGCCTTCCCCAGCCTAGTGCCCTCCAGAGGTGTGGGACTACAGTGCCCATCATCCCCAGACAGTATGGCATTATACAGTTTTAATGCAACAGCTTTGGATCATGAGTGTGCTAAAAACTGGGCCAACAGCTCGTCAAGCTGGCAGAAGGTAACAGCTTGTGGTGCTGTTCTGGGGCAAAGGGTGGATCCAGTGCATGCCTCTTGCCCATGCTGTGATTAGCAGGCAGCGGTGCACTGCTAATGGTGGGGCCAGAGTCAGGGGTAGGCATTGTTGGGCACCTGCCAAGTCCCACACACCATTAGGCAGCCCCTCTTCCTCTTGCTCTTTCCTGTTCCTGCCTGTTCATCTGGCTCAATGACAAGAGTACAGAGATGGCAAAGCTCCCTATACTTCCAATATGTAGATTGGGCCCAGAGGGCAGGGCGAGTGAGTGGGCAAGTGAGTGGGCTGCAGTGCCTTGGAGAGGAAGGGGGGTCCATAGAGAGATGATCACTGAGGTTGCCTGGCCTCAGGCCCCCGTCAAACCTGAAACTGGCACTGGCTGATGACATGAGGAAGAGGGGCCATGGATGATTCTACCAAGCTGGTGCCTAAGTGCCAGGTACTCCAGGCCAAGTGCTGGTGAAGGCCACCCTTCCACCCCTTCAGCTGAAAAGGTGGCAAGTCTGAAAACAGGTGGGACCACAGGCAGGCCTGCCATCAGAAAAGCAGAGAAATGGTTGGGAGGCTCAGAGGGGTAGCCTTCTCAGCAGCATGTTCCCAGGCAGAGGGAACATAGCAAATCTTGGAGTTAAATTGCAGCTTGTGACACGGAATTGGCTTTTTGTGATCTCCCCTAGGACCAAAATGATTCCCATCCGTGATCTCATAGTAGGGCCCAGCTTGAACTGTCTGTGGTCCCCTTTCCATGCCAACAGCTGTAGTGGCACAGAGTAAGAAAATGTGTGCTTGTCATACAGAGCTCCTAGTCCACATTTTGTGGTATCCAGCACCAAAGGCCTTTTCTGGGCCCCATGGGATGTGCAGATGTTGGCACAATCATGGCCCTGACATTTTTGGTAGCAAGTGCTGGCAGAGTGGAGTGAACCTGGAGAGGGAAGAACCAGCCAGCACTGGCTTACTTGCCAAACATAAGATGCTGCTCCAGCCTCAGTGGTGCAGCACACTGTACATTTCCCATAAAGCCCCACTGCACAGGGATAGGTGGTTAAGAATCTCAGGATTTTGAAGTTGTGTTTTCCTAGGCACCTTCTCTGATTCCAAGGAATCAGGTTGCCTTTTTAAAATGGGGGTGCATTTAATGTTTTGAATATAATTCCTATTATTGTTGTAAGGTGTGCTAAGGTTTCAGGATCACACGTTCTTCGTTTTTATATTGCTGTTATTTTCTGTGTGTTTGTAACTGCACTCACCAGAGTCAGAAATGCTGGTTGTGATTGCAGCCTCCACATCAGCTCTGCGGAGACATTTGTATTCATTGCAGTTTCAGGCTGCTGAACACGTTGCCTAGATTTTAACTGTAACTGGAAGCCAAGGCCTACACAGAAACAGCGAGTGGAAGTTAGTCTGACTGACTGCCAGATCTAATGTGGGGAATTACTTAGTGTTCACCAGTATTTTCTTTCCTGTCTGCATTCTGCTAGTTGGGATCAATGATCTTCAAAAAGATGCATTTTACATCACTGTGACCACAAGCCCCACCTCTGAACACCAGCCCGGGTTTCTGTCAGTCAGCAAACTGCGCTTGAGGTGGGCCTTGATGACTCAGAGCCAAGAGGTGCCCCTGAAGGAGACAGATCCCAAAATCAATCGTGGCGAATTGAGGCGCTTTCTTTCCAGGATCAAATTTATCGATTCTGCTCACAAGGTGAGATTATTTGAAGAGTTCTCTGGGGGTAAAGATGTGCGTGTGAAAGGCAGGAGGCATTGACAAGGCTGCCCCTTCGGAGAGAAAGTGAATAGGAATGTCTGGATTTGAAGGTCTGGCAAAGTGCAGAATGAAAGTATTGAGAGAAGTGGCAGAAATGGGTAAGAGCAATAGAAAGATGGCTCCTCTGCTTCAACGTTGGGCAGGGAGGTGGTCTTGATTTTTCTCTAGTTACACTGTGGTTCATTTGCACTTTGTGGAGACTTCTTAGGTAACCCTTCAAGTAAGCTACTCCCACAATTGATTCCTTTTCTGATGTTGTTGTTATAACAATAAAAGTGAGCTATGAATTGCAGACCAGATTCCAGAGAGGTGCAATTCACTGATGCAACAAGGAACTAATATTGAATTTGCCCTTTTGCCATCAAGCTTTTGCATATATATTGAGATCACCCAAATCACTCATGGGAGTCACCATGTTTCTTGAAAGGGAGTAATGTACAGGCCAGCTCTCCCGATGGCTCTTACTTTAGTTCATATGAATTGCGGGTAGATTCAAGGTTCCAAATGTGGTTAGTGGTGTGCAGTCTCGACTCTCAGGCACTTGCTGGGCCCCCGACTTGGTTTAAGGGCCCAGTGTGATCCCTGGTGCAGGGGGACTCTGGGCCACACTCTCTCTTTGTATGGGGCCCAGCCAGGTTCAGAGTCCATAAGTAATGCCTCTGGCTGAAGTGACCTGTTTGTCTCCAGTGGTGAAGTGGAGCCAGGGTGTTGCGCCATGACTTTTTTTATTAGCCGGGATGCTGGTGTCATCTACCACCTATTTCCTGTTCCCACTGAGCTTAGCTGCAATCCTCACAGCAGCTGGGGGGGGGGGGGATGAATTTTCCCAGCAACAATATATTGTTGCCTGTTGTAATGCAAAGTATTTTGGTGTGGCCTGTTCTTGAATGGGCAATTAAGACCTATCAGTTTTACAAAAGACCTGCTCCTAGTGGAGATAAAACTGCTAGAACTGGTTTATTGATACTGACTGGCACAGCTGCCTGGATTTTTGGACTCCTCTTGGGGACTTGGCTGTGGGAACTATCATGATGAGCAGCTGCAATTCAGAATTGACCACCACACCACTGGTTGTCATTACTTCCTCCAGACCAGACTGACTTGGCCTGGTGCAAAGTGAGAGTATGCCCTGCCCTCCCTCTTCCCCTTGACATGCTGTTCCACTGGCTTGGCTGCCCCTTGCATGAAGCAAGAGTCTGTGCCCCTCTTGTCCAAGCGCTTTCAAAAACCCAGCAGCCAGCCCTGGTGTACCTGACACTTTCTCTCTCCCCACCACCCCAGTTCTAGCTATGGAGCTCCTCAGGTATTCTGAGCAACAAGACAAAAATGTCATCCTATCCGCAGCAGGCCAAGCTGATCAGCCAGACTTCATGACGCATTCAGTAAGTGACGAATGGGGACTGAGAACCCAGCTGCCACTCACTCGCACTTGTGAACAGCTGTGAAGGACTGGAGAGGCGGTCCCAGCAGTGACCCTCAGGCATCCTGACAATGCAGGAACACTCCTTGACCCCTTCATTGCTACGCCCTGCCTGCATACTTCCTTCCAGGTGGATCGAATATGTACATTGATGCAGAGACACTGGTGTACATGTCTGCGTGTATGTAGATATATAGATATATAGATATATATTGTATTTTTAATTTATGAAGTCTTTTTGAGGAAGCTCCCATTTGTATCTTAGAAGCATTCCCATGTACTCTGCTGTTTGCTGCATGTGCCCTTGGCTCGCGACTTCTGCCTTTTGGGTTCCTTCAGCTACCTGCTTTGTTTTGGGGGTCACTGTTGTGTCCCATTCAGTTCTTCCTTCCCCCACCTCCCAACCCTTGACCAAGGCTGAGTGGCATTATTAGCTCTGAACGTTTGCATATGCTTATTCAGAGCCAGACTGGAGTTGGTGCTGCTGAACTCCAAGGCTGTGCTCTGCTCTCAAATCTCCCTCTCTCCTCCTCATGCTGGCCTCAGCTGTCCAAGGGTCTGCCATAGTTTTGTACAACTAGTGGATAAGAAAATATTCACTGCAGTGCTCTGGCATATTGCCTGTGTTATTTATATTCCCTTCGTTATGACAAGTAGGCAATGTCTGAAAAAGTCTATGGTCTTGCAATGTTCCATCTTTTGATGCAACGCTACTGCGGGATGTCTCTTTGCAGGAAGGATTCTGTCATCACCACACAGAGATGTAAAACTGGCATCTAACTGCCTCTGGCAAAAGCAGGCAAAGATTGTGCCCAGGGCACTGGTGCATTTCCCCTGGTGATATCTGGTTACATGTGATCCATGGAAGAGTGGTTCAGTGACCAAAAGTACTGAAGGAAATTGCACTATATATATCCTGTTATCATTGCTGTTATACAACTGTTGGGATTAACTCCTCAAACAGAGCCTGCCTTTAATTAAATCTGTTGACTGTTGCTCACTCACTCTTTGAACTGTGTGTGTGTGTGTGTGTGTGTATTTACAAACCAAACAAACACATTCTGACAAAAGATGCCATTAGTGCTCTTTCATAAGAACAACCTAACTGGATTAGACCAAAGGCCTATCCAGCATCCCACAGTAGCCAACCTGATGCCTTTGGGAAGCCCACAAGCAGAACATGAGGGCAATAATAGCCCTCTCCTGCTGCTGTTCCCCAGCAACTGGTATTCGTGTGCTGCCTCTGTTCCTGGAGGTAGTATGTAGCCATCCTGACTATAAACCATTGATAGTCTTATCCTCTTTGAATTGGTCTAATCCTCTTTTAAAGCCATCCATGTTGGTGGCTGTCACCATGCTTGTGGTGGCCGGGTGACCGGCCAGATGGGCGATTAATAAATATAATAAATAAATAAATAAAATAGCAAGTTCCATAGTTTAACTATGAGCTGTGTGAAGAAGTACTTTTTCTTGTTTGTCCTGAATCTCCCACCATTCAACTTTATTGGATGACCCTGGGTTCTAGCATTCTGAGAGTGGGAGAAAAAATTGCCTCTGTCCACTTTCTCTACACCATGCCTAATTTTATATGGTTCTATCATGTTTCCCCTTACTTGCCATTTTTTCTAAGCTAACAAGCCCCAAGCATTGTAACCTTTCATCATACGGAAGTTGCTTCAGCCCCATGATCATTCTGGTTGGTTGCCCCTTTCTGCACCTTTTCCAGCACTACACCATCCTTTTTGAGGTGCAGTGACCAGAACTATACACATTATTCCAAATGTGGTTGCAATATAATAGATTTGTATAAAGACATCATGATATTGGTAGTCTCATTTTCAATTTTTTTCATACTGATCCCCAACATGGAATTTGCCTTTCACAGCAGACACACACTGGGTCAATGTTTTCAAAGACCTAGCCACCACAACCCCAAGATCTATTTCCTGGGCAGTCACCGTACGCCAGCTCAGAACCGTCAACATATATGTGTAGTTAGGAGGATTTTTTGCCCTAATGTTCACCACTTTACACTTGCTTACATTGACCCTCATTTGCCATTTTATTGCTCATTCACCCAGTTGGGAGAGATCCTTTTGGAGGTCATCCCAATCCCCTTTTTGTTGTTACCATCCTGAATAATGTGGTGTCATCAGCAAACCTGGCCACTTCACTGCTCACCCCTAACTCCAGATCGTGTGTGAGCGAGTTAAAATGCACCGTTCCCAATGCAGATCCTGGAGGACTCCACTTCTCACATCCTTCCATGGTGAGAACTCTCTGCTTATTCCTGTGGAACGGCAAGTGCCATGCTACAGGGAAGGGGGAAGTCACTCCTGTTGCGCCACTGAAATAATAATTTGTATATACATAGCCATATTCTATCCTGTATACGGTAAATGTCTCGTCATCTTTGCCTTTTATCCTCATAGCGATCCCTGAGGCAGGGTCTCACCACACCTCTCCTCTTTTCATTCTTGAACCTTTGAAGAGGGTGTATGTGTGGGAGGGGAGCTTTGGGGTAAATCGCTCTGTAAATAATAGCAGTCCTTATAGCACTTGTCTCCCCACTACCGTCTCCTAGGTCTGGCCTTTTTTTATGAATAAAGGCTTAAGCTAAAGACATACCAATTGGCTTCTGAATTTCTTCAATAGGGAGAATCGCCATGCTACCCAACCCTAGCTAGCAAATTTTGTCAGCTACCTGAAATGACAGTGTGTGCCCAGAGTTTCCTCCTTTAACTCACAGACTTGATTTGTATTGTTTGGTGACACTAGTCCCTCCATAATGTGAATTCTTTCTCCATTTCCTGTGTGCACTTTAAATAAAGAGCTCGTCTGTATATTGTTTGAACTGTGAACCATAATGGAATAAATAAATATCATGTACAGGATCTCGCTGGTGTGTGGCTTGTTTTTCCTAACTTCTCTGAGCAAATTGAAGGGGAGTCTGGAAAAGAAGAGAGAGTAAATTGGATAGCTCCAGGCCCCAGCAGAGTCCTGTGAAGAGAGATGTACGTACATCATTTCTGCGGTGAACCTGCTGTGGGAGTGCACTCACTGAAGCTGCTGCAATACACCTACAGGCAGCTTTCTGCTGGATTGAGGAGCAACCAGATTTGCACAGCACTGATTGGCTAGCCCTTGTGTCAATCGTGAACCAACTCCCCCCCCCCCCTTCTTGCCTTCTCTGAGCAGGGCTGTAGTGTTGATTGACCGGCCCTCGCATCAGTCACAAAGCCACCCCTCCCTGTTCAGATTTAAAAGTACGGTATATAGCGAGAGATTTAAAAACCTCAAATAAAGACAACGAGGTACATGTGACAGTAGCAGATTGAAGGCGAGGAGAAGCAAAATGTACTGCTCAGTAAAATAACTTAATATCCATTCCAGTTTTTATGTATCTCTATATGCATCTTATGTGAGAAACATTCATTTTGGCAGGGTGAAAATGGCAGGGGTGGAGGGACCCTTGAGTGTGTGATTCAAGCGCCCTTCATGTGTTACTCGCCCAAAGGGGCTCTGTGTGATTCATAGGAAGTGGCTCTGCCCCCATGTTTGTGCTCATTCTCTGCCCCATCCCCAGCCTCCACCCATCGAGCAGCGGTCTGAAGGGGCAACCTCCACAAGTACACCAGGCCACCCTTCCAGCCCTTCACTCCATGCATGGAGGTTGGGGACGGGGCCAGCAGTGTGGCCCCACTTCCCTTTACTAGCGTGGATCCCCTTCTTGCGAGTAATGCCTGAAGAGGACTATAGAATGAGATGGAAGCATCTTTGCAGGGTCACGATGTGAACAGGCTAGATGCTTTTGCAATGGGATTCAGTGAGTGACAATGCAGGGGATGGACACACACAAATGGAAGAGCATTTCCCCATTCCTGTTTGTTTGGAAACGGTCCTGCTTTAAAGTTGGGTTTGAGCAAATGTTTTGGGTTGAAGCCAAGAGCTAAGAGAAGTATATAAAACTTTCTGTACATCTCCCCCTCCCCCACCATGCCTTGATGTAAATATCACAAAACATATGATAGAAACTATAAACAAGCCAAGAATCATTCACTGTGGTGTATGTACTCATCCAGATGTTCTGGGGTTTTATTAAATAGGGAAGTGATCTATTCTGTTCCAAAGGTTGACCAGCATTGTAATGAGCTTTGGTCCAATAAACTAGTCAGAGTGGAACTTTCTGGCTCCAAGGCAGGAGTGCCTATTTGAACACCTTTTTCACATTGCTACATTCGGCATCAAGATTGAATTCCCCCCTCCACCAATATATTCCTCCGAAGGGCGGTACAGCCCAGCATGAGTTGCAACCTGGATTACTTTGATCAATACGTTTTCTGTGCACCTTATAGCTTTCTTTGCATCAGGTTGGGGTGTCTTCACCGTTTTCTCTAGTTCAAAATCTCAAGGTAACAGTTTCTGCTGGGCAGAAGTGATGGGAGGGCGCTGTACCTCAGGGCCAAATAGACATGACAGTATTTACATCTTTAGGCCTTGTGCACCTTACTTTAATAATAATAATAATTTAAAAAGAATATCCAGCACTGGGGGGTGGGGCTGAGCCAGATTTGGACCACGGTGCCGTGGAAGGGACGTGAAGCTTTCATCCTCCCACCCCAGTTTCAGTCTGAATTGGTGTCCCCCATGCCTGCTATTAGCAACGGGAGGAAAGCTCCCATTGGCAAGCTGCTATCAGTTGCTGTAGGCCAGCCTTCCCCATTGTGGCGCCCTCCAGATGTGTTGGAATGCAACTTCCATTTCTGGCTGAGGATTGTGGGAGTTGTAGTCCCACACACCTGGAGGGCACCATGTTGGGGAAGGCTGGTATAGACAATACTGAGCTAGATGGACCAGGGCCCTGACTCAGTGGTTGCATTCAAATATAACAATTAGCGAGTTGGCTTAAGTGCTGGCTTATCCTGGTGTAGTGTGAACAAGCAGCATGCTTGTGTGTGTAGCTCCTTTGTTCCCACTTTGTACTAGTGCATGAAGCAAAGCAGAAATGGAGAGCTCTGAGTGACATCCAGACTCAGTCTCCTGGTTTGTTGCTCCCAAACAAGCCAGGTTTGTAAGCCAGGAATATAGCAGAGTGGGGTTTTTTAGCTGGCTTATGAATATTGGCTTGTTTGGCAGTAACAAACCTGGGGGGCGGGTTCAGATGTCACACAAAGTTTCCCTTTCTGATTTGTTTTACCCGCTTGCATGAAAGGAGGAGCAAAGTGGGAGTGAACAAGCTGCATACATACATTCATACATACATATGTCAATACACTGCTGATTCACATAGCAAACCAGGGTAAGCCAGCAATTCTGGCTTACTGTTATGTGCAAAGGTGGCCAGTATAAGGCAGCTTCCTATATGGCCAGTGACTGAATGCCACTCACCCAACCTACCCAAAATTCCCCAGCGGAGTGAATGGAAGGAACCAAAGCCCCAGAGGAGGTGAATGTTTGGTTTAGAGTTCTCTTTCTTTTCTACTGTCCTGCTGAACTCTCTCTGTCCATCCTAACAGGGATCCTCCCCAACAGACTTTGCCAGGACCTCATTCAGCTCCAGGTCGGGCTCCCTCTGTAGCACCTTCTGCTGCAGCTCGGAGTAGAAGTTGACACCCTCAGAGACAGAGTGGGGAGGTTTTTCTCGGTGCTGGTAGAAGCCACCCAGTTGCTCTCTGTGGTGGTATTGCGGCGGCATGAAGCACTGGTGGTGTTGAGACTGATCAGTTGTGAAGCTCCCGTCGCAGCCTTTCTCGTGGTTGCGTTTGAACTCCAGCACCGTCTTGGTGTACGTGTTCAGGGTTGTGACGGCAGATGCCATGCAACAGGTAAATGAGGCCCAGGCCATACTGGAAGAGAGAGGGATGGAGAATCAGGGTCTTATTCGTGGCTTTGCTTTTCACAGTTAAAAGCATGGTGGGGACTGAGGAATGGAGTTGGTATGTTTTGGTAGGCACAATCACAGCCAGAATGGACCACGATGCTCCTACTACTGGGCTGGCACTTCCAGTGCACTATTTCTTCCAACTAAAGTGGCAGCGGAAAAAGAGGAATAAGTGTTACCAGCTAGGACAGGGGGTTGCCAATATCAGAGTCTACATTGGAGCCCCTTTCTCTTCCAAGGCACTGCTATGTATGTATTTTTTCTTCACACAATTTTGCTCCTCTCTGGTCACATCTTAATACAGTGCAGTATCTGCTGGGTTTATAATGCAATTAAGTGTCACGCATAAGAGGAGTCTGAAATGTCATGCCTGCTTTATCATTTGTGTTCATAGCACACACACATGCTACAAGCAGCAGTGTAGTGCTCTGTACTTGCAAGAGAAGTGGGAGGTCATACTGCCATTTCAGGTTCCTTAAAAAGTCTGGCAGATGGAGGGGGCAGGGCTTGTTGGAAACACCTCCCTTGAGTGGATTCCAGCTGCTCCCCTTTGCATGGCCATATATGCTGTGTTTATTGTGCATGAAATGTGCATTAACTGTGTATATAATAACCATATGGTTTAGGGATGTGTGATGAGTTCATTCAGGGTGGGGGGTGGAAATCTGGCTAACTGGCCGGGCTCGACCCCCAAACTCTGTCCCCCTTACCTCCTTCCCCAGCTCGACTCGCATTCTCCTCAGTCGAGCCAGGGCAGCGACTTCTGGGTTCCCAGCGGACTGCTTTTTACATATAAAATGCCTTAAGATACACCAGTTTTGTATCTTACAGCATTTTCTATGTAAAAAGCTGCCCGCCGGGAACCTGGAAGTCTGCCGAGTGGCTCAGCACTTTCAGCCCGGCTCAGCGGGCGCAGCAGCAGCGTCTGCCAAGCTGGAGGCAGGCGGGTTGGGTCGCTGCAGGATTGCCCACCACTAGTTAGTATATACAGGGCCAGTGGCAAGGGCAGGCGTGGTTGGGCATCTGCTGAGGGCACACATCCCAGCAAGGGCCCACTGGTAAGAGCCCCCTCTGAACTTCCTCTTCCCCATTGCAGCCTGCTTGTTCACCTGCCTCTCACTCTGGCCCAGACAATGGTGGTGGTGAGAAGGAGGGGCAGGAGATGCCACCACCTACGTACTTGCTCACTGGCTCTCTGCCTGTCCAGCAAGCAAGTGGTAGTAATGATGAGAAAGAGGAAGAGGAGCAATAGCAGCTGGTGGCAATGGTGCTGAGAAGGTAGGTAAGGGCCCCCCTTAAAGTTCTTGCCCAAAGGCCCTCAAAAACCTGGAACTGACTATATACCCATTGTGCATATAGTAATGTGGTGTAGTGGTTAGAGAATGTTGGACTAGGACTGGGGGGAGACCCAGGTTCCAATCCCCACTTAACCACAAAGCTCACTGGGTGACCTTAGGTCCATCACTTTATCTCAGCCCAATCTACCTCACAGGATTCTTGGGAGGATAAAATGTGGGCGGGTAGGTATGCACCTTCAGTTCCTTGGACAAAAGATGGGTAATAAAATAAATAAAAACAGTCACCACCAAAGCTCACGGTACAGTGCAGCAATGAAAAAAATATGCATACATGAAGAAATCTAGGGCTTCAATAATATCAAATACAGGGAGAATGGTGGCACAAAGGAGACTTGCAGCACTGCAGATGAAACCACTAGAAGAAACTCAAAGGGTCAGAAAGATTTCCCATAGAAAAAAAGTAGCCTGTGACTGAGGGACCAGATTCGGCTATAGATTTTCTGCAGGCCCAGGGAGAGTTTTGCAAACCCTTAATTTGCACCAACTTTTTGCCATCTTCTAAGTTTGTAAAAAATAATGAGAAACAAATTATACATCTGAATCCACAAATTAGGCATGGCCCCAGGTGTTAAGCAAATTTGCTAATCCTGGCTGTTAGCCCCAAAGTACACAGAAACAGAGCCAAATGCAAAGCCCTGGGGGCTTCATCCTTATTAATAACATAATGCAGGACAAGGGATGAGTCATCAGCAGAATGACAGTAAACAGGGAAGCCTCACAAGAACAGACATCCTGGAACAGAGTATTGCAGTGAGAGATGGTTCTCTGTGTGGATTTAAGCCATACAGCAATGATTGTTGATATGTTTTAGTTTTGTGTTTTAAATTGTAAACACTGTGAATTAATTTCTTCAACATGGGCAACTAAGTGGTGATTCGCAATCACAAAAATTGGTCCTGGGCTGTGAAGTGAGTTCAGTATGCAGGACTCTGCAATATGAGGTGAATGAAGTGGTTGTTTGATTGCTCTATCACAGAGCAGATTGGTTTTGGGAGAGGGACCCTAATTCAGTGCTAGGGCACATACACAAGATTCCAGGTTCGACCCCTGCTGCCTCCAGCTCAAGCAGGGGTGGGGAACATGTGGCCCTCCAGATGTTACTGCAATTCCCATCAGCCCTAGCTGGCATAGCCAATAGTGAGAAATGATGGGAGTTGCAGTCTGCCTGATAACATCTGGAGGGCCACACATTTCCTATTCCTGATGTAAAAGATCTCTCAGGAAGAGGGCTGGGAAGGACCTATGACCAAGACCCTAGAGGGCCACCACCAGTAGACAATACAGGACCCGATGGACTGACAGTCTGACTCAGTATAAGGCAGTTTCATGTATTCAGTGTTTTAAGGAGAGAGGTATATAACATATTTTAATAAATAAAAATTGCACATACTAGAAGGCCCAACCATAGTCCCATGAGTGTGGTCTCCAGTCCTCGGGCCCCAGGTTAACTGTTGCCTGGAAAACTTGACTGTACATCATGTGAGCCACCATTCCAAGTAGGCCTAAATTGAGAGCAAAGGAAAGAAGGTCATCTACCCAAAGCCACAATTCAGATGGGACAAGCAACATTGCTTCTCTTTCTCGTTCTCATCCTTAATATGGAGCTAAATTTTAGAATCTGAAGTTTTAGGAAATGCCTCGCTGACTGAAGGGATCACCAGCTGATTCTAGCATCCCTTGGGTCCTAATACTCCTCTTGGCATCTTTCCTATTCCCTCCCTTTCGTTCTCTTTTACTCCAACTCATTTTTTCTCCCCACCACAGCTGCAGTCTTTGCTTTGCCTTCTAAGTCCAGCTGCTGCTCTGGAGAAGATGTACCTGCTCTCCCCTTGCAATTTTCTCTGAGTCCCTCCAGTTTTCATCAGCTGAGCACCTTCCTCATCCACAATCCATTAGGGTAGCCACTTGCCCATTGCAAAAAAAGAGAGGAAGTGCATCACCCCCCCCCCCCCAAGAGAACAACAGTAAAATGTGTAATTCCTAATTCAGATGAGAATTCAGAAACCATCACTACAATTTAAATAGAAATACAATACATCTCACCATAGTGGGAAAGACTGTGACCAGGTCAGCTGTGTGCCTACTCAGTCTGCTGTACAGCTGCTAACTGTTGATGGGCAACTTCAGCCCCGACTTAATTAATTAATTAATTAATTGTTCTTTATCATTAAACCAGGTTTGGAATGGTCAGCCCTTCAAATAGAGGACACCTTTCAATAGAGGGCTGTCCTCTGACAGCCCTTCAAGGAGAGGACTGTCTTCTGTAAACTAGGACACCTGGTTACCCTATGTTTCATAAAAAGTACTCACCTGACAATACAGAGGAGACAGCAGCAAAGGCATTGAGCTTCAGCCCACAAACAGGGTTTCCTGTGTACAACATCTCCACCAGCAGGAGGATGAAACTAATGAGCAGCAAGCTGATGTAAACCATCTCTGATCCAAGAGACAACCAGAGGATACCTATTGTGTGTGCAACCAGACAGAACCAATCAGCCAGGGTTACAACCTGACAGAGCAGAGATCTCTTCCTTCTCCTCCCTTCCTCACTAACCAAAGGTGACAGAAGACTTTAGTACAGGCCTGTACAACGTGTGGCCCACCGAGGCTAAAACAGCCCAGCAGCTACGCAAGGCTGCCTGCCAGGTGCTTGATAATCTCCTGTTTTGGCAGTGCCAAATAGGCAGCAAAACCTATGCTATGGGATGATAGCCCATGTTCAACTTGGTGGGTTAGAATCATAGAATCATAGAAAAGTAGAGTTGGAAGGGGCCTACAAGGCCATCGAGTCCAACCCCCTGCTCAATGCAGGAATCTAGGTCAAAGCATCTCTGACAGATGTCTGTCCAGCTGCACCTTGAATGCCTCCAGAGTGGGAGAGCCCACAACCTCCCTAGGTAGTTGATTCCATTGTCTTATTGCTCTGACAGTCAGGAAATTTTTCCTGATGTTTAGGTGGAATCTAGGTTCCTGTAACTTGAGCCCATTATTCCGTGTCCTGCAAACTGGGATGAACGAGAAGAGATCTTTGCCCTCCTCTGTGTGACATCCCTTCAAATACTGGAAGAGTGCGATCATATCTCCCCTCAGTCTCCTCTTCTGAAGGCTAAACATGCACAGTTCTTTCAGTCTCTCCTCATAGGGCCTTGTTTCCAGTCCCTTTATCATCCTTGTTGCCCTCCTCTGAACCCTCTCCAGTTTGTCTATGTCCTTCTTAAAGTGAGGTGCCCAGAACTGGACGCAGTACTCAAGATGAGGCCTAACCAGTGCCGAGTAAAGGGGAATTATCACTTCCCGCGATTTGGAAGCTATACTTCTATTAATACAGCCCAAAATAGCATTTGCCTTCTTTGCAGCCACATCGCATTGCTGGCTCATATTCAGTTTGTGATCTACCACAATTCCAAGATCCTTCTCACTTGTAGTATTGTTGAGCCAAGTGTCCCCCATTCTGTAACTCTGCATTTGGTTTCCTCTCCCTAGGTGCAGCACTTGGCATTTATCCCTATTAAATTTCATTCTGTTGTTTTCGGCCCAGCGCTCCAGCCTATCGAGGTCACTTTGAATTTTGTTTCTGTCTTCCAGAGTATTAGCTGTTCCACCCAACTTTGTGTCATCTGCAAATTTGATAAGCATTCCCTGTACCTCCTCATCCAAGTCATTAATAAAAATGTTGAAGAGCACCGGGCCCAGGACCGAGCCCTGTGGTACCCCGCTCGTTACCTCTCCCCAGTTTGAGAAGGAACCATTGATAAGCACTCTTTGAGTCCGATTCTGTAGCCAATTGTGGATCCACCTGATAGTTGTTCCATCTAGCCCACTCTTAGCTAGCTTACTAATCAGGATATCATGAGGAACTTTGTCGAAAGCTTTGCTGAAGTCCAGGTATATAATGTCCACAGCATTCCCACAGTCCACAAGGGAGGTTACCCGATCAAAAAATGAGATCAGATTAGTCTGACAGGATTTGTTCTTGACAAATCCATGCTGGCTTCTAGTAATCACTGCATTGTTTTCAAGGTGCTTGCAGACTGACTTCTTTAAAATCTGCTCAAAAATCTTCCCGGGGATTGATGTCAGACTGACTGGCCTATAGTTCCCAGGTTCCTCCTTCTTGCCCTTTTTGAAGATGGGAACAACATTTGCCCTCCTCCAGTCATCTGGCACTTCACCTGTCCTCCATGATTTCTCAAAGATAATTGACAGTGGTTCTGAGAGTTCTTCTGCCAGTTCCTTTATTACTCTAGGATGCAGCTCATCAGGCCCTGGAGATTTAAACTCGTTCAGAGTAATCAGGTGCTCCTTGACCACTTGCCTATCAATCTCAAGCTGCAATTCTGCCCCTTCAGTCTGCACTTCAGGTTTGCCAGGGGGGTCATAGACCCTCTTTTGGGAGAAGACCGAGCCGAAGTAGGAATTGAACACTTCTGCCTTTTCTTTGTCTTCTGTTATCAATTTGCCATCCTCATTGCGTAGTTGAACCACCAGTTGTTTCTTCTGTCTTTTACTGTGCATGTATCTGAAGAAAGCTTTTTTGTTGCTTTTAGCATTCCTCGCTAACCTTAGCTCATTCTCAGCTTTAGCCTTCCTGACACTATTCCTGCAGTTCTGTGCTACCTGCCTGTACTCTTCCCCTGTAGCCTGTCCTTCCTTCCACTTCCTATACGTGTCCTTTTTTGTTTTCAGGTCATCTTTGAGTTTATTGTGAAGCCACATTGGCTTCTTCTGTTGCCCTCTGCCTTTTTTCCTTGTGGGAATTGTTTGCAATTGTGCCTTTAAAATTTCCTTTTTTAAAAACTCCCACCCCTCCTGGGCTCCCTTTCTCGTGAGAGTCACTTGCCATGGGATCTTACTAATCATTGTTCTGAGTTTGTTAAAATTGGCTTTCCTAAAATCCAGGGTACGTGTTTGGCTACACTCAGCTTTTGCTTCTGTTAGAATCAAGAACTCAAGTATAACATGGTCACTTTCCCCCAGAGTTCCCGAAACTGCCACTTTATCCACTAACTCGTCTCTGTTGGTTAGAATCAGGTCAAGGATAGCCGATCCTCTAGTTCCTTCCTCCACTTTCTGTAGGAGGAAGTTATCAGCAGCACAGCTCAGGAATTTCTTGGAGGGGCCATGTTTGGCTGAATAAGTCTCCCAACAGATATCAGGGAAATTGAAGTCTCCCATTACTACCACATCGTGCCTCCTTGAAACAATGGCAATTTGCTTTTCAAAAGTTCCATCCTTCGTCTTCTCCTTGATTGGGTGGTCGGTAGTAGACTCCAACCGCCATGTTCGTTTTATTCTTTGCCCCCTTTATTTTAACCCAGATGCTCTCAATGGGGCTGCCAAGCACCTCTTCCTGTATCTCTGTGCAGAGATACGTATTTTTAACATACAGTGCAACTCCACCTCCCTTTCTGTTGCTTCTGTTGCAAGCTGAGTAGGCTTGCTCTAGCAAATAGTGAGCATTGTCACACACCCCTGAGCATAGATGAATTGACAGTTGTAAGGAAAGAGCTTTTCCACAAAGGAAAACTGACCTCTAGGCAGTGGGGCATTTGCAAACCTGTAATAAAGAACCAATGGGCTGATAGGAGCAGTCAGAAAAATTACCAGGCACCCAAACTAGTGACACAGATGATTGGAAAGAGCAGAATCTCTGGGTATGTATGTAGTCAGAAGGAGTGAAATCCAGATTTTAAGCAGAAGCTAGGGGTACAAAGGCTTGAAGAGAAGGGAGCGCTCATGGTTTAATCATGGAGAGTGTATCCTTCCCATCAGCTTTTCAACAGGACCTGCCATGTCCTTGAAACCTCCTGAAGGCGAGTCCCTTAGATAGATGTAGAAGAAGGGATACTTTGCTGTATTTGCAGGACAGCTGTATGGATCCCTCTGATAACTGCTGGCAATGGCTGTACAAGCTTCATCAAGTGTAGTAAGAGGACACTGGGGCCTACTGATCAGAGATGGTCCCAATATCCACCACTCTCAAAAAACAAAAACAAAATCCAACCTCTGGGAGATTTAACAGGTTTCAGTAATTAAGAAATATGATCCCCTTTTTTTGAATCTTTGAATCTTTTCTTCAGAATCTACTCAGGCCTTCTCAAAGAAGTTGGTCAACTATGTTTTCATTACAATTTTGCACTGAAGCCATGTAAAACCAGGCTGTTTTACTGGCAATTCTGTTGAAATTGGAAATGGGAGAACCCAGAAGTCTCAGTATCAAAAATCATGAAGCGTGTCATGAGACAGATGTGTTAGGGCACCACAGCAAACTGCAGCGCTTTGGTTAAAGATCTCAGATGGTAAATGCCCAAATAATATACTCTTTATTTTTGGCTGCAGGGCCGTGCCCATTCCTAAAGCTTGCACCAGCCCAACCAAACCTCCAAACACTCCTCTCATATGCTTACCCCTCTCTGCTGGAGGTGAAAGTTCAATGAAGCTGCGACATTTCTCATCTAAAAGAAAACAACATGGTAAATAAATTCTCCCATAAGGCGCAAGAAAGAAAGGTCAGTTCTTGAATCTAGACCATATTGTCAAAATTATTGTAAATTCTGGATTGCTTCTGGACTATTTTATTCTAGATTCAAAGAATAAAGTGCTGGCTGCAGCTGGTTGTCTGTGTTTCTTGGTGCTATGGTGTGAGCAGGGCAGGACGAGGGAATGATACCCATCTGAAAGGTAGACTGTGTTTTTGTCCTCATGCCCCAATAGACAACCAGCCCCCATTTAGGTTACTGATCATTTGCTCGTCATGATGCCTTCAGAAAGGCAAAAACTTAGTTGTCACCAAGACGATAAACCTTTGAACTGTACCAGTACAGACTGCAGCTGGGGACAGTGGTGCTGTCAGGGTAGCACTATAGGGCAGATGTCTAGGCCCCACACAAGGAGGAGGGTCCCCGATGAAGTAGGGCTGGCTTACCACATTTTGAATTAAGTGAAGCAATACACGTTACCATGTGACGAGAGCTCCCCCCACTCCACAAGACTGTTAAGGGTGCTTCTAGATAGAGGGCTCCTAGCACTACCAATCAATAGACATTTTCAAGCTTTCCCTCCTTAAAGGATTTTCTGTGGTAAGAAAAGAAATGGAAGCAGCAGTGGGAAAATATGGGAGGATTATAAATGGAAGATGATGTCATCTGCCCATCCTCCGTAAAATTCTGTGACTGAAGATGGGTGTCATGCCCCTGCCCATAGGCAAAACATTATGTCAGCCAGCACCTGCCCCCTTTCTTAGGATTCGTATCCCACCACATATGCACCACCTGTGAAGCCCCACCACTCATCACCACCTGTCAGATCCCACCTCCACACTGTGTCCACCTTCTCAAGCCCACCACCAGCGCTTCAAAAATCCACACTCTCTTAATGTCCTCCTCTGCCACCAACCTCTTCAGGGTAACCAACTCAGACCACTCCTTTTAAGTTTTAAAAAGGAAACAAGTTTATTTATTTACTATTAAGGGTAGGGAAATGGAGAATGTTAATAGATTCTAAACATTGAATGAAAACCCTCTCCCTCCCTCTCTCTCTGAGACTTCTCACAAAAAACCCCTCTCTCCCCCTCTCTCCCCTCCTCCCTCAGACTCCTCGCTCTCCCCCTCTCTCCCTAGACTACCCCTGAACAGCACCGCCCACTGTTTTTATAACACAGGCTTCACCCCCCTCACTCTCTCAGCCAATCAGAAGACATCTCAACATTCTACACTCCTCTCACACTCCCCCCTCCCCTCACATACTAACAGATATAATACATTTATAGGCAGGTGCTGGCTGAGGTCAGAGGCCTAGTCTGCTGTTAGCTGTTACAGTAACAAGTCTCTGTGAAGAAGTTTAAGTCTCTGCAACTGGGAGGGAAATTTGTGAGAGAAATTACTGTGACCTAGTATGGCAGAAATTTAGAGTTTAAAAAAGGAAGCCCTGATTGAGAAATGTAAACAATTGAAGTTACAACATGAGGGGGAAAAGGTGGAGGAATTGAGAGTGATGTTAATTAGATACCCAGCACAAGAACCTGAGCCAATATTTGAAAGAATTCCTAATCCAGGTGTGGCAGATCCCAGTTATTTAGAAATCCTGAGAGAACAAAACAGATTAAGGGAAAAAGAGATGGAACTAGAGGCAGAAAAGATGAAATTTCAAGCTGAGGAGAAAGCAAGAGAGATGAAATTAGAGGCAGAAAAGTTGAGAATAGAGGCTGAGCAAAAAGAAAAAGATAGGCAGAAATATTGTTATTAGAATGTGAAAAATTAAGATCTGAGGAGAAATGGAAGGCTGTCGAGAGTGAATCTTTGAAAACTAGAAAGATTTCACCAAAAGATTTTAGCCCTTTCACCTCAGGAGATGTTCCAGAGCTATTCCTGACCTGAGCAATTTTGAGAGAGCAGCACAGGCCTGGGAGCTCCCGATAGCAGAATATATGTGTTATATTCCTAGTTTAATTAAAGCTGAGCTGGCTGAGATCTACCAAACTTTGCCCACAGATAATCCTATCACTTGTGACATGTTTAAAGAAGCCTGGATTGTTTGGCTAAACAACCTGTTATACCGAGGATGGTGGCCTAAGCAGTCAGGGGGAGATGTGGAAGTACAGAGGCAGCTAGTAGTCCCTCAAAAATTTAGAGAAAGGTTATTACAGCTCTCACATAACATACCCTGTGCAGGACACCTTGGGATCAAGAAGACAAAGAAAAGGTTGTCAGTGCATTATTATTAGCCTGGGATGTGAAAAGAAGTGGCACTATACTTTCAATCATGTCCAGTGTGCCAAAGGACAGGGAAAAGTGGGCAGAAGAAGGCTCCCTTACAACCCCTGCCTATAGTTGGACAGGCATTTTACAGAGTGGGGATGGATCTGGTAGGGCCCATGAGCAAACCTACCCAGAAGGATTGGTGTTTCCTGTTGGTTATCGTGGATTACACCACCAGATTCCCTGATGTGGAACCATTGCACAATGTAGAGTCCCAGACAGTGGCCAAGGTGATGCTCTGTGTCTTTATGAGACTTGGTTTCCCCTCTGAAATTTTGACAGATCCAGGAACTGTATTTATGGGAGAAGTAATTCAGTGTCTGTGGAAGTGCTGTGGGGTGAAGCATTTAAAAAGCACAGTTTACCATTCAGCCATAAATGGGCTAACTGAGAGAGTTAACGCAGTGCTAAAAGGGATGATTAAATCCTATATGCAGACCCACATAAATGATTGGGATGAGCGGCTGGGATGTTTTCTCTTTGCCTATAGAGAAGTCCCACAAGAGTCCATTGGATTCAGCCCTTTTGAGCTGATGTTTGGGAGAGTGGTGAGGGACCCCTTGGAGTTGCTGAAAACATCTTGGGATGGGGCGCTGGAAGAGAAAAACTCCTCAGTGGTGACGTATGTGGTAGAACTGAGGGAGAAAATGGAAGAAATGATGCGGGAGGTGAAGGAGAATGTAGGGGCAGCCCAAGAGACCCAGAAGAGGTGGTATGACAGGGGAGCCAGGGAGATCCAATACGAAGTTATAGATCTAGTAATGGCATTCCTGCCTAGGTGTCACGGTAAGATGCAGGCCAACTGGGAGGGACCCTATATTGTGAGAGATGTTGGACACCTTAACCTACACTATCTCCAAAAACACTAATTTTCACAAATATTTGCATTTTTTTTTACCAACACTTGTGCAACTGCAAATGTTTGCAGCTGTGCAGGTGTAGGAATGGGGAGCCTCCGATGGGCAATATGCAGGGGGTTGCCTGACTGTTGGCAAAGTGTAGGAGGTACCCACCCTGGGCATTACCCCACAAAGGCTGCAGGTAAGTTTATTTTTCCTTTTGGTTACATCTGACAGCTGTCAAAAGGCAAGCTGTCAAATGTAACTAAATGTGAGCGCTCTTAGCACCTGAAAAGGGGGTAGAGGCTCATTCAGCCCTTTCATGGCAAGATCCTCAGGGTTTTTTGGGGGGAACTCATGTGTCTCAAGGATGCCCTCACTTTTGTACTTGTTCCTGAGATTCTACCATCTTGGGAACATGCAAAATTGCGAGCCACCCCATTTATGGGAGTAGTTAACTTTGACAGCTATCAAAGTTAAAGCTCCATTTTTAAAGTGGAATTTACAAAGGGTTAAAATATACATTTTGGGGGCAGGGAACTATACTGGTGTACAGACTCTATATACCAGTATAGTTCCCTCCCCCCCCCAAATGGTTATTTAGGAATTGTTTAAAATATTTTTTTTGGGGTAGGACACTATACAGTGGAACTTACTCTCACATTCAGTATTCAGAGACTGCAGACAGCCAGAGCAATGCACAGGGGTGCGGGGAGAATCTGTGGAGGCAGAACCACCACTTCCAAAACCCTGCTGGCTCATGTCAGCCAGAGCAGAAGGTGTGGATGGCAGGTTTTCTTTTTCTATCCTATCCCCCATTCTATTTTTTAAATGATTTCCCCTCCCATTAAGACCAACTGGAAGGAAAATCACTACATGAGTTGTGGAGCTGTTGTAATTTTTCTCTCTTGTCAAGGGTGCTTTGGGGCAATGAGGGTGCTTTGGATCTTGTGGAACCGAGGCCTCCTCCAACCCACCATGGAACATCTCTTTCCCCCTTACGCTAGTGGTACAGCAGTGGTACATCTATGCCAGTGGAGCTTTCCATGGCATACTGGGGGCTCCTCTGTGGCTATAACTGCCACCCCACCAGTGAAGAGGCATTTCCACAACACCTACAGCCCATCAGAGGGCAGCTGATAGGTCTGTGGGCACTGCAGCCTCAACTTCTTAACATAGGGTGGATCTGATAAATTCATAAAGCACAGTTTGCATCTCCTTTTCCTGTTCAACACATTGAGAAACACACAGGAACCAACCAGCCAACCAGCATGGGCCATTTGGATGTTAGTTCATTTAAATGCCTGTAAATTTTGAAATTCCCATTCACTTGTACCGAATTTGTACTAAAACAAATTCCAAGAGGTAAAAAAAAGGAAGTCAAGCCAGTTTAAAATTGGCCAAGTGGCAACTCTGCATATATGCAGTGTAGAAGATTGCCAAATCTGAGTGTAATTTTAGATCAGACTTTAAACAAGTGTCCAACCTGTATGTCCTCTGCTGCAAAGTCCTTTTTAACTATATTGCTTTCCAGGCTTCTGGCTCTGCAGATTATGTTCCCCAGATGCAGGTTTGCTTTTTAAAGTTATTTTGTCCTCTCCAGCTGAACACCATCTAGTTATTTTTCTCTCTCCCCCTGCCTGCAAGACTAATCTCTCTAAGTCCCTTTGTATGATTTTAGCCAGCTCCTTGGTGTACAGAATTCCTCCCCATTCAGTAACAGCTGCAGATTTCATCAAAGCTCTGTGTACTACTTCATGGGCAATTGAATAACATTGACCCTACTGACTCATACTTGATCCTAAACACATTAAGAAAGGGTAAATTGTGTTGATTTCAATGGAACCTGCTTTCAGAAGTGTATTTAACATCAGGATTTTACTGGCTGGTCTCTTCCCAGTGCATCATACAGATTTCACTATGGATGTGGAAGGCTACAAGATGTCCTTAGGCAGGCCTTTGGGTCCCATGTCACAATTTTGTATGGATAACAAAAAAGGATTTGAACCAAAATCCATATGAAATCATCCCTCTTGATATGAGCAAAACAGAATTATATATCTTAAGCAAAGAGGCTAGGAACTGAAGGTATGCTGCAAATAGTGGGAGACAGGTTGCCATTCCAGTGACCGTCAAAGGGCAATCTTGATGTGATCATTATCTTTATGAGATTGAATTCCTACACATGCACACACAAGATTAGATTCATTCATTCTTGTAGGCCACAAGCCACACCTACCTTGAGCCGAGCATGTGCTAGACACCATCTGCACAATAGACAGACAATAGTAGGGCCAATTCAGATTCCACAGTGCAAGATTTCCCCATGGCACATCATACTTAATTTGGGTGGACTCTTTTTTCTTTTGGCATAGAGCTAAAGTTCCAAATTGGGGTATGGAACCAGACCTTACTGAATCAACTTGACAGCCATACTAATTTCCAAAGCACCTCCCTTCCTCTTCCTTCTCCCTCCCTCCCTCCCTCCCTAAGACAGTGTGGTTTTGCATTGCATAGAAGACCTCCAGTGTTAGTGCCCCCATCATCCATGCCCTGAAGAGACATATGAAGGGAAGAAGTCCTCATTCCCAGCTTCAACCTTTGATGGGCACCGAACCCATCCCAAGGAATTAAGAGTGTGTAACCATTAGCAGCCATCTCACCTGGCTGTTTCAGTGGGAAAGGTGAGACAACAAGGACCACTCCATCAGCTTGGTAGGGACCAACTACCATTTGGCTCCTTGCTTCCCAGAACTCTCTCTCTCATCAGCCATTCCACCTGGTCATTACGTAACATCATTATCTAACCATATGAAAGAGTCAGCCCCTTTTGTATTATATGTCTTAGACTGTAAGCCATTTTTTAAAAATAAAATGTCAGTCACCTTAAGTGCTTTGATGGAAAGGCAGTATGAATGAATAAATAGTGAGGCTATTGGCTTTGCTTGGCTGGAAATTTTACCTGAGCCTTCTATGTTCTCCTCACAGGAAAGCCACATGCCCGTGTGGAAGTATCGGAAGGCAAAGCGATCATCTCCAGTCTCCCAGCTATAGTGCACTACATCCTGGGATGGTGCAGAGGAATTGCCAGCTCCTCCGTCAGCAGGCAAGGGGACACCGATACACTTGGTATTCTTCGTCTTCCCACATAATGGCTTGGGAACTTTCTGAGTCCCAACGCACCAATAGCTGCCCAGTAGGGCTGTTGTGGACAGGCTGAGGGCCAGCAGGTTCAGAACCACAGCCAGCACAGCACGACGCCAGAGCAGGATCTTCAGAAGCTCCATCTGCAAGAGGTAAGTAAACATCAGAGACTCCCCTGTTGTCCTTTACGGCTCTGGCTACTATGTGATATTCTCTCAGTCCCCAGGCTTTACCAATATTAAGGAAATAATGAAACATACATTTGTGGGAAATGTCTCCAAGGATGGGTGGAAGTTCTGTATAGCTTCAGCCAATTCAAACTGCATTCAGCAAGGTGGAGGAGAGCACAATATAAAGAGAGAGTCATCTTGAAAGAGCCTATGGCAGATGGGAGTGTGGGTGCTTTCAGATGAGGCTTTTAATGTGAAATTGCCCTGCCTCATTCACAGGATTTTACTGAGGGTCCAGATGACAGTCACCTTCCACTCATCACCCCGCCCCATGTTCCCCACCACTTCTTCCATCTTTTTTTCTTACTGTGGAAAATCCATTAAGGAAGAAAAGATGGAATAGCTGCACAAGGCCTTCTGACTGTAAGCGCTAGGAGATATCCATCTGGAAGTTCCCTGTGAGTGACACTTGGAAAACTGGGGCCCCTGAAATGCAACGCCTCTGAAGTAAAATGGAAGTACCAAGCCACATAAAATAAAAATACAGGCAAGTCTTTTTAAAAACATATACATAAGATACTCTATCATACCTGATAGACCGCTTCCTTGTTCTGTACTCATACGAACCCTGTTTGGGTGTTATCCCCTCATGCAATGGGGAGAGCAAGGCTGCATCATTGGCCCTGCCCTGCCATTACATTCTCACCAGCCCCACTCCTTGCCACCCAGATGTCCGGTGCAGGGCAAGGTCTAAAGAGGGAAGTCTGTTCTATGCACATAGGCTCCCCTCCCCCCACAATTCAGAAACCTGCCAGTTCAGGTGGGGCAGGGATGTGATGGAGGGGAAGGCCAGCAGTCACAGCCCTGATCCCCACCTAATGCACTGTTAATTGTGTGAAGGGACCATTTGGAAGACTGAACTGTTATGGGGGAAACCATTCTTTAACGAACTAGATTGCAAGTACAACAAGGTGGTTAAGTGTTGAATTAGCTAGTGATGTTGAATATAGACAAGATCCTACCTCTTTACCATCTATTAATTAATCCAGCATAATAAATACCCCACAGTTCATACTCACAGCCGCTAATGCCGAGGGATGCCATCTCCATTCCTAAATCCTTAAACAGGATTTATTACATATCTTTCCCTTTCTCTGAGGGGCTCAGGGAAGCTCCACACATCACATTCTCACCGTGGAAACCTTACTTTGAGGTGGGTGCTCAAACCTTCCCCAACCCCATGCCCTCCAGAAGTGCTGAACTACATCTCCCATCATCCCCTCTGGCTGAGGGTGATGGGAGCTGTAGCCCAACTCATCCAGAGGGCCCCAGGTTGGGGAAGGCTGCCTTAAAGCATGTTTTTTTTATATAGGGAGGCAGTCTAGGTGTAACCATTTCACAGATGTTATTTATAAGGTAATGAAGGAAACCGATAAATGCCAAGCTTGATTGTTAGCAAGTGCAGAGTTATTTGTGTACAAATTCCTTTTCATATTGAAACCTTCCACACAGGCAATCTACTCAACCTATTCCTAAACTACAATCCACATCCCATCTCCACTTTAAGCCAGGCCCAACTGAAATGACATTTCTTAACTGACTAACCCCACAGGCTCCTTCCCCGACATTCCACCCCCCCAACCAGCATTCCATCCTCTAAGCAATCCCCCCCTCCCATCCAGTCACACTATAAAACATTACACATGGTTCTCCCCACCCAACAACACTGTGAGGTAGCTTGGGCCGAGAGATAGTGACTGGCCCAAGGGCCAAGGCCACCTGGTAAGCTTCACGTCTGTCTGAGTGGGGATTTGAACACAGGGTCTCCCTGGTTCTAGCCCAGCACCCTAACCCCTACATCTGACTGGTTCCTCCCACGTGCTCCCAAAATGCATCAAAATGGTGGAACATATTGCTTCATGTACCCTACCTTTGAGCTGTGAGACATTCCAGGGGTGCAGTGCTTACCCAGGTTTGGCTTACTTTGGAAGGACATCACTGGAGACTTATGGTGTCTTGTAATATTTGAATTCCTTAAAATATATATAAGGTGGAGGTGCACAGTTTAAACACTTCAACAGCCAGCCAGTGGTCACTGCTCTCATATCAGATTTCCAAGGAGAAGCAGCCAACAATCCAAAAAGCTGTTAGCTTTCACAGCCCAAAACTCAACTCTGTCTTCCGTAGTCTCTTTCTGTCTCTCCCAAACTGCAGTCTGTTATTCTTTTCACACAGACACCTCAATCCTTAGCCAGGGGTGGGGGAGGCATGACCCCTATGCAGATATTTTTTTAGTCATTTTGCCTGTAATCTCCCCAACAACAACAAAAGAGATACTTGGTCACTTTGCCAGGTCATTATAAGAGGTATCTAACAGTATTCCCTTCCTGGCTCCATTAACCCTCTCCCATACAAACCCCCAATCTTACAACGTTGTTCTTTTTGTTTATACACCTTGACTGTGAGAACAAGAGTGGTGTGAACAATTAGAGAGAGCTGGCTCAAGGATGCTGAATGAAAAGGTAAAAGAACTGCTGCAACCCCAAGGAGGAAATTGCAGCTGTGGAACATCTTACTGCCTGGCAGCTCTTAAACACCACAGGAGCCATCTTGAGGTTGGGAAATGGCTGGCTAGTACTACCTCAGTGAAAACTGGCCCAGGCAAAGAGATGGTTCGGTGGGTCCTAAAAGGCACAATTCCATGGGAGGTGCTCTTAGGAAGAGGTTTCTGAAGACTGAAAGCCTGCTCCTGTGTAGATCTATCTATCTATCTACAGCATTTTTACCCCACTCTTCAGCCAAAAAGGGCTCCAAGAGTGGCTTACAAAGATTAATAATAAGACAGTCCCTGCCCTCAGGCTTACAATCTAAAAGACATGACACAAAAGGAAAAGGGATTGGGAGGGGGGAGGAAAAAATAGAAGTAGCAAAACTCAGGCACCAGTTCTTAGCTACAAGGTTCTTATAGATGTGCATTTTTTCCACATATTGTTTCCCATCCTGACAGAGATCTGTGGCTTCAGTCCTTTATTGTGCATCTGTCCAGGCATGCTGGTAATGTTCATATTGACTTTGCCAGGAATAGGTATGGGAGGTACAGTGTTGCCATTAGGTCAGTGGAGGCTGGTGTACATTGACAAGGCTGTATAAGTTTGATGAAATAATACTAATACTTTTAACGAGTATTTCCCCCATAGCAGAAGATAAAATTGCTATACAAATTGCACAACCGGCTACTTTAAATTTGTGCAGTTCCACAAACAGATCACTAACAGCAATAACACACTGGCCCCAATTCCATGCTCAAGTTATGTGCAACTGGTCATGCACAGAGAAACTAGTGGCCCCCAGGTGAGGATGCACACACACATCAAATGATGCATCCAGTTCAATGGAGCCCTAATGAGCAGAATGGTGCAAATGTGGTGCAGCTACAGAGAAAATATGAAAGAGAGGTAGGGAAAAAAGTGTGAGCCAAGCAGGATTGTTGCAGATCACACTATGAGAGGCAAGAGCATCCCACTGTGGTGCAGACATGTCCTATAGATTCTCTAGTCATTCCTCACCTTCTCACACCCATCTGTGACTTTCTCCCCTCCCTTCAGACTTTTCTTCCCTTAAGTTCTTTTTCTTCCTTTTTGGATGATCCCTTTTCAATTCTGCAAAAATTATGGGTGCTTCCAGATGAAGCTTTTAACATGCCACCACCCTGCCTCATTCACAGAATTTTACAGGGGAGTCCAGACATCATCATCATCATCATCATCATCATCATCATCATCATCATCATCATCTTTCACTCGTAACCATCCCATATTTCCCCACCACTTCTTCCATCTTTTTCCTTACTGTAAAATCTTTTAAGGAAAAAAAGATGGAATTGTTGCACAATGCCTTCTGAGTGGTAACACTAGGAGCCCTCTGTCTGGAAGTACCCTTAATATCTCTAAGAAACAACTGATTATATATTTTTTTTGCCCTCAGCACAGAGCAATTGCATCCATCTCATGTGCTGAAGATATTGTCTTCACATGGCAAAGAAGATTTTTGTTCCATCCATTCCATTTGATTTTTTGTTAAAGGTCTAGGGAAAGGTCACTTCCTAATGGGAAGGCACAGAAAGAATGAAGGTGGACAGAGGAAAAAAGGAGCCTATTGCCAATGTAAATATTCTACTTTTGTGAAGAAATACTCCTAGACATTTAAAATAAATAAATGAGGGATGGACAAATCTGTCAATTTCAGTTTCTCATTTTTCCAATCTTCAGTTTGATTCAATCCGAATTTTGAGAGTTTTTCCAATCTTATGTTCAGAATTTTGAGAACTTTGTGTAAAAAAAAGTTTGCATGGAAATCTGTACATATTTTTGTGTGCATTTTCCCGTAATGCATGCATTTCTGTATGCAATTTTGCCTAATATACACATTATTGCAAGCAATTTCCCTAATATAATGCATTTTTGAACATTATTTTCATGAATATATACATGTTTATGTGCACTTTCCCCTAATA
Source organism: Shinisaurus crocodilurus (assembly GCA_021292165.1). Classification (NCBI taxonomy): domain Eukaryota; kingdom Metazoa; phylum Chordata; class Lepidosauria; order Squamata; family Shinisauridae; genus Shinisaurus; species Shinisaurus crocodilurus. The sequence goes on from CM037879.1 coordinate 249,458,602, forward strand.
TACACATTTTTGTACTCTTTTTTTTGATTCAGAGACATTGCAAAATTCAGAGAAATTTTGAACGATAACCGAGTTTCAGTTTGGGTATTGGTTCAAAAGTGTGAAATTAGGTAAGCTCGCATGGAAATGCAAACTGAACTAATTTCTCCCCATCACTAAAATTTAAACGCCGGAATGCAAAGCCACATTGACTTGGATCCTAAAGTTAATTTAAGGACATTCACAGAAGGAAAGTTTCCTGTCCCCTCCTCCCAACTGCAGCCAACTGCACCTTCTGAAGAGTCTCTCCAGAGGGTTGGGGGCCTCCTGAACCATGTGGGATAGGGCACCTGGGGGTGGGGATGGGATGGGATGGGAAATGTTCCTTTCATGAACTTCCTTAAATTAACTTATCTTAGGATCCAAGCCATAGATTTTGCATGAAAGTTCTATGAGCTTTATAAGACCAAAACACTGGTTTATGAAGCCATTGTATTACCAACTTTATTGTATGCCTGCGAAACATGGACTATCTATAAACGTCACCTCCAACTCCTTGAAAGATTTCATCAACGTTGCCTCCGGAAAATCCTGCGAATTACTTGGGAAGATAGGCGAACAAATATCAGTGTACTGGAAGAAGCAAAGCCTACTAGCATTGAAAAAAATGATCCTTCAACGCCAACTTCAGTGGACCGGTCATGTTGTTCGAATGCCTGACTGCCGTCTCCCAAAGCAGTTACTTTATTCCCAACTCAAGGATGGAAAGCGGAATATCGGTGGTCAATATAAGAGGTTTAAAGATGTTCTTAAGGCTAATCTAAAAAAATGCAATATAAACATCAAAAACTGGGAAGCTCTGGCCCATGAACGATCTAACTGGAGGTTGGCCTTTCACAAAGGTTCTATGGACTTTGAAGAAGCCCGAGTGCAAGGTGAAAGGGAGAAACGTGCTAAGCGAAAAGCACGTCAAATGAATCCTTTACAGGACCATCTTCCATCGGGTAACCTGTGTCCTCACTGTGGGAAGCTGTGTGGATCTAGAATTGGCCTCCACAGTCACTTACGAACCCATCGCTAGAGTCTACACAATTTTCTTTAGAATTTTCCTCCTTTTAAAATCTCCTTTTTGTAATAAATTTTTTTTTACCCTGGAAGACAATCTTACTCGGTCACGAGTGATCGCCTGACTGACTGACTCTATGAGCTTAACATTATATGCCATCCTACTTATCAACCTTTCTTGCAAAATCTACATCCTTCCATGTTCCCAGTGCTTCTCACGTATTCCTCTTTAGGCATACTGCAAAAATGTTGTCATAGAATCATCCCAGTGTTAGAAGGAATCAGACTGGGATGCAGAACAGAAGACAGGAAGAATGTGTGTGGAGGTAGGAAGGAAATCTTGATTCCTTCCTTCTCAGAATGCCTCTTGTCCACTATAATAACCTGATAATACACTACAGAGCCACAATCATCTTCTGAAATAGCACCAAGAGCACAATTACCTTTCTGGAGATTTCTACGGTTGCTGTAGTTTAATGTGCAAGCTGCACTAAATGTGCGACTCTGAAACTGCCATGACTTCTCCACATCTTCCAGCTAGGATTGCAGATAACAAACTCATCCCATCCCCCTTATACTTCTTTCTCCTCCTTCTCCCAGCCTCCCCTCATTTCAACCCCCCCATTTCAAATCCCCCACTTCCTTCAAGCTCCTCTGTGATTATTAAATGCTGTCCAGTCAGCAGCTGCTTTGCAGGAAATGGGTATTTTATAATCCACAATGCAATCACAGCACAGCTGCTCTGGGAGATTACAGAGGGAAAGATTGGTGTTGTGGACTGGGATTAAGCATAAGAGGTGACCTCCATTCACTGGGTGGGGGGAATGTTTCAGGGAAAACAGAGGAGGAGACTTCAGCCATTCATGTCCAGTGGTGATTCAATTAGCAACTGGTTCAGAATGAGATGGTGGGTATCAATCCAGATGCAAAAGGTCCACGGTATAAAAGCAATCACAGCCCATGCTGGCTGGCACTGAGGCTCTTCCACTTCTTTAGCCTCAATAAGGGAAGCAAGGGATTCAAGGGGTAAGGGAAGATAAACATATTTTCTCATACTGTTACTGTTAGATCCGTGAAGCAGAGTTACAGGGTGCTTCCAGATGTGTGGTTAGATCCAAAATTGGGGTACTTCCAGATGGCTTTTATTCTGCCTTAAACACAAAGTTTTTCGGGATCTAGACAAGGTCTTATTCCATTGTAACTCTCCTGTGTTTTCCCACTGCTTCTTCCCTCTTTTTTCTTACCACAAAATATCCACTAAGGAAGAAAAGATGGAATAACTGCATAACACCTTTTGATTGGTAGCACTGAGAACTCTCTGTCTGGAAGCACCACTGCTACCTTCTGACCAGGGCTGGCCCTATGATAAACAGCGCCGTCAATGTCCCCTCAGTTGGTTTCGCTGTGTTACCAGGTTGTGCAAAACTTAGCAAAGCACTGATTTTTATTTAGAATTAGAACAAATGACATCAAACTGGCAATTCAAAAATAAACATACTTTAAAGCTAATTGATGGAAGTTCATTTTGGTAGTTAGTACCCAAACAACCTGTAGAACTTTGGAAAAAAAAGTTACGTTGTTTCCCCCCACACACACACTAGCTCACTGCAGACAGTACACTCAACAAATACAAGCCAGTGAGGTTAGGTTGGTGCCCCCTTTAGCTCAGCAAACAGGACAACCACACAGCTGGCCCATCCCTAAGCCAGCCCTGCTTCTGTGTAAGGTGAGCCACACCCACATCGTAGGACTGTGCAAACTAATGCACACATTTTGGGACAGCCAATTTCTAATTGCCATCACTTTAAACTTCTTGATCACACTTTAATTTAAATCAAAATAACTAATATGAAGACTGTGGAGAGTTTCTAAATCAGGGACCAGAGAGCACAGAATTGCACTAATTGCTGGGTATGGAACTTAATTTATGTTAGATTGCGCAGGATCAAGGAGTTTTTAAGGTATGCGAAATACATGACATCACTGCCTAATTGTAGTAGGGAGTGTTTTTGTAATTTGATTTGCTTAGTGGATGGTGGATTAATTTATTGTTGGTTTCCCTGCAATGCTCCCACCCCAAAATTTATCTATATTTATATGTGTATATGTATGTGTAAGAAGTGCGTGTGTGTGCGTGTATGAAAGATAGACTAACAACAGAGTAATTTCAAAATATAATTTGAGCTAAATGTTTCAGCTTCTGCCCTCATCAGTAGCTGTGATCTTAAATGGATACCAAGAGTGGCAGTTTGGAATGTGTGTGTGTATGTATAATATATATACTGTATGATTTAGAATCCGGAAATCCTCTTGGCAGCAAATTACCAATCCATTTCATAATAATACATACATGTTAAAAATAACTTCCTGATCCTTTTGAAAAATAGAACATGATACAGTCATTTTAGGCTACAATCCTATACACAATTATGTGGGAGTAAGTTCCATTGAAGTCCATGGGGTTGATTTCGAAGTAGAAATGCATAGGATTGCATTCTTAAGGAGACACTGAAACACATTTAAAGGCACAATCCTATGCAGGTTTAGATGGAAAAAAGTCCTTCAATTCCCATGGCTGCCTGGAGAATGCTGGGAGCTGTGGGACTTCTTTCTGTCTAAACCTGCCTAGTGCCTAGGATTGTGCCCTAAGTCTCTCACTAAGTCTTGCATTATGCCTGAACAGGAAAGGTCAACCCATGTAACCTGGCTTCACTGCCAATGTCCCCATCCCTGGCCTCACTGTTTCCAACCTTCATGGAAGGTGTACCCTAAACCTGCTCATTATATATGGATGCAACCCACTACTTCGGCCTGTCATACAAACTGATCCTAAGCAAGTTTATTTGGAAGTAAGTTCCACTGAGTCAAATGGGAATTAGCCCTTAATTAGCAAGCAGTCTTAATGCCCAATAATATGGATTTGAATCCCAAGGCTCATTGTTCATACCTCACAGGTTTGTTGTGAGGATAAAATGGAGAGGAGGAGGAGGATGTAAGCCGCCTTGGGTTCCTTGCAGGAAAAAAAGCGGCGTATAAATATAATACCGTAAATAAATAAATAAATAAATATGTGGGGAAGGGGTATGTGTGCTTTATGGAGTCTCCAATCCCCAACATCTAATTACCCAAATTCCATCCAAATAATGCCCCCCCATACCCTTCTAAAGCAGTAGCAAAGGAGGTTGTGCCCCCTCTGGTGCCTAGACAATTCAAACATTGTTAAGGCTTGTAAAACCCATATCTAGAAGAAGAATGCAAAAAGTACGGTATAGGCTGAGTGGTGGCAGTTATTTATCCCAACAGTAGGTGGCAACCTCTCCTCACACTTCTTTCTGGGGGGGAAATCCCATTTGTTCCAATTTTAGAAAATCTTCTACCTCAGGCAGGGCAAGAAAACAACAACAACCCACCCCCAAAACCCCAAACACATTTGTATCAGGTGTCCCCCACCCTTGAATACCTTTGGCATCTCCCTTCCTCCCAATTGCCATAGACTTTTCATAAACCATTCCAGAATTTGATAGCCTTTGATAACCAATTATCTAGAAAAGATAATTGGTTTGTTACATCTTCTGATTGGCTCTGGAGAGCAGAGGTTTGTTCTGTACTTCCTGTTTTTGCTTTGTCGTTCACCCACTTTTAAAGTCCTCATGGAATTAGGTTTTCCCAATTTTCCTTTGAGAGAGAAAGCCAAAATGCCTGGTAGTTTTTTGTGTCCACATCCTGCCTCTCCCAGTTCCTTCTAGTTTCATCTTCTGTTGCTTTGCAGCTTATGCCACTTATCCTTCCCAAGGTGATCCCTCGAGATATTAATAAGTTGATTTGACACAGGAAACCAATACACTTTATTCCTTTTCATATCTAAGAATATCTACAAGAGATATATTTTGATAGCTTCTTTTTTATATATGATGGGGAGAGAGATCAGGTAACTGCAGCACTAAAGCTTGCTATCCAAGTTTTTTTTTTAAAGCTCATTGTTAAACTGGGCCCAGCACACCTACATATTATGGGCCTAACACATTTTCTTTTCCCTGCAGATGTTGGTGGGATCTTCCTGCACTCACTGTCTAAATGGGTGGATAAATATTTGCACTGGGAACTCTATCAGTGTATGTCATAAGAAAATGAAGCTCAGCAGTGCTAACTCTTTGCACCACTGACACTGTAATCCTATTCATGTCTATTAAGCAGCAAGCTCCATTGAATTTGATGCGGTTTACTCTTAGGTAACCGGGTATAGGATTGCATCCCGACTGTATCTGAAACATCAGTGTTAACACCACAGCCTGTGATTATGCATCTATGCCATTGTCAGCATATACCACCCTAAGAGCCTGTCCAGATGGCTGTTGCCTGTGCTAATTTCTTGGCCCTTGAAGCCCACTGCCGGGTGCAAGCGCTTTTTCTTCTTGAGCAGGGGTGGGCAGAATTCAGGCTTGCTGTGTCTACTTTGTTTTTTATGAGGACCCTGAGATCCACCAACTGGAGCCAGGTGCAAAAGACACACACTTCGAATGGAAGAATTCCGAGCCTAGGAATCTGTTTTGAGGACTAGCATCGAACTGAGCTCACAGGCCTTCAACACAAAACCCCACTCTTGGTTCCCCCCCTCCTCCCACATTTCAACAGTATAATTTAGGTTGGTGGGTGGTATTCATTTTGATGTTGCCATTGTTGAACGTTTGGGAGACAGAAATCCTTGCTGATTTACTGTGGACACCCAGAGATCTACCGGTAGTTCCCAATCTACCTTCTCCCCACCTCTGCCCTACAGCATCCCCGTGCTTACAATTAGAAGCCCACTGTGCAGGAACCAGCCTCTATTGGTACCACCACAATCATCACCCTGAACAGCGTGGGTTGGCAAAAGGCCGGCAGGGGGTTCGACAGGAGCCCCCTGCCTGGGAATACTGTAGGGCAGGGATAGGCAGCCGGTGCCCTCCAGACATTTTAGACGACAGCTCCCATCTTTCTTAACCACTGGCTATGCTGGCTGGAGCTGAGGGGAGTTGTAATCCCACACATCTGGTGGGTGCCAGGTTGCCTACCCCTGCAGAGACCAGATGTGCTGAATCAGCCATTCAAGTCTCCAAATTAGAGGCACATGGCAGTGCCCTCGATGTTTTCCAGGCCAGCACAGCCCGTCTCAGGCTTGGGTCATAAGGTGAGCGATACTCAACCTGTGAACATCAAAGATGATGCAGCTCTTCATAGCTCCTCACGCGGCTCTCCTCTTAGGTGTACATAAGGTTTCTTGCAGTGCGTTGACGGTGATTCTTCAGTAGCCCTGGGAAGGGGGAAAATGGGCACTTCGTCACAATAGAAACACTGCGACAGAACAGGAAAAGGCACACGCCACAGAGAAACTCAAACTGATGTGCAGCCATACCCAGGCCCCGTTCTCTCAGCTTGTCAGATGGGATGCTTGTTCCTCCAATGTCTCTTCTTGCCTGTTTGAGTAAAAATATTCCAGAAAAAGGGTCCTTTTACTCATTGGCTTCTACAAGGAAGGGTCCCTTCCAGTGCAGTGATAACAAGAGTGCCAGACCTCTCAAAGCTAGCGACAGACTGCAAATGACAGATTTTTTGCTTGAGCCCTAAGTAATTCCGCTTGCAGATTGTAACCTTTATTTAGCTCTTTAACTCTTCCTTGGCAGCAAAACATGGGATGTGCATTTCTAGCTTGTAACTACATTTTAAGAGGAAATGCTATTGGGTGGTTTGACAGATTTGATAGTATGAAAGGCATCAAACCTCTTTGGAGATTTTAGAATAGGAAATGGCTTAACAGATACTAAAAATCTCCAGAATCTGAGCCTGTTATCCAAGGGAACACTTCATCACAATTTCTTCGGCACAGGACTTCTGGTGCTACTACATTCTTTGCAATGGGCCCTGTGCAGGAGACACTGATGTTAGATTGTGCTGCAAATACCCAGTTTACTGTGGGTCCCATAGCAAATGTAGGGTCTATGCTTTGAAAAGTATACCCCAGTTTATTCAGATGACTAAAGAAAAAAAGAGAGAAAGAAAACATGGTTGAGCTTTAAAAGATAAAAATAAAATCTAAGCCTTACACTGAGAAAGGCATTCCAACACCCCAAGGAGGGCAGTTATATATTAACATGCAGATTAGATGGAGCTACATTAGCACAGCCTCCCCCAACCTGGTAGCCTTCAGATGTTTTGGACTACAACTCCCAGCATGCCTGACTGTTAGCCATGCTGGCTGGGGCTGATGGAAGTCGAAGTCCAAAACAACTGGAGGGCACTAAGTTGGGGAAGGCTGCAATGGGTGATTTTTGGCCCTGCATCTTCCTCAGCATCATATAAAAGTGCAAGTTTAAAAGTGAAAGATGGGAACAGTCACACATTTCTCTCCCTTTCTCATCAAGCATTTAACAGCTGTAACTCTCTGGAGGGACTGTCTTGATGTCTCAAAATCTCCAAACATGTCACATCTCTTATGGGTTAATTCTTTCCAAAGTTGCTCATTCATTCTGAATTATGTCACAGAAGTGGCAGGATTTTTACTTTTGCAAAATGTGATGTGTCTCAGTGTAGAAGCCCCTCTAAAATAAATCTTGCTAGCTTCGGTTATGCAGCTTATAGGAAATGAATGGCAGCATAAAACAATTCTAGAGCTGTTTTCTTTTTACTATATACAAGGTATCAGTCATTGTGTATTGCATACCACACACATTTTGTTTTTAATATCTTACTGTAAGCTGCTTTTCGGCTGGAAAAGTGTGATAAAAGTATCTAAAATAAAATAAAATAAACATACAAAGGTCTTCACGTTGGGGTTACTCCCAGAAAATACTTTAAAAAAATAATTATGTCACTTAGCTCAATACAGCTAGTTGGAGTCAGGTGCTTTGGCAACCAGCTTCTACATTGTGCCTCTTTTGATAATTGCTTTCCCATTTTAAGTGAGTCATGTTGATCCAGTAGCCAAGTGAGGTTGACATTTTGTGGGCAAAATAACTCTGTCAAAGAAGAGTTGAAAACAGTGTGGACAGGTTGGGACCTTTTTTCATTCTTAGGACACTATCCCATACTGCTGCTCCGCCTCTCCCTTCCAGAAAGAACACTCAGGTGGGACCTACCACTTGTGCAACGAGCAAAATGCAATAGTCAGTGGAGCTCCCTTCTGTGAAATTTCTGCTCATTTTGGATTGCTTCAGGAAGCACTTGGTTCCCGTTGTGCTAGTGGTAATTATTGGATATTTTATTTTATTTATTATTACATTTATATCCTGCCTTTTTTCATCTTGCAAGGAACCCAAGGTGGCTTACATGGTCCTACTCCTCTCCATTTTATCCTCACAATAACCCTGCAAGGTAGGTTAGGCAGAGAATCAGTGACTGGCCCAAAGTCACCCAGTGAGCTTCATGGACCAGTGGGGACTAGAACCCGGATCTCCCAAGTCCCAGTCCAGAACTCTAGCCACTACACCACACTGTCTCTCCCATGGATACTGTCCATGGTGGGGATGGGCACAGACCTTATAGAAAGACATACTGGCCATATACGATAACATCTTAAACTGTTCTATTGGACTGAATCCAAGACTGTTTGTTGCATGTGATAGAATCAGATCATCCCCCAACCCAGCATAAAGAGCTTCTTATTTATTTATTTCTAGCAGCTAAGGCAGTTTGGCCAAGCAAATGGAAACAACCTGGGGATCCTCCAATTCATAAATAATTGGCCAGTTGTTCTGGACCTGCAGACTGGCCTCACCCATCAGCCAGGGAACCAAGGGCAACTAGGAGGCTGCACCCCCTACCTCCCAGAAAGAACATTATGGCACAGGGGGGCAATGTGGCCCCATACATCAGCCATGGAGGGATGCGCTGCAGGGAGCTTGCTTCCAGAAAGAACACTCAGCACCAACTAAGAGTTGCCCTGTGTCTGCAGGTCTGGAGGGCAACACAGTTGGCCAGGAGAACTAGTGCCACTGGGAGGCTGCACCCCTTGCTTCCCAGGTAGACATTCATGGCGATGGGAAGACCAACATGCTTCCATACATTGGTCAGAGAAGGAACAGCTGCAGGGAGCTTGCTTTGCCCTTCCCTGATGGCAAGAACAACTATAAGAACTTTGTAACTAAGAACTAGTGCCTGAGTTTGCTTTTTTCCTCTTTTCTTCCAATCCCTTTTCCTTTTGTATCAAGTCTTGCATCCTCCACTATGCCCGAGGGCAGCAGGCCGGTTTAAGGGCTGCAGGACAGGCAGGCCACATGGCAGGGCTGGCGGCTCAGGAGGGACAGCCAGGGGATGGCCCCTGGTGCCACCTTGCACCTGCTGCTTGAGGCGGTTGCCTCACTCTGCCTAATGGTAGGGCCAGGCCTTGGTTAAAATGCTTCAAATAAATAAATGGTAAAGAAAAGATTTCTCAGTTGTGGAATACTATGATGAAGTACACAGTGACTTGCCAGGTTCAGGAGGCTAAAATGCAGGGAGACCACTCCTCTTTTCTGGAAACATGGTTCTTATTATTTTCATATTTCACATCTGGAAAAGCAACCGTTCCCCAGCATGATCAATGCATTTGCTTCTACTGGTGGGGATAGATGAAGTTCTGCTATAAACTTTGATTGAAAATACACATAACATTTCTGCCTATTCTCTCTTTCTTCTCTCTTCTCTTTCTTTCTTTCTTTCTTTCTTTCTGTTTCTGCCAAATCTTCACCTTCTGTGGGATATTTTGTGAATCAGTTCTATGCAATGACACTTTTTATCAATGAGCTGATGTTGTAAGAGCTGCATTTCTTGTTTTGTTGTTCCTATTTATTTTAGTTGCTATCCTTTTATTGAAAATTTTGATAAAGATAATTTCAAAAAAATGCAGCTAAGCTTTCAACTCATTTCCTATTATTAATGTTCTAGGACTGTGTATGGTGGTTAACATATATATTAATGGACTGAAAATTGGGAAGTGGAAAGTGTGTAAATGCACTGGGACTCTTTGCTGAGAGGAAGTGGAAGGTACTAAGTGTGTTTGGAGACCTATAATTGTTCAACTGAGAGGGAGCCTCCAAATGCCACTTCTCCCTGGGAACAGTGGGAGGGGGGGCATATCAGTATTTTCCTGTGCTTTGGGGAACCATCAGTTCTTTTGAGGCATCAGCAGCCAATTCACCAATCCCTTCCTATCCTTAACTCTCAGACCTATTTGCAAATCTAGCAACCAACAGTCCTCATACTGAGGTAAGGTGCAAAAAGACAGCCATGCTGAACAGGCCTAAAAATGATTGGCCAAGATAGAAAGAATGTGGGCATTTAGAGGTGAGCAGCAACCAGCATTAGCTGGCTCACACAGCCAGAGCCCATCTGTATGGCCACCCTACACTCATAAGCTGCAATTCATACAGACTGTTGGCTCCATTAGTGATGCAGTTGTGCAGTATTCAGACTAAGGACTACATGGCTGCCTCTTGAGTGTGTGTTAATAATCATTATGATAGTATTTTGCAGCCATTATTGCTGCCGTTGCTCCGCTTGTTCAAGGAAAGTGTGTGTGTGGGCAGGGCAGGTCCCACTCATCGTCTCTGCATGTTCATTTTATGCCTGTAGGGGCCAACACATGAACAGGTTATATGCAGAACACTCTACAACAGTGTTCTCCAACCTTGGGTCCCCAGATGTTTTTGGCCTACAACTCCCAGCATGCCCCAGCCAGCGTAGCTGGCTAGGGCATGCTGGGAGCTGTAGGACTGGTTAGGATTGCACCCCTAGTGAGTTCAGGGATGTGCTGAGATTTGAACTAGGGATTTCCCCAGCTCATATTCATAAGCCTCAATTACCCATTTATACAACCTTCTCATAGGGAGTATTGGCTAAATCAAGAAGATGCTATCTAGCCAGCTCAAAGGAAACTCTTCAGTAGAAATGAAACAAACCCAAGTGAGTGTACAAGGAGTACCCAAGATATTGCTCATCCCATGTCAGACAGTTCTCTTTGGTTGAATTGATATAAGCCACGGTGCTGCTAGCAGCAAAAACACATCTTAGAAAATCTTTTCCTTTTTGGTGAGATGTGTGGGGGAGTTATGATCACTCTACAGCAGAGCACTTTTTTAAGAAGTTGGTTTTGACTGAGGAAATCAGAGCTATGGTAAAATGGGTTGCACGTATATCTAGTTCTACCTGGTGAGGGAAATTTCACCAGACTGAAATCAACTTGATCTCAGTGAGGAGGATTTTCCTTTGCATCTATCCTATTCCCTCAGTATTGTGTAGTCTAGTGTCAGAGCATAAACAGAGCCCAAATCAGAAGTTTACCAACAAGAAAACCTTCCCTGATTACCTGTAAGATGAAATACAATTCATCACACAATCAAACAAGTAAAATGTAGACATTTCTTGTATGGATTTCAAGTTACATGTTGTTTCTTCCACAGAGAATCACTTTGCACTGTGCTGACAGTAACTGAGAGCAATCCAAACAGTCTTTGCAAAAATCTCTTCTTGGACTACAAATGGAGACACTACGAACTGCAGTTTAGGATTGATGATCCATGGTGCTTTAACATCACAGTAACCAGAATGGAGATAAAATCTATTTCAGATCTCAATGTAATACAGTTATGACATTCTCTTTAGCTACTATTGGATGCTTTGGGAGAATTTATTGATAGTTTTCAGTCTCAGATAAAGAGGCTAATAATCTCTGATTGGACTCCAAGGGCACCACACTGGTTTAATTGACAGTCCCTCTCCCAATGTAACTTTAGGAGCAGTAGCTCTTGGAGGAGGAGGAGGAGGAGGAGGAGGAAAAGGGGGAGGTGTGTGTGTGTGTGTGCTGGAATCTCTCACATAAAATATTTAGCCTCCTCACCCAATCCCCAGGATTCTTTGGGGGGGGGGTCATCATGATAATTAATTGGTATAAAGCCAACATCATGTAATGTAGATATGCTTGGCTCAGAAGGCTGGCCATCACTCTATGACAGTGTTGGTTATCCTGCCATCTCTGTCTATCGATATCCATTGCTATGTAGGGTAGGATAAGAAATCCCAGCAACGAATGCAATTCAGTTTAGATAATTTAGGACACACAGAAGAGCAACCGCAGCAAATAACAATGCAGGTCTACCTCGTGGCTGATATGGGGAGCATGTTCCAGTGAGGGAGCATGTGGTCACTGGTCATCTATGGGACACTGCAGACTCGGATAGTTCCTGGGGTCACAGCCAAAAGCCCATACCGATCAAAGACTAGCAGGTTTTTCAGATGACCATTTTAGCACTTCCTATCTGCTTCCCTTGCAAACTGTATCTGTTTCTAGGCTGGCCACATTATTACCCCTTCACTTGAGATGTGCAGAAGCAGAGCACTATGCTGCCACCCCACCTGTCATAGATGTCATCTTGCCAAATGGATGGCAGCTTTTATTTCTTTATTATTGCACCATCGGTATACATGGTGCTTCTCAGAATGACATAACCACAAGAGGCAGCCTCCTGCCCCAAAGAACTTACAAGTTAAATTGTGATCAAGGGGGAGACAAGAGAAAGGTGGGAAAGGAAAAGGCACTGCTAACAAGGAATGCATATGCACTGTTTCATGCTCAGTTAGAGTTGGAAACAGGGACTGGAGTTAAGCTAAATCTGAGGTTTTCTGAGGGATCTGAAAGGGATATTCTATTCTAGGCATAAAAGGTAGCAGAGTGGGGATTATATGAATAGGTGGTCCTCTATGGGCAGGGCCAGCTCTAGGTTTGAAGGGAGTCCTGAGCAAAGTGCCTTCTGGTGGGCCCTCTCATATATTCATTGGCCCCCTCAGGCTTAGTTGGCAGCAGTAACACTCCAAGAGTGGCCGGGAGTTGCCATTTCACTTTCCACAATGCTCCAAAGCTCCCAATGCAGAGTTGCTCCAGGGCATTGTGGGAAATTAAAATGGAATCTTGCCTGCAGCCCCAGCTGCCTGATGTGGAGGGCCCTGGGCAGTTGTAAGAGCTGGTGGAGACCTAGCAGCTGCCCCAGGATGCCAGGTACTGGTGCCAGGCCTGTCCACAGGAGCCAAGACTACTCACCTGGGCAGATGGCAATGGCATCCTTTGCTTTTCAGAGATGTTCAGGGTGTACTTGGGTGTGCATGTGTACAGCCACACACAGTACAGTAATACCTTGGATTGCAAGTAACTTGGTCTGAGAGCGTTTTGCAAGACAAGCAAAAATTTTTAATTTTTTTTTACTTGATAAACAAGCAAGGTCTTGCAAGACAAGTACGTAGGGATGTAACCACTAGCCTCGAGCGGGTGTAGCGGGCCAAAATCGGCCCCGCTCATGCCCGCCAGAGACTCGCTTTGATAGAAGAGTGTTTTGGATTACAAGCACGGTTCCGGAACGAATTATACTTGCAATCCAAGGTATTACTGTATAGTGTTCTTCAGGTTTCAGTTCCCTCCACTCGGTTTCTAGAAGGTTTCCCTCCACTAGGTTTCTTCCTTAGTTGGGAGGGGGGCTGAGGCATTTTGACTCCCGTGCACATTTCTGTAAGCGCAGGCACATGGAATTCCAAAGTACTGCCCTCTAGGTGTTTTGTATTACAACTCCCATTGTCCCTGACCATTGGCCATGCTGGCTGGGGCTGATGGGAGTCATAGTCCAGAACATCTGGAAGGTACCAGGTTGCCAAAATCCCTGCTCCACCCCATCAGACAGTAAATGCTACTGAGCATGTTTGAGTTCCAGCGATTCTATAATATGTCCATCCAGATAGATTGTGGGGATTAAGCATTGTATTGAACATTCTTCCCCCACCCCCTTTTAAAAAAAGGTTAGTGGTCAGTTTTCTTACATGCTGTAGTGATGGGAAATGATGCAGGGTAAGTGAATACAAAATACAGGAGGCAGAGAAGTGCCTCTCTGGCAACGTGTAACTGAAAGGGGTGAGGAGACGCTCAGACAGTGATCCTTGGCATGAGAACAGGGGTTTAACAAGGACATAAGAGTGTGTCCCTATTTTTATTCTGTGAAACTGTGGAGGGTTTAGGTAGCTTCTTCACCCTGCTACCCAGTCCCAGAAGCACTTCTGCTGTGTTGTGCACTGGATGTCCCTTTGTGTTGGGAAGGGCAGCAGTTCTTCTTTTCAGCACCCCCTTGATCCAAACATACACTTCTTACAGGGCATGGGCTTATGTGAGAGAATGCTGCTGTGAAGATATAGCTTGAGGGTAGAAATACAGTAGTTCTGTGTGTGTGTGTGCATGTGTGTGTGTGTGTGTGTGTGTGTAAAAGGAGATCATTCTGAAAAACAAGAGGGGGTGAAATTCTGAGTCTTCTCATTCTGGGAGGGAGGGAGGCAATATCTTACGCTGGCTCAGCTTGTCTGAGTGTGGAAAGCTAAGCAGGGTCAAGCCTGGTTATTACTTGGATGGGAGACCCCTCCTCTAGTTTCCTGCACTGAGCAGGGGGTTGGACTCGATAGCCTTGTAGGCTCCTTCCAACTCTATGATCTATGAAATCTATGAAATCTTTTGAGGTGCTTAAACACCATTATTTCTGCCTAATTGTAGGGTTGGCCCTTTAACTCTGATTTTAATTTAATTTAATGCAGACTTCTATCTGGTGCTCCAGTGGCAGAATATATAACTTGGCAGGGCCAGCCCAAGACTTTTTGCTGCCTGAAATGAAGGACAAGATGGCACCTTACCCCATTCCATGTACAGCAGCTGACTGGACTGCCACTGGACTCTTACTATGATCCTGGTGATGAGCTAGAATAATCCAACATAGGTGAGGACAGCAGGCCACTTTAGGGGGTGCAGGACATGCCGTTCTGTCCTCCAGGGGGGCTCAAGAGGAACAGCTAGGGGGCTGCCGCTTGAGGGGGGCCTCACTCTGCCTAATGATATGTTGGACCTGTAATTCTGATCTTGTTCCAACTGCATTGGCTGCCTGTTTGCTTGTTGTGCTTGTGCCTTCTTCCTGCAGGTGAGCACGGGAGACAGGGATTTCTCAGTGGCCAAACCACAGCTCTGGAATACACTCGACTCGAGATTCAGCTGCCTCTTTTGCTACTGTCTAGTAGACAGAAATGAAAAATGTTTTTACTTCCACAGGCTTTTGGTGTGCTGCTGTTTTTAAACTAATTCTTACTGACCGCTGTATTAGATTGTAATGTTTGTAATTGGCATTGGTTTATAATGTTATTGTCATGTAACTGAGTTGTTTTTCTAACAGTTGTAAGCTGCTCTGAGTGCTCTACAAACAGAAGAATGGGACAAATATATGAAGCAAACAAATAATTTAGAGCATCCAGTCCCTTGACTGTAGGTTTACAATTGCCAGTGCAAATTAGAATCACAGCAAAGGTGGACACACACACACCTGCATTGCAAAAGTGGAGAGAAAACGACCCTTTCCTATTTTGGAAAAGGGGGTGAATAAAGGGGAGGTAAAAAAAAAATATGTGTTAAGCTGTAACTAACCAGGAGTGCGAAAGTCCTCATGACAATGGACCTTTGTCCCTGCGTCACAGCCCCATTATCAGGGGCACCCATCTGCCACCTGATCAGCAACAGTCTCCCATCCTTTCTCCGAACAGTTGATGTGACTCAAGGCCTGCATTTGTACGTCCTGTGCTGAAGCATGAAATGTGCTAGGAATGTGTGAGCAGAGAAAGGGCAGGCCTAGGGTATTGTAGAGGCCCCATGGGAAGGGAGGGGCTCTGATTAAACTATAAATTGTTGGGTTTATGGGAGTCTCTCTCTCCCTCCCCGCATTTACCCACTGGTTGCTTCACAGCCTGCAGTTCTGTTGCTGGGGCAACACCATTACCACACAGCTCTTGTTTTGGAAACTCTAGTGGCAGCAGCACCAGAGGCCTGGAACGTGCCCCCAATCCCCTGTCCAGTTACAAAATAGCAAGTCGAGCAGGGTTCATTTCCCTCTGTCCATTTCCTGCAACTAGTGGGATCCATGCCTCATCAGTACTTCCAGAAATTGTTATGTATCTAAAGAATGAAAGAGGTCTTGGTGGAAAACAGAATTTATTTTGTATAATGAGAAGTGCCAGTGGGTGTGTAGGTTAATTGGGAGGGATATGCACTCTGTACATGGTCAAGGGCAACCCTAGGGGATGAGCCTGGGCACAAATTAAGCCCTGTGTAGAAATATCTCCAACAGAACAACTTGTTAGAACAGGAAGATATAAACTGTGGGACCTGTACGGGGAAATGTGAAGGGCTGAAGGCACTGTTGTAGAGTTGTGGAAATGAACTGGGCAATTGTGTTGGGGCTTCTGGTATTCAGGCTGTTTTTATATATGTAGCAAACAGGAATACCCAGCCCATAATTTATTGCATTGTTGTGCCAGTGGGTGGGGTGGAGGTTGTTGTAGCAAAGGTTTGTATTATGTAATTCCTCCTCCTCTTGCTGTGGGAAATGGGGAGAGCCTGCCAGTAAGAGAGCTGTGCGGATGAGTATTATTATTTAGGGCTGCTTCACAGACAGAAACACACAACACTTTCCCTACCCAGAGATAATCTCTATGAAGGGAACAATGGGTTTATTTTGCTATAAATATCTGGGCTGGGGAGCCACTGGAAAACATCTGTTTCCTGAGTTCAGTATTTGCTGCAAGATAAAACAATTGCGCCAAATTTACGGAGATCATTTCCCTATAGGAAAAAGGTCATGTGAAGTGGACTTCAGTTAAGTAGTGCCCAAGTGTGTGGGCAAGGTACAGATTTATGCTGAACTTGCATACCATTCTCCTGCTTTCCAGGGATGTGGAACTCACTGACCAATGTGACGTATTTAACAAGAGTCAGATAGCTGTTGACTACAAAGCAGCTTATAAAAAGCCCAATTGGGAATAACCCAAGCCCTCTTCTGAATAGCCTGGAGTCACTCTGCTTTTTTGTAGCACCCCCTTTAGCTTTCTCTCTGCTCTGGACAAACCACCACGTAATTCTCCACACAATATACCCAGCAAATGTGAGTTGACATTTGCCAGGACAAAACAGCACATAATGGCTGCATTCACACAACACTTAAAGCCCACAGAGGCTCTGAAGCTTCTGTGGGCTTAATGGTCGGGCACAGCAGGGTTCCCTGGCCAATGGGCCTCTTCCCTCATCGGTCCTCCTGCAGGTATCCCAGGGTACACTGCAGGAGCACCAAGTCCCCCCCCCTCAAAGCTGTCATTTAGACTAATCTCTCCCCCCCCCCCGGCACAGGAGATTCCCTCTGGTTTTGCCACTGCTGGAGGTGCTATTGATTTGGGGTAAATGGCAAAACTGAGGGGACAGTTGGGACTTCCCAGCACCCCCAAACAACCCCAGGGATCCTGCATGGAAGGGGGGATAAACCCCAAAACATCCTTTTTTGCATGATCTTGGGGGTTGTTTTAGGGGGCGCCCTTTTGCCTCTGGGTTATCCACACTTGGGAAAGTGAGGGCAGCTCAGGGGGACATGAGCCCCCCCAACCCCAAAGATTCTGTTGCAAAGGGTGCTTTACAGTCCCCCAACCCTTTTTTAAAAAGAAAAATGTAAAAGAAATAGTTAGCAGTGGGCTACAAAATTCCAATTTGGCACGGACACTGTGTCCATTCAGACAAGTGTCCATGCCAAATTGGAACTTTGTAGCCCATTGCTAACTATTTCTTTTACATTTAAAAAAAGTTGGGGGGAGAGGAAAGCACCCTTTGCTCAGGACCGGTGCAAGGCAGTTTGGTGCCCTAGGCAAGATCAGATATTTAGCGCCCCCCCCTTCCCACTTGAGAGCGCTGTATTTTTTTCAAGGCGTTTCTGGCACCCCCTTTAGCCCTGCGTCCTAGGCAGCTGCCTAGTTGGCCTAATGGTAGCACCGGCCCTGCCTTTGCTAGCCCCTTGGCAAGAGCAGCAGCTCTTTTTTGCCACTCTTGCCAAGGGGCTCTGTGCCTTTTTGGCTTCTCAGTGGGTTAGCCCATCATCCAGGTTCAGACAATATGCTAAACCTATAGGGTTTTCTTAACCCTGCTGCAAGCCTTGGCTCTGCAAGGTGGTTTATAAGCCACACCAGGTTGGCTTATAAACCACCACGCAGGGTTCAGACATCACGCTAAACCACTCTGCCACTTAACCTACTGAGGCTTAGCATGTTGTGTGTGAGCCCAGTCACTGACTCAGTTTACAAGAATAAAGTAGATGTTCAGAAGGTCAGAGATGAACGGAATGAGGAATTGGAATGCTGCTCTATGCAGTCTAATCAATGGAAGTGTGGAGAGAAAGCCAAGGCAGGTACACACACACCCGGCCATCAGGGCCTCTGCCTAGGGCAGAAACAGATCAGTTCCGAGCAGCCACTGACATCAACCATTCACTCACATCCACTTCAATGAGATACATCTGCATAACCCCCAACAGCCACCAGGAGCTGTGAAACAGCACAGAGAGGGGCACCAAGATGCCTGGTAGTTTCAAAGAGCTGCCAAGTACTGTTAAGTACCCAGGGAAGCCCAAAGAAGAAACTGGTTTTTCCAGAGATCAGACAGGGAGGGGGAACAGGAGGGGAGGGGGAGCAAGAGTGAGAGTAAAAACGGGGGACTCTGGCGGCAAAAGTTGTTGGTCGGTGGGCAACACCAACAACACCGCTATGCGGGCGTCCAGGGCTCAGGTCCGGACTCAGAAATCCAACCACAGGAAGCTCCCAGTGAACAAGCTGTAATTCTCCTTCGGCCAGCAAGCCGCGGCTTTCGAGGAACTAGAGGTCATCCCAGGTAACCCTTGTGCTGTACTGTCTCTGCTCAATCTGATTGCCGTGATTGGAAGCGCGTGTGCCTAGTCACCGCTTTGTGTTTGTTCTGATATGCCTCATTAAACTCTATTTACCTGTAAACAGTGTAGTAGCGTTCATTCATAAATTCCTTCATTCACTGCTCCATTGTCAAATTTAGGTCGCAGCTTTCTCCTAAGTGTTGGTGGAGAGCCATGTAGGAAGGGTTAGCTCTGCTCCGGTTAACCATTTAGGTCCCAAACCTGCGCACAGAACCAGCTGCGGTCCATTACAGGAAGGTTGCCTTAACTTCCATATGTACTATTTCTGTTGATTTAAAACTGAGACTGATTCAACAAAAAATGATGTTTTGTATATACTGGACAGTCCAGAGGCTTTTTAAGAAGATGCTAGATGCTGGTGATGAAATGAGGACAATACCTCATTGAGGCATATGATGTGGGCATGTCCTGTAGTGGCTTCATTTTGGTTGGAAGTTATTGCTTGTATAAATTTTGTTCTTGAAAAATCTGTGATAATAGAGGATGTACACACAGTTTTAAATTACATCCTTGTGATGTGGGGATTAAGAGATGGACAGCAAAAGTGGATACTAAGTGTCCTTACAGTTGCAAAGAGACTTATACTTCAAGCTTGGAAGGAAAAACACTCACCACCACCTATCACTCAATGGACTGAAAATCTCACTGCTCTTACTACATTTGAGCATATCTCCTGCAACAATCAAAGTTATATGGATGCTTATTTCGATATATGGACTACTTGTGTTAACGTATATGTTTGAAATGGAAGTGTAAAATCCTTCCCCCCCCTTAATGATCATGTTACTGATGACTGTGTATTGATATGTTTTGTGATATAGATTTCATAGATTTCATAGATTTCATAGAGTTGGAAGGAGCCTACAGGGTTGCCGGTTGCCAGCCAGATGGGCGATTAATAAATGTAAATAATAAATAAATAAATAAATAAATAAATAAGGCTATCGAGTCCAACCCCCTGCTCAATGCAGGAAACTAGATGAATCCCCCCTTTTCTTCTTGTTCTTGTTGTTTTGCAAGCAAAAGGATTTTTTAAAAAGAAAAAACAGAAATTCCACAGGTGAAGCACTTCCCATCAGGGAGATGCGAGTGATGGCGAAACATCATGGAATTTCTGCATGCCATGCCCAACTATTAGATGGTCAGAAGAGGTGGGGGGAGAGTAACAACCCTATATAGGATGGAGTAATACTGTACCACTGTTCTACACTAGCTCAGCGTCAGTCCAAAATCAAAAGCAGAGTGCAAAGATGGGATAAATCTTTTCAGTGGTCTGACCAGGGTTGGGGTGGGTGAAGGGTGGGGGAAGAAGCCTCTTCAGTTAACAGCAGTTGAGGATCTCTGTTGTCCCCTACAGTGCTTTAATAAATCCAGTCCAACAAAATGATTTGCCTGAAAGGGAAAATCACACATTAACCAATTGGGGCCCACCTCTTGTGGTTGGGGCATGTTTTCATGAGCTAGCAATAGTATGAAGAAAAGAGGTAGAGGAGGTAGAAAGGCCTCTGAAGGAACATGCAGAAATCTGAGATGCAGGAGGGTGCGGTCGGCAGATGGAAACATCATACAGAAGTGTGATGTCATGCAGTGAGTGTGTTGAAAGAAACTGGAAGGGCTGGTTGAGATGCCACAGAAATCTGCATGGAGGATTTGCTTGCAAGTTGCTGCATTAATGGGAATGCTCCTATTTTGGTGATGATGAACAAGATGAGTGAGATGTCCCCGATGTCATACAAATGTTACAGCTGTGACAAGGGATAATAAAGATATCAAATCACAACAAACTTTGACATGTCGAGATGTAATATAAATATAAAAGAGGGCAAGGCACACACTGCACGGCCCAGCCTCTTTCTGTGAGAGCTCAATAGTAGGAGTTCTCATTTTAGTTGAGCAAATATTTGAAATATTTTTCCTCCTTGTTCAAAGCCAAAATGACTATTAAAAAAGCTGTGTTTATAAAAGTGCGATGTGATTCCAGTCAAATAGGCATTAATTAGAGTACGTATATTGTTCCAAATCCCATTGGAGATCTGGATTGAGAGAACAGTCAATCATTTACATGAGATCCTCAGTGAAGGTTTCCAGAGGATTCTTGGCCAAGTAAAGTGAGCCCTTTGCTTTATCTCTAATATTGGGTATTTTGTTTATTTGTAAAAGTAATATGGCCTTTGAACATTGCTAGAACCATGGGGTAAGCAATTTTAAGTCCTGTATTTTAAGTTTGCAGATAAGCCTGGACCATTCTGAGCAGTGCACGAAATAAAATCTCTCTCCTGAGTGTTAAAGCAGAGCAATAAAACCTGGCTATAACTCTGTGTTTCAAGTTCAGCAGCTGACTTGATCATCTACTCATGCCCTAGGGGAGATAGGAAGTTTTTCCAAGACTGTGGGCAGTGACAATATAATGCTGTGATGCCCTGGAATGTTCACAAACAATCTGGCTGCTGAGTGCTGAGAGAATGAAGTTTGCAGCAGTAGCTTTCAGTTTCTTGTAAGAAAACTGAAAGATCACTTTAACAGAAGAAAACCCTCATAAGGGCCGAGGAACAGTAGGAGAAACAGTAGGAGAAAGAGGGGAAGGCTCAGGTACACAAGGCAGTGGATCTATCTGGATATACAAGACAGCAAAACTCTGGTCCTGGAAATGTGAGTATGGCCCCAGAGTGAGTGAGCGGGAGGCAGTACTAGGTAAAGAATAGATCACAGGGAATGGGCAGCTTGCCAGCTGAATACCAGGAAGATCTTAGAGCCACGCAACAGAGTGTCTGAGTGCAGTTGTTCCATGGAAGCTCTCCTTGATTTTCTCAAAAGGAGTTTGGACTCAAGAGCAGTTACAGAGTTCAGGTGAAGTGCACAATGGAGGCAATGACTTTGGATGTACTCAGGATGGGGTTAAACAAAGGATTCAACAGCTCTATCTGTTTTTCACAAATAGCACCCCCTTCCTGGCAAGATCCTTCTGTTTTTGGTTTCTCCCCCTGTTTTTGGTTTCTCCCCATGTTTGCCCCTTTTCCTGAGCCTCTGGGGGCTCAGGAAGGGTCAAACTGCTCCCCCACCTTTTAAAAAGGGAAAACCAGTTTGAGAGTTGCCAAACCTCAGCTGTCAAACCAGGGTCCCTTTAAAAAAAAAGTTTTGTGTGGGATGGGTGTGGTGGTTGGACTGAGACATACTCAGACATATATCCCAGTCCAAATCCACCCAATTGGTGGGCACAAAAATTAATTAAAAAATAGTGGGCAGGCACAGGCAGCCCCTCCAAGGTGCAGCTAGGCACTTTGAAGGGGCAGCTCATGCCTGCCCCTTAAGGGGATCACGAAAGCTGTCTCTCCTGCCAGCTTTCGTGATCTCCAGGAAAAAAGGGGGGGTGGAAAACCTGCGGTGAGCCTGAAAAGGCTTGCAACCGTAGTGGGGAGAGGGGGCAGCCACTGCCAGCTGCCCCAAAGTGCTGCTTGCCTTGGACACTTTCTGGGTGGGTGGCAATGGCAGTCACCCAAGAGTTGCTTGGCAAGAGTGGCAAGAGATTTTTGCTGCTCTTGCCAAGCAGCTTCCTGGTTGTTGGGGCTCACCCATGGTGGGTCGTGTTGTCCAGGTTCCGATGACATGACAACCCACTGTGGGTGAAACAAATCCTAGAACAGTTCATGGGTTCTTATCATTGGTAGTGTGAAAAAAGCTACCCACGGTGGGTAACCCACTGCTGGGTTCGCGTGACACGACAGCCAACCGTTGACTGTTATCATTTGTTGCTTGGTTGTCATGTTGTGCGAACCAAGTCATTGTCTGGACACCATTCTACCCGTTGAGAAACAACAGAGAGGTAGACTGGGTATATAAATTTCTCAGAGGCCAGATCTACCTATCTTGGTAGATCTGGTGCCCTGTTCTCTGATGCTCTCAAGTCTTCTTCTTCTTTTTTTTTAATAGTGCAACTGTACACAAAATGTACAGTTCAAGGAAAATATGCTATTCCAAAAGAACATTGCTGTAGTTCAAAATTCAAGCCATTCAAAAGTTGTATTGTCAGCTGATGTAAAAAGTGGCTATCAATGTGAAAAGTAAAGCAAATAGCCCAGGTTCCTTTAGAACCCTAAAACCTGATCAAGCATACTCGTTTCTCCTCCCACTGCTAAAGACACTGCCCACAGACTCCACTGCTCCTCTCTAGAGCTGCCTTCCCCAACCTGGTGCCCTTCAGGTGTTTTGGACTTCAACTCCCATCAGCCCCAGCCAGCATGGCCAATGGTCCAGTATGCTGTGGTTGTAGTCCACAATATCTGGAGGGCACCAGGTTGGGGAAGAATGTTCTACAGTGTTCACCAATGTTTCCAAGATGAAGGAAATCATTCTAGGATAATTCATGTGAAGTTGTCAATGTTATTGTAACAGACCAGAGCTGGTCCGTTGTGCGGGTTCGGGACCTAAAGGGTTAACCAGGAGCGAAGCTAGCCCTTCCTACGCGGCTCTTTGACACTTAAAAGGAGACCGCAACCACTTATAACGCTAGAACAGTGAATGAAGCAATTTTATGAATGGACGCTACTACTACACTGTTTATAGGCAAACAGAGTTTAACTTGAGCGTATCAAAACATATACAAGGCTCACGCACCAGTGATTACAACAGCTAGAGCGAGAGAAGCAGCAGCAGTACACACAAGGTTTACCTGGCTGGAATGACCCCAGTTCCTCGAAAGCCGCATTTGCCAGCTCTCAGAGGTTTCATTTTTATTCACCGGGAGCTGACCGGGGTTGAGGCTTCAAGTCTGGACTGAAGCCCTGGACATCTGCACAGCTTCGTGCCCACCAACCAACAACTTTTCCCACCACAGACCCCTTCTTTATACCCTCTTCTTGGCTCCCCCCTCCCTCCTGCGCCTCCTCCCCTCATGATTGATCAAAACAAGTCTGGAATAACCTGTTTTCCTGGGTGCTTAGGGGTGCTTAAGAGTACTTGGCCACTCCTTGAGACCACCAGGCACCTTGGCGCCCCTCTTGTTGTTTGGGGATGCTTCACAGCTCATTTGGCTGCCAGGGGGTATGCAGATGTGTCTCATTGTGAGCCTCATTGAAGTGCAGGTAAACAAGTGTGGGTAAACAAGGTTAAAGGTGGATGTCTGAGGCCCTGAGCTGCTACTGCAAGTGGGGTGTGCGTGTACCTGACCTGGCTTTCTCTTCTCAGTTATGATAAGGGCAGTGGTGCCATAAAATATACAATATGATATTCTTAAGACAGCTGTACTGTGTTTGTGTATTTGTTGTTGTTTTTTCTCTTGTTCCTAGGTGTTGTTTTGTTTAATCTCACACTCCAAATAAAGCTGTGTTCGAGTTCATGATGCTTCTTGGATACAACACTCTTCTGTGTCAGTGCTGTTCAATTCCCAGAATCTTCTACTACTCTGTGAAGTCTTCTAAATGTCATGGAATGTGAAGCTAAGCAACAAAGAGCACATGCAAGGAAAGTGCACATGTGTGTTGTAGTGGTGTGCACTATGTACGCAAATTACATCCTCAAATTGCTGTGCAGCTTTGCCCGCTCCCACCCCTGGAAAAATTCCTGTGGACGCCCATGAATACCCAGGCAGTGTTTTAACCCGCTGATCTATCTGGAGGTGAGTACACTTCAGGACTGGGCCATATTTCCCACCAAGGCTATAGACTGGCCAATGTGTAGGTTAGTTCATGAGTTGTTTGACTGTAGTGGTGACCTAGAAATCAGGAAGGGTTTTGCATTGATCTGAAGTTCCTACTGTTTGCCTACCTGCATGAGGGCAACTCCTAGTAATTCAATTAGGGAAGAGGACACGGGAAGCGCAGTAGCTTCCAAATCACGGGAAGTGATAATTCCCCTTTACTCGGCACTGGTTAGGCCTCATCTTGAGTACTGCGTCCAGTTCTGGGCACCTCACTTTAAGAAGGACATAGACAAACTGGAGAGGGTTCAGAGGAGGGCAACAAGGATGATAAAGGGACTGGAAACAAGGCCCTATGAGAAGAGACTGAAAGAACTGGGCATGTTTAGCCTTCAGAAGAGGAGACTGAGGGGAGATATGATCGCACTCTTCCAGTACTTGAAGGGATGTCACACAGAGGAGGGCCAGGATCTCTTCTTGATCATCCCAGTTTGCAGGACACGGAATAATGGGCTCAAGTTACAGGAACCTAGATTCCACCTAAACATCAGGAAAAATTTCCTGACTGTCAGAGCAATAAGACAATGGAATCAACTACCTAGGGAGGTGGTGGGCTCTCCCACTATGGAGGCATTCAAGGTGCAGCTGGACAGACATCTGTCAGAGATGCTTAGACCTGGATTCCTGCACTGAGCAGGGGGTTGGACTCGATGGCCTTGTAGGCCCCTTCCAACTCTACTTTTCTATGATTCTATGATAAAAAAGCCATGATGGCTGAGCTTCTCCGGAACAAATGAGCCACTGGGGCAGAAGGGAGGGGGAAGAGTCCTAAAGCCAGGACAAAGCTACATGATATGTGGAAGGTCGGTGATCAGCTCTGCATGGTCCTAATCTATTTTTAATTAAAAGCAGTGACTTCTTCCCCAGATCAGATCAGAGCTCCAGCATGGGGGGGGGGGGGGAGAGCTTTCACCTCTGGCCTGGGAGGGGAAGGGGTTAAGAACTCTCTCCAGGTGCCAACGCGCTCTCCCTCCTCCCATGGCTGCTTTCAACTAAAAATATAAATGTTGGGCGATCTGTTCACAGGAGAATATAAAGGATTGTGGAAACGAAGGGCAGAGGAGACAGAGTTGAGGTAAAGAGGAGTTAATGAAAAGGGTGGGTGCAGAAAAAAAAATCATCACAGCCTTCAAGATAGTAAATGACAAAAAAGTAGGTTTGGTTTGGGGAAAGTGTTTGAAGCTCAAATTACAGCAAGCTGCATCAAGGCTGGCACGGCCTGCCTGCAGCCACATTCTGCTCACACCCAGCCACTCCTGCCCTCCTCTGCCTGTTACCCCCTCTCCCAGTCCTTCCTCCATGGAAACAAAAAGCCTCACTTCAATTAATGGGCCGGAGGGGGAGGACAAGGATGGGTCTTTGCTGCTCATCCAGCACTACAAAAAAGTAGGTGGGAGGAAAAGAAAGGAGCCCTGGACAGACAGAGTGGGCCCTGTGCTCTAGTACGGATGAAGCTTGATCAAAGGTTCCGTTCTCCTTTTCCCTGAAGTGAAGCTTCATCTTGAACCATGTGATTTACGAGTGTGCAGCAAAAACTGCACACACAAAAGCAGTCAATGCCTCGTTTCTTTTCATCCCTTGCTGTCCCAGATGTGGGAGCTCTTTTAAACAAGGCCAGGGAGGAACGTGGGATCCTTTGAAAGCTCTGTTAACTCCAAGAGGGAAACTCCTTCAGGGCTTCAGTTTGGAAGATTTGCATGTAGTGCCCCCACCCCTGCCATGGAGCTCGATTCACTTTGCCAAGGCTTAGAGGGACACGTCAGACTTTACGGACAACGAGTGGTGCTGACAGAGGAAGCACAACTGGTCTTTCCTAACTCTTTTTTGCACTTCCTGCATTACACACGAGGCAGAGATTCATACACCAAGGTTCCCCTCTCCCCCCAAAAAAACCTGCATGGTAAATGCAAAGGCACATTTAAAGTCTGGTTTAGTTTGGCTCTAAGTTACTGAATGCGCCCCTAGCACCACTTTTTTGTAGTTATGGAATGCTGCCCTCAGTCCCCCAACCTGTAAAATGGGAACAACAATAGTGTCCTATCTCACAAGGTTGTTGAGAGGGTAAACACAATAATGATTATAAAGCACTGTGTAGACTTTTAACGAGTGCTATAGACATTCATAGCATCAGTATTGGCACCCTATTGACATGATGAGGCTCTCGCTTCATACACTGCACGGTACCGTTGGGGATAATTGCAACGTGCGATTTCCTCTCAGGCAGTGGCTCAAATATTTTGCTTCTGGTGAATGACTTACATTTGTATCTTGAGAAAATGATTTCATTTTTATCCTGATTCTAGCCAGCTATTTGGTCATGTTTGGAAATGAAACATGGCTTTGAAACTTCAGCTTCACTTCAGAAAACCAATTTTGTCTCTTTCATAATGAATTCCATGACTGCTTAGGACGGAGGGTGTGGGCCATCACACTTTTGAGAAGATGGGTCTCTCAGGACTTCCATCTTCAGCCATAGAGAAAGATTATGAGACCCCCTGAGAGCACTTGCTTTTGGAATTAGGATAATGGCATTCAAATATGAACAATCTCTAATGATTTCTGATAGCTTGCCCTAGTAATAATAATTATAATCCATTTTATCCATTCCACTGAACATTATTGTTTGTTTCTAAATGCTGCCTTCTGTTTTATTTATTTGTTGCATGCTGTCCTGGAAGTTTTACTGAAGGATGGAATTAAAATTATTTTAAACAAGCAACACACACACACACACATTGACTGGGATCAGACAGCATGATAACCCACACTCAGGGGTTGAGTATGGATTGAGTGTGGGTTGTTGTTGAACCATGGGGTTGTTGCAATGTGGGTTATCGTGTTGTCTCAACCCAGCCGAGATAACAAAATAACCCACAGTTCATAACCCAACAACAAAAAATGGGTTCTTTTCATAGGTTGTTCATGATTGACAAGCCATGGCTTGTTAGTGCAGCTGGGTTCAGACAACACAAAATGACCCATGGTTCAGCAACAACCCACACTCAACCCTTGAGCATGGGTTATCATGTTGTCTGAACCCAGTTAATGTGACTGCTGTGAAGCAGAAATAGGATTATAGTACTGAAATAGGATTATGACTGCTGAAAGGTGTAAGTCTGGCGAATCCGCTGGGCTCGACCCCCCAAGCTCCACTCGCCTTACCTTTTCCCCGACTAGACTTGCAGTCTCATGAGCCGAGCTGGGGAAGCGACTTCCGGGTGCCCCCCCCCCCGGTGCTACATTGTTTACATAGAAAATTACCTAATTTGCGCAAATTAGGCCGTGATTTGCGCAAATTAGGCCATTTTCTATGTAAACAACGTAGCGCTGGAGACCCAGAAGTACAGCAAGCACCTCAGCTGGTGCTTGTGCTCTGCTCACACAGCGAAAGTGCTCAGTTTGCGCACTATGAGTCGAGTGCCGGGCGGGTCGCCCATCCCTAGCCTTGGCCCATCTACTCCACAATTCTTGTTTCCAACAGCAGCTATGCAGGTTTATCTGAAAGCTCACAAGCAGGATGCCTCAAGGTGTGGTGATGGCCACAAACTTAGATGGCTTTAAAGGGGGATTACACAAATTCATGGAGGATAAGGCTATCAATGGCTACTACTCCCGATGGCTGTATAGCATGGATGGGGGATGTGTGGTGTTGGACTGCAACTCCCATTATCCCTCACCACTAGGTATGCTGGATAGGGCTGATGGGAGTTGCAGTCCAGCAACATCTGGAGGGCCACACGTTCCCCATCTCTGCTGTATATTACCTCCAGTTGCTGTGGAACAACAATGGGGTGGGCTATTGCACTCCTGGCCTGCCTGTGGGCTTCCTGGAGGCATCTGGTTGGCCACTGTGGGAACAGAATGCTGACCCAGATAGGTCTTTGGTCTGTTCTAGCAGTGCTCTTCTTATAGTTTTTAGGTAATAGCAGGGATGGGGACTCGGACTCAAGGACTCAACTCGTGAGTCGGACTGAGTCCCCCCTCTGACTCGACTCGGACTCGAGTCCCAATATTTTTAATGGGACTCGAGACTCGACTCGGGACTCGAGACCAAGGACTTGTCAACATCCCTGGGCTGTTGACGAGTCTTCTGGCTGTGCCAGGAGTGCGATCACCGGTGAAGAGTGCATGGAAGCGAGGAGCGCCGCTGCTCGGCCACTATGGACAGCTACCAGGAGCGCAGCCCCAACGATGTGTTGAGATTTATTTTGATGTGTTGTTGTGGGGGGTTAGGGTTAGGGTCAGGCATTTTGGGTTTGGCTGCCTCTGCCTGCCTGTTTGGGGTTTCCTGCCTCCTCTGCCTGCCTGGTCTCTTCTTAACCAGTTCCACAGTTTGAATTGTCCAAGACAAAGGCCCCTGCCTGCCTGCTTTGGGGTTCCCTGCCTCCTCTGCCTGCCTGGTTATTTTGGGTTTGTCTGCCTAGTCTGTTCTTGCCAAAATCAGTTGCAGAATTTTGAAATAAAAAGGCACACTTGTGCCTAGAATTTATTTTAAGCCACACATCTGAAGTAGCCTTATTTTGTTGGGGGGAAACCCCATTGATTTTAATAGGGACTCGTGGAGTCAGTTTTGGGAGTGACTCAGGACTCGGGACTCGTGAGTCACCATTTTGGACCAAGGACTCGGACTCGGACTCGAAACTCGGGTCCAAAGACTCGTGACTCGACTCGAGACTCGAGACCAAGGACTTTTCAACATCCCTGTGTAATAGCCTGTTCTGCCTCTCCCCACAACTACTAGCACTTGGCAGTCAAAGGAATACCACCTATGAACATGGAAGGCTTCATTTATGCCACCAGTGTTACAACTACCTGTAGGGACATTTGAGGTACCGCGTGCAAATATTTCTTGCCCCTGACATGAGCAGTATATAGATAAGAGGAGGTCCTCTGTGGTGCAGGTGCAAAATCATGCTCCACCAATGCAACATGGACCCTCCACCCATTTTCGTCCAAGGAGAAGCAGGGGAGTGTCACTGAGCACACTATCACATGGGCAGCCACTGCTAAGTGGGCTAAAACCAGTATTGTGTGTGTGGCCCTGTGACTCCTAATAACAACCTTCCAAGGGAGCTAAAAATGAAATATTTGCAGCAAACTTTGTATTCATTGAATTTCAGGCATTTAGTACTCAACTCTGATTTGCAAACTTGAAAAGAGCAATTTATTTCAGCAGTAATCCATAACAGCTCTCTGATGTGGTGAAGAGACCATCTGATAATCACCCACTTCATTTCAAGCGCTCTCTGCCCCTCTTACCTTGAACTAACCTATTCATCTGAAGAGATCCCATGCACCCACGTGGCTTTCCACACATCAATAAATTGCTTCTTCCCTTGTGTCTCTCACCAGCTCAGGGCTTGCCACATAATACAGCATTCCTGATGCAGTCATTATTTCTTTGCACATCCTCGCCACAAGAAAGTTTCCAACGGGAAATTCCTTCCTCCTTTGCTGTTCCAGACTTCAGTCTTTTCCAAATTCTCAAGTGTTAGGCACCCACAGAAAAAGAAGCAGAGACTGCTGGGGAATTTTTGTTTACAATTTGTATTTGCATAGTAAGGAATTGTCATTGCAGAGTGACTTTCCACTGTATTCATCCAGTATATCGTAGATTCAGATGTGGAGCTCTTGACAAGGACATAAATTCTTGTGTCTGGAAAAGTTTGCTTTAATTTCTTCCCCACAAACAAAAGCCGTAGCTCTGGCTCCCAGGAGTTCTCATATCATATGCCCCAGAAACAGACACTGCATTTTTGCAAAGGCTCGTGCCTAAAATACAGCAACGGACAGTGTGAACAGGAGAACTTGAACAGTTTAACAGCTGGAAGTGGCTGTTTTTGTTTTTCTGTAAGGAAGACTATAATGTATAATCACTGTTCCCACACTCCCCTGCTTCTCCTTGGACGAAAATGGGTGGAGGGTCCATGTTGCATTGGTGGAGCATGATTTGCACCTGCACCACAGAGGACCTCCTCTTGTCTATATACTGTGACTTCTTGGTCTCCTGTCAGGAAGCTACAAGGACTTGGATACATTTCAAGCCTTCATGTTTAAATTCCTTATTTGTATGTATACCAGAGAGGTGGGCAGAATTCAAGCTTCTGGGATTTACTTAGTTTTTAATAGAACCCCCAAGATCCAACAACCAACGCCAGGGGCAAAATAGTGGCAGAGGAGAAGGGGGCGTGGAGGAAGGAGAAGGGGAAAGATGTAAACTGCTGGTTAAGGGAGTAGAGCCAATTGTCTTCTGCAACCGTTCCTAACCTAGCACCTTCCAGTTGTGTTGGAGTACAATATCCATCAACACCAGCCAGCATGATCATTGGTTTACTGCAGCCTTCCCCAGCCTGAGACCATCCAATTGTTTTGGACTGAAACTCCCATGATCCCCAGCCAGCATGCTGGGGATCATGGTGCCAGGCTGGGAAAGGCTGTTCTACTACAACACGTGAGCCATCTTCTGCCTGCCCCGATGTATAATACACCCACTGGCAGTGTGTTGGATTCTGGCAATCACCCTGCAGTGACATGAGAGGAAGGGGGAAGGCAGTTCAACGCTACGTGATTAAAACCAGGTTCAGACACGTACTGAAGCATCTGAAGATAATCTGTTGCAAGAACTCCACAGGGTTTTTGCTGTACTTTTGCCATCCCGTTGATATATTGTAACACGTGCCTCAATTCTTCTAAGTGGTGAGAAGTTTCAGGGGCCCAGCACTTTCCCAGATTTGGTTCCCTTTGCAAGGAGGTTGCTGGTAAGGATATGTGAGAAATTTGTTTCTGTTTGTTTTAGATCAGAATTTACCCTGTTCACACTTCCAGGACTCGGACGCGCACCCTAAACGGAAACTGCAGTCAAAGTCTGTACATATCTGAGCATGCAATGTAAATTCGTGGAACAAACAAAAAAATGCATTTGAAAAATGTTTATGACAAAATGCACACAAACATGCTTTAATCAATGGGAGAAAAATGTGTACATTTCAAAAAATGTGCACAGTTGATGTGTACATTTGGGAAAACGTGCATAAAAACATGCACATTTTCATGTGGAAGCAACAACAACAAAACTTGCAACCTGATATGGACACAAGCTGGAACAG
Organism: Shinisaurus crocodilurus; assembly: GCA_021292165.1. Taxonomy (NCBI): domain Eukaryota; kingdom Metazoa; phylum Chordata; class Lepidosauria; order Squamata; family Shinisauridae; genus Shinisaurus; species Shinisaurus crocodilurus. The sequence goes on from CM037879.1 coordinate 249,490,221, forward strand.
AGCTTTGAGGTGGAATTTGGAGAAGCTTGAGGAACTTGAATTTTGCTGATTACACAGATCCCTATAATGCTAGAGGCTTATTGGCGTTTGGTAACATTTCCATTTCTTTACGAATATACCAGTTAAACATCGATGAAAAGGCACAGCTTAGCCCACCAGGAGATACCCAGAATCTGCTGCTCCCACTTCAGATCCTTAGGACAACAGCCAGTACTCCTCCCCAGATGCTTTTTCCAGAGCCCCAATTTAGCTCTCTGTTTCTTTTCAGGCTAGTTTCTCTAAACCGCAGTTTCTCTTCATACACACAGCTTGACGACATCATCGCCAGGCAAGGGAGGGGGAAGGCAGGGGAATAAAGACATGCCCCCTTCTCCAAAATGGCTCCAGAACAATTTCTGGCCATTTCCTAGTCATCATGGGCAAATCACCTGCAATTTCTATAACAGGAGATAATTGTCATTGGCATTAACATAATCCGGAAGTTCTACTGGTTCAACCAGTTTATCAGGCCGCTTACGCTGGCTCAGCTTGTCTGAGTGTGGAAAGCTAAGCAGGGTCAAGCCTGGTTGTTACTTGGATGGGAGACCCCTCCTCTAGTTTCCTGCATTGAGCAGGGGGTTGGACTCGATAGCCTTGTAGGCTCCTTCCAACTCGATGATCTATGAAATCTTAACATTCATAGAATCATCAAGTTTCTATGAATTAACTCTTATTGTTGCTACAAATCATCCCAGAATTAGGGCAGCCTTACTTTATCTTCAAGCTCAAGGGGGGTGTGGGGATACTGAACTGGCAATTGCGGACGTATAGGTGGGAAATGAAGAACTGAGACAATCAGTTGGTGTTTAACTGGGCCACGTTTATTTACATATTTACATACACAGAACTGCAAAGGGATCGAGTGTGGGTTATTCTATTCTGGCCTGGTAGGCCGCTCTGTTATGCACTTGGGCGGAGCATCCAAAACCGGGAGGTGGCGAGGAATTCCGCCGCCTCCCCCTTTTGCACTTTCCAGTGTTGGGAGCCTTTGTTGCGTCGCACCCTCTCGGAGTCTCACGACAACAAGCTTGGCGAGAACAAAGGCCTCACAGGCGTTCCTGACCCCCAGCTGTCTGAGCCTACTGACCCATCCATCTGAGGCATCATAAAACCACCTGTCACCTGAATGGTGCCAGGGATGCTCACCTCACCCTATCCATACCCTAACCCGCACTTACCTGCCAACTATCTATTTGTGACCATTTTTTCCCCTATGTGCACTAACTAAAAATTCTCCCAACCTTGCAGTAGTATGGAGTAGGCGAAACGCGCCCACCCCTCTAAAAGGGATAAGCCAAAATTCCTACTCGGCCCCTTAACGGCGACCAGAGGAGCCCATACTGAATACAGGGCGGGAGGGAGGGAGCTGCAAAGAACCAAGAGGGTGTGGGGCGGTGCTGCAGGTCCTAATATTGGCTCCTGTAACCCCGCCCCCTCTACCTGAGCGTACCTGCGAGAACTGGTAAGTCTCGCCTCTCCTCCCACCACGTCCGCAAAATTTCTCCCCGCCCACAGCTGCGCGTGATGCGGGGGAAGGTCATTATATTATGACGCCTGTCAACTTCAGCAAATGATCCCCTTATTAACAGAAGATGAGGGAAAGCATTGGATATCACTGGAGAACATCTCTAGGTGATTATTTACTTCTAAACAGAAAAAAGATCTTAGGCATTTAATTCAAAATAGATACACTCTGAACACCTGTCAAAGTTGGATAAGATGGGCAGAAAGACTTTCCCCAGGAATGTCTCCATTGATCCCACTGGAAAGTCACCCTAATTTGCGTAACAAGGCCAGAACAATCTGGTGAATGGAAAAATAGAGGACTGCATCGTCTTCACCAATTTTTTCATGAGGGTCAACCAATAAAAAATGGATTTGTTAAAAGAAAAGCTGGGTGAAGTGGCTCTTCCCTGGCTTTTATTCTGTCAACTCCAATCCTTCTCGGGTGAAGAAAGGTGCTACTAGAAGACTTACATGGTTTGAAAATGTAATAGCTGAGAGTACAAGAATGACTCGAGGATCAATTTCAGCTATTTATAAACAGCTTTTGCAGTTTAAATTTGATATATGCTCCCCACAAGAAACCTGGTGGGATATTAATTTGAAGGTTAAAGTGGATGATAGCGATTGGCAAGATTTATGGAATAAGCCTCCCTACAGATCAGTCTCAGCCCGCACCAGAGCAATGTCTTTGAAAATTGTTCACAGCTGGTACCTGACTCCGAGGCACCTCTCATTTCCAGCTCATTCAACCTCCCCACAGTGTTGGAGGGGGTGCCAAGAGTCAGGTACATATTTGCATATGTGGCGGGACTGTGCAAAACTTCAGCCCTTTTGGCGAGCGGTGATATAGAGATTGGTTTAATTAAGGATCAATATATCCCACATTCACTGACTCTAGCATTATTAAATCTTTTTTTCAGGAGAAATAAATGATCTGAATAGTAAGGAGCTAATTACCCACTTACTCATGGCTGCCAGGCTCACAATTGCAAGATTTTGGAAGGGCTTCAGCTTTCAGGGCTTGGATTATTGGTATAATACGGTGTGGCAAATGACCTTAATGGAAAAAAATATCCCATAAACTGAAGGTGGCAAGGGGTCAAAGTAAACATGATTCATTTTATGCAATTTGACATGATTTTATTGTTTATATGAACAGGATGGAAAATTCAACATAATATTCCTTCACAGTATAAAACCTTGTGACTGAATACTATAAAGAATAATGAAATGAAAAATGTATTGATTTTACACAATTGCTGTTTAATTAAACTATTTAGGCCAAAAGCATGCCCCTTATAACTCTAAACTCAGTAACAACCTAACTTATTATTTACTATTTATAATTGATGTAACATGGATGTACAATTATTTTTTGTCTGTTTGTTTTTAGTTAATCCCCCCCCTTTATGGTTTTGTTTAATTTGTGTATTGTTGAGCAGAAACTTAATACAATACATTAAAAAAATAGAATCACCAAGTTAGAATGGACCCTGAAAGGTCATTTAGCCCAACACACAATCTTATAACAATATGTTTGGTTCTCCCACTTCCCCAAGCAGAGGGAAATTTCAGGGACAGAGACATAATGTTTAGCTTCTTTGGGGATGTGAGAGCACTGGAGATAGATGATGTATGGTGTCTCCTACTCTCTGTTTATTTACAACCATACACACCAAGCATTGAGGAGTAAACATACAGTGGAAGATAGACCTGGGTCACATGTAACGACAACCCAGGGTATGGGTTGAGTGTTGGTTCTTGAATTGTGGGTTGTAGTTATGTGTGAACCCTGCACTATGATTTAATTATGGGTTGTTAACCATGAACAACCCAGAGTTGACAACCCAACAACAAACTATGGATTCTCTTCCTGGGTTGTTCATGGTTAACAATGCATAATTAAAACATAGTGCAGGAATTGCACATAACGACAACCCACAATGCAACAATAACCCACAATTCAATGACAACCCATACTCTGGATTGTCATTATGTGCGAACCAGATCATACGGTACGAGTCTGAAAAGCCAAACCTATCACTCCCTTGCTGGCCTCATTGCATCTTACCTGCACTGCACAATGGCTGGTATATGTGTCCTTGTTGGTAGCAGCCACCAACCTTCAGGGGATGTTGGAGATAGTACCATTAATGCAGGGGTGTAGAACCTCCTTCAGCCCAAGGGCCAAATTCCATTTTGAAGAAGCTCTCAGGGGTTGCATTCGAGTGGTGGCCAGGGCTGAAGGCAAATAGGATGGGGACAAAAATACAAAACATACCAGCATATTGTAGCTTAAATCTCTTACTGCCAGTAACTACCGTAAGCCTTAGGAGAGGCATTTCAACCTTTTAGAATGGGGAAAAGCTGCACAAACCTCCAAACAATTGGTGGTTGGGGGAAGGGGGTGGAGCCAGGTGCGGGAAGCGTGTTCTCCTGGATCCCCCCCGAGGGCCAGGTCTCGTCCCCGGGCCTGAGGGTTTGCACCCCTGCTTTAGTGACTAGAGTGGCCACTTACAAATTGCCAAAAAAGAGGATATGCACCACTGAAATAGAGAACAAAGGAGGACACAAATTGGCATAAATTGTGCATGTACTCATTTATATGTATAGATGCAAATGTTGAAATAATTACTCTAATTAAAAATTCACAGGATGGAGCAATTTCCCACCTTCATTTAATTTGATCATCAACCCCAGAGCACCTCAAATCAGTTCCTCTTCAGTTAATTTACCCCAAATCAGGTGGTCATTGAACCACCATCACCACCACCTCCTCGGAACTGCAAGCAAGCAAGCCGGCAAGGGGCCTCAGCAAAGAAAAGTCAACATGCTGCAGGAAGATGTTAAGTTAACTTGCCGCCCTTCCTCTTTGCTCCCTCCCAGGTGCCACTTTATGTCAGACACTCCCCTGTTTGCTCACTCCCTGCAACCCCCCTACACTTAATCTCCCCACCCTGCTTTCCTACCTCTTGGAGCTGAAGGAACAAAAGAGCACCAGAGGAAGTGGGAGAAAGGTGGGGAGAGGCTTCCTTGCTGTGGTGTATCTTGCACTCCCTCACCAGTACCCTGCTTGTCATCTTTCTTTCTTTTTTTTCTTCTAACCTCCTCCCACCTGTAATTGCAAAGGCAGGGCAGCAGGGGAAAAGAGAGGCCAGCAGTTGATGGAAGTTCCCAACATCAGCTCCCCCCACCTCACACATGGGTGCTTTCCCTTCTCCTCTCCAGCTATAGTAAGCTATACTATAAGCTATACGCACTCCTCTCCTGGTGCTCTGGAGTAGGGGGTTTGGGTTTCCTCCCTCCCTGCTCACCACTTCTCTCCTCTCTCATTCACCATCTCCATCTCTCCTCCTCCTCTTTCTTTGATGAACATTCTTCTCTCTCTCTCTCTCTCTCTCTCTCTCTCTCCCCCCCCCCCGAGATATGCAAGCCTTTACCACCACAAGCGTAATACTGTACAATTTAAGATGTTAGGGCCAACTGGCTGGCTGTCGAGGCCATATACAGTTAAATAGCTGCCAAGAATTTAAATGTTCAGCCTTGTGTACAAATGGCCATTCCTTTCCCCTTCTGGGAAATGTGGCAAGCCTATTTGCTGGGAAAATTAGGAAAATATAATTATAATTTATATCTGATTCATCCTTGTTTTGGGAAAGTTCAGCCAGTGCTATGAGCTGAATGGTTTCTGGTTCAAACCTCAGCTGAGCCATGAACTCCCCGCCTGGGAGTTGCCTTAAGGCTTAAGCAAGCAACTCTCTCAAATCCTCAACCCCACCTATAATACTGGGGATGATAACACTGGCTTATCATGCCAGGTTGTTGCAAAGATTGTGCTGTGATAATGTATGCTAGGCATTTTGTGCACTTCTGAAAGGCACGATAAGAATCCCTGACTACCATCATAAGCATTGGTATCAATCAGCAGGCCCTGAGATGTGAGCGTGGCCCCAGGAGATGCACAAACTATGCAGGGAGAACTTAAATTTCCACCAGGTAACTGTTAAGCCAGAATGATTGGATGTTTTATTCATTACAATTTATTGAAAGTTTTTCTATGCTGCCTTTAATGGCGATGCCCTCCCCAGTGGCTTTTGCTATTGAGCTTTGTCAGGGTCCCCACCCAGAGCAGCAACTCCACAGAGAGGAACAGCAGGAGGAAGAAAATGGGTGCTAGGTTCCAAACAAGAGGCCTGTCCCTTTAAGGACTTCCACTAATCAAGGAAGAAGAGGAGCCTGAGACGGGCAGTCTGGACTTCAGACATAAAAGGCTTCAGACAGTCAGGTCCCAGATTTGGTCGGAGCAAGTTGCTCACTAGGAGCCTTAAGAACATAAGAGCCGTGCTGTACCAGGTGTCCATCTAGTCCATCATTCTTTTTGTACAGTGGCCAAGCAGCTGCCTGTGGGAACCTACAATCACAACATGAGTGCACTGCAACAGCACCCTCCCACGTATGCTCCTAGCAGCTGGCATACAGAGATATGCTGCCTCTGATACTGTTGGCCTTCCCCCTCATCAGGACCAGGATAGAAGAAGCTGCAGTTCTCCAAGTGACCTTAATGCTCATCTGTAAGCAGTGAATGTGCATGTACGTATGTCTTCAATGCATTAGGTACATGCAAGAGGAAAATGGCCTCCTCTATCCTAGTTCCTTGATTGGGAGGTGACAAACCTAGGCACAGCCCTGACAAATGGAGAAGCTTATTTGTACCCTTTCGCTGGGTGCTTTTGATCTTTCTTGGCATTAGGCCAGTTGGAACATGGGGAGGCTGGCTGCAGTGTCTGTTCATCAAGACACAACTTTCCTTTGGTATGGGCAGCATAGAGATCTTCTAACTGAATAAAAGTAGTGATGGTGGATGAGTCCCTGGTGGTTTGAAGGGCCATGCCCTCGTAGGGATGTGTGAATCATCAAAACTTGAGCTCGCCAAAGTTCTCCCAATTCCAACTCAAAGCTCATTCCAACTCGAGTCCATATCAGATCGCGAGCTTTGTTTTTTTTCCTTTTCACATGAAATCTGTGTATATATTCCCAAATGTATGCATCAATTGTGTGCATCTTTGAAATGTACACATTCTTCTCCCATTGATTAAAGCATATTCGTCTGCATTTTTCAAAAGTATGCATTCTTTCATGTACATTTTTAAAATGTATGCATGCTGTCGACTGCATTTTTTGGGGTCCATGAATCACATTGCAAACTTGGAAATGTATGGATTTCAACCGCAGATGGTGTCCGAGTTCATGTTTGGTCCTGAAGGTGTAAACTCAGTAAATCCTCATCAAAAACAAACTGAAACAAATTTCTCATACATCCCAACCCATGAACTACCCAGCAGAGAGCCCCTCTGGGCCCTGAGAAAAGAGGAATAAGTACTGCTTCCCATAGCCCTTTGTTTCTTTTTTCCCTTTCCTCTTCTTCCTCATATGCCACAGGTGCCATTTTTGTGTAGTGCCTGTTTTGCCCCCCAAAATAAACTGTAATTCATGCAGGGAAAAGTGGGACACTTCAAAACCTGTACTTTAATTGCTGATTAATAATGATGACAAGTCAGAACATCACTATAGAGTGAAAGTATTAGAGGCTTGCAGCCAATGTTTTGGCTGAAAAATAACTATGCACACATTGTCTGTCTGTCTGTCTCTAGCTGCATTTGCTAAACTATGGTTTGATTTAGAGCAATGTGCATGAGCAGAAATAAGATGCACAAACAGGCCCTGTGTATATGATTTCCTGGCCTGATCCAGCAATCGGCACTACCCAGTCGATAACATTAGAAAGCTCCAGTCAGGTTTTCAGGAGTGGGACTTAGACCACCCCCTTCTTCTTTTGCGCTAAACTGCTAATCGGCACAATTTTTGCTGATCAGTCAGGGCTACATAAGAACATCCTCGAGGGCTCAAAAGGCTTGGGTGGGGAGGCTGTATTTTTGCAACATCTCATTTAACTTTCCAAAGGGGGAATTCTCAGATGTATGTTGAAAACACAGCAATGCAGCTAGAGCTAGATGTCTGGACCAAAGTCCAGGGCTCTGCAACCCAGACCCCGCAAATGATGATCCCGAGAAGGGGGGGGGAGCAGCAAACCATCTCAGAGTCTGCCCCTGGGCCAGAATGGACGTGACGCTGCTCGCCACAGTATCCTTTCTTTCCTCTTGTTGTTAAAAGCATTTTATAGTCAGCGGGTGGCTGCCCTGGGCATGTATATGGTGACAGATGCTCATTTTATTACCTTTTCTTTCCAAATATATTATCCTTTTCTACAGCAAAACAGTGCTTATTCCCACGTCAATGTGTTTAGCAGCCGACCAGCAGAAGCAAACTCCATCTTTATTCCTGTAGTTGTGATGATGCTATGATCTGAGTTTAAAATGCAAACCCGCACATGCTTAGAGTATTTCTTTTCTTTTTCTTTTTCAAAAATAAAAATAAAAAAATCAGGTCCAGCAAACAGTTTTTGCTTTGCTTTGCTTTGTGTTTTGCTCTAACACATTAGGAATGTAGAAGCAGTGGTAAAGCATGGGATGGTGGTGGGGTATGCGGGAAGAGAAATGCTAATGTCATACTTCCAGGGCCAGCCCTACCATTAGGTGGAATGACGCTACACCGCCTCAGGCAGCAAATGCTGGTGGACAGGGAGTGATGGGGAGAGGTTGGAGGACGGAGCTGTGTGTGTGACACACTCAGCTTGCCATGTACACCCAAACCAGCCTGTTGCCCTCAGATGCAGTGGAGGATGCTGCCCTGTCGTCACCAGTTTGAAGTAAGAGTCAACTACCAGTTCCATTGGCATCTATATATGGAATGAGGGGGGCACCATCTTGTCCTTCACCTCAGCCAGCAAAATGTCTTGGGCTGGCCCTGTCTACTTCACAACTGAAGTAATATGTGTGGCCATCTAAAGCCCCACCTTTCCTGTAAGACCATTAGGTCTGGGGTCTAAGATTAGTTAGCTGCACCACTTGGAAAACAGAGCACCAAGAAGGCAAGGATGGGAGCTACTAGCAGAGAGGAAATGGCTAGCAGAGCACAAGGAAGGGGAGCGGCATCCAGGGGGATCTCCCTGCATCCAGGGGAATCTCAGATTGGGAATAACAGCAGGGATTCCTCCATGGGGGATCCCTCCATGGGGGCTTGAAGGCCAAGCTGTATCCCCTGGAAGAACCCAAAGAGGCTCCTTGGGCCAGATGCAGAACTTCCATGGGCCAGATTAAGCCCATGGGACAAAGATTCTGCACCCCCGTGCTAGCCCTTTCCTGGCACAGATCCCATATGAGTTTCCCAGGCTTCCAGTTTGGTTTTGTAGCATGCATGACACACTGAAAGCAGTGGGGGTGTCACTGGAAAAGCCATAGGTTTACTGCACTGAATGCCAAGCATGCACATCATATAGCCCAGATTGTTCTCACAATCATTGTGTAAACGTGGTCAAAGGACCAAGATCAATCCAAGATGCAGAAATCAGAGATGTCTGTGGATGATGGGCCCTTGCGTTAGCCTCTGTGGGGTGAATGTGCACCAAAATTGCACCCCTGCAAAAGTTGTGGATGCAGACTTAAGAGCCACTTTAAAGGCTGTGCAGTGCCCCTTTGAAAAGCTAGACCAAAGTTGGCCTTGGAGGACATTTCTGCACACCTGGTGTCAAAATGACACCTCACTTGCTTTGGCATGGAACTTTCTTTCTTTCTTTCTTTTTAAGATGTTCAGATGTAGAGATGAGAGAAAGAACATGGCAACCATGCTGGAATCTGCTGCCCAAAGTGACTGCTTCCCATTGTTTCGTGAAGATACAGCCGCCCTTGGTTTGTAACCTAACATTCCATAAGATTTCCTTCAAATTCAGTACCTTTTCCTTGAAAGCTGCTCTGAAGTTGTACTTGCTAGCTTAATAATACCCTCCCATTCGCAAGCGTCAAGCTAAAGTGTTCAGCTGTGCCAACGATGAGTCCCAAAGGTTCACATCAAGCACAGAAAGACCGGGATTTCTTGTACCTGCTCTTATCTGTGGGAGTACCTTCGAATGTTTGCTCAAGTCAGAGTGCTTATTACCTAGGCAGGGAGATCCAGAGAAGGGTTACTGTTGCTGAAATATATTCTTGTATTGTGAAAGAGGCAGGTATTTGCCTTCACCCCACCCTTCCTTCCCTCTTGACTAGTACCAACAGAAACACACCCTGCTGACCCCTGGGGCAAGCGAGGAATACCAAAGCAGATTAACAGCAACAGTGGCACCTAGGCATGTAATCCTCTGAGGCGCACACAGTCTTTGCTTTCTGGTGCGTGATATTAAACGCTTCAGGGAAATGAATTTTGAAACGCCAGTTGCCTACTCAGCACAAGCTGCTGCAACCCGAACTGAAGGCGGCACTGGGGAGGAGAGGTGGACAACAGGATGGTAGTGGGCAGGGCTGAGCATTGCAGGAGCAGAAACTGTCACTAGAGTGCCCATTTCCCAAGCATCGTTCATCGGACACCGGTATGGAGACTGTGCCAGGTTTGGCAGTCCAGCAGACATGCTCTTGGCTGATGGTGTACACAGGGCTGGAAGAGGGGGAAAGGATGGGGAGAGGAAGGAGAGCCCCGTTTCCAACTGGTCCAAATGAAACTCTGCCGCCAGTTAGTCTGTTTGACTAAATCATCATCATCATCATCATCATCATCATCATCATCTTCATCATCATCATCATCATCTCACCCCCTGTCCAAATTAAGAATATGAAAACTTTTCTCCTAATTTGGTTCTTTCCAGGTGTGTGTCATAAAGCCTGACAAAGGCAAGTCAAATAAACTAAAGTCCAAGCTTAAGACAGTGGTTCTCCCTATGTGTCTGCACATGCGCGCGTGCACACACAGGCCAGGAGCTGTTGGAATCCTAGGATGTCACTGGATGTGCACTATATTGTAATAGCCCCAATCCTTCGAAAGGGGCTGCCTTTGAAAACTGTTCAGGAACTTCAGCTGGGCCAGCATGCTGCAGTCGGACTGTTGACCGGGCCGGTTACAGGGAGCATGCGACTCCCTTGTTACAGCAGCTTCCCTGGCTACTGGTCTGTTTCTAGGCAGAATTCAATGTGCTGGTTATGACCTATAAAGCCCTAATATGTGGCTTGGGACCGGGCTACCTGAAAGACCTCATACAGGCCTGCCCAGTTCCTAAGATCTTCTGGGGAGGCCCTTCCTTTGAGACCACTACCTTCAGAAGCACGTTTGGTGGTGACCTGAGAGAAGCCTTTTCAGTGGCCACTCCCAGACTATGGAATTCCCTCTCAAGGGAGGTTAAGTTCACTCCCTCTCTGCTGTCCTTCTGCTGACAGGCAAAGGCCACTTTATTCAAGAAGGCCTTTGGCCTGTAGGTGGGTCTGTTGGGCTGGGTGCTGTTTTTAATAATATTTTTTCTGTAATTGTCATGTTTTTATTGCATTTTAATATATTGTTTTAATCGATTTTAATTGGTTTCATAAGCCGCCTTGAGTGCCATATTTTGGTAGAAAGGGGTGGGGTACAAATAAAATAAAATTATTATTAATAATAATAATAATAATAATAATAATAATAATAATAATTCCATCTGTAATTGTGACAATTAGTCACACACTTAGACCCCCTGTACATCAAAAGATGTACCCAGAAAGCTCGATGGGATCCAAAGGAGCATCACAATGCAGTGGGCAGCGCACATCCAGGTGCACATATGCCTGCCCATCCCCCCTTCTGTTTGACAGCCCCCCTCAGGGGGATGGAGTAGACAGACCTCTCCCACAGGGAGCTTTATAGGGTTGTACCATGGCAGGGGTACCATGGCCTAGGGGTGCCAGCAGGCTTCAATCAGATGGGGTGTGTACAATGTGTCCAGCTCTGACAGCTGTGTGTGAACATTTCTGTGGAGTCAACTTCAAACACATCGGGAGGACAGCAAGTTGGGGAAGACTGTCCTAGATCAGCCTTCTCCAAGCCGGTACCCTCCATATGTTTGGACGACAACTCCCATTAGCCCCAACCACCCTGACCAATGGTCAGGAGTACTGGGAGTTGTAGTGCAAAACATCTGGGTGGCACCAGGTTGAGGAAGGCTGAATTACAGTGACATTGGCCATGCTGGCTGGGGATGATGGGATTTCTAGTCCAACATATATGGAGGTCAACAGGTGGGGGAAAGCTGACCTAGAGTGGTACAGAAAGGCCTCAGTTAGGACTGACATCTTTGTGTGTGTTTCCTGGCAAAGGCTTTGTGCTTTTAAACAGCTGCATGAGAGGTAGAGAGAGCCAGTGACCCAGTCCGCATGATCACCACAACCCACCATGGATTATTTAAGCCATGGTGGGTTGTGGTGCATGCCGGGCGCCTTTTAAATATTCAAGCCGTGACTGTGGCTTGTTGTGTCGTGCAAACACAAACCTAAAGCCGCTGGGGGCTGTCATCAGGAGGTTTGGGGTGCGGTGTCATCAATATGCGGATGACACGCAGCTCTACCTCTCTTTCAAGTCCTCACCGAGGTTGGCCGTTGAGACCCTGTCCAAGTGCCTGGAGGCAGTGGGTGACTGGATAGACATAGATCATAGAGTTGGAAGGGGCCTACAAGGCCATCGAGTCCAACCCCCTGCTCAATGCAGGAAACTAGAGGAGGGGGTCTCCCATCCAAGTAATAACCAGGCCTGACCCTGCTTAGCTTTCCACGCTCAGACAAGCTGGGAAGGAACATGTTGAAACTGAACCCCGACAAGACCGAGGTACTTCTGGTGGGAGACAAGGGGAGGTTAGGAGATGTTGACCTGGTGCTGAATGGGGTACATCTCCCCCTGAAGGACCAGGTCCGCAGCTTGGGGGTCATTCTAGACTCCCAGCTGTCCATGGAGGCTCAGGTGTCAACTGTGAGCCGGACAGCGCTGTATCAACTCCATCTGATATGGCAGCTGCGCCCCTACCTTCCTAATCATCTGCTCCTATCAGTGGTTCATGCCTTGGTCTCCTCTCACCTAGACTACTGTAATGCGCTCTACGTGGGGTTACCCTGGAAGACGGTTCGGAAGCTTCAGCTGGTACAGAACGCGGCGGCTCACCTGATTAAGGGCAGCCGCCGGCGTGTTCACATCACGCCAGTGCTTAATGAGTTGCACTGGCTACCAGTTGCTTGCCGAGCCGAATTCATGGTGTTAGTTTTGACCTTTAAAACCCTACACGGCTCCGGCCCAGTTTATCTCAAGGAGCGCCTCCAGCAACATCAAGTAGGCCGCTCAACAAGGTCTGCCACAGACGGCCTTCTCCTTATCCCATCAGCCAGAGCAGCCAGGCTGGTGGGGACTAGGAAGAGGGCCTTCTCTGTGGCGGCCCCCACATTATGGAACTCCCTCCCTAGTGACCTTCACCATGCCCCCTCTGTGATGAGCTTCCGCCGTGCATTAAAAACATGGCTGTTCAGGCGGGAATATGGGGTGGATTAGGATTTTAAAAGAATTTTTTAGTACTGTTTTAATTATCATATTTTATTGTATTGTTTTATTGTATCATTTTAGTTGTACTATCGCCCAGGGTGACCGGGTGGCCGGCCAGATGGGCGATTGATAAATATAAGAAATAAAAACCCAGTGAGGGTGGGCTGTTGGTGTGGGTAACAGACCACCCACAACCCTAAAACAGCCCATGGGTTCTGGGTGGTTTGTTAACCACACCAACAACCCACCCCCACCGGGTCCGCACGACATGACAAGCCGCAGTCATGGCTTGAATATTGAAAAGGGCCCCCTCCCGCAACAACAATCCCCGCAGGTCAATTCACCCAAGGTGGCTCGTCGTGGCATGTGAACAGGCCCAGGGTGACACAGTGGTTAGAGAAGGCTTTCCCCAACCCAGTTTCCTACATTAGCCATGCTGGCAGGGTTGATGGGAGTTTAACACATTTGGAGCCTTTACTCAGATGGGGCGGGCATAACGTGTCCAACTCTGACAGCTGCATAACTTTGTGTGAAGGCTTCATTGTATCAAAGTAAGGTCTATTCCAATCCATGCGAAGCCAGCTCCGTTCAGCAGTAAGGAATATGGATGCCCAATACAGTAATACCTCGGATTACGAGTAACTTGGTATATGAGCTTCTCGTAAAACGAGCAAAATTTTAGCATTGGTTTCGATTTGGAGGACGAGCGTGTCTCGGAGGACGAGCGTGTCTCGGAACACGAGCCACACGCTGTGCCCCCGACTAGCACTTAAAGTGCCAGCTCCCCGGCTTTGCCTAGCAAATCTTTGCTGGCTCCCTGTCAGGGAGCCGAATGGAGGTGAGTGAGCGGCCAGGGAGCTGTGTGGAACTTTGCCAGGGAGCTGCGTGGAGGCGTTCCTGCTGCTCCCTGCCTCTTCCAGCGGGGGCCCAGTTCCCGTCGCATCACTTCCGGAGCAGCAAGGGACGCGATGGGACCGGCGATAGCAGCGGGGGCGGCTCGCGGAGAGGCGAGCCCCCGCTGGAAGAGGCAGGGAGCAGCGGGAACGCCTCCACGCAGCTCCCTGGCAAAGTTCCACACAGCTCCCTGGCAAGTAAAGCGGCAGCGCGAGGGTCCCGTCGCGTCCCTTCCGGGGCAGCAAGGGACGCGACGGGACCAGCGATGGCAGCGCGGGCGGCTCGCCAAGGAGAGGCGAACTGCCCCTGGAATAGGTAGGGAGCAGCGGTAATGCCTACATGCAGCCCCCTGGCAGGGAGCCGGCAAAGTGTTTTGCCGGCTCCCTGGCAGGGAGGCGCGGCCACTCGCGCTGCGGGCACCTTGCACGCTGCCGTGCCGCTTCCCTGCCCGGGAGCCGGCATGGCAGCGCGCGAGGCACCTGCAGAGCGAGTGGCTGCGCCGTGCCTGCCCTCCACGCACCATTTAATCACTGCTTTGCAGGCTCCCTCCATGGGGCTCCCTGCCAGGGAACCAGCAAAGCAGTGAGTAAATGGTTGTGGAACGAATCAGCGGAGTTCCCATTATTTCTAATGGGAAAACTTGCTTTGATATGCGAGTGTTTTGGATTACAAGCATGGTTCTGGAACGAATTATGCTCGTAATCCAAGGTACTACTGTATCTGCTAATTTGTCTGGGCTGCAGATTACAACTTTAGTATGAAAATAGGAAGCAAAGCTAATCTCCATCAAGGAAAAAGAGTGTTGGAATCTTTGCTTCTTTCATGAAAGGTTATCTGTCAGAGTATTCTTTCTGCACAAAGCTCAAACAATTTGCAACAAAAGCACAAGAATGTAAACTACCAGTTTACATTCCTATCACACACACCCAAACTGTCAAGGTGAGCTGCAGCCAGGGTGGATATTCAATATCAGAGAGCTCGTGTTTGCCTAAATGAGATACTGGACACACCATGAAGTGTGTCTCTAGGAGCAGCTATCCATGCAGTATGATATGGTGGTTGGATGTCCTGCATTTTCCAAGTACATCTTCTATTTTAATGACTGACCTGTGTTCCAAATGTATAGGGCATACTGGTGAACTTTCTCCACACAATACTGTATCCAGAGCATGCTGCAGAAGAGACACCCATGACTTTCATTTCTCTAACTTTGACTCCAGGCCCCAGGCCATACATAAAGAATGGCAGAGAATATCCTGCATTATCCATTGTAGTAGTTACAGTCTTCCCCAACCTGGTACTCCCCTTTGGTTGAAGGTCCCTTTAGACCCAGGCTGGCCATTACTTATGCGTTCATACAAGTTATGTGTCCATGTGAACGAGGATGCATGACAACAGGTGCCTTGTTTCTGGAATGCTCTCCTCAGGAGGTGTCACCTGGCACTGACTCTGATGTCCTTTTGGCCCAGAGTGAAGACCTTTTCGTTTCTGTTTCATTGTGGATCTTTTATTTCAATTTTAATTGTGGTTTCAATTAATTTTAAACACTGCCCTGGAATTCATTAATGGTGGTATGGAAATATTTCATATACGTAAATAAATAATATATATATATATATATATAATAAAACATTCTCCCACCTTTTCAGTTTTTAAAAATGCAGTCTGTGGTGGAATTGTTTTAACTCCACTTTCATTCTGCCGTTCATTCATTGTTGGGTTTATTTTTTATCTGTTGATTTACCTGTTATTTTGGCATGAGTTTGGGGGCAAGCTGTCCTGGAAATGTTTTTATATTGAAGGACAGATTATCTATCTATCTATCTATCTATCTGAATGAGGACCACCACTGAAATTATTTTGCATTCAGTTCTTCGGAATGTCTGCAGAACTCTATTGATAATTTATTGAGATATTTCAATTTTTTTATTTACAGTGCCATCCAATGTGGCTGCCTGTAACCCTCTAAACTCGGAGGATTATGGGCATCCAATCGAGCGCAAGAGGAGCGCAGAGGCAAGGATCACCTCTGTGCTTCCCCTGCCCTGGAAAAGACATAGACGGCCGATTTTGGACATCTATGTTTTTTGCCCTTGCTCATGAGGAGGAGGGTCTGAGGCGCTGCCTGGATTCTTCACAGGATGGCGGTGCCTCACTCCTCCCCTCCCCATGCCTCAAAATGCCCTTCCCAGCACCTGCTCTGAAGACAGTCTTCCATCTTTGGAACTGCAGCTGCTGTGGAAAGAACCATGCCAGCTGCTGAGGGCGGAGGGAGGGGCCTCTGAAGCCGGAGTCCCCTCTGCAAGCCTTGGAGGACTTTTAAGTTGCAGTGGGGATTCCAACTTTTCCTATGGCCAGCCAGACAGCATCTACTGGCCATAGGATTGCACCCTTAGAGCATTTTATTTAGAAGTGAGGATGAACTGAAGACTGATGGCTCATATTTACAGAGTACTGTCTCTTACCACAAGGTTAAAAACAAAATCTCTCTAACAGTGCAATCCCATATATGTCTACTCCCA
This sequence comes from Shinisaurus crocodilurus, assembly GCA_021292165.1. Classification (NCBI taxonomy): domain Eukaryota; kingdom Metazoa; phylum Chordata; class Lepidosauria; order Squamata; family Shinisauridae; genus Shinisaurus; species Shinisaurus crocodilurus. The sequence goes on from CM037879.1 coordinate 249,506,615, forward strand.
GGTAAGTGGGTATAGGATTGCAGCCTAATTCTTCTTTAGTTACTTGTTCATGTTTTGTTTTGTTTTGTTTTGTTTAATTAATGTACCCCACCTGGTTCACACATATTGACAAACCATAGATTAATTAACCATGTTTTGTTGAATCATGGGTTGTCGTTATGTGTGAACCAGGAACTATGGGTTAATAATGGGTTGTTAACCATGAACAATCCACAAAGAGAACCCATGGTTTGTTGTTGGGTTGTGAACTGTGGGTTATTTCAACCATGGGTTGTCATTATGTGGGTTGTTCATGGATTGTTTTGCCAGGCTACAGAGGCAGTGGACAAGAGTGGTCAAAACCCCCAGCCTCTTTACATGCCAGTACTGCAGTGCCACAAAGGCAGTTTGCATACAGGGAGGGAGTGGGCAAAGGAGGAGGGAAACAGACAACCCAGGAACTGAGAAGACAAACCATGGTTTGTTTGATCGTCTGCCAGGCAAACCCTGAGTAGGGCAACAAGCCATTGTTTCAATAAACCATGTGTTAGTGTTACATGTGAACCAGGCCATCGAAACAGTGGGACAAGCATTTTCCCTCTGAAAAACAAAGTTTCTTTTCCATGGTTGCATCTCAGTTTCTCCACACAAGGATGTTTTTGTAAGAATGAGTAAGCACAGAAGAATTATACCTTGTGCAATGACCTTGTGTACACCTTAAAAATAATATTTCCCCATTTAAGCTCATCATTCATCATATGTAAAGTCGTCCTAAGGAATGTTCTCAAGACAAAATAGCATTCAAGGAACCATGAATAAGTGAATGAACACTGACTTCATAGATTCAGTGCTAGGGATGGCCAGATCAGTCAGTCTCTGTCTTGTCGAGATTATCAGGTTTTTGAAGTCAAACTCATTCCTCCCCATTTGTGCACAAGCTTGCGATTTAAAATCCACCCAGTTCATGTGAAAATGTGTAACATTTTTCATAATGTATGCATTAGTATGCATTACTTTTGTGCAAATTTTGAAATGCACACATTTTTGGATATAGGCATCCATTGATGAAAGTAATATTTGTGTGCATTTTTGCACATGTTGTTGAACACATTTTGTTTTGTCTTGCAGAACAAGTTGCAAGCTCGGAAATGTGCAGATTTCCCACCGCAAATTGCATTCGGGTCCGTATTCAGTTCCAGGAGGTGTGAACTGGGTAAATCTGTAAAAACAAAACAAAAAGCCCACTCCCACATCCATAGCGGAAACCTCTCTGCAGAACCTCCCCCTGTTCTTGGCAATGCTTGGATATGATCCTCACTGATCAGATTCTTAGCATCTCCCCCTTCACCGAGCTCTCTTTAACAACACACACACACACACACACACTATTCCAAAGGCTCTTTTGGTAAGGCATTCTGTGGATTGAATTTCAAAGGGAGGAATGTCAAAAGAGATCCTCCAAATGTAAATGACCTCCACATGTGGACATTTTCTTCTCCCTATCCAGGGTTGGGGGGGGGGGGGAGAGAAGCAGGAAACGCCTTCAGTGCTTCTCTGTAGTGAAATGCACTACAATACAGAGAGCGAGGAGGTGGCTGCGGTGGCGGTGGCAGCGCAGAATCCGAAATGAGCAGCCAGGGGAAAAAGCGAACCACTGTTTGAAACATTTCAGGGCACGCATTGCGTTTAAAATAATATCCCCCCCCCCCTATGTGCAGGGTAGTATTTTAAATTACACATCAGCCATAATTAATCCAACCTCAAGCAATTTAGTTTGGGGATGGGCCCTGTCAAGCGGGTGATAAAGAGGAAGGGATTTAATGTCCAGGAAGTCCAACTTCCTGCTAATCAGGGCTTCTGATTCAATCTTACATTCTGAAATTCCTCCTGAGAGACACAAAGGCAGAGATCATCAGCAAACGCAGCTGAAACAATGTTTGGCAGGAACAGCTGTGTCCATCATGCACACTTTTTGATGTAGGTCTGTGCATAACTTGCACCTTACAGCTCTCTAGGACTGACAGCCAGTCTCCAGCAGGCTGCTGAAAGTGATCTACCAACATAGAGGCAGGACTGAATAACTAAAATGTCTCGGGCTCGGCTTGGTATTTGGCCTGTGTTTTATTATTTTATTTTTACATATTGTCAATGAAACTCCATTGCCTCTTTTTGAAAACATGGTTTGTGCCATTAGACAATCACAGTACTTGTGCCATTCTCTTCCTTTCCCTCCTCTAAGCTCCCTCACCCCCACCCCAATGTTAACTGCACATCTAGAGCAGAACATATTTGGGAGTTTATATGAATATATGGAGTTTATATATGGCTGGCTGGGGCATGCTGGGAGTTGTAGGCCTTTTCTCTGTCTAAACATGCATCGGATTGTGCCTTTATTTAATTTCCATTTTACACTATCATTGCAGAATCTTCGTTGCGATATAGAAAAGGGGAGAGGGGGAGTTTTAAAGCCCTGCTTGAAATATTTGTGCAGAAATTCTCATGAAAAGGAATCATAAGAGGATGCATTTTCTTTGTATTGCATTTGTAAATGATAAAAGAGAGGGGGCGGGAGAGAGAGAGAGAGAGAGAGAGAGAGAGAAGTATTGCCTGAAATGTCAGGAGGAGCTCTTCTGCTTTGGCCCAGAGGCAAATGGAAAGGCACCTCCGGTATGCACTTAAGCATAGGTGTTCCTGATCTGTGACTCTCTCCCACACCCAGCCCTTCTCAGTCCATTCCTCCCCTCTGCTATGTGCACAAGATTCCTATCAACAAAAGAGTTCGTCATCTCGCTGATGGAATAGCTGTTACATTTTACAGGTGCAAACCACAAGCAGTGCAAACACATTAAGTGAAACAATGAATTGGTTGATCAGCAGAATCAGGATGGGAAATTGTAGCTCTGGCCCCAGCTAAGTCACTCCCGCCATCTCCACCCCACGGCTTCTGGGCCTCTTTCCCCACTTGAGGTTTATCAGATCCCAGTTCCGCAGGGGCAACAGAAACTGCGACCGGCAAAATCCCCATTCTGTGCATACTTAAAGCAGCTTTCCCTGATTGGGCACCTTCCAGATAGTTTGGACTGAAAAACTCCCATCAGGCCCAAGCTGACACGGCTGATGGTCAGGAATTCTGGGAGCTGTAGCCCAAAACATCCGGAGGGCACCAGGTTGGGGAAGACTGTCTGAAAGGAACAGCAGCTCTGTCAGCAATTATATTCTGGGGACCTGGCCCACAATGCAGCAGTGGCTGGTGGTTGCCATGTCAGTGGGGCGGTGTTTCCACTCCGGCTTTCAGCCTGAACTTTAAAGGAGCTGTCCATGGTGCTGGACCTAGTGTGTGGCTAGCGTTCAGCACTATGGGTAGCTCCTTCAAAGTTCAGATTAAAGCCTGAAGTGGATACGCCGCCCCACTGCCATGCCACGGCAGCCACCAGCCACTGCTGCCATAAGCTCCCACCTTCCAATCTTCTCTTGCTGCTGGTCCATCTGCTTTCTGCTGATCGTGCACAGTCCCTCTTGTTTCATGGCCCCATGTAAGATTTTACCTCAGCCCTAGTTTCTCCTTGGCTTCAATTCCATTTCTCCACTGACCACAGTTCTGCTTTTTTTTGTTTTTGTAGCCCACCATAACCATGTCACCTGTTCTGTGGTTTGTTTTTTTTTGCATTCATGAACGGTGAGCCGGTCTGAGCAAAAGGAGAACGTTCGTGAACAGACTCGCATCAGCCTGAACAAGGCGAGTTTGCACTTGCTGAACAGGTTCACCAAAAATTCTCACACAACCCGTTGTACCGATCTGTTTTTTTTTTTTTTGCGTTCGCAATCGGTGAGCGAACAGAGCTAAAAAGGAGAACGTTCGTGAACAGACCCACGTGAGCCGAACAAGGCGAGTTTGCACTTGCTGAATGGTTCACGGGGAAAAAAGTAACATCCCTAGAACTGATCTATTAGCCTATCTGGCAGCCCCTCTAGCGTGCAGCCCCTTCTGAGTTTAAGCACCATGAGGTTTCTTCAGAGCCCCTTCTTGCCTGGCTGCCGTGGCTCCTTTGGAGACATTCTGACACAGCATTGTTTCCTGGGCCGCTTGGTATGTTCCTGCGTTAGAGCCTTCACGCCCACTGACTCAGCCATGCAGCATCAGGGGCTGTACTGCCCTGAGCACAATTCAGAATACCTTTTAACGGGTGTGCAGCTGTTGTCCTCTGTTGATCTCAAGCCTTTCCTTGTTATGTTTGATCATCCCATTTGGTCAGGTTCCAGCTGGACAGGCAGTCAGTCAAGCCCAGTTAGTCATTAATTTTACCTTTTGTGTGTGTGTGTGGCACGGTTGGGATAATTCTAAAGATCCCCCCCCCCGCTTAAAATGTCATCATCATATCACCCGTTTCTTTAAGTGTGAATATGAAAGGCTGCAAATCACCAGACTGCATGAACATGCAGTGTACAACTAGGGATGGGGAAGAAATTTGTTTGGTTCACATTTTAATGTGAAATTACCCAATTTCACTTTTTTTTTTTTTTTAACCAATACGGCTAACTGAAACTCAGTTATCTCTCAAAATTTGCACCTCTTCAGATTTTGCAATGAAGTGCTCCAATACAAAAATATGTATAATAATGCATATTTTAGGGAACAGTGTCTGTTAGGCAAAATTGCATACAAAATGCATGTCTTCAGGAAAATGCACACACAAAAATGTGTACACATTTTCATGAGATTGAAAACAAAAACCTCAAACTTAAACTGAATTTAAGATTGGAAAAATCCCCCAAATCTGGGACAAGCCAGACTTAAGCTTGGAAAAATGAGGAACCAAAACGGACAGATTCAACCCATCTATGTTCTACCTGCCTATGTGATTTGCACTACACTCTGGATGGGCAGTACACCGAGGTGGCTCTACCACGAGGTAAGACGAAGCAGCCATCTTGGGTCGTCAGTCTTCTGTGCCACTGAGGATGGCAGAAATTATGGAAGTCAGACAGTATCTGACCGATGTGGCATAAGCCACCAGGACATTTCCCTATAACCAATCCCATAGCAATGACCAAGAGCTGTGCAGGAACACGGTGGTGTTGCTTTCAACGAGACTTGCTTGCGCAGGACACTTTCCCTGTGAATCGTGCCCCAGTGTTAATGAGGGCGCAATCCAATGGGGATGCCTGTCGCCCTCCCAACTCAGGGGATTACGGGCACCCTGTGCAGGGCGGGGCTCCCCCCACTCTGCAGGGCAGCGGGACGGCCAATTTCAGCGGTCTAACTGTGGTGCGTCAGAGGGGGAGGGAAGGAGGCTGAGGCGCCACCGGGATATGTCGTATCTTGGCACCGCTGATCTCCTCCCCTCCCCGCCCCCCAGAATGCCCCCTAAACCCCTTCCCTGAGGTCGCTGTTCCAACCTCAGAGAAGCAGCTGGCACATTTCTTTCCATGCTGGCTGTGACGGGGGGAGGGGGATCTGAGCGCAGGTTCCCAGCTCTGAAGTTGGAGCTGTTTTCCAGCCTTGGAGCTAGGAATAAAAAAAAATCCTGTGGCCCTCTAGATGCTGTCTAGGGGCCATAGGATTGCTCTGCCCGTGTATGTGGATGCCATTTGAATTTTCTGCGCCAGCAGCACCAAAATGGTCTTGGATGAGCCCTGATTGTACATTGGCTCTATGTCCAGTGCATGATGTAGGTGTAGGCTGGATCCACACTGACTGCACACTTGTGTTATCACCATGTTTTCTGCATGGGGTCCACAGAGAGGTTGATGCTGTAGCATACTGCCAGTTGTATCCAATATTAGTCCTACTTACAGTAGACCCAGTGAAATGAATGGGACTTAAGTAGATCAATGTTGGAAACAACCAGTGTCACAACAATTCTGGTTGAAGAGGTATAATGATCACTCAGGCCCTTCGTCTTACTTTCTGTCATATGGTGGCTGTGTGTCTACCAAAGGAGCATCTCAGGCAAGTTATCTATGCCTAGTCTCCATTTGAGCTGTTACATTGTTTATACCCTCAGTTTCTCCATCCTGATTTTTTAAATGTCAAAATCAAAGATTGGCTAAATTTCCAGCCCTTGGGAGTTGGGAATGTGGCTACCTGTTATCACATAAATGACGTTAACAGAACCCTACACCATGTGAGTTGGCTATCTGGGCATAGAAAGCAAGCAGTGTGATGTTTGGCATACAACTTGGATGGGAAAAGGGTTATCCTTAAGCCTCATTTTCAGCTGGTCTGGGTGCAAGGGTGAGGGGAGCCATTCCAACTGAGAGAGCCACACAATAGGAAGTTTTTCAAAAGATCTGTCCCACAGTCTTTGCTTGTCATCTCCCCACAAACTAATAGGAGAGCACATTTTATTCTGCAAGTGAAACTTTAGTTTATTGGCCACAGTCCCATGATTACATAGATACGCTAAAGCCTGCTGTATTTCTAGGCGTATGGAGACGAAAAGCGCATCCTCTAAGGGGTGAACAAATTCTAGGTCTTACGTGACCAAACCATACTGATCAGGCCAAAATGCAGTTTCAAGCTTGTTTCTTCGCGCTTGCTCGCCATTAAGATCTGTCACATTTTGCTTGTCTCAAATGAGGAGATCCCATATTGCCAGACTGAGGAAAAATGCACATTTCTGTACATATTTTTCAAAAGTGCATACTTTCCCCCATTGACTGAAGTGTAAAAATGAACTAAAAAAAAAAAAAGGTGCATTTTTTGGAATGCGATAGCAATTTCCGTGAATTTGTGAACATTTCTTGAGAAAAATTCTACTGATCACACTCATGTTTGGGATTGCAAACATGACATTTCCAGTGTTTTTTGAACATAAGCAAATTCTCCTACATCACAACAGCATATTATGGCTTATTCTGCCCTGTAATAAAAATAATCTATCAGAAGAGAACTTTCTGTCGTTTGCTTTGTCAGAATTGTAGAGAAACTAGAAACCTGAAAGCTCAGTATCTCCTAAAAGTTCAGAAACTAGAGGAGATCTGAACTGGGCATCCAGCTGCCAGTGGGGGGGGGGGGCAATACATGACAGACATCTGCATTCCCTTGCGATTGTTACAATAATCTCTGTTCCCTTCGATCTCACCCCCATTAGCCTGCTCCCCCACCCCTACCCCAGGATCTTCTAAAGATGCAAAGCTCTGCAACTCTGTAGTCTGAATACCTCTGGGAAATGAAACATATACAAATGTGCAGCAGTGTTTGTTCTGATCAAAGAACAGGGGTGAGGACCAGGGTGAGCATGGAGCTTGAAACACAAGCGCATTGGCAGGGCAAACACACACGACTGCACTTTCTTGAGTTAACATCTGCTTTCACAATAGCGCTCTCCTTTTTAAAGTTCCAAATTCTCCCTCCCACTGAAATATCTGTTTCACATTATTTCCCCCAAGATAAACGGCTTGCATATTTCTATGCTGAATAGCACACTATTATTTCCTGCCCATATGGTGTCTCGAAAACCAGGGAGTCATAAAATGGAGTGATAATGCATTGCAAGAAAAGCAATGCTTTCAAAAAAGCAAGGAAATTGTGTGTCCGTTTTTGTGTATGAATGAAGAGGAGAGAAAGAGAGAGAGAGAGAGAGGAGAGAGACCCTAATCCTAAACACATTGACTATGGTTCCAAAGTGCATACACACAACTCCACATGTGTACTTATAAACTTTTGAAAGATCATGGGGAGAAAGAAACATGAAGCATATGTTCCCTGGCAGTAGCTTCTAGTACACACCTACAAACTGGCCCAAGTTGCTTATGGCCGCCCCCTCCCACAAGCCCAAAGTCTTTTTTATTGGGAGCTGTACTCTCATAGCATCTGCTTGGGTTACAATGGGCATACACATGATTTCAGTGCTAGAGGTGAGAGGCAGAATAGCATAGTGGTTAAGAGCATGAGCTGGGAACAGTTTTAACCAATAGTCACGAACTCACACTAGGTGGTTTGATGCAGGCCTCTCTCTCTCTCTCTCTCTCTCTCTCTCTCTCTCTCTCTGCCTCATCCCCACTCCCGATCTGCAATATGGGGATAATATTACTCCCCTACCTTGCAGGGTTGCTGTCAGGATTACAAGATAATGTATGTGTGAAGTGCTTTGAACTCTTCTAAGTCCTACATAAATGGTTATGATGATTACTTTTTCCTCTTTAATGCAGAGGAGACTTAAAAAGCAACCCCTCACTTTAATTACCAGTGAGTGAAAGAGGTATTTATTATTATTATTATTATTATTATTATTATTATTATTATTATTATTATTATTATTATTATTAATTTATCGCCCATCTGGCCGGCAACTGGCCACCCTGGGCGATGTACACAGATAAAAACACAAGATAAAAACAGAATAAAATACATTTAAACAATATAAAATTTTAAGATAATTAGCCCACCCCATATTCCCGCCTGAATAGCCAAGTTTTTAACGAGCGGCGGAAGCTCAGCAGAGAGGTAACAAAGATACTACTATCATTGTTATGCTATTTATAGTGGTGAAAACAAGATATGTGTTTTTTTTAAATCATAGTTAATAAAGCTGATTATTCCACATCATATCCATCACATTTTCATTGTTTTAAAGAGCAGGAAAAATGAGGGTTCCTGTCTCTTTGAAAATATTATCTCTTCAGGAAACCCCCATAAAACACTGAAGCGATACCTTATTCTGCTTTGCCATAAAACCAGTGGCAGCAGTTTGGCAGTTTAAATTTTTTTAAACATCCTTATTCAGTTGTGGTTTCATCCTACTGCTAGCCAAAGACACACACACACGAACACACACACACACTGCAAATTGACCTCAAAGCTCAGGGAAGTGCAATATGATTATAACTATCTCATGCTCTTCTCACTCCCACTCCACGCCCCGCCCCATGGCTATAAATCAGTGTTCTCCAACCTCGGGTCCCCAGATGTTTTTTGGCCTACAACTATGCTACAGCTACGCTGGCTGGGGCATGCTGGGAGTTGTAGGCCAAAAACATCTGGGGACCCAAGGTTGGAGAACACTGCTATAAATGCACCCTGCCAGCACCATTGACTTAAAGCAGGGGTGCAGAGTCTCTTTCAACCTGAGGACCAAACTCCATTTCAGAGAACATTTGGGGGGCCACATTCCAGTTGTGGGTGGGGCTGAAAGCAAAAGGGGCAGGGCCAAAAAAATACTACTGTAGCTTTAAGCACTTACAGGCAATACATGGAGAGGCATTTCAACCTTTTGGAGTTGAGAAAGAACTGCACAAAAGCCAGGAAACCACCAAACCCTCAATGCTTGGGAGAAAGGGGGTGGGACCAAGGAAGGGTGTGTGGCCATCCTCCAGCACACCCTAGAGAGTCAGATTGGGACCCCAGGTCTGAGGTTCTGCATCCCTGACTTAAAGTAACCTGGAGATGCACAGAGCATTCGATTCGCCGTGCTTGCCAATCCCTCATGCATTCATTCATATGTCCATTTGGTTCCCTTTTTTCTGCATTAATGTAAGAAATAAGTTCAGAAAAATTCGCACAAAAATTTGTATATAATTACATATGTAGTAAATACCTATTTTTGAACACATTTGCTCACAAAATATGCATTTCTTTTATCTAAATGTACACATTTATGAAAGTATTTTATTCTAAGACACGCATTTTAAATGCATTTTGCTGCATTGCAAATTTCAGAGAAGTTCAAAGACTGAAGGATAATTAAGTTCTGATTAGTACATCAGTCTGGGAGGGGCGGATCCGGTAAGTTCACATCAGAATCCACAAAGCTCAGATTCCTCAAGCATCCCTACCAATGGCCAGCTAATATGTACAGGAGAACAGCCTCCAGGTATTCTATCTTGACTGCAACTGCCACATAATCGCTTTTTACTGGCCATGCTGACCAGGGCTTATGGGAGTTGTAGTCCACAATGGGTGGAGGGCACCAGGTTACCTACCCGTGTGCTAGGGGGTCAAATCAAATTGTGGGTCATTCTCATCTGCATTGCTACCAGAGCTGGACTGAGGGGCAGGTGATCCAGCTGACTGCATGGGGCGCTGGCCTGGGAGGTCGGACAGGCATTGTGCTTCATGGGGGAGCTGCCTGTCCTGGACCATCTACTCAACTATCCACCCAGCAGCTGAAACAAACAGTACAAAGAGTTCATCCTCACTTGTAAAGTTGGCAACACTGACCTGCATGGCCCATGGTAGTTAACGCCCTTTTATTTTAATTAGCGTAGGGAAGTGGCAAGAGCAGTACCCATTCCACAAACAGTATGCACGTGGGTGATTGTGATCAGAGTCATGCATATAAATTTATCACCTTATATGACGGGAAAATCCTGCATCGATGTCATGAAAATGAAATGGACTATAAAATGAGGAAGTAAAAAACAAGATATTCAAAGGTTAGGCAGTGGTTGTGGGATGCCGAAGAGCATCAGGCTGGCCCTGATGGCTACTGTGTGGGAGCTAGAAAATCCATGGCAAAGCCAGCATGCTTGGAACTGTCACCCCCAGAACACCTGTGTGATACCACGCCACCTCCCTCCCTCCCTCCCTCCCTTCCAATCCCTCCTCAAATTCCACTGTTTCTGTGAGCACTTTTGCACAATTTGCTAGTACCTGTGCCCTAATGCATCTCAGCATGGAACTAACCCTGAGAACATGGAATTGTAACAGCTGCCTATTGCTTTCCTGTTTACCCCCAGCTACTGTTCCCTTGTGCTCTAGAAGGTGCCATGTGCGCTGATCGCATGAATAAATAATAGGACACAAATGCCATTGTTGTTGGCACACGTGGGCCCAGTTTGTCTGACCTATGTCTTGAAGGAAAAAGCAGAAGAGACCTCACAAGTGCATGGTGAGCGATATCTTGAGGCCCAATTCCTATAAAGTCATAAGATTCTTCTTTGGGGTAACTGGTTCAATCTCTTCAAGGGACAGATAGAACAATCTTGTGTGCAGTTTTTGTACCACCTAGCCCAGGGGTGGGGAACCTCTTTCAGCCCAAGGACCAACCAAGTTTAGTTTTGAAGAAGCTCTCAGGGGCTGCATTCCAGTGATGGGTGTGGCCAAAGGCAAAAAGGGTGGGGTCAAAAATATGAGGATACTTTAGCTTAAAGCTCTCACTGCCAGTAACTGAGACTTAGGAGAGGCATCTCAACCTTTTAGAATGGGGAAAGAACTGCACAGAACCTGGGAAAGCACCAAACCATCGGTGGTTGGGGGAAAGGGGGTGGCCATCTGAGGAATGCTGGAGGGCCATATTTGGCCCATGGGCCTGAGGTTCCCCACTCCTAATTTCGCCTGATTAAGAGAGCCAGGGTGGTGTAGTGGTGAGAGTGTTGGACTGGGACTCGGGAGATCTAGTCCCCGCTCCGCCATGAAACTCACTGGGTGACTTTGGGCCAGTCACAGACTTTCAGCCTAACCTACCTCACAGGGTTGTTGTGAGGATAAAATGGAGAGGAGGAGGAGGATTATGTAAGCCGCCTTGGGTTCCTTGCAGGAAAAAAGGTGGGGTATAAATGTAATAAATAAATAAATGTTCTGGATAACTCAAAATCCCATTCATTTTTCTGACATTTTGGTTGGTCCTGATAAAGTTATTGTCCAACTGTGGATCTTGGGATCCCCCCCCCCATGGACCAGCACAACTATGCCCTTCCTTCCTTCCTTCCTTCCTTCATTCATGTTTCATTCCCATTGCATAGTTGCTCTTCCAGCTGCATGTAGGCCATTCCTGTACCAATGTAACCCCTCCACTGAGCCTGCTGGCCCGGCCTGGGCTGCCCCACATGATCAAATCATTCACACTTTATTAACGCAGCACGGGCAAGCGGAGTGCCTTGACAGGGCTTTTTACTACCAGGAGTGGCTTTACAGCAGCAAGCAACCACCCCTCAGAGTTAGTGGATGAATTGGGCCTATATTGCCCTATTGCAGGCAGATTGACGTACGCCATAGAACTGGCATTTATGGGCACTTTCGTTTGCTTTTCGAGATGTAAAGCACTTTACTGTTCATCAACTTAACCCATGGTAGCCGTTCTGGCTCTGATCTTTCACCTGGAGAACTGAGCTCGAGAGACAGAGAGATGTTCAAGATTGCCCAGTGAGTTCATGACTCCCAGGTCTAGGACTCTTATGACAGTGGGCTCCTCATCTGTTGCAGCTTTTACTCTGAGCTTTATAGGAGATATCCATAGTGCTGTACTCCGTCCCCAAAATGGGTTTATCACCATGGAGCAGGGGGGCAATCTGCCCACCACATGACTCGCAGCGCGCTCGGCGAGCGCTGGCACCGTGCCTGCCGCGCAGGGCTAAAAGCGAGCGCCAGCTGAGGCGCTCGCCAAACTTCCAGGTTCCCGGCGCTACGTTGTTCACATAGAAAATGACGTAAGATACGTTAAAAGCAGCCACAGTTTGCATCACTTGTGCAAATCATGTCCATTTTTAACGTATCTTACACAATTTTCTACGTGAGCAATGTAGCGCTGGGAACCCAGAAGTCGCTTCCCCAAGAATGTGAGTCGAGCCAGGGAGGCAGGTAAGGCGAGCGAAGCTCGGGGGGTGGGTCGAGCCCGGCGAGTTCGTTCGACTTCCACCCCCCAATCAAGGTCCGCATACATCTCTACTGATGGAGCACCATGACTAGCTCCTATAAAGCTCAGAATAAAAGCTGCAACGGATAAGGAGCCCCACTGACATAGACGTCAGCACCAGCCTCGCCTGCAAACAGCTGGCTCCACTGACGCGTAGAAGAGCACAGGACAACCGTGTTCCACAGAGCCAGCCTAAATCAGGCCTGCTTGGTTGATTCTTTTTCCATCAGAAAGGGTGCTTGGACACAGGAAGCCGCCTGATATGGAGTCGGGCCAGCGGTCTATCCCACTCAGTGCTGTCTACACCAGCCTTCCCCAACGTGCTTCCCTGAAGATGTTTGGGACTTCCACTCCCATCAGCTCCAGCCAGCATGGTCAATGGGTGGGAATGCTGGGAGCTGTAGTACAAAATCATCCGGAGGGCACCAGGTTAGGGAAGGCTGGTCTACACTGACAAGCAGGGCACACTCTACACCTGGTTTTTTCAGCCGGACATGGAGATAGTGATCTGAAGGTGGGGGACTTTGAATCGGTTCCCTTGTCATGGTCAGATCACTACCTGCTGAGATTTAGGCTAACGGCAGCTTTCCCCCTCTGCAAGGGTGGGGAACCTATTAAGATGGTCCGCCCCCGGAGGCTGATGGATCCGGATGGTTTCCAGAGGGCCCTTGGGGGTTTTCCGGCTGATATGGCTGGCGGTCCTGTCGAATCCCTGGTTGATCTCTGGAATAGGGAGATGACCCGGGCGGTTGACACAATCGCTCCTGAGCGCCCTCTCTGTAGTAGAGCTCGAACGGCTCAGTGGAATACCCCGGAGCTGAGAGTGATGAAGCAAAACAGGAGACGGCTTGAGTGCAGGTGGAGGAAAACTCCTAGTGGATGCAATCGAGCCCTGGTATGTGCCTATAGCCAGGTATACCGCATTTTTCGCTCCATAAGACGCCCCGGACCATAAGACGCACTTAGTTTTTGGAGGAAGAAAACAAAGAAAAAAATATAAGGCGCACTTACGTAGGTTTTGGAGGAAGAAAACAAGAAAAAAAAATATTCGGTGGTATTTTTCTGCAAGAAAATACTACAGTTAATGAAGGAACTATCAGTAATGTGTCCTTCATTGTTATGAGATTGTTATTGTTACCACCTCAATTATGGAAGAGATATAAAAGAATAAAGGTGCCTGAATGCATTTGCCAGCTTTACACTGAGCACTGGTGTAGTGGCTAAGTAATTTCTTTAATTTAGTACCGTATTTGTTTATAAAATATTTATAATGTTACTACCTCACAGGGTTGTTGTGAGGATACAATGGAGAGGAGGATCAGGATTACCAGTACCAGCCGCCTTGAGTTCCTTGCGGAAAAAAGGTGGGGTATACAAAATGGTACAACTCACAATTCCCCTCCCAATAATGGATAGGATATTCTTAATTCCAGGATCATTTTAAAGCAGTAGGGTAATAATACCTACGTAGGTTTTATGAAGAAATCCGACTGCGCCATGCATAGCCTGCTGCCCGCTGCCACAAGATTTCAGCGTTGGCGGCGGCAGCATTGTCCGCTGGCCGGCCCCCCTCCGTCCCTCGGCCACGGCGCCTCCAATGAGAGCGCGGCTGGCCGGGCATGGCGTTGCTGCTGGCGGGAATCAAGCAGCCGGGAATCAGCTGGGAGGCGGGGGCTTGTGCTGCTCTACCCAGGAGGCCTCCGCTCTTTCGCCAACGGGCGGGGCAGGGGCAGTGGGCTCCGGAAGTTGCCGCAGCAAAGCTCGCGTCCCTGCTGCCGGGCTGGGGGGGGGGCGCCGCCGCGCCGTCGCAAAGTTTTTGAGGGAGCGGGCGGCCTTGTCCCGCTCCGCGCAGCTCGCGTCCCTGCTGCCGTGGGGCGGGCGCCCGCGCTGCTGCCACCACCGCCGCAGCAAAGTTTTTGGGGGAGCGGGCGGTCTTGTCCCACTCCGTGCAGTTCGTGTCCCTGCTGCCATGGGGGGGGGGGCGCCACGGCGGCAAAGTTTTGGGGGGAGCGGGTGGCCTTGTCCCGCTCTGCGCAGGAGCCGTGCGGAGCAGAGCTGGCCCTGCGCCTGCCCGCTCGCGTCCCTGCTGCAGGGGGCCCCGCCACCACCACGGCAAAGTTTGTGGCGGGCGGCCTTGCCCCGCTCCGCCCAGGAGCCCTCTGCTCTTATGCCGGACCAGTTGGAGGCGCGCAGAAGAAGGTAGGAAAAAATAAATTATTGGGGTTTTTTTAGCATTCGCTCCGTAAGACGCACAGACATTTCCCCCTCTTTTTGGGGTGGGAAAAGTGCGTCTTATGGAGCGAAAAATACGGTACCTAGAGGCAGTGAAGGTGGCAAAGAGACAACATCTCACTGCTTCTATCCAAACATCTCTCTGCCGCCCAGCGGAGCTCTTTAGGGTCGTCCGGGGCCTGTTATACGCTGGCCCCAGGGACATCATCGACCCATCTGATGCCCGCTGTGATATATTCGCTAGGCACTTCCAGGAAAAAATCTCTTGCATCCGCAGGGACTTAGACTCCAATGTTATAGCAGTAGAATCAGGAGAGGTACCCGGAGCACAGCCTGGTCTAGTTATTTTGGATGAGTTTCAGTTGGTACAGCTCGAAGATGTTGACAAGGTGCTTGGACGGGTTCGTGCAACCACGT
Source organism: Shinisaurus crocodilurus (assembly GCA_021292165.1). Lineage (NCBI taxonomy): Eukaryota > Metazoa > Chordata > Lepidosauria > Squamata > Shinisauridae > Shinisaurus > Shinisaurus crocodilurus. The sequence goes on from CM037879.1 coordinate 249,521,818, forward strand.
CTGTTCTGGATCCTTGCCCCTCTTGGCTTATAAAAACTAGCAGGGAGGGAACGGCCGGCTGGGTCAGAGAGGTGATCAATGCCTCCTTGCGAGAGGGAGTGGTCCCATGCCACCTGAAACAGGCGGTGGTGAGACCACTCCTGAAGAAACCCTCTCTGGACCCGGAAGATCTTAACAACTTTAGGCCGGTGGCGAATGTTCCTTTCCTGGGCAAGATCCTTGAGCGGGTGGTGGCCAACCAGCTCCAGACACTCTTGGATGAGACTGATTATCTGGATCCATTTTAGTCGGGGTTCAGGCCTGGTTTTGGCACGGAAACGGCTTTGGTCGCCCTGTATGATGACCTATGTCGGGAGAGAGACCGGGGGAGTGTGACCCTGTTGATACTCCTGGATCTCTCAGCGGCTTTCGATACCATCGACCATGGTATCCTTCTGGAGCGGCTGTCTGAGTTGGGGGTGGGGGGCACTGCACTGCAGTGGTTCCGCTCCTACTTGGATGGCCGGCTCCAGAGGGTGGTGCTTGGGGAATGTTGCTCGGCCCCATGGACTCTCCAGTACGGGGTTCCTCAGGGGTCGGTCTTATCCCCCATGCTATTTAATATCTACATGAAACCGCTGAGTGGGGTCATCCGGAGTTTTGGAGTGCGTTGCCATCAATACGCTGATGACACGCAGCTCTATTTCTCCTTTTCATCTTCAGCAGGTGAGGCTGTGTGGATGTGCTGAACCGGTGCCTGGCTGCGACAATGGACTGGATGAGGGCTAACAAACTGAGGCTCAATCCAGACAAGACTGAGATGCTGTTAGTGGGTGGTTCCTTTGACCGGATGGAGGGTGTTCAACCTGTTCTGGATGGGGTTGCACTCCCCTTGAAGGAGAAGGTTCGTAGCTTGGGGGTGCTCCTGGAGCCATCTTTGTCACTTGAGGCTCAAGTGGCCTCAGTGGCAAGGAGTGCCTTTTACCAGCTTCGGCTGGTGGCCCAGCTACGCCCCTATCTGGACAGGGATAGCCTGGTCTCAGTAATCTACGCTCTGGTGATCTCTAAACTAGACTACTGCAATGCACTCTACGTGGGGCTGCCTTTGAAGACTGTTCGGAAGCTGCAGCTAGTGCAAAATGCGGCAGCCAGGCTTATTGCAGGGACCAGAAGGTCCGAGCATATTACACCAGTTCTGGCCCGCTTGCACTGGCTGCCAATATGCTTCCGAGCCGAATTCAAGGTGCTGGTTTTAACCTATAAAGCCCTACACGGCTTAGGACCACAATACGTGACGGAACGTCTCTCCCAACCGTTATCTACCCGGACACTACGCTCAACATCTGGGGCCCTCCTCCGACTGCCACCTCCAAGAGAGGCTCGGTTGGTGGCAACGAGGAGGAGGGCCTTCTCAGTGGTAGCCCCCCAGTTATGGAATCAGCTCCCCACTGAGACCCGCCTGGCGCCAACCTTACTATCTTTTCGGCGCCAGGTTAAGACTTCCCTCTATGCCAAGGCATTTAGTTAGGAGCTTGGAATAGCACGGGGGGGATTGTCACCTGTAGGCTCAGTTTTATTGGCTTTTGTATTGTTATTTTAAACTGTGTTTTTAAATTTGGTTTTTAATTTTTAAAACTGTTTTGTATGTTTTAATGTTGTTTTTATGTATAGAGGGTTGTGAACCGCCCAGAGAGCTTCGGCTATGGGGCGGTATATACCGTAAATGAAATAAATGAAATGAAATGAAAGCCGCCGTCGCCGCTCTCCAGGATTTCAGGCAGGGGATTTTGCCAGCCCCACCTGGAGATGCCGAGGACCGGACCTGGGACCTTCTGCCTGCGTGCAAAGCACAGGCCCTGTCTCTGAGCCACGGTCTCTAAGGCTCCATCTTTAAGCAGAATCAACACAAATGACAACAGGCTAAGAGAACCTCCTTTTCTCTGCTGCTGCTCTCTCTTTGCTGCTATTATCCCTCCTGCTTGTGGAAAAGGTTGAAAGATTACCCAGCCTTACTCCTCATCCAGCTATGCACCGCACCAGCAACACTAATCCACAAGGCATGTACTTTTTGGCTGGATGACAACCCACACAGAATCATGAAATCATGTAAGGGTGAACTACAGATGGGTAGGCTGAGCATAATTCTAAAAAACTTGGGGTTGGATCCTTCTGTTGATGGCACGGCTCGCTCACTGAAGGTGTCTCTGTCTGATTTTGTGGGATCAATCCTCCACCAAGCACCCCGGCTCATCCCGGTCACCTGACCCCCTGTGTAGCATTTTCAGGGGGCTGGCAAGTGGGGAAGTTACTTCCGCTGGTCGATGGATCTAACTCCAGTCCAGAGCTTCTTTTTTTTAAAAAACTAAAATTATATTGCTTTGCATTACATATTTTCAAGAGCAGTTTTTTAGTGCTGTGCCGAAAATTTCTCCAACGTTTCTTTTACCATTCTCATTCCATTTGATTGAAAGGAAATTGCTTTCGAAAAGAAATTCCTTTACTTCGGAGGTGGCTGAGGAGTGTGAGCAGGTGCCCAGTCTTTCATTGTACAATCATCTCTCTGGCAGCCTATAGCCTCTCAGCTTCCTGTACTTCCATTAAAGCCCAGGGGAAGACATCATGAGGTAATTCCTCCCATAGGGCTTTTCCAGATCAGGCTGTGCAGGCAGCCTGGGAGGCTGCAGAGCAGCGGAAAGATGTGTAATAGAAAGAAAGCACACACACAGCAGCCTCGGCCACCTCACAGTGACTCTGTGAGCCAGTGTTCTCCAACCTTGGGTCCCCAGATGTTTTTGGCCTACATTCCCAGCATGCCCCAGCCAGCGTAGCTGGCTGGGGCATGCTGGGAGTTGTAGGCCAAAAACATCTGGGGACCCAAGGTTGGAGAACACTGCTGTAAGCTCAAAAACACCACAGAAATAAATGATAAAACACCCCGAGCATGAGGCAGAACAATGGAAGCCTCTTTCATGGGGGAAGAAAACTTTCAGGAAATTGGAGGACAGGTTTTTGGCTCAGCAGCACTAGCTCCACCTCCGCCCTGGAGCTGGACACAACTCTGCCCCCCCTCACACCTGCATTGTGGTGGGTGCGAAACGGGGGCCAGCCTGACAACACAGTTGAGGCAGTTGCCACTTGCAGTGGCAGCACACACAAGAAAAAAGGGGGGGGAAGGAAGAAGGAAGAAGCTGTACTAGAACCCTTTGCAATGGTGAGCCCTACCTATGAGAAACTGAGATTGTCCCCCCCAATTTCTCTGCCCACAGATAGGGTGGAGAATTTCAAGAGGCCATTTCTGCATAGCTCTGGTTTTATCTGTCCACAAAAAGCTTGTGATGACTGAAATCCCAAATTTTCAAAATGCATGAGCTAGATTCCTAAAATCATGAGATGAAAGAAGAACAGCTGAGGTTCTTTTTCTTTTTTTTTTAAACTTATGGCTGAGATTTTAAGGTTTCTTATTCTCAACCACATTCTAGCCATGAGGACTAGAATGTTTTTTCTTCATGAAAACAGAAATTGCTGTGTCATGAAAAGCGATAATAGCATTAAAACTGCCTCAGCCTCAAGGCAATCCATTGTGAATCTGGAATTATGGCCCAAGGCTGCCAGTGAAATGTTTCAGTTTCCCAGCTATACAATCCTAGGGCATGATGCGGCCAAAGTTAAGCAATCAGAGGTTCCATTCCGTTTAGTGAGAGAGGGAAGTACGCGGGATATACCTGTGCATCAGTTGCTTTTAATTACTGTTTAGACATCTCTGTGAAAGAGATTAGCATTATGTTGCTATTAATAAGTAGTGTTGGGAAAGATGACATGCTCTCCCTGTATCTGTTTTTCTTGCATGGGAGGGGTGGTAGTTTTGAAATTCTGCCAAAAAATGAAAAATTAAAAAAATGGGAGGGTGAGAGTGTAACTGGAATTGCCCATTCGTACACCTGCAGGAAGGAGCTTGGCTTGCACTTCTAAAAAAAGTCCATTTGGTGTAATTGCAGCTGCAGCAGCAGCAGCAACAACAGAAGCCATATACAATAGGAAACAAGAACACAGAGGCTGGTTTCTAGGCAGGTCTCACTTCATAGTATCGCCCTGCTCAAGTGGCATCTGCTGAAAGATCCAGGCGCCACCTGCCCGTATTCCTCCGAGGCTTAGCATTGCCTTTCTTTACAATGTCAGGGCCAAGATCCAGCAATTTATAGGGATGTGTGAATCTGGAAAACAAGAGCTCATTGAGGTTCTCCACATTCCACCTGGCTGGAAGCTCATCCTGATTCCGGCCCGTATTAGATTGCGAGATATATTTTTTTCCTTTTGGCATGAACATTTGTGTGTATCTTTGTGCCCATTTCCCCATATGCACAGATCAATTCTGCTCGTTTTGGAAAGGCATGCATTTTTTTCTCCCCATTAACGAAAGCGTGTTTGTGTGCATTTTTTCAGAAGGACGCGTTGTTTCGTGCACATTTGTCACATGTATGCATTTTCTGAACACATTTCTTTTTACGTCCCATGAATCGCATTGGAAGCGAGTGTGAAGATGGGTGTACCTCCTTCCGGGAGCAGTTGCGGGTCTTTCTGCTGTGGGGCACACTCAGCTTCATCCTGCACTCGCTCCTTTATCGATATACAGTAATACCTTGGATTGCAAGTAACTTGGTTTGAGAGCGTTTTGCAAGACAAGCAAATTTTTAAATATTTATTTAAAATTTTTTGATTTGATATACAAGCGACGTCTTGCAATACAAGTACTGTAGTACGGCTTAAATTAAAAATCTCTGTACAATTTTTTTGGGGGGGAATTTCATTTTGATATAAGAGTGTTTTGGATTACAAGCACGTTTCCGGAACGAATTATGCTCTCAATCCAAGGCATGACTCAATCCAAGGCATGACTGTATATGTCTTGCTCCAATTCCAGCATGGTATTTGTCAGGGGCAGGGGCATTTTTTTTAAGGCATCCAGCATGTCTATCCACTCAACAACTTTATTTTTAAGCCAATCTGATGTGGAGCGGGTTTTTTGTTTTTTTTTTAGGCTTAAAACATTGCTCAGGTCAAGGGAAGGAAGCGGCTTCAGAATCGCCACAGCAACCAGCCAATCGGCATCTTGCCCAGCCAAGGCTTGCTGGATATAGGAAGAAACCAAATTGTCACTAAACTCCATTAGTTTAAATGCTTGTATGCTTGTCCTTCCTCCCTTCCACACACACATCTAGGATGCTTTGCTTTGCCCCAGATGTTGGCTCCTTGTGCTGCCCTGGCAGCTGAATTTTCTTAGGAGTGTTTTGGGGTGGGGGAGGAGGACTGCTTTGAGAAGAGACAGACTCTGAACTCCACCGAGCTTGGGGAATTTGCCACATAGCCCTTTGGATTTTGACCTGTGAATCTATCTTGGTACTCCTCAGGAAGAAGGAGAGCATATATAGTATATATAGTGCACTAACAATGGCCTAAAAACCATCCCTGAGATGCTAAATCTCTTTTTATCTTTGAATCAGGGAGCCCTCTGTGTGTGTATGTGGGGGGGGGGGGGGAGGGAGAATGCAATGCACCCCACATTGCAAAACTGGAACTCTCTTTTTCTTGTGGCTTCAATGAAAGCTCCTATATCTAGCCCTGAAGGGTCATGCATGACAAATTCAATTCATCACAACGTCCTGAAGGACATCACATGTTTCTGCAAGCACCATATCACATGGATATCTTCAGACCTTGCTCACACTTCATGCACAGCAATAAAAACAGTGTCTCAGTCTTTCAGTGATGTGATGTGCCCTCTTCCATAAAACCTTGTGCATTTCACTCTTCCCAGGCTTCTGGTAAACTATGGCTGACAGTCTGCAACAATTCAGAAGAATTATTGCACTCACTTATTGCACTCACTTATGGGAAACTACATTTTCCGTCTTCACCATGATTCTTCAGTTGCCACTTCTCTTTCGCAAAACTGGACTGGGAGGGCAGGTTTTCATTCAGGGAAGCAGGAGATTTGATCCTTTCTTTGACCCCCATTTCCCCTTCTAAATTCCCTATCCCACCCAGTTGCTTTTCCTCCAGCCCAGGTTTGCAAATACCGGTATGTGTTTTATGACAGATACCCAGACCTGCTGAGGGAAAGGTTGACTGGAGGGGAGAAGAGGTGGAGGAGGGAATAATTAAGAGCCTCCTCCCACTTCTCTGGAAATGTTGACCTCCAGATGCTGTTCTGCAGCGTCCGGGCCTTGCTTGAAGACATGCGCCTGAGTAGGGGCAGAACCTGTAGGCTTGTCCTGAGAGTGGACTTCGCTCTCTCCCCATCACTTACCTAACCATGATAAAGGAAGGTGTAATCAGCCATACGGAGTCCAACCAGTCAAATATATGTTACTGTGACCAATTGTCGTGCGTGCAGCTAGTTGATCCCTTGTCTGTAGAACACAGTTTGTCCTTCCAGCTAATTTGCTGACCTTTCCAGGCTTGTCCTGCCAGAACTGCTTGTATTCTTCTATCCGTGTTGCTATTCATTGCATCCTGGACCTCAGAGTCAAATGAGGACAGACTTTGCCAAGCCAGCATTCACATGGTCTCTGAACATATTTACTTGGTAACTAGCCAGAGAGAGAACTGGAAAGCTGGCCTCATGGAACTGGTTTTTTTGAGAACACCCAGTCGAATTCAGTTGTGTGCATGTTTGCTTGCAGATACCCAGCCTTCCCCCAACCTGGTGCCCTCCAGATTTGTTGAACTATAGGTCCCATCATCCTTGAGTTGGCATGGCACCATGCTGGCTAGGCATGATGGAAGTTATAGTGCTACACATCTGGGGGGCACCAGGTTGAGGAAGGCTGATATATTGACCCAAGGTTTAAACCCATTCCAGAGACAATGGATGTGTCCACACAGGAACTTCTATTGTTTCTGCATTAACATCTCACACTAAGTCAGGCTTGCCAATGCTTCCCTTTTAAGGAAGAGACACCAGGTTTGAAGACTCATCTCCTGACTTCACTTCGTCCTACTAACTGTCATGTTCCCCCCTTCAAAGTGTTGATTGCATCTTAGCAGATTGTCTCATACACAACAAGTTCATCCACCCCCTCATCCTCAATGAACCTCTTACCTTCCCACTCACAACAGAATAGCAGCCCAAGGCAGCTGCCATAATTCTCCCTGATGGCAAAGAAAAACTTGAAGAAAATTTATGGATGTGTTCTGAGAAGGCCTAAACTACTTACACCAGTCAATAAACTATTAGCCCCTCGAATCTTAACATGTGCTCATATGATAAAAGGGACTTCTGGTGGCAGAGCAGTACCATAGCTCAGACCCAGAACTAGCACAAGAAAAAGCAAGTATCCTCAGAAAGGCAAGTATCCTCCGGCCTTGGGAAGCTCATAAGGCAGGTTGCCCTGCCTGTCGTCTCTCCCTCTGTCCCAGAGATGTCTCTGTGAGGCCTGCCTGGCGCCAACTCTATTATCTTTTCAGTGCCTGGTTAAGACTGCCCTCTACGTTGAGGCTTTTAATAATTAAATGGCATATGGTGGTGGTAAATTGTTTTTAGCAGTCATGTTTTGTTAACTTGTTTTAGAGATATTTTTAAAATTGGTTTTAAAAATTTCATAATGTTTTACTGTTTATATTTTTAACTGTATTTTATTGTTTGTTTTTCATTATTGTTGTACACCGCCCGGAGAGCTTCAGCTATTGGGCGGTATAGAAAATGAATGAATGAATAGATAGATGATCCTCCTCCTCCTCTCCATTTTATCCTCACAACTACCCTGCTGAATGGCCGCCCTCCTGAAGATAGATAGATAGATAGATAGAGCTGAAGGCAGGCAGCAGGACTACCATCAGGGGTCAGCATCACCGGGTGCATGCCAAGGCCTGCTGAAATTCTAAAGGGTTAACACTCTAAAGGGTAGTTCTCTCTGTTTCAGTATTTTTCGGCTTAGGCCAGGAGCGGCAAACTCATTTGGGGTGGGGTGGGGGAGCCTGATGATGGCAGGGGTGCATGGCCATGCCTTCCACCACCAGGCATGGCCACACCTCCTGACATCATTTAGTCCCAGCCAAAGTGCCAGCTGGAGCTCCTGGACCCAGCTTTGGTGTGCACCCATTTTCCCTGGCTGGGGAAGGCCTGCATGCAATGAAGCCTCCCTGACTGAGGTGCTGGCTGGCTGGGGCATTCTGGTGCCTCACCCAGGGTGGCTTAGCCTGCCCCATCCATTCCCCTATTGGGGAGAAGAGGGACAAGCAAAGCACTTAGCACACTGTGTGACTTTGGGCCAATCATTGACTCTCAGCCTAACCTATTTATTTATTTCATTTTTATACCGCCCAATAGCCAAAGCTCTCTGGGCGGTTTACAGCAATTAACAAGACAGTCCCTGCCCGCAGGCTTACAATCTCAAAAGACACGACAAACAAGGAAAAAGGAATGGGGAGGGAAGAAGGGGGAATATTAATGAATACTCCTGGCAGGGCTGGTGGAATGGCCCTGCGCTCCCCCTCATCTCCCTCCTCCCAGCCTGCTGGAATGGCTGCTGTGGTGGCAGTTGAGGGAGGAGGAGCCGTCATGAGGGAGGCCTTTCAGCAGGGCTGGTGGAATGGCCCTGCGCTCCCTCTCATCTCCCTCTGCACGGCCTGCTGGAATGGCTAGTGGTGGTGACAGTAGAGGGAGGAGGAGTCTTCAGGAGGGCGGCCATTCAGCAGGGTAGTTGTGAGGATAAAATGGAGAGGAGGAGGAGGATCATGTAAGCCGCCTTGGGTTCCTTGCAGGAAAAAAGGCAGGATATGAATATAATCAATCAATCAAGAAAAGAAAAGAAATATACTCATGCACATGTATAAATGCAAATCCAGAAATGATTACTATAAGTTTAACAGAAATGCAACACATCTCACCATAGTGCCAAAGACTGTGACTGGGTGAACTGCGCCTGCCTGCTCACTCAGTCTGCTCTGCTGTCCAGGTGCTGAGTATAGATGGGCAACTTCAAGGCTGCCCCTGCTGGCGCTCCCTCCTTATGGCTCTTGGACGTTAACCCAGACTTGGACTGGGCAGCCTTTCAAACGGAGGACACCTTCAAATAGAGGACTGTCCTCTGCCAGCTCTACAAAATAAATGGCTGTCCTCTGTGAAGTGGGGCACTTGAGGGAGGACACACTGAGGCCATCTTGCTCAAGCCCCCAAACCTGGAGAGAGCAGGGAACTTTCATGGGCTGAAGCCCCTTGGGTCTGGGAGGCACGGAGTGGGTGTGCCACACGAGAACACCGAGCCCACGGAATAAGTGCTTTGCATGCATATGTGCCTTCAGAAGATGGACAGGAGCTGAACTCACCATGTTCACCACGAGCTCCATGGCAGACACACCCTGACATTGGATAACTTGGCATTCCAGTGAGCCAGTGTTCACAGAGCCCCCAAGTGCTGTTCTCTCTGAATGGCCAACATTCTCTGCATTGTGGCAGAGGGCGGTGTTGGTGTTGGACAGTGACTCACGAGGACATCACCACCCTCTGTATCCGAGCAGTTGTTTGTCTGTTTGTGTGTGCACTGTATGTATCCCTTTTGCATTGTTGCCACGTTTGTAACCATGCATTCCCCTCCCCCGCTTTTCTGGTTGGCAACCAGGACTCAAGTTTGTCGAAACAGACCTAGCCTGGGTGTCTTCTTCTCTCTCTCTCTGTCTCTCTCTTCTTACTCATCAGGCTGGAGGTCACCACTTTTTACAAGCACTTCTTGCTGCTGTTCTTCTTCCACTGAGTCACAAAGAAAAAAAGAGGCTTTGCAATTGCCGGTTCCCACCCAGCAACTTCTGGCTCACCACCAAGAAAGCAGGGCGTAGTAGTGTATTAATCCCCCCACCGCTTTAAAGCCAGACTGATTCATAGAAACTTTCCTAAAACACAGTCAAAGGACACCACCCAGTTGCACATCCCAATACACCAGCAGGGGAAACTTATAACACTGCCAGCCAGGGCGCTCCATTCACTGCAGCTCTGCATTCTAAGGCAGCAGGAGTACAAGAAAGCTCCTTCCACAGAAGACCTCTTTCTCCCAGGTAAGGCTGCTTTCCAACATACCTGACTGACTGCAAGTTTCTGTTCTGTGCTTGTGAGCTGCGATTGCTTGCTTTGAGCTAGGAGCCGGCTGTCTTGCCTTTCCTCCACAGCTATGCCTGGGACGTTTCTGAGGGTTTTTGTGCCTGATGTTAAGGCACTTATTTCGCTTGGAAGGTCCTTCCAGCCACATTTCTTGCTGGCATCCCAGGCAGAAGAAGCGATGCCACAGGCAGCGTTTCCTGCAGCAGTGAAAGCCTGCCTGTTGACTTAAGGGAGCAGAAGTGATGGATGAGCAGCCTAGTGATGCAGTGTGACGGCTGCAGAGAGGGGAACTGCCACAACATTCCTTTATCATGATACTCTTGCCTTTACAAACTTCACTCGTGGGTAAAAAGTCAAGGACTCTAATGAAACTTCAGTGGAAGGCAGGGCTGGTGTTTCCAAATGACTGCTGCAACTAAGACCACAATTTGCTCACTCTGGAGCAGCCCATTTGCTTTAGCAGATAAACCATGGAAGAAACAAACAGCTCATGGATTGCTGCACAAATTTGGCGGAGCTCAATATATTGTCCCTGCACCATTCAGTGAGCCCTGTTTTATTAATAGTAGGTCTGGCCTGGCACTGGCCCCCTCCCCAGCCCCCCATAGCCAAGAGAATTTCACTTGAGTTGTGAAGTTGCTTAGGTAGCAAGAATGATGTCAAAGACATTCTTTAAGTTGAAAGAGTGACAATTATTAAGAATTTTTAAAAGGGGGCAGGTGTATTTGAAGCAGGGTGGATCCACATCTATTTGAGTGGCTCAGAGTGCAATCCTATGTACATTTAGACAGAAAAAGTCCTACCACTCACAGCATTCCCCAGCCAGTCCATTCTCCAGCAATTTCTCACTCATGTTTGCTCCCAGGGTGATCCACTGATAGATGGATTTATATGGCTGAAAGTGTTAATTAGTTAATGGCTACAATTAGCATGCTATTTTGAATGTGGATTGCACCATGAACATGAGGAGTTTCACAATGCAGATGGCATTATCGTTGTAAGCAATCTGAGCACACCTCTGGCATGCTCCTGCCAAGTATCACCTGCAGAGAGTGATATTTAATTAATTAATTAATGCTATGAATTGGTTGGCAGGCAGTTAAGCAATTTGAAAGTCCTAATCAGGTGATAGTCCAGAGTAGAGAGCTTCCCTTGGGCTATCTGGCCACTGCTTTGCTTTTCACCTTGGAGGCAGCCACATTCCAATGGTGGATAAAATGAGAAAACACTTCTAGTTCTAGGACTATATTGCAGCCTGATCTACTCAAAAGTAGGTCTCATAGTGTTCAGTGGGGCTTTCTTCTGGGTAGGCATGCATAAGATTGCAACCTTAGACCCATGTGCATGAAAGGCATTTGGTGAATAACAGCAGTATTGCACTTTAAAAGTGTGTTATTGGTGGATAGCAACATATATATCTATATAATCTTTATCTATATACATATATGTGGTGGACATATTTTGTTTGAACAGACTTGCATGCTGCCTGAAGGAATGCAGCTTTCCCTAGGTGTGGTCCATTTCAACATGTTTCCATTAAGGGGAGGGTTCTTTTTCTGCACATACAATAAAGGGAATGAAACTTGATTTCGATAAAGATATGGCTCAGTTTTCCGCTAGGGTAACCTAACTGGCCCTGTTAAGTGTTCCCTTCGGTAGTCCCATCAAAGTATTCTGAATCATCCAGGCCAACCTTGCCCAACCTGGTGCCCTTCAGATGTGTTGGACCAGCCATGCTGGCTATGGAGGGTGGGAGTTGTAGTCCAATACATCTGAAGGGCACCAGGTTGGGGAAGGCTTTTCTAGACTTTGCTTCTAGATCCTGCCAGATAACATGGCAGAGCAGACTTGGTGAGCTAAATGGGCATTTATTTAGCCTTCTGTAATAATGGCCCACAATCTCCTACCTAGCAACATTATTAGGATATGCTTATTCATTTATTCATTTATTTATTATATTTATATCCTGCCTTTTTTCCCTGCAAAGAACCCAAGGCTTATTGTCAAGATCAATGTTGTGATATCTAAGCTATGAATATTTCGCTAAGGCTTGAGATCCCACTGTACTGCCTATGGATTGCACACCAAGTAAAAGCTATGAGATGATGATGATATGATGATGATGATGATGATGATGATTTTAAGAGATAGGAGTGCAGCTCAATGCTCATTGGAGGGATGTGTACAGTTCTGCTCACTACATTGCAAAAAGGATATTGCAAAAAGCTGGAAAAAATGCAGGAAAAAGGCAACCAAAACTTTTAAGGGGCTGCAGCAATTCCCCTATGAATAAGTTATGACATTTGCAGCTTCTTAGCTTAGAAAAAAAAAGGCAAATAAGGGCGACAGGACAGAGGTGCATAAAATTATGCATGGTGTGGAGCAGTGGGTCTCTCATAAGGACAGAACACAGGGGGCATCCAATGAAAGTTAGTGGCGGGAGATTCAGGACAGATAAAAGGAAGCGCTTCACACAGTGCGTAGTTAAACTATGAATTTCACTTCCACAAGATGTCATGATGGCCAGCAGTTTGGAGGGCTTTAAAGGGGGATTAGACAAGTTCATGGAGGATAAGACTATTGATGGCTACTAGTCATGGTAGCGATATAGTACTACCTCCAGTATCAGAGGCAGCGGCGTGCCTCCGCATACCAGATGCTGGGGAACACAGGCAGGAAGGTGCTGTTGCACTCATGTCCTGCTTGTGGGCTTCCCAAAGGGCAGCATCTGGTTAGCCACTGCGAGAACAGAATGCTGAACTAGATTAGCCTTTGGTATGATCCAGCATGGCTCTTCTTATAGTCTTATGTTCCGGTTCCAAGTGCCTGTATGAGAGCATTTTCATGAACGATGCCTTGAAACCTTTCTTGTGCGTGTGTGAGTGATGGGCTAATGTGATTTAAAAAGCAAAGATACATGTTTGAAGAGTGAGTGTGTATTCTAGCCAGGCCAGCGTAGGCCATATGTCTGCATTAGTGTTGTGCGGAATCCAAAAGGCACTTCTGTGGTCATGTGAAAATACCTTTGCTGTTTACCCCCACGCCCCACCCCACGCCTTATTAATTCAAAGTAGTACTAAGAGACAGTCCCACTGGTAGACAAAGAAGGGAGGCGAATGCTTAAGCGCTTCCTTCCCTCCCGTCCCACCACATCCCACCCCACCAGTTTTAAAGCATACCTGGGTGAGTGCCAGAAGATGAACTTTATGGGCAGGAGGAGCTCTCAGGAGCAACAATGGTCTTCCCCCAAAGTTGGATCACGATGCCGCTCCCGTGTGTTAGACACATCATGTGGCTGTGCCCATGATTACAGGGTGGTGCACTGCACGTGCAAGGCCACATGACAGAGGGCTTCCTATGAATACAAGGAGTGTGGCTGGGATGCACAGCCATGCCAGCCAGCATGTTTCAGGTGACTCAGCCTGTAGTGTGTAGGAGGGGGTAGAAAAGTTGGAACTTGCTCAAGGGACCTCACATGACAGGGAGTGGGACCCGTATATCTGATGCCTTGTCTGCTGCTTTAACAACAGCTCTGCTGGATCAGGCTGAGGGGTCCATCTAGCTCAGCATCCAGCTTCCAACAGTGGCTAGGCAGCTCCTTCCAGGAAGCCGACAAGCAGGGAAGGAAGGCAACAGCTTCCTCCTATGGTTTCTCTCCAGCAGCTGGTATTTGAGGTACACTGCCTCTGAACACGGAGGTTCCATTTAGCTGCCATGGCTGATGACCATGGATTTGAACCAGCAGCCATTCACCTTGACCATCAGATCCCACAAACCTCTCTCATATGTCATCAGTACATTTGCCCTATGTTCTCTTAGGAGTTGCTCAACTAAAGGACTACATATTTCCACATTAATTGCTCATGTGTTAAAATAATAACCAGAGGCTTCTCTCCATGTGTCCCTGATGTCAGAGAGGAGACAGGTGGTGGCTGGGGAAAGTGGCACCCCAACTTGTCAGTAGTGGCACCCCAACTCTAGAATACTCTCTCCAGGGTTGCTTATTCGGTGCCTAGTCTGATGAGTTTCAGGCACTATTGGCCAAGAGTATTCTTATTTATTTGCCCAGGCTTTTTCATTGACAAGGCCAAAAAATAATTGCTGCTGTTTTATGGTTATTGTATTTTACTGCTGTTCTGTGTTAGTTTTATTCATAAGGCTGTTATCTATTTTATTGTCACTTTTAACAGATGTTTTATGCAAGCCACCTTGTACATTTATAATGAGAAGCTGTGATTTCTTTTAAGCAAACAACCCTTAAAAAAAAAAAGGCCCTCTATAATTACATGCATTTCATTTCTAGCAGAAATTGTTAATTTATGTTTCAATTCCTGGCATTTCAAAAGAGTAAGAATAGGGCCAAGTCATAACCACCAGCTTTGAAATATGCACAAGTATAGACCTGAGTTAATCTTTGAGCCTTTGACTTGATACCAGTTCTCTCCCTCTCTCTCTGTTGAACACCCTTCTCCAACCTGGTGCCCTCCAGATGTGTTGGATTACAATTCTCAGCATCCCCCAGCTGGGAATTATAGTCCAAGACATCTCAAGGGCACCACGTTGGGGAAGGGTGGTGCAGAGTGTGGTGATTTAGAGCAGGGGTGGGCAGAAGAAAGATCTCCAGATGTTTTGGACTTCAACTCCCAGAAGCCCCTGCCAGCAAGGCCAATGGTCAGCAATGCTGGGAGATAAAGCCCATAACATTTGGAGATCTCCTTTCTGACCACCCTTTCTGACCATCTGGATTTAGAGAATCCAGGATTCCAGATACAGTTGTCCAATACTGAGGTGTGTATTCCTCAGCCAAGCATTTGAGATGGGGCCCCTGGCTTCATCTCCTTCTGCTTTCCAGAGATGATTATCAATATCACAATAAGCAGTGGCATAGGGAGAACCAAGAGCATGCTGTGCAATTTGGGGAGTTATGCCTCTTCACCACCCATTTCTTGGCTTTGCCTGACAGCTGGGCAGAGCTTGTTTGATTATTGTCTTGACCATAGGTCATCATAACATACCCATAAGAAAAATACATAGAAATAATTTTGTACATACTCAAATACATCGTCATAAAAAGCCAAATATCTCAGACATCAGGAAACATTATAATTATCCTGAAACGAATCACCTAAAATGTTCTCCATGAAGAGGCATGTTAACCCCTTTCAAGGGGATTTTGAAGCATGTACATTCAGCGCATGGAAAGCAAACATGGGATCACACTGCTGTCCCCACTTCGGACCTACACATATTGATCAGCTGCATTGCACAGAGCCTACTTGTATATGTGTAGGCTCTCTCCATGCTAGGGGTGTGCTGACACTGGGAAGTCCGGCTCATTTAAATTCAATGGACTTCCTGCCTGCTTCTGATCCGATGATCTGAAATGGGCCAAGTTGGGGGGGTTTCCGTGGACCTCCATCTCTAATACTGGCCACAGTTTGCATATTTTTTAAAAAAATGCTACAGAAATTTGTGCAAATGCATAAAGTTGCATTTGTGCAACTTTATGCAATTTGTGTAACTTCACGCAACTTGCGTATATCATGGTATTTTGCATGTTTTGCATAAATTGGTACCTCAAAAGCATGTTGATCTAGTGTGATTTTCATCAAATCGGCCAATTTGCACAAATGACACTAGATCCACATGCTTTTGAGGTACCAATTTATGCAAAAGTCAAAACATGCAAAATACCATGATATACGCAAGTTGCGTGAAGTTACACAAATTGCATAAATTTGCGCAAACTTCCTTAGTGTTTTTTAAAGAAATGCACAGACTGCGGGCTGTCTTAGAGATGGAAGTCCGCGAACTGGCTCGACTCTCATCACAGTGAGTTGGCGCCAGCTCAGGGCTGGCAAACCCGAATCTGGGGGCCAAATCATGCAGATCTGTTGGATTTTCACCCCCCTGTTGGATTCCTCACACATCCCTACTCCATGCAGTAGGGGATCTTGCGTCTTGCAGTGTGCCAGATTGCGCATCCTGAGCAGACATGCATGCACACTGTTTATGTACGGGAGCTGATCAGTGGGTGAAGAAGACTGGAGGGGTGGACTGCAGGTGCAGTCCTGCTTCCCTGTTCTGCTTTGACAGGAAAGGGTTAAGTAAGGGAACGATAGCAACCCTCTCTCGAAAATTTCAGAGAAATGCTTTTCCCGCCTCCCATGATTTTTCAGAAGGGTTGAATTTTGCACCCGACCCACCCAATAAATCGTAAAAAAGAAGGATACATTTTCAAATGTTTGGCTCATCTCTTGAACGTACACACTCTAAACTTGTCTGAAAGGGGCGTTAGTCTTCCTATCGCTAAGGCAAAAGATGCCATTCACAGAACTCTCCACATTTGCAAATAAAAAGAGAGGAGATGGGCCATGCTGTGCCTTTGTCTATGATATGGGTGCTTTGAGAATCTCACATTCCCAGCTGGCCACACCTTATTCCCTCCTCCTTCCAACCAAGCCCTCCTTATTACACTTGGGAGGCCTCCCTGGTGATTATGTGGGTTGTGTGTGGACACACCTCTTGATAAAAGAGAACAGAGTGCATGTACATTCTTTCCATCTTACAGATTCAGGTCAGAGTCTGTTTGAGAGATCTGTTATAACAGAAAGGTTGGAGTCCATTGGTGCGGATGTGATGTCAATGGACTGTGGTCCTTTAAAGGAGAGGGGAAAGGGAGATGGAATCACCGCAAATGGAATGGAGACCAAAGAGCAAAGGACGCAAGTGCCCAGGGCAGGAAAACACTAACAATTCCAGGATTTGCAGAAGCAGAACTGGCTCATTTCCGATTGCGCATGCTACGGAAGTAGTTATTACTAATGCAGGCTCCTATTGCAGATTACTTCATGTGCATTAGTTAACCCTAAACCCCCTGACCCTCTTGTACATCACAGTTCAGTCTTTTGCATTCATAATTCCACCCCAACCCCATGTTTTCAATATATATTTAGGGTAGAATGAGAATTTTAATAATCTAAATTATTAAACCGCCCAGAGAGCTTCGGCTATTGGGCTGTATAGAGATGATGATGATGATGATGATGATGATGATGATGATGATGATGAATGGAAGCAGGAGGTGATAGTTACCCTGGATAAAATTAGGAATGTAGGAAGCTGTCTTCTACTGAGTCAGACCCATGGTCTATCTACTTCAGTATTTCCCTGACTGGCAGTGGCTCTCCAGGGTTTTAGATAGGAGTTATTCCAGTTCTAACTAGAGATGCACAGATTGAACCTGGCACTTTCTGTGTGCAGAGCAAGTGCCCTGCCACTGAGCCAGGGCTCCTCCTCAAGGATGCAAGGTACATACTTGCAAAGTACACTGTTGTGATCCTCTGTATGTGATGCTGAACCAGATACCCAAGTGAAATACTTTTAGGCAAACCATTATGGCAGCTCTCACTCCAGCTTTGATTTTTGCAGGCAACAGTTGCAGGGTTTCCAACAGGCTTCTTCAGCTGCTTGTTCTTCAGCAGCTAGCAGGAGAAGCTTTCAGCACATGGCTAGAAATGCTGTCACCTGCTAATTGCTGCAGATCAAGTCACGCTTAAAACAGACTTGGCTGCAGGCAGTGAAGACAAATTACTTCAAAGCAACCAACTAGCAAACTTTGGGGTCGTCCCCCCCCCCCCAATTGAAACTTATTTTTCTTTCAGGCTCTTGACTAACATAGGTGTATGTGGGAAAAGACAGGCAAGTAAATATTTTTGAGGACTAGTAACTTTTGTAGACTTATTTGAAAGGCTGTCTTAAAGACAGGGCGGGGCTGGTTGAAAAGTTGGTAAACTGAAGCAGTAGCCACATATGTGCACCCAGATGGCAAATTCCTGTGTTTTGCTTATGTTATTTTCAGTAACCACTACAACAACTCTGTAACGTAGGCCAGTGTTACAATTCTTGCATTACACGCCTAGAGGAACTGAGAGAGAGAGTGGCTTCACATTTACCCATGTGAATTCATGGCTGAGGTAAAATTTGAAAACAGGACTTCCAGTTCAAATAAATGTTCTACCTGCTTTCCCACTCCCTCCCTTGAATTTCAGGAGCTTTTCGTATGTCACAATCCTAAGGGCACAATCCTATGCATGTTTAGACAGAAAAAAAAAGTCCTACAACTCTCAGCGTGCCACAGCCAGCCATGCTAGATGGGGCATGCTGGGAGTTCTAGGACTCTTTCTTGTCTAAACATGCATAGGATTGCACCCTTAGTGTATAATTATGAGCCATTTTAAGAACAGCAATGCAGAACTCTCCAGGAGCCTCTGCTAATGTGGCACATGTGAGCGGCACATAAACCCCTTCCTGAGGCGTCAAGATGTTGCAGGGAGAGACAGACACGTCATGATTTTAAAGTGCGTTGACTAGGCTGGGGGAAAGACCTCTGCGTGGCTTCCATGTCCCCTGAAGATTTCCCTTTTCGCCGTTCCCTGCTCCCGCCCCTTCCCTGAATGTCTGTAGTAGAAGCGGGTGGGTGCAAGGAGATACAGTCTTTTCCTCCAGTGGTTGTTCTTGGCTACCTTCCAGGCCTCAGGCACCTGTCTCTGCCCCTCCCTGGAGTCGCAGAGTTTCTGTTGAGCCTCTCGCAGGGTGTCACGCTCCGGGGCTGCCTCTTTTGGAGCAAATGCCAGTCGCTCGGCACTGGCCTTCGCAGCCGAGAGCGTCACCCACTCTCCGAATGAATCATAGCAGTCAGTGCTGGGGAACCAAGGCATACCTCGTGTTTTCCGTTCCTCCCCTCACCACAAGCTCGAGCAAAGTGATTCCCTCCAGAATGTTTTTCAGAGTGTTGCCAAGTCCTGTCAGGCCAGTCTTGCTCAATGGGTATTTCCACTGCTTCCCCTGGGAGATTGTTCCATTTCTTCATGGGCTTCCCTTCTACGAAACCACTCCCCATAACCAGCCGACACATGTTTGGCTGGCTTCGCTCCACTTCCTGTTACTGCTTGTGGGGCAGTTAGCAGATCGCTGCCTCCCCCTCTCTGCCCCCCCCCAGCCATTGTATGCACATGCCAAGTGCATATTTGAATCCTTTAATTACCACTCCTAAACTGAAAAGCCCCAAAGCGTTTGCGTACAAACACAATCCAGACACACATCCGAGAGATCTCCCTGTTGAAAGAACCGACTTGCCTTGCCAAGTCAA
Organism: Shinisaurus crocodilurus; assembly: GCA_021292165.1. Lineage (NCBI taxonomy): Eukaryota > Metazoa > Chordata > Lepidosauria > Squamata > Shinisauridae > Shinisaurus > Shinisaurus crocodilurus. Next base: position 249,541,038 of record CM037879.1, read on the forward strand.
GTTAAAGTGTTAAGGACAGAGTGTACTGCCTTAGAGTTATTGCTGCCTGCCTGCAGTAGCACATCGGAGGCACTGGAGGCGGGAACGGAAAAATAAGAGGATCAGACAGAGGAGATGACTCCATGTGGTATTGATTTGGCTTTGTTGTAGTCTGTCTTTTTAAACCAATACCCATGTAAACAACACGGTTGTGCTGGTGGGAATGGGTACACCCCCAAAGTCCTCATGATTGCTGCATCCTTTCGAACAAATGAGTCAGTGCATGGTGATACCCTGGCCTAGGTCATCCTAGGATGCTGAATTTCTCTGTCGTATTATATCCTAGACTGGACTCGCAATGGAACTCAGTTACTTCCTGTGCAAGGAAGGAAGAGCAGAATGTGACTTCACTTATGTCACAGGAAGCTGACTTATACAAGGTCCAGCAACTATATGTCCATCTAGCCCATAATTGTTTACTCTGACTGGTTGTGTGGTTCTCCAGGATCTGAGGCAGAAATGGGCCTGTTCCATCATTCCATCACCTGCTACCTCAGTGTTCTCCAACCTTGGGTCCCCAGATGTTTTTGGCCTATAACTCCCAGGATGCCCCAGACAGCTATGCTGGCTGGGGCATGCTGGGAGTTGTAGGCCAAAAACATCTGGGGACCCAAGGTTGGAGAGCCTTGTGCTACCTGATTGTTCTAACTGGAGATGCCGGGGATTGACCTTGGGACCTTCTGCGTGCAAATCAGGTGCTCTGCCACTGAGCTACCGCCCCTCCCCTTCCCTCACACCAGGAAGAGAGTATGCTGACGTAAGTGTACATGCCACTGGAGCAAAGCACTAAAAGCAGCAGAAAACCCGCCACCGCTCCCGCGTTGAGTCATTGGAGCCTGCCCTAGTACCAAAGCAGCTCAGCCTCCAAAGGGTGTTTTTTTCCCAGGACATGGTGAGAAGAGAGAGGCCAGAATATGCACTCGCCTCTTGGCTTCCTCGTTTCAGCAGGTGGTTGGCAGTGTGGGCATAAATGATCCAAGAATCCCAAAAGCGGTTGTACTGATTTTGAGATGAACGACGACATATATTTCGTTGAGGGAGGCACACTGGTATTTGGCATGTCACAAATCTTACCATGTATTTGCTCTAGGGTTTGATTCATCACTTTAATTTCTAACTGTCCTAGCCCTTGATTTAAGTCACTCTTTGCTCTATTACTCATCCTTTTGAAACCGAGCTAGCTGGCAGTTGCCATGTTGATGAGGGAGGGACCAGCCATTACCAGGGGAAGGCTATTGCCTGGCCCTTTCTCCGAGGCGTGTGCCTGTTACTCCCATCTCCCTCTAGATTATGCACTATAAAACAACAACAAAACCTAGAGGCTTACAGAGCTAACATGCTTCAGCATCTGCACAAACACACACACACACACCTCCTCTGCCCCTCCAGCTACTCAATCAATGGACAATCTCCCCCTCCCAGGTCCTGATGGACACACTGACTGGGTTCGCATGACACGGCAACCCATCATGGGTTGTTACCCACGATGGGTTATCGTGTTGCGTGAATCCGAACGATTACCTTAGTGTGTGGTTTGTTTGAGGGCAACAAGCCACCCTGACAACCCATGGGTCACTCTAGGGGTTGTTGTACCCATGACGGGTTCTCATGTTGTCTGAACCCGGGCGACTGACCCCATCATGGGTAAAGGGAATTGGCTATCGACTCACTTGGCAACGGCAGCAAAAACCTCATGCCACTCTTGCCAAGTGAGCCCTGGCGCCCACCAGTGCCAGCTGTCCCCCAAATGCCCAAGCAGCACTTGGGGGCAGCTGGCACTGCTGGTTTCCCCCTCCATGCTGCAATCGCTAGCTGTTTCTCTATGAGTGAGATCTTGTGAGGGAGGGTTTTGGTGAACCATGTCGAGGGGAGGCTCTTCATTCCTCTTCTGCATTCTTGCCCCTGCTAGTGTTCTCCTCTGACCCCTCGGTCTGATTGCAGTCCTCTAGCCTGACCACCTGCATAACATGAATGGCCTCATTGTCCCAGGGCCTCACCGTTTCAGCATGCCAAACCCAGGCTACAGACTCTGTCCTTCTCGCTTGACAGGACAGAAGGAACTGGGTCTGAGGCGTTCTTTTTCTTTTTGTTATTCTTTGTTCAGAGGCATGGAAAAAAATCTGTCTCTTGGAGTGGGGTGAGGCCACAAGGAAATAGCAAAGGCAAGTGTTGCTCATGTGCACTGTGTGCGTATTTGTCATTCTCCTGTCTCAGTGCAGGTGGAGTTGAACATTATCAAGCCTTTACTAGATTGCGGTTCTCGAGCAAATCAGCAAATCCTGATGTTTCCAGGATTTCCCCTTTGTACATACATCGTCCCAACACAAATTAAATGCCAGGAATCTATGTTTTAGTGAACACTGCCTGTCCTTCCTTCCTTCCTTCCTTCCTTCCTTCCTTCCACTTTGAGACTAAGGGCTTCTCTACGTGAGGCTTTTAACCTGCCATTTTACCAAAGCTGCTTCTTCTTTTTTCCAGGGTTTTCTTTCTCTCCCTTTCTATAGGTTCTATTACGCAACCACAAGGTGGCACTGTGGTATAGTGGAATTGTGAAAATACATGAGCTTCTCATTGCGGTTCATTCTGCCATTTTCAGAGAATACTACACTTTCCTCTCTCTAAAAAAAAAAGTCACTGAAATGCTTGGAAAGTATGGGAGAGGCCCTGGAGGAAGATGATGCCATCTAAAGCACCCGCAAACTACTGTGCACAAGGAATCACGAATGCCCAATAAAAGCCCAGTGTAGAGAAGCCCTAAGATATGACGCATTTACAACAGGGGTGGAGAGCCTGATGCCTGGAGACCAAATCTGGCCCACCTGGGGTCCTAACCCAGCCCTCCTGGGGTCCCCATATGGCCATGACCCCTTCCCCTTTCTCTACCCCTTTCCCCACCAACCACCAATTGTTCCGTGGTTTCCTGGCTTTTGTACGTTTCCCCCTCATTCTTAAAGGTTGAAATGCCTTTCCTAAGGTTTAGTTACTAGCCTTAAGCTAAAATACGCTGGTATATTTTGTAGGTTTGGCTCCAACCCATTTGCCTTTGGCCCCGCCCATCACTGGAATGCAGCCCCTGAGAGCTTGTCCAACATGAAATTTGGCCCTCAGGCTAAAAGAGCTTCAACATCCATGATTTAGAAGGATCTCACAGGACTTTAGCTGACAGTCGGATAGGAAGAGTGTAACAAAGCACACATTTATTTAGTGCCAGCAGTGTGTGTATCATGGTCAAGAAGTTCTGATTCAAGTGGAAGAGATCAGAACTGGACCTGACTGGATAGAATCACCAGGAAGGGATAATGTGTCCTAGGGCTGAATCTAAGCTTACCCAGAATGTCAGTGTCTTCAGCGTAACTTCAAGAAACATTCTGGTAGACAGGCAAACCCGGGAAAGGTGAGGCATCTGTCCTCTGAGTTAGAGAAACATCAATCATTACATTTTCTCTGATCCATCCTTTCTCGGCATCTGGATCACCTGAACATGGCAAACCAGTGATCAGTCACGACTTCAAAACCTTTGAATTTCCATGCAAAACCAGAAGCATTTTGTCAAAAACTCTTTATTAGAAAACAGACAGCTGTATGCAAACCAACAAATGGAAAAGGTATAGTTACTTGCCACAGATTGCCGAAGGCTACATTGTTGAAATGTAGAGGAATAAAAAATTCTTGAATAACAATGGCAATCAAAAATCAGCCAAGCAAGTCATAGCAATTCCATCAGTCACATACAGGAAAACCAAGATAGCCATAATATAGTTTTACACTGTTGGGGTATTAGACAAAAGGCAAAGACATTTCCCTAGGATGCAATTCTATATCCTTGGAGTAAGCTCCATTGAACTCAATGGGATTTCCTTCTCAGTAGACATGTACAGGATTCCACAGTGCTTCTTTTTAGAAGGAAACAAATGCTGCAGGGCCTTCACAGAACCAATCCTGATGGTTTGGGATATCGAATCAAATTTCCTATAGAAAATGAGCTTAATCAAACATGGCAGAACCATAATAAAATATACATCTCCCTTCAAGGTGCTGTCAGGGTTCACAGATCAGAGGGTGGGGCTTAAGTCATAACTGTTGAGGAACACATCCAAGAATTACGTAAATCAATGACCTCCTTCGCCAAGAAGAACCATTTTGAGATGTGGCGTATCTCTTTACACTTTCTGGACAGGGTGGATGGAGTTGGGCAGCAGAATATAACATTTGCATGAGACAAGGATTTGGTTTGCAATTAGAGGGGCTCTCTTGGCTATGGATGGTGAATTGAAAATGCAGGAACACTTTTGTAGGGCAATTTCATGGGTAGCAAGATTAATATTACCATCACTGCAGGAACAATAATATTATTCTCTTGTGACAGTGTACAAAGTCTTGTGTGGAATGCAGAGGCTTTGTATGGCGGGCTTCACAATGGAGGGAATAAAGGTGAAGGAGGAAAATAAGGCCCAAATGAAGCAGCAGCAAGGATGGGGCATTGACTGGGGAGTGGTAACGGGCAGTCAGACACAGCAGTGCAGGAAAAGCAAGGCTAGTGCACCATAGGAAGTGCTTCATAGCTTTGAGGAAGCATTCAGTGAGCATAGCCTTGTCTGGGCCAGAGTGTGACCAAGCAAGTCATTTCCACCTCTAGTTGAGGGTGTAATTCTGAGCAATCCTGTTGATTACTTGCTGATCCTGGTGGAGGAGAAGTGTGGAGGGGGTTGTAAAGTTTGACAGACCCAATAAAAAATGGGGAAAGTCATATCATCTTGTTCCAAAAAAGGCCTAATAATTTTTAAAAGCTGGTCTCTCAGGCATGCAGGACTGCAATTAGATGTAGAGGAGTGAGTGAGGAAGGCAGAATGAATGAGTAACACATGTAACTCTGCAAAGCCCTGTGGTTAAGATTTCCACAAAACACATTGTTAAAGGAAAGCTATGCTATGATATATTGTATGATCACCACCCCCCTATTTCTAATCTGCTGGCTGCTGCGCAGTTTCTTCCTGATCAGTGACAGGGTCGGTTGACAACATAATACTGCTACTGCTACTACTAATGAGTTAAACGACCTTGCTTGGACCACATCAATGGATTAGACATGGGGCAGGCAGAATGTAGATCAGCACCTACTTGTAGATATCTGGGTGATTTGCAGCCGGAAGCTGCCTTCTTCCAAGTCAGACTATTGGTCCATCCATCTAGGCCAATATTGTCTGCACAGAGTGGCAGTGCCTCTCCAAGGTTTCTGGTGGGGGACTTTCCCAGCCCTGCCTGGGACCTGCAACGAGGGACACATGTACTCCGCCACTGAGTAGACCACCAAGGGTTTCTGACTCCCAATTGTTTAACAATGGGAACAATACAAAGGCTACAGCTCTAGGCACAGTTGCTTGCCTGATTTATGAATGCTTCTAAAACTCTTGCATCCCAGGGGGCTTCCGGATGAGGCCTTTTATCTTGCACTGCCTCAAACTTGGACTTTTATGGGGCCCCAGAAGATCTCGTCTTCCATTTTTAACACTCCTGTGTTTTCCCACTGCAGCTTCCATCTTTTTCCTACCAGAAAATATCTGTTAAGGAGGAAAAAGTGGAATAACTGCGGAAAGCCTTTTGATTGTAGCCCTAGGAACCACCTGTCTGAAAGCACCCTCGGTGTTTCCCAGCTATGGGACTTTATGCTTAAGAGTACTGACATAACTTGCTGTTCCCTAAAACTGCAAGTAAAAAATACAAAACAAAAACCCTCTGCCATGGCTGACTTTGTGCGAATTGTTTATCTCTGTGCCTTAGTGTTTCTCACCTGTAAATATTAGTATTTTTTAAAAGTAATCAATTAGTATTGATTAAAGGTAATCAATTTAGTATTCATTGATTACCTTTCACCAGGTCTTTGTGCAGTCCCGCTGGGCAGTTTTAGAGTTTTGTGTTATGAATCCCTTATCTGCAGTAACGTGGATGTAGGCATGCACTTGTCCATGCAGGTTATCCCAGTGCAAGGCTTATAGGACGCAGTTGGTAATTGGTTCCACCCAGCAAGCCACCAATGTGCATTTCGGTCGATCAACCCAGCCACTGTTTTGCACCATAGTCCAGCAGGTGGACCTCAGCAGGCTGTGAAAAACAAAATATACTTAGATATCCTTAGCCTGAAGTCTGCCCACCCCTACACTGGGCAACCCACAAAGTGCTGGGGTGAAATAAAAGCAAGCCTTGGGTGCTTAAAATGTGGTATTGATGCCTAGACGTTCAGTCCTGGCACTTAGGAACTGGGAACTTTTTGTTCATCCCTGATCTGTTCATAAGTATGAACTGTTGATCAATGTATTGCTGGTAAGTGAGATGAAATGCTAGTGCTTTTTAAGTGGTTGGCATTCTGTGAGGTGGAACAACGGAAAAGGGCTGAGTGTTAGGCCTTTATTTTTTCAGTGATTCCCAAATAATTTGTATAGAATATGCGACTCACATGGGAGAGTTGCCAAGGTTGTAACAGAGGCAATATGTGGGGTATCTGGAGCATATATGGGGTATCTGGAGCATATATGGGGTATTTGGCTGGCCAGACCGGGGCAGGGGGAGGGAGAAGGGCTCAGTTCTCAGTGGGTCCCATTTGAGATCTATGAGACTAAGTGGCTGCAAACTGGGACACAGTTGGGGGATCAGAGGCTGAGGCCAGCCTTATTTCCTACCCCAGCGGTGACTCCATGTGCATTTCTTTATTTCTACTATCTAAGAGAACAGCTGGCAACTTCTATGGGGGAAAGCAGGAAACTGCACCTGTGGGCACCTGTGGAAAAGGGGCAAAAACTGCTCCTATGACAGGATTGTCCTGACAGCAATCCCACAAAGTGCACCTAAGGGGCTCAATGCATTCTGAGAATGTGGCTCATGCTGGCTCAGCTTGTCTGAGCGTGGAAAGCTAAGCAGGGTCAGGCCTGGTTATTACTTGGATGCGAGACCCTCCTCTAGTGTCCTGCATTGAGCAGGGGGTTGGACTCGATGGCCTTGTAGGCCCCTTCCAACTCTATGATCCTGTGTCCTCTATATAACTCTATATGGCAGCACCCATGTTGATCCTCTGCCTGCTGGGGCTTCCCTACATGAGGCATTTATTGTGCACTCATCATTCCCTATTCACAATTGTTTATGGGTTCTTTAGACAACATCATGACCTTCCAGTTTTTCTTCTGTATCGAAAGAACAGTTTTGGTGAGTTTTTTAGAGCAGGGAAAATGCGGCATTTAATTGTGAATGTGAAAGAAAGCACTTTCTTCACTTGTGTATTTGTGCTATTCCACTATATCACAGTTCTACCAAGAGCTTGTGTAGCCGAAAAGCAGGAAAGGAAACACTCATCATGTAGTGCTTGGATTTCAGTTCTGTGTCAAAACGGAAAGTAGATACAGCAGATTAGCAGCCTTGTGTAGAAAAGCTCTGGGTGTGATGTGGACAGCGTAGTCTACGTCATCTCTCACACGATGTAGTCCGAGGGTTATTCAGCAGTTGCCATGACCATGTACTTTTGGGGGTTGGAGGGAATCTTCACCACTTCTTCCAGTTCAGTGCTAACACACCCTCTCGTGTTCAGGGAGCGCATGGGCAAGCAGGCCCTGAGTTTAGAAAATATCCTGGAAGAACACGGCAGCTGCCCACTGCTTCTCTTGCACTGCTGCAGCAGCAGCAGCAGCAGCAGCAGCAAGAATGATGGGCAACGTGATCCTATGAGGCTGCCCATAACCCTCGGAGGATTATGGGCATCCTATTGAGGGTGGGAAGAGCGTGGCAGATTGATAGGACATCCGCCATGCTCCCCTCTCCCTCAAAAACATCTGGACAGTCAATTTTGGCCATCTAGATGTTTTTCCTCTCCTCGTGATGAGGAGAGGCTGAGACACTGCCTGGATTCCTCCCCTCCCTGCCCCCAGGAACACCCACCCACACACACAGGGTAATTGAACATGGTCTTCCATGCTCAGTTCCCTGCCAATGTGGAAAGAAGCACGCTGGCTACGGGGTGGGGTGGGGTGGGCGCCCCGCAGTGCTGCAACCTTGGAAGGGATTTCCGTGGTCACAGCATCTTCTATGCCCAATCCTATGGCCCCTCAGACAAAGCCAGAGGGACATAGGTTGTGCCCTAAGAGCACAATCCTATGCATGTTTAGACAGAAGAAAGGCCTACAACTCTCGGCATGCCCCAGCCAGCCATGCTGGCTGGGGCATGCTGTGACTTGTAGGCCTTTCTGCTGTCTAAACATGCATAGGATTGCACCTTAAGATGCCAAGCTTTTCCCCCTTCCAAACAAAAATAGTCAGCACCGCTGAGAACTTCCACAGTTATTCAGAACTTGTTGCACATGGACGGGAAAGAATGGGAAAATGAATCAAGTTAATTACAAATAAATGGCGACTTTCTTCGGAAATGTACTGAGTCAAGCTCATTGTATTAAAAAATGATTGGGCGGGTCCCATGTTTCAAAGCAGGGTTTGTTCTTGTGCAGGAACTGCTACAGTGACATCATTGATCCATCTCCTCCAACAACGGGCTTTCCTAAATGTCATGGTGCCCGGCCTGACAATAATCTAGCACGTAGCCGTGGGGATGCCAGCTTTAACTCTGGGTACTGAGGGCCAATTCATACCAATTCAGGCTACGAGTGAGGAGGCTGCATGCTTGAATGCAGAGGGAGGGAGGGAGGGAGGGAGAGAGAGAGAGAGAGCTAGCATACCAGAATGCTGCAGCAAGGATCCTGATGGGTGCTTGCTCTTAGGACCATATTAAACCTATCCTGGAATGTCTGTTCTGGTTGCCAGTTTGTTTCCAGGCACAATTCAAAGTGTTGGCAATTACTTTTAAAACCTTAAATGGATTAAGTCCAGGATACCTGAAGGACCACCTAATCCCATATTAGCCTGCATCCTCATAAAGATCAAGTGGAGATGTCCTGCTTTGTGTCCCACTGATGATGGGGGCATGTTTGGTTGGGACAAGAGATAGGACCCTCTTGGTGGCTGCACCAATACTGTGGAACACCTTGCCCCATGAAACCCTTGTCTTCCACCAGCCAGAGAAGTCAATTTATTCTGGCAGGCTATTGCCATGCCGGGTTAACGTTTTTATCTAAATGATAAAAAATGATGTGTTTTTATCTGCCTTGAGTGTCCCTGATTATGTTTTATTTTTATTTTATTTTTTACTTTTTCTCACAAGAAAGCTATGGAAGTCTGACCTCCACTTTATAGACAGGGACTGAGGCACCAAAAACATTATATGATCTTAGGTTATCATGGAAATACTTAGCAGACCCAGAATGAAGGCTCCATCCCCTGTGCCTTATAATAACACCAACATTCCTGAACCACCCTTTCAGTCATGCATTGCCAAACAAATTCCACTACCAAATCATATCCAGTCCCTTGTATACTGTAGTCTACAGCAAGGCTGGGGAACTTGTGGCTCTCCAGATGTTGTTGGACCCCCGTTCCAATCAGCCCTAAGTCTGGGTGAAGCTGAGGGATAATGGGATAGTAGTTCATCAACATCTGGGGGGCCATAGGTGCCCCACCTCCTGGTCTACTGCAAACTTCCCAACCTGGTGCCCTCAAGGTGTGTTTGACTACTGACCGGGGCTGATTACAAGAAGCACATGACTCCCATGTTACAACAACTTCATTGGCTACTGGTCCATTTCCAGGCACCATTCAAAGGGCTGGTTATGGCCTAGAAAGCTCAACACGACTTGGGAGCAGGTTAGCTGACTGTATTCTCCAATCTGAGCCTGCCCAGGTGTTAAGGTCTTTGAGGATGGCTCTCCTTTCTGGCCTGCCAACATCAGAAGTGGGAACTCGAGACAGAGCCTTCTCAGTGACTGCTCTGTAACAGGCTCTGGAACTCCTTGTCAAGGGAAGTCCATCTAGACCCTTCTGTCAAGATCTTCCACCAGCAGGCAAAGGCATACATATTCAGACAGGTTTCCTTTGGCCTCATCAGCTGATACGTTATAGCCTTTGTAAATATGCTGTCATTGATTTAGCTTATTTTTATTGGTATTATTGATGCATTATATTGGCCTTGTTTTTATGGGGTTTTTTTAAATGGTTATTTTGAATTTTGTTTTTTATTTCATTGCTGTTTGCTGCCGTAAGCACCAGTTTTGGTGGGAAGGGGGGGGGGGACATACATTTAACAAAAAAATAATAAATGTCTTCCTCAGTCCCAGAATTGTGGACCAAACTACATGTAATACGGGAGACCCACAATTGGAACTAGTGATGCAATTATCTTCTAAATATAGCAGCAGGGACTGCATTCTGGATCAGGGCCATGACAGAAAAGAAGGAGTTCTAACAGCCATGATCGAAATTGCTGCCTGTATGTTTTCCACTCCACAACTAATAGCAACTCTGGAGGGTGGGATTGGATCGATCGGGGCCATGATATGGGGAAAAGGTTAGACATTAACCTGTACTGTAGCCCTGACCCAAATTGCCCCATCCCATATCTGTTTTTAGAATTAAAAAACTGCATCAGGAGAGCCAATCATGGATCCTCCATGTAACATCCAGGTAGGCCCTGAGTTAAAGAATATTTGGAGTAGAATGAGGATTTGTGGAAAGCAAAATTCCTTTCTTGACTCTGACATATACCCTATTGCCTGGAACATGATACTAAAAAAATCAAGTACTGGTGTGTGGTGTAAGGATTAGACCAGGGCTCTCCAACCTTGGGTCCCCAGATGTTTTTGGCCTACAACTCCCAGCATGCCCCAGCCAGCATAGCTGGCTGGGGCATGCTGGGAGTTGTAGGCCAAAAACATCTGGGGACCCAAGGTTGGAGAGCCCTGGATTAGAAGACTGGGAAGACTGGGATTCAAATTCCCAATTACTGTGACGCTCACTGGGTGACCTTGGGCCAGACACTAACTCTCAGTCTACCTTGTGGGGTTGTTGTGAGAATAAAATGGGGTGGAGAAGAGCATTGTGTCACTCCCCTGAGCATCTTAGATCATGGATGGAGAACTGTTTCCCTGTTTGGGTCTGCATTACCTTGGTCAAAACCTGTCGGGGTCCACATTCCAGCAGTAGATGAGGACAGAGGCAATGTGGGCAGAGTTTGAAAAATGGCTGAGGTTTGAAATGAGGCCGAGTTCTGCATGAAACTAGGCCAAGGTCCATAAGTGGGTCCCAATTTCCCCACACTTGCCTTAGACTGAGGAAGGGTAGGAGAAAAATATAACAAATAAAGTGTATCTTTCTTTTCTTTTCTTTTCAAGAAAACTTTGCATAGCCAAACACCTTTTAAGAGGTTATAAACTTATTCTTTCCAACACACCCATGATTTTTCTACAAGCCTGCTTTTAATTTCCTGAAAAACTAGTTACGGTACTTATAATAGTACCTCACTAGCATCTCAGAATAATTAAATGAAATTTGCTAGCATTTGCAGTGGTGTGTCCCTTTATGTTGTTGTCATGAGTTTAAAACAAGTGCCTTTAGCTGCCTGCACGTACACGGTTTATTTCTAAGCAATGTTCTTAGATTCAGCACTGCTTTTTAAAAAAATATTCTCCTATATGTGTTTCTTCCCCAACAGACTTCTCTGCATTTGAGGCACCACTGCAGCGAGGAGCCAAGATGTTGGTACTACTGGCTGGTATTTTTGTGGTCCACATTGCCACTGTGGTCATGCTCTTTGTCTCCACCATTGCTAATGTAAGTAACAGGACCCTTCCAAGGTGACCTTTCCAGGATATTGTTGACAGGACTTTTTGATCTCCTCCAGTTATAGACCAAGGGAATGAAAACACCAATTTTCTGCCCAAAATTAATTCTTTGCAAACACACACAAGGGCCAGCTTATCAGTAATGCTGTTATGCTGATCTACTTCCACAAGACAAATCACCTCCAGAAAAAAGAAATACCAGAAAACTTTTCAGGTCTATTTATATGGCTTAAGGTGCCTCACTTTGTATTCCTGGCTGTTGAAACCTATCACACAAGTAAAAACACCCGGACACACCCTACTCAGAAACCAGTCGAGTGAGGGGAATGAGCTCATAATACTTTGGAAACGCTTTACCATCCCACCTGCCAGACCGTCTGCTACATAATTATAAGGTCTTTTCCTACTCATCTGTTTCTGGAATCATAAAATATTCTTGTGAACTATTTGGGCAAAGCCAAGTACAAGAGGAAGGCAGGGGTGTTATTTAACATGGTCTTGAACCTGGACTGATCCCTCCCTGTCCAAACCTGAGCACTGATTTGATTATGGCATCTCAGGAGAGACAGGAGGAGAACAGCAGTACCCAGGACTGAAGGATGTGCCTTGTGGGTTTGTTTTTATTTTTAAAGCACCCAATTAATACAAAAATTAAAACTAGTTGAAATCACTAATTCAAACAAAAAATTAATAAGCCTATCTATTAACAGTTAAGCTGCCTTATTAATTAGGTATATAGGTTACAGTGTGTGTCCAAATTTGGTGAATATTAACGTTCATATATGACTGAGTGCTGACAAACATAGATGAATTTTGTGAATGTCTGAAAATATTATTTATTTGATTTGTAGCCCACCTTTCTATCAAAAATGGCACTCAAGGAGGCTTACAGGCACAATTAAAATTCGTTAAAATAATAAAACAATACCTTAAAATACAACAAAAACATAACAATTACAGAATTTAAAAAACCAGAACAAACCCCAAAGACCCACTTACAGGCCAAAGGCCTTCTTGAATAAAGACTTGCCTGCTGGCGAAAGGACAGCAGGAAGGGAGCAAACCTAGCCTTCTTTGGGAGGGAGTTCCACAGCCTGGGAACAGGCACCAAAAAGACCCTGTCTCAGGTGACCACCAAATGTGCCTCTGAAGGCAGCGGTCTCAAAAGAAGGGCTTTTCCAGATGGTCTTAAGATCTGGGCAGGCTCATATGAGAGAAGGCAGCCTTTCAGGTAGCCTGGTCCCAAGCCATAGGGCTTTATAGGCCATACAACAAGCTCTTTGAATTCTGCCCGGAAGCAGACCGGTGAAACTGCTGTAACAAGGGAGCCACATGCTCCCAGTAACCAGCCCTGGTCAACAGTCTGACCACAGCTGAAGTTTCTGAATGGTTTTTGAAGGCAGCCCCACATAGAATACATTCTGGTAGTCCAAACAGATATACGTACTTCCCCATTTCTCAGACCAACACCGGTAAATAGTGATACATCACAGTTTGGTTGATGTTCACCAGATTTTGGAGATTACCAGTAAACATGTATGCATTCACTACAACCACAAAGAGTCCTGCAGCACCTTAACGACTATGCTAGTTCTCCAGATCAGTCCATTGAGTACCTCCCTCTTTAGTTGACTGCAGTCACTTCTCCTCCCCATTAAATCATTAAAGAACCAAAGGCATTCCAGAGACCTCCTCCCTCCTTTCAGGCAGCTTCCATCTTTTTTCTCTCAATAGTCTATGATTATACTTCCCCCTAGTGGATATTCACATACAGACCCACAGAGATCATTGAGCCTTTACTAGAAGTACTCTTTGAGGGGGAGGGACAAAATACTCCATACATTCTCCACCAAACTCTAAAAAACAGAACAGCTGAATTAATTTCAAATGTTATTACAGAATGTGACATCTCATTTAAAAATAAAATAAAATAAACAAAGACCCAGTCAGTCAATTGATTAGACTGATTAATTGAACTATTTTAGAAGCTTCAGTTCATGATTGATTAGTCCCGCCCGCATCAAAGGTGCACACAAAGTAATATATGGTTAATATAATATAAGTAATATACTATAGCTACCACTTGTTTCTGTCATGTACCAGATTCTGTTGGTCGGTCTGTATGATGTTTAAAACGACGATGTGTAGGAAACGGTTTGTGCCTGTGTGTGTACCCGCCAGCTGCATCCAGCCACTGATGTTTTAAGATTAAGACCTGGTTGTGTCACAACTCGGGGTTTTCTAAAAATCCATGAGAATAGATTGTAAAATGCACGGCACAGGTCAATTACCTGCATGCAGTCAGGCATCTGAGACATTTAAGATGCCCGATACAAGAGCTAGTGTGGTGTAGTGGTTAGAGAGTTGGACTGGGACTCGGGAGATCCGGGTTCTAGTCCTCACTGGGCCATGAAGCTCACCAGGTGACTTTGGGCCAGTCACTGACTCTCAGCCTAACCTACCTCATAGGGTAGTTGTGAGGATAAAATGGAGAGGAAGAGGAGGATCATGTAAGCCGCCTTGGGTTCCTTGCAGGAAAAAAGGCAGGATATAAATATAATCATCAATCAATCAATCAAGAAAAGAAATATACTCATGCACATGTATAAATGCAAATTCAGAAATGATTACTATAAGTTTAATAGAAATGCAACAGATCTCACCATAGTGGCAAAGACTGTGACCGGGTGAACTGCGCCTGCCTGCTCACTCAGTCTGCTGTCCAGGTGCTGAGTATAGATGGGCAACTTCAAGGCCGCCCCTGCTGGCGCTCCCTCCTTATGGCTCTTGGACGTTAAGCCAGACTTGGACTGGGCAGCCTTTCGAATGGAGGACACCTTCAAATAGAGGACTGTCCTCTGCCAGCTCTACAAAATAAATGGCTGTCCTCTATGAAGTGGGGCACTTGAGGGAGGACACACTGAGGCCACCTCACAGGGTTGTTGTGAGCATAAACAAGGAGGGGAGGAGGATTATGTAAGCCACCTTGGGTTCCCTTGCAGGAAAAAAGGTGGGATAGAAATATAATAAATAAGTAAATAATAATAAATAAATAATAAATAAAGATGTTAGCAGGCCAAGCTATGGCCAATTCAGGTTTCCTCAGACACTCTGCAGCAGAAGCTTCAACAGCAAACATAAGATGGAAGACCAAGCAGTTCAGGAAAGCCTCTTTGCAAAAACCGACCACAGCATAATGTCGTCTTCCCCAGATTTGCGCCCTCTGGAGTTCTGGGGCTACAACTCCCATCATCCTCCAATGAGCATGGGGATTGTGGGAGTTGTAGTCCAACACATCTGGAGGGTGCCAGCTTGGGGGAAACTGGCATAAAGTACAGAGAGTTTCATGTGTCTGGGATCATAGGGAGAGAAAGTCCACACACACACACGGCCATTGCTCTATCCATTCTCCAGAGAGCAACCTAAATTTGCCAACTAGACGTGATGTGAAATGCCTCTTTACATTGAATGTATAGGATTTTGAAAAAGGCAAACATCAGTTTGGTGGACTGATCATGATCAGATTGTAGCAGACAAGGAGGGGGAGTTCAACGCTCCTCTGAAGGGATCGTTTGCATTCAGAGAAAATCTCCCTTTGACTCATCAAGTCTAGTTCAGCCCTGAGCAGGTATTTAATGGAGAAAATTGCTGCAAAGGACTCAGTCAAGGGAGCTGCAGGGGAAGGAAGACCCCCCCCTCCCCACTGTAGGGTCTTTCCACAAACTGAAAAAGAGTTTTTCCACAAACTGAAAAATGTGAATCAGTTAAGACTCCAGGCATGAGTATAACCATTCCTTCAAGCTTCCTCTCCGCCACCCCACTACCACAAAGGGGGTGAGAAATTCCATACCACTCAACATCCTAGCCCTCACTATGACAGTTCCCATGAAGAAAGAGGCTGACATTATTTCAAAATGTTCTTGCTAAGTTATTTAGTCCTGGGTTTATTTTTATTGACAAGACAGAAGAAGAAGAAGAAGAAGAAGAAGAAGAAGAAGAAGAAGAAGAAGAAGAAGAAGAAGAAGAAGAAGAAGAAGAAGAAGAAGAAGAAGAAGAAGAAGAAGAAGAAGAAGAAGAAGAGAAATATACTGTTTCCATTAAGGGCCAGATGGTCTTTCAGTGTCCAGAGGGCAGGGAACTAGGTGGTAATAAAGTCTGTGCTCCTTGGCTTCTAGCTGTAGTAACCTGGTGAAGCATTTACTCAGTGGTGTCAAGGAACAGGTTGATTTACTGAGGCCCAGTGTGTTTCAAGTCAAGAAGCCCCTGAGGAGCAACTTAGCAGGAACTACTTTAGCAGTCATATACACTATCTGATAAAAGTAAGCTACCATTTACAAGTAACTGCTTAAGCAGCCTTACACATTAACTGATAAAGCCATGATAAAGGCTGCTTAAGCGGTTACTCTGAAGAAACTGGTTTAATCGCCCTTGAAAAATCAGTTTAATTGCCCCTCAAGAAGAGTCTCTTAACTGAAAATGTGTTGGGCCTTAAGTCAATCAACTGATTCCTGTGCATCTTTGACACTTTCCCTTCTCTTCATTTCCTGTTCTGGGACCCACCCACCCCGCCACTCTGCTTCCCTTTTTTCACTGCCATATGCAGAATTTGGCTTTTAATTAACATGCCATCCATATTGCAAAGCAAGTTTGTGGTCAACTGTACGAATACTTGAGGAAATTGTTTTTTGCGAATTCCGATATGAACTAACCGGATCCAAACCTCCCAGACCAATGTGCAGATCGGAACTGAGAGCAGAATCCTATGCATGTTTAGACAGAAAAAAGCCCTACAACTCCCAGCATGGCTGGCTGGGGAATGCTGGGAGTTGTAGGACTTTTTTCTGTCTAAACATGCATAGGATTACATCTTCCGTTATCTACAGGCTTTTGTACTTCCCCAATGCTCCGGATCATTTAACATATCATAACACATTTTAAAATCTGTTTTTTTGAGAGAAAATATGTTTAAAGATTGAAATATGATTTTTTTTGTGCAGATTTTTTTTTTCTAATGTAGATGAATGCAGAAACAAGATGGAACAGACTTACAGATGAACACATGTGAAAGTAAACACAGACCAGTAGTAAACTGATTCATTCATCTGTAGCTGAGTGTCAGCATCTGCATCATGTGTGTGATGGCAGATGTAAAGGACTAGCTTGCCATCAGCTGGAAGCTAAGCTGTGCAGGCTAGGAATGAATGGGAGAGAAATCAATTAGGTTTGCATATTTTATTGCGAACTTACCAAATTTGCCCTTCCTGAACCTGCACATGAAGCAGAATACACTTCTACGGCGGTATTCACACTTTTCAGAAATTTGTGATGGTGTGCAAATAAAAAAAATGTGCACAAAAACACATATAACAGAAAAGGTACAGACAAAAATGGATATATTAGGGGAAGGTGCACACAAAATTGCACATGTTAGGTGAAAGTGCACAAAAACACATTATATTAGGGGAAATCCCTTGGGGTAAAATACGCATATTTGTAGAAGTGCATACCAAAACCGCATACATTTTGAGAAATACGCACAAAAATATGTACAAATTTCTGTACATATTTCTTGGGCGGGGGAGAGAAACTGAAGTGGAAACGGGATGGCAGAAACTTAATGTTGGAAAAAGGAGAAACTGAGCAGAATTGAACTTGACAGATACGCTGATCCCTCGTGCTGGCTTTCCCGGCAGCTACCACCTCTCCTGATGAGTGTGTGAATCGGTCCTAAGAGTCTCTTTGAATGCCCAATATTCTTCCTATTGCCACTGCAGGCTACCCTGATCATTGCAATCAAGTCACTGTAGTGTTGATTCTGTATTGCTGTAAAATTAGATCCGAAGTACAGTCATCTCAGTTGAGGTTGGTTTCCTGCTATGCTGCACACTTTACATGCCTATTTGAAATGACCCAAAGCAGCTTCTGGTCTAAGAGGCAGCTCATAATTGTAATTAGACAAATGTCAGTACACAAAGATAAGTGCAGTCTTCACGCGATAAGCAAGCCAGGAGTATAACTGCTGCCCTACAAGTTCCCTGGAAATGTTTTCATGGCATGGCTAAGCAATTTGGGCAGGGTTGGGGGAGGAATGCCTGTGGCTTTTTAGAGATGTCTGGTGAAAGATTCAAAACTGGTGCTTTCCAAACTACTTTCTCTGGAACAGAAAACACACAAATAGACACTTCCACGTTTCCGGAATTACTCTATAGAAAATGGTGTGAGGACTGATGTTGAAATGACTTACACCTAATCCTGCTTTAATAAGCATACTTGTTAGGAAATGAGTCCCATTGGATTGACTGGAACTTATTTTGGAGTTAACTTGGTTTGATTTGGACTGCTAGGGGCCACTTACTAGTAACAGAACTTAACAGGCAGGAAGGCACGGGAACAATTTACTCATGGATACTCAAAACTCCATGTATATTTACGGTACATTACCAGAGAACTGCTCCTTTGGTTTAGTTTATGATGACCCCTGCTGGATGCTCCTGTCTAAAAACAGCCCATCATTTATTCTTTGAAGAAGAAGAAGGAGGAGGAGGAGGAGGAGGAGGAGGAGCCAGCCAGCCAGCCAGCATAACACTGAACAACAACAGGAAGGACATTTTGAAGCCAAAAAGCTCAGGAAGCCACAGAGAGTTCTTTATTTTCTCAGCATTCTGTTGTTCCAATGTTTGGCACAGATCCTGCCTAGGCAGAGATCCAAGGGAACAGACTTCTGCGGTTTGCGTACTACCCAGATAGAGGCTTGGGAAGATCATTGTCACACCCAGTCCAGAAGCAGCTTCCCAGGCTCTTTGTTGGGTACAGAATACAGGAAGTACATTGGGACAAGGCGACTCCCTTCTTCCCCCATGGATTTCCCTGATATGTATCATGAGGAATTGCCTGTGCCACATTGACCATGCAGACCAGTGATGTACTAAATTGTGAAGTAAAGAAGCTCATCTTGACAGTGTGTGCGTGCATGCATGCGTGTCCACGTGTGCACACAGACACACACCAAAGAGCAGCAATACATTGGATAATACCCAATGTATGAGGAACAGCATGATGGTAATCTTATGCATAGTTACAGTACCTGGGAGTAAGCTCCATTGAACTCTACAGTTCTTATTTCTGACTGCATTGGTTCAGCTAGTAAAACACACTGCGCTTTAACAAAGGTTCTTCTTCTGCTAGCTGAAATGAAACTATTGGCTTTTAATTAGAAATGCAAGCAATCTTGCAAGGAGGTGTTACCATTTAAACTGCTAGAGTGAAGTACGAACCCCATCAAAGAAAAGGAAAGATTTTATCCAGCCTCTGCTTTCCCTCATTTTCTGACTTCCTCTATGCCAGGGGTCCACAACCTTTCTGGACACGTGGGTACCTTTGGGAATTTGAGAAACTGCTGTGGGCACCAGCACAAAATGCCTAATCAGTAGATCGCCGCTTTGTCATCTACTTGTTGTGTCTATGGATCTTAGGCTGTGTCTTATTCAGTAAAAACATTTTGTTTTGTGTCTATTGGACACTGCAACATCTCTTTAATAAGGGATTGTCTAATTCAGCTAATTGCTGGTGGTGCAATACAGCTAATGCTTCTTTAAAACATATGCTTTGGCAATGTCCAGTAGCCGCTTCTTTTTGGGAGGAGGGTATACATCGATAAATTTTGTACTGGAACAGTCTTTAATATTCACTGATGTACATGCTTTTAAAAATTATTTACCTGCTTCATGGAAATTAACAAATGGAAGGGGAAATGGATTCTTTGTGCCTTTTTGACAGCTAAAAAACTGATATTACAACATTGGAAGGATAAGCACTCACCTCCTGTAATGCAATGGATTAAGGAACTTACAATGCTTTTGATACAGGTAGCATATAGATGCCAAATACTTATTTGGATATTTGGTCCGCATTTAGAAAGTTGTATGCATTTCATACAAATCCATGTACGTATGTTAAAACCCCCCAGAAATAATAATATTTTTTTAAAACAGCAACACATTTTCGGGTGCCTATGGGCACCATGTTGGGGTCTCTGAATAAATGACTCCCATCCCATTTTCAAAATCACATACATGTGACAAGACAACAGATGATAGAAGAGCGTATCTCATGGATTCAGATCATAACTTTCTTGCTGTGCCAAAATTTCCATATCCTTACTTATTATGTATGTATTTATTTAAAATATGTATATGCTACTTCGTTTTCTTTTAAAATATCAAAAGTGGGGCTCACCCCATGGAATTTTATTTTATTTTGAAATAAAGTTAAAAGTATAGGCAACAAAACACCATCAAGATCAGAGCAACCCTATGCATGCCTACTCAGGAGTACATTCCATTGAGTTCAATGAGGCTTACTCCTAGGTAAATGTGTAGAGGATTGCACCTTAAAGAAATAAAGAGACCTACTGAGTTGGATCCAGACTTAGTCATACCAAAATCAGCAAAATCAGTGGGCCTTATGTTAGTTATAAATCCCACTGATTTCAATGGGTCTGCTCTAAGTATGACTAAATCTGGATCCAGTCCACTGAGTATAAGCCTTGGTATATCATGGATATTCTTGTGGGTCAACTAGAGTAAAACAGCATAAAGAGAAGTTCACTGTCTAATAAAAGACTGAATAAGTAATGCTGCAGTTTACAATTTTAAAAAAATCATATTAACTACCCTCCAAATGAAAATCCATCAGAAAAAAAGAAAAAATCTGTCCAAGTCTGCATCACACAGAAGATCCATCTGGAGGTGTATTCATGATCCTTTCTATCACAGCAGGTGGGGTTTAATAGTTCCTAAAGATTAATTGTTTATTTTTAGGAAGTAATTATTTAATAAGATGGGCAATCTGCAGAATGACTACGATAACTGAGAACTGTCAAAAAGGCAGGAAGGGTACCATCACAGATCACCCAGTCCACCCTCTGGAACTAAGGCAACCCAAATGAGGCTGTCAAACAAACCCTTCCTTATTATTACTTATGATCAGACTAAATTATACTGTGCTATAACCAGAGGGCAGAAAGCACCACACGCTGTATAAGTGCCAGAGATGATGAGCCAAAGTCTTTGAAGGAGATCTATCCTGTACTTAACACAGCGGCAGTAAGTCAAGTAGTGAGTTTCATGGATTGACCATCATTTACATTATTCACTTCAGGTTGTACTGAATTTACTGCTCTAAACTTCAGTGAACGTCTTGCTTATTAGATTCTGACCCTTCAGGAAAAGTCCAGGGGCCATCAGAAAGGCTCCGTTTAAGCACATCATCCAATGAAATATGCATGCACTCGAGAATCTTTCCTTCTGTTTCCTTTCTTTCTTTTTCTTCTTTTAAACAAACAGCTCTAGCTTTCAGAACTGGAGAGAAAAGATTGAAAATCTGTGGACCAAATGCACAAGCAATCAGGAATACCTGTGCTAGCCCCACTGAAATTGACGTATGGCGGTGAGGTGGGACCACCATAGCTCAGTGCTGGAGCACCTGCTTTGCATGCAGAGGGTCCTAAGTTCAGTCCCCAGCATCTCCAGCTGAAAGGGTCAGGAAGCAGATGATGGAAAGATCCGGCCTGAGACCCTGCTGGAGAGCCATTGCCAATCGGAACAGACAACATTGGACTTGACGGACAAACAGTTCCACTTGCTATAAAGCAGCTTCCTTTACCCCAGCCTTCCTTCCCCAACCTGGTGCTCTCCAGATGTTTTGGACTACAACTCCCATAATCACTTACTACTATCCATGATGGATGGGGCTGATGGGACTTGTAGTCCAAAAGATCTGGAGGGCCCCAGATTGGGAAGGCTGCTGTACTCTATGCAAGAGATCAGTTGCTCTTCCCAGGGCCTGTACTCCTTTGTCCTTCTTCTGTTACCATATCTTGCCTCCAGCACCCCTTCCATGCCTCATCCCCCCCATCATCCCACGCTCTGCCCCAAACACCCCCAAATTTGTAACAACAGTAATCACAACAATTCTAATAATTATCTTTATACAAATAGCACAATGTCCAGAAGGCTCCAGGCAGCACAGTAGAAATGTGGAAAATAAACCTCTTATCTTGGCATCTTTAAACTGCTGACTATTGGAAATCAGGTTCTCTGCCCCATGGATAAAGGACATCCAAAATGGGGGTCTGGCGTAGCATCTACATAGTTTGGTCTTCTTAATTACAGCATCAGTCAAAAGCCACAGCTGAGTTGTCAACTTCATCTCCATGGTTTTTAATCTGTAGAGCTTTTTGTCTTATTTAATAATTATTATAATAATTATTTTTATTAATAACAATATTGTTTTTCTTTGCTACTTCATAAATGTGTCAGATATTTTAGCTTTGTTCATATTATTGAGTGTGTGTATGGCAGCAGGTCTTTCTCCCACTCTCCTTTCCCCTCCAGCCCCCCACATACCCTGAAAATCTGCTCCAGGGGGTCCCCCAACTTTCCAGAGCAGTTTTTGCATGTGCACAGGGGGCTGCGGGGGGGGGGGGGCAGAATCACCACCTCCCAGTTCCACCGATGGAAGCAGTTCTATCTGTGGAAAACCATCATTACATTCACCCTCAGTGTTTACCATCACATCAGTGATTGTCTTCATATTTCAGCAAACTATTTTTTCAGTTGATACCACCCCAAACACCTCCAAATTTGCAGTTAGAATGAACCAAAGTAAATGCATATGTGCATATTTTCCAAATTGCACACTGATGTCAGATCTCTGGCAGCATCATTTTTAAATCCTTCTGGTGCAGAAAACCTTTCTGGTTATAATAAAGTAAGGCACAGTAACTGGTGAAGACACTTCTAAAAATGCATTGTTAATCTAGCCTCTTATGCGTCCAGGATTTTGCTTGGTAAAGCTGCAGTCCTAAACATGCTTAACTGGGGCTGACTTCTGAGTTCTCATGTACGTATAGCATTGCAAATGTAAGACGGTTTTCTTGAAGGGAGGGCAATAGAAACATTCATGGCTTTTCTGTTTTGTTTTAGGTCTGGATGGCAGGCACAATTTCCAAAAGTGTAACAAACTCATCAGGGCTCTGGCTGCAATGTACTGGTGGGCATTGCAAAGCTCTTACTTTTCTCCAGGATGACCTCGGTAAGAGACCTTTTAAAAAAAAATCTGAATAATCCGCACTATTTGAAACACTGTGGTGCATTTTGAGATCAATAGTGCCTTCCTTCATACTCAAACCTTTCTCTCTGTCTTCCATGTGTCACTAGCTTCCCTCAAGGCAGTGCAGGCCTTCATGATCCTGGCCATCATCTTTTCCTTTGTCTCTCTGGTCATGTTTGTGGTGCAGCTCTTCACTATGGAGAAAGGAAACCGCTTCTACATCACTGGAGCCATTATGCTGATTTGCTGTAAGTAAGATGCACACATACACAGACGTTAGTGCATAGCAACTCCCCCTCCCCCAACCTGGTGCCTTCCAAATGTGTTGGACTACAAATCCCATCATCCCATAATCCAATGACCATGATAGTTATGGGTGATCGGAGCTGTAGTCCAACACATCTAGAGGACACCAGGTTGGGGAAGTCTGGTGTATAGTTACAATATATATCAGTGATAGCTGGCCGGATTGGCTTGTAGGCCGCTCTAGGGCAGGCAGCACAGGGACAAGGAGTTACGTCCTTATCACATCTGGATCTTACCTGCTTCCATGAGCATACTTATAGGTGGGCAAGGATGAAACCTCTGGATGTCCCTTAAGTGGGGGAGGAAATATGGGTTGAAGCTTCCATGACGCTGGCTAGGAAAAGTCTAACTGGGGCCAAGAGGCTCTTTCCGGACATTAGAAGGGCATAGATGACCAAGAGCATCCTTGAAAATGGCTGTGCATTTGCTCACCTAAGGAAAACAGGATTGCTTACTGGGTAAGCACTGCCACCAACTGCACACATGGCTAAAGAGAAATGGGACTACACTCTCCTGTTTAGGTGGCAGGTACAACTTTCTCTCTTCTGCCATAACTGTAAAGCCCCGTAAGTCCCGAGGCTCTTCATCCATTTATGCCTGTAAAGCAGTGCTCTCCAACCTTGGGTCCCCAGATGTTTTTGGCCTACAACTCCCAGCATGCCCCAGCCAGCTATGCTGGCTGGGGCATGCTGGGAGTTGTAGGCCAAAAACATCTGGGGACCCAAGGTTGGAGAACACTGCTGTAAAGGCTGTTGGAACAAGCGCTCACTACAGGCACAGGATGGCCTCTTTACATTCAGTCCATCATTAAGACAGCATTCTATGCACACTTACTTGAAAACAAGTGGGACTTACTTCTGATTAATCATGTGTAGGATCAGACTCTAAGGGCTTTTCTACATGAGGCATTTATTGTGCGCTCGTGATTCCCCACTCACAGAAGTTTGTGGGGCCTTTTCACAATGTTGTCATCTTCCCAAGGCCTTGCCTGTGTTTTCCAGCCATTTTCGTTGCTTTTTTAGAGCGAGGAAAGTCAGGTATATCCTGGATACTGCCATAATTCACTACAGAGGCCTAGTGTAATTTCACAATTCCGCTCTATACCACAGCACCACCTTGTGTTGTGTAATGGAACATTTAGGAACATATAGAAAGGCAGAGAGGAAACACCCCCCCCAACTCATGTAAAGAATCCCCCTGCAAAGAAAATGGAAGAAGAAGCCTTGAAACCAGGTTATATGCCTCATGCAGAGAAGCCCCAAGAGAGTAGCATGTGAAGTAACCCTCAGATGATTGGGAAGACAGATTGGAGCATCTGCCCTATGACAAATGGTTTATGAGACAGGAGCATCTTTTCTTTAGGGGGGAAAAAAAGATGATGATTATGTGGGGATGTGATAATGGAAATCTATACAATTATGAACACTGTACATAATTGTCAAGGGAAAGATAATACTCTACTCTCACTCAAAATACTGGAGCTTGAGGTCATACAATGAAATTACTTGCCTGCCTGTAGGTTCAGGACAAACAAAAGGAAGAACTTCTTCTCACACAACACAGGCCACTTAAAAAATAGCAGGGGGACACAACTTCGCAGCATTAAATAAATTAAAATACAAAGAAGAATAGAAATGCACAGAGATAAAACAGTACTAAACCACCACATATATGAAAAGGCTGGGGTGGGGGGCATTAAAAACTTTGCCTGGCACTGGAAAAACATTAAAGAAGGCACCAGGCAGACTTCTCTGGTGAGAGCATTCTACGGCTGGGAGCCACTGCTAAAAAGGCAGCATCATGCATGGCCACCCACCATACTTCATTCGGCAGGGACACTAGGAGAAGAGCCTCTGGGGTAATAACCTCAAGGCAAAGGGGGAAAAGACGATCCTTCAAGTATCCTACTCCTGTGACTGGGTAAGCAGCTATGTTAGGGCAGGGGTTTCAGTGGGCTGGCCCAGAGTGAAAGAAACCTAGATTCCCACCTAAACATCAGGAAAAATTTCCTGACTGTCAGAGCAATAAGACAATGGAACCAACTACCTAGGGAGGTGGTGGGCTCTCCCACTCTGGAGGCATTCAAGGTGCAGCTGGACAGCCATCTCTCAGGGATGCTTTGACCTGGATTCCTGCATTGAGCAGGGGGTTGGACTCGATGGCCTTGTAGGCCCCTTCCAACTCTACTTTTCTATGATTCTATGATTCTACATTTATTCCAAAGTATTCAGGTAGACTTGGTCCATGTGGAATAGAGGCCAGAATAACCCTGTGACTTTTGAGCTACCCAGTCATTGAAAGCTATCTCATGGATTGGATGTTTTCTAATAACAAACTTGTATGATCAAACTCAATATGGATCCCCCCCCCCCCGTCTTCAAATTATGGGAGTCAATCTGTGTCTCCCTATCTCTCTGCTAGGGATGTGTGCGGAGCTTGATTGGGAGGTGGAAGTCCGGTGAACTCACCAGGCTCGACACACACACACCCCGAGCTCTGCTCGCCTTACCTGCTTCCTTGGCTCGACTCAAGTTCTCGTAAGCCGAGCCGGGGAAGCAACTTCCAGGTTCCCGGCGCTACATTGTTTACGTAGAAAATGGCGTAAGACATGTTAAAAACGGCCACGATTTGCACAAGTTACACAAATTGTGGCCGCTTTTAACGTACCTTACGCCATTTTCTATGTAAACAACGTAGCGCTGGGAACCCGGAAGTCCGGTGAGCGCCTCAGCTGGCACTCGCTTTTGGCCCAGCTCAGCAGGTGCAGCGGCAGCACTCGCCGAGGAGTGCGCCACACGTTGGGTGGTGGACGGATCGCCCACCCCTACAGTCCCTTCTCATTTACATCTGCCACCATTGTGGCTCCTGAGATCATTTGGATGAGCCATAGATTTAAAACGTCTCCCCAATTCTTTCTTTCCCCCCACAGGGCTGTTCATTTTGATTGCTGTTGCTATCTACACTGCCCGATTTCCACAATACTTCAAAGCCAGTCAAGACCACCATGGCTACTCCTTCATACTCGCCTGGATCTGCTTTTGCTTCAGCTTCATCATTGGGGTTCTGTATCTCGTACTCAGAAAAAAATGAGAGCCACGTGGGTGGAATTGGGAGGATGGATTGGAAATTGGGGGGCTTGCGGGAGGGATGTGAAGTAACTTTGCTATGAGAACTGTTTGCCAAAAGTAATTAATTCATACACTGCTCACCTAACATGCTCAGTCGTGGAAATGAATCCTCCAGAGAGAGAAAAGCTGCTGCAGACTCTCTGCTATCGTGGACTGTGGGACCATGACAATGGTTGAAGAACCTCCAAAGTAGCCAGAGGCTATCTCCTTTCTCTCGCACAATCACCTGCGCATCCCACCTTAAAGGACTTTGATGTTCTGCCTCACTGGCTGCAGAAAAGCTAGAAATGATGGAAGCTCATCCACTTCCCTCCCTAAACTTTCAGCAACTAGGATCCATCACCCAGGCATTCTTCTACCCTATCCCACTCTTTGTGAAAGGTGTAGTGAGGTGAGTGTGAGGCCTGCGAAATTGAACAATGGTACAGATCCCTAGTTACATTTTCTTGAAAAGTGAAAAACCTGAAAAACAGAAGTAGCCTGACTAAAGTAAAGCAAAATTCCATCATTAGAAAAATGTAACCGTTTCTATTCCACCACCTTCACCACCTTAATTTCCTCCCCCCCCCCGCTTTTTTTAAAGAAAAGGAATAGCGCTGCTGCTGCAGGCAGTTGCTGCTGAAGAGATCAGAGGAAAAACAGGAGCCAGTGGAGAATGAAAAGAGCGGTGGATGACGTTGGGCAGAAGGGGGGATAGGGAGGAGGAGCAGGCAGAATGGAGTCCTTAGTGCTCAGAGGAGTGTCATTAAGGTGTGTGACTTTCCATTGAGCTCACCGTGCACCGGCTTGATGCAGCTGCACGATGAAGATCTGACGGGTCCCCATGATGCGGCTGACCTGCTAGGTCCATGATGTGCATATTCGACAAGCAGTAAGGTTGAAGTGAAAGGCTGTTTCTAGTCAGATTGTTGAGACATTCCACTTTGGCTCATGGGATCTCACCTCTCACCACCAAATTCCAACTATCTATAGGTAATGGACAACTTTCTCTCATTGTTGCATAGGATAGGGCTGGTGGGGGGGATGTTTTTGAAATAGTTTTTTTTAATAACAGATCTTGCATTGACAGTATATCTACCTTTAAAAAGGGGGGGGCTTAATATCCCAGAATAAATGTTGCCTATGGGCTAGAGCAGGGCTCCTGAGTCATTTTTCTGCTTACCTAGATCACCCCGGGTAAGGGCCTTCAGTTTGTTGTGCCTGTCTTAACTTTCACCCGATGCCTTCATCTCATATAACACACGCATCTCCCAGGAGACCAGAAGAAGCCCGGCTAATTACATTTTGCAAACAGAAGGCCAAGCAAGAAATGGCTGCATGGAGATGGAAAGAATTATTACTATGTCATAATTATGGTCTGCATCAGGATTTTAAATCCATGTAGCCCTGCCATTTAGATCAGTTAGAATAATGAGTGGAAACTATGAATGGCAAGAGGCTGACGCTCTCTCTGCTTTACACCACTCCAGCCATGTGAAGGGGGAGACAAATTCAGGGCTGCAAGTTTAGTATAAACAGTATTTTCTTCCTTCTTTCCTTCCTTCCTTCCTCTCTCTCTCTCTCTCTCTCTCTCTGTGTTACATTCTTTTTACATGTACACTTTTGTAATTTGGTGGATAATGTTCTGGCAGTTCTGCTATTGTACTTGTCATTTCTCAACGTTTATTTCATGTGCAGTCATTGTAAATATTTTGATACAAGTGTTCCTAACAGTAGGGATATTAAAAATAAAATAAAACCCAGTTCCCTTTATCAGAGAAAAGAATCTTTCTTGAATTGATTTTCTTTCAGCATGTGTCATGTTGCTTCCCACACCACCACCACACACACGTACATACCCAACAAGTTTGATTTTAAAGATGGGGTGACTACATTCTGCCGTGCTACTACCACCTGGGTCAGTAATCTAGAGCAGGGGTGGGCAGACTTCAGGCTTGCAAGATCTACTTTGTTTTTTACTAGGACCCAAAGATCCAAACAAAAAAGAGCCTGGTGCAAAAAAGACATACACTTAAAATTAAAACATTCTGAGCCCAGGAGTATGCTTTGAGTACCAGAACTGAATGGAGCTTACAGTTCTTCCACACAAAAATCCACTCCTGGTTATCAAAAGCTTTCTTTATTTCAGCTGTATAATTTGGGGTGGGAGGGGAGAGTCATTGACTGGGTTTGCACGACAGCAACCGATCATGGGTAACTAGACACGATGGGCATGTCATCTGAACCTGGACCGCTTCCCGCAGAGTGGCTTGCTTGTGGGCAACAAGCCACCCGGCCAACCCATGGCTTGTTCTAGGAGTTGTTGAACCCATCATGGGTTGTGTCATCTGAACCTGGGCAACCGATCCCATTGTGGGTACCGGGAAGCGGCAAGTGAGCCACTCGGCAAGAGCAGCAAAAACCCCTTGCCACTCTTGCTGAGCTTGCCTGAGCTACTGGCAGCGACAACCGCTCCACCAAGTGACCAAGCAGCACTTTGGAGCGACTGCCACTGGCTCCATCTCCCCCATGCCAACTGCAACCCCTTTTGCAGTGGCCGTGGTTCTCCCCCCCCCCCTTCTACCCCTTTCGAGAAAGAGGAACTGACAGATTCATCCATCCCTACTTACAATCACACCACACTCCAGGAGAGCAGAAATCTGTCCCACCAAAGGCAGGGATTACACCGATTCATGGAGGATTGCCCATCAATGGTAACTAGCCATGATAACTAAACTTGATCCTCCATGTGGGAAGGCAGTAAATCATGAGTAATGGAACTAAGTGGAGAGACTCAGGATCTAGTAAGGGAACAGGAAGTGCTGGGACCAGGAAGTTTGTAGGAGGGCCACTCACTCACTGCAGCTTGCAGACTGGATGAGCACTCATAGAAAAGAATGACAGCCTTTCTTCTAATCTAAATCGTGCAAATGATTTATGCTAATGAAACATGGTGGCAGCGGTTCTTTAAAAATGTCTGAAGTGATTTTTCGAACAAGCAGACATGGCACATGGACTGAAACCTCCAGGAGGCCTGGATTTTGTAAACAAGAGCCTGGCCCAAGAAAGGACCTGCTGGAAGCTCTATATAGACTTGGCCATGCCTGAAGAAGAAGAAGAAGAAGAAAGCAGGAAAATGAAACTTTGATTTTACCTTACTGGGGAGCAAGGAAGGAAGTTATATGCTAGCCTAAGCTCAGCACTGTCTCAACATGGTTAGCTCTGCTAGCAGCTTTAAAGGCCCACTGTTCTCCAAAGTGCAATGAGACAGTGGGGGGATATACATTCTTTACAAGAAATCAGCAGTAAGAAGGATTAGATTGCTATGTCACAGTGCTGCGAACATTAGCAAGCACATGTGTTTTTGGGGAGCTAGACAGGGACAGGGACAGAATTATGGGTGGCATACTGGGCCTCCAGTTGCAAGAACACCTTCTCTGAGTGATCTTACCTTAGGAAAATGCCTGGATATAGCTCAGGCAGTAGAGGTCTCCAAAACCAGGCTAAAAACCCTAGGAGTGCAAGCAACCAACCCCTGCTACACACATAGCCAGGAAAACCCCAATCAAATCAAAGCAGAAACAAGCAAATCAGGGCTCTGCACCCATTGTGAACTACTGCATCCACTGTGGCAGGCAGCATGAACAGAGAAAGGCAATGTACCCTGAATTTGGCCAGCAATGCACACATTCATTGTGGTAAACTGAACTACTTCCATAGGGTGTGTAGAAGAAAAAAAGACAAGGCAAGGGGAATGTACTAAGACGTGTGCAGGAGACTGCAAACACCACAGACAGTGCTGAGGATATGGAAGTCATTACAGCCTCTGAGTCTGAACCCATATCAAGTCCAGACTCTAGGTACATCACCCACAAAAGGATTATTTGCAATAAGGTTACTGGGCCAACAACCTGTGAGATTTCAGCTGAATAGTGGAGCATCATGCAGTGTGGTTCCCCAGTATGAATTGGACTGTAACATAACTACTGAACAGCCACTCCCTGATAATGTACAATTAGAGCATCATGCAGGCAACAGGGAAATGCAGTCTGACACTAACAAATCCCCCAAACAACAAAATGTATCAACTTACATTTGTAGTTATGAAGGAAAGGACCAACCCACCCTTTTAGGGAATGCAGCCATCCAAGCAATGGACTTGATTAGAGTGCTGCACCAGAATTTTGTCTGTACAATACAGAATTCTCCCAAATTCTGGACCATGAAAACTATCCTGGGCCAGATGTATACCTAAGGTATATTACAGTACTGTATCGCTGCCGTGACGCAGGGCACACGACGCACAAACTTTTCAGTGTTGTTTGAGCTAGTCCTGCATAACTGTTCTTCATTTCTTCCAGAATTTCTCTGACTGGGCTTATCACGTTTTTCCCCCCAGTTATTTCATAGATTTCATAGATCATAGAGTTGGGAAGGAGCCTACAAGGCTATCGAGTCCAACTCCCTGCTCAATGCAGGCAACTAGAGGAGGGGGGTCTCCTATCTAAGTAATAACCAGGCTTGACCCTGCTTAGCTTTCCACGCTCAGACAAGCTGAGCCAGCGTAAGCCACAGGCCTGTATTGAGGTTCACTGTTGCAGTACGCGGCCAGTGTGTGCTAAACTTGTGCTGCAGTTGCCCATCCAACGTGTGGCCATGAAAGTGTTATCACTGGAGTTAGCCAATAGTTTTCATGGGGTGGGGGGAATGCGGCATCCCATGCACCTGGTGGGGAAGAGAGGTGTCTGGCATTTGTTGCTCTGCGGCGGTTCACCCTCTTCCCCAGAAGTTTCTTAATCCCCCCCCCCAGTTGTAAATGTTGCTGTGCGTGCAGCTCCACACCTTTGCACTACATTTAACTAGAGTGTGCCCTGTGAGGAGTGACTGCGGAACTTGACGATATAAGGTGTAATGTGGATCCCCCCCCCCGGAGAACTATGGAGATGTTTTCAAGGGAGATGGTTGTTTTGATGGAGAGCTATGACTAGAACCTGACCCACTAATAGACCAAGTTTGCTTGCCACAGAGGAAACTTCCAGTGGCATTGTATGAGACTGTTTGTCAGGAACTAAACAGGTCTCCAGAAGGGAGCATCATCATCTCAGAAGAATCTAACACTCCCTGGATAAGCAGCATGCTCGTAGTAAAGAAGCCATTTGGCAAACTGAGGAACTACATACTGAGGATCCAAGCCATTAAACCATGCACTCAGAAGATGCCACTACCTATTGCCTACAATTAATGATATCCTGCCTGATCTTTCCAGAGCCTGAATATTCCATTTTTTATGACGGAAATGGCTTCTGGCATGTACAGTAAAGCTAGATGAAGAGTAAAGCAAATTGACTACATTTTCTACACCTTTTGGTCGCTATAGATGGCTCCACCTTCCCATGGGCATCTTGCCAGCACCCAAAGCATTTCAGACAGAGGAAACTAAACCAGGCACTCAAAGGATTGCCGGGTGTGAAGATAATTGCAGATGACATCCTGATTATAGGAGAAGGGACAAATGATACATTGGCAGAAAACTACCATAATTACAAACTACACTCATCCAGCAGCGCAGAGAGAGGAACATCAAACTAAACCCATAACAAATGAAAAGTAAACAGTGGCAGGTGACACACATAGGGCATGTGCTATCAGCTGAAGGACTAAGACTAGATCCCAGCAAGGTAGAGGCAATTCAGAACATGGATGTGACCGGAATCCAGCACTTCACGGAAATGATAAACTTCCTGGCTAACTTTTGCCCACATTTGGTAAAAGCAGAGCCTCTACACCAGTTGACAAAACAGACTGTAGTGTAGGACTGGGCAGGACCACAGCAAAGAGCATTTGAGAGACAAAGGGTACAATCCTATGTATATTTAGACAGAAAGAAGTCCTACAACTCCCAACATACTCCAGCCAGCCATGCTATCTGGAGAATGCTGGGAGTTGTAGTGCCTTTTCTGTCTAAACATGCATCGGTTTGCACCCTTAAGCAATTAATCATGGATGCCTCCATCTTCAGATACTATCAGCCAGGACAGCAGCTGACTACAGTGTGATATATCTGAAAAGGGGCTGGGTGCAGTTCTTTTACAGGAATGGCAAACTGAATATGCAAGCCAAGCCCTGTCAGAGATAGAACAAAAGTATGCACAAATAGAAAAAGAGCTACTGGCTGTGGTGTTTGGAATAGAGCATTTTCATCAGTATAATGGGCATCATCCAGTAATTGTGCTTTCTGATCACAAACCACTAGAGACAATGATAAGAAAACCTCTTCTTGGTGCACCTAAACAGTTACACCTCATGTTGATGTGTCTACAGAAATACCAGGTAGAGATCAGATATTGTTCAGGAAAAGCATTCACCCTGAGTCATCATGCTTATCTATGAAGCATGGGAGAAGCTGTACAGGGGGAGGGGGGGGATCAGGACATTGAGTCGATCAACATGATGCACTACCTCCAAACCAAAACAACAAAGCTACAGGAAATTAAAGAGGCAACAGATCAGGATTTCATAGATTTCATAGATCATAGAGTTGGAAGGAGCCTACAAGGCTATCGAGTCCAACCCCCTGCTCAATGCAGGAAACTAAAGGAGAGGTCTCCCATCCAAGTAATAACCAGGCTTGACCCTGCTTAGCTTTCCACACTCAGACAAGCTGAGCCAGCATGCACAACTGCAAGTGGTGCAGTGGGTACTTCTGGATGGATGACCTGCAAACAAAAGCCAAGTGCCTGCAGGAGCAGAAGCATATTTTCAGTTCAAAGAAGAACTTGGTGTCCAAGATGGATTTAGAAAAGATGGACTGCCCAAGTTGTGGGCAGACACTTGTCATTCCAGCCTCTTCACACAAGATGGTCATGGAGAAGATTCATGCCTCACATATGGGAGTTGACAGCTGCTTGCGACGATCTCGAGAATGTGTGTACTGGCCTGTAATGAGCACACAGTTGAGCTCATATATGGAAAGGTGTGAGATGTGCCACTATCATGACAACCATCAACATAAAGAGACCTTATTGCCACATGAACTTCCCATACGACCATGGGAGAAGACTGGTATAGACTTATTTACTTTTAAAGGAAAGCAGTACCTCATAACTGTAGATTATTATTCCAGCTTCTAGAAATTTATTTATTTATTATTTAATACATTTATTCACCGCCCATCAGCCAAAAGGCTCCCTGGGCAGTTTACAAAACAAAGCAACACAAAAATATTGACAAAAAGAATATAAAAGCACAAACATATAAAATATAATATGATAAAAACAAGCAGCCAAAATAAATTTTAGAAAACCAATAGCCTGCAGGATACAGGAGCCAGAGAGGTGATCCAGAAGTTAAAGGCACACTTTTCCATAGATGGAATACCTGACACAGTCATTAGTGATAATGGACCTCAGTTCACATGTGAAGAATTCAGAGTATTCTCACAGCATTGGGAATTTGACCAGCTTATTTCCTCCCCAGCATATCCACAGAGCAACGGAAAAGTAGAGTCAGCAGTTAAGGGTGAAATCTTATGCATACTTAGAAAAAAGGCCTACCAGAATGCCCCAACCAGGGCTTCCGGGTGAACATGGAGTCTTGAAGTCACACAGAATCTCTGTGGGACAACTGATACAGCGTTCCTGGCCAGAGAAATTCTGACTGGGGAATCTACTTCTGATAAGAAGCTAAGATTTGATGTTACCCCCAAAATACCTTGTAGGGTTATAAATCGCTTTATGTTTGTCATTCGGCGGACAGATTGTGGCTGTAACCTGAGGTGGGGGAAAGCGGCGCTGTATTCAGGAGACCGGCTTGCACCGATCATTAGAGGCGTACGTGTTCACTTCCAAAATGATGGATAATATCTGGACTGGCCGATTTGGAATCTTTCTACAGCACAGTAGGAATTATAATTAACTGTAAGTTGAATGTGGGTATATCTGGGAGGCAAAGAAGATAAGAAGTGCTAATTGGAAGGAGGGCTATAATTCTTTTATGTGCAGTGGAATTTTGGAAGTACAAGGGCAATATGACTTCAGCATTTATGTTGCTTTGGAAAAAGTTGGAAAATAATATCTTAAATAAACTGGAAAGAAGAATCCAAGGTTGGGAGGTAAACTTTGAAGTAGACGTAACAAAAGAAAGACGGGAATCGGACACTACACAGGAGGAGAAAGAAGTAATTAAGGATGTTGGAGACTTTCCAGAGATTCACAGAGGCGTTGAAGTGTTAACTGGACTGAATTTGTGTAAGGAGAAGGTTCGGAGAAAAGTTATGACGCAGTTTTTAAAACCCAAGATGGCGAATGCTGAGATTCACAGAGGCTTTGAAATCTGGATTGGACTGAAGGTTCATAAAGCCGGTGAGCAAGATCCCCAGAGTAGGCTTGCTTTGTTTTTTGTTCAGAATCTGGAATGTAGTTATCATCCTTTTGATAGAGGGAAATGTGAGCTTTGTTAAAAAATCTGACTTTGCTTTGACTGGGAAAGGATGAAGGGCTGTTGTTTATTGAATTATTCAGATAAAGGGATTGCCTATACGATATATAAAACTTAAGGACTTTAAATATTTAAAAAGGGATGGCATATATGATTGTCCTGGATTTCAAATATAAATGGTGATGTAAGAGAAAATATTATTATTATTAAGATATAAGCATATTAAGGGGAAGGTTGTGCTTTTTGTTTTTGTTTTTTGGAGGGTTTTTGTTGTTGTTGTTGTTGTTATTGTTGTCTTTTACAAGTAGAATGATGACTTATGTGCTTCTGTTGTTTTGTTAGCTGTTACTTATTTTTTAACTTTTAAATTTTTTCTTTATAAAAAAAAAAAGATATCTTTAAAATTATAAGTGAAGTGGTTTATGGATAGATAGAAAGAAACAAGGAGTAAATGTACTATACTAGAGAGGGATTCTTAATATTCTTAATAATGGGATTTTAAATTGGATTAAAATGTTGTTTTGTTTTTGGTTTGCCGTAACTGAATGTGAGTTTTGTTAACGGAGAATGTTGTAAGAATAACTGTGGTTGCTTAAGCTGTGGAGAAGATTGGAAGTCCTCTTTAATTGTGTATATTGTTTGTTATATATGTGTTTTTGTGTTTGTATGAAATGAAATAAAATTCATAAAACAGAATGCCCCAACCAGCTATCGCATCCCATCACAGGGATGCCAGCACAAGCCCTGATGGGATGCAGAACCAAAATGCTGATATTAATGCACAGAGATCTGCTAGCTCCCGCACTAGTAGGAAATCGCAACCATTCAGCTAGGGATCTCCCAGCCCTAGGGAAGGACTGCCTAGCGTGGATACAGCCTGTGGAAAGGCAGAGAAAAGACATGGACACCTGGAGTTGTGGTAAAAGCAATGGCTCCCAGAAAGTATGAGGTGACTACCACAGAAGTGAGTGCACTATGTTCTGTAGCACATTGGATCTGTCTTGGTAGAGGATCACTCTTCATTTTCATGCCCCCACCCCCAGTGCAACTAGCTTGCCAATTCAAGTGTAGACCCGGCTTAATTGAACATTGGAATTTATACAGTTGTGTCATAGCAATAGTATATAATGTGCCTCAGTCATGGGCTGGTATCTAAATGCATATTTACTCGATGCAAATGGCACTAATGCTAATTTAACTACATGTGTATATAATTCTACTTAGGTAGTACTACTAAATACTAGGCAAATGGATGTCAGTGCTCCATATCATGATACAGGTTTTTAATGTGATCCTCGTACTTCAACCTGCTGACTATCCTGTTAAACACCCTGTAATTCATCACAGAAAGAAAGAAAGAGAAGAAGAAGGATTCATATATGTGGAGAAAGCCAACCTAAGCCCCCTGCCTGACACACACCCACCCACCAAGGAGGGGGGAAGGAGACCCGGGGGGGGGGGAGACAGCCAGTCTCCACAGATGCAAAAGGGGACAAACAAAATCTGCATAGAATCACCCCAGGGGGGAAGGCAGGAAGCATCCCCAGGTTTGTCAATGCTCTCGCATATCAGCCCCATCTACTTAAGACTTCTTGCTTGCTACTTTGTACCGTACTGATAAGCTGTATTGCTGGCGTGTGTCTGGGTTTGTGAAGGTAATGTTGTAAATAAACTTGTTTTCTAAAAGATACTTCTGTGGCTATAAGTTATCCCTTTGTTCTGGGCTAAGGGTGATAGTCGCTAGGGATCTCGGAGAAGGCCGCCCCAAGACTCGCTACCCCCTTAGCATTGAACCCATGCAGAAGACCAGGTTGTCGGTCTTCCACTTGGTGGCAGCGGTGGGATAACTTATTAGCCGAGAATATCTCCCAGACCCAAAGTAGCAAGAGCCTAAGGATCACCATGGGCGACCCAGAGCCTGACGGAGCGACTGGGGGAGCCGAGCCACGGCGGCCCCTGCCCGCAACCCCCATCACCCCGGGGTTGGCGGCGCCGATCCGGCAGAGGGAGCTGCTGGCGAGTCTGGCCCAGGGTACCCGACCCAGGAGCCACCCTATCCCAGCTCCGACAGATGGGAGAGAGGATGTGGTGACCGAGGACCCCACTCCTCTGGAGCCCCTGGAGCCCCTCGAGCTTCCCTTGGAATGGATGGCCCACGAGCGGGAGAGTATGGCCCACGAGCGCGAAATGATCTGGATGCAGATGGAGTTGGCCAAGCTGCAGCTCGAGGCGGGGAAAACTCCCCCGACTGTCCTCGCCGCTCCTTCCCCTCCGTCGTGGGACCGCAAGACGTTTCCCTACTACAAGCCAGGGCAGGATGTCCTGATGTTCTTCTCCATTTTCGAAACGGCGTGCCAGGAGCAGCGGGTCCCCAACAACTTGCGGTTGTCCGCCCTGCGAACCCAGGTCAGTGGGGACCTGGCCGACCTCCTCGGGGCTCATCTGCGGAAGACCCTGGCGAGCTACGAGGCGTTCAAGGCAGCGGCCAGACAACACTTCGCCCTCACCGCCGAACATTGCCGGCGGAGATTTCGAGAGGGTAGACCTTCCCCCGGGACCACCCATGTGGCATGGGTAGCCCAGGTGATGCACGTCTGCGAGTCCTGGGTGGAGGCTTCCCGGGCCTCCACTCTGGAGGAAGTCGTCGAGCTGATCGCCATGGAGCAGTTCTTCACCACCCTCCCGAAGGAGCTGGCCGCTGTCGTGAGGGATCAGAAGCCCCGTACCTGTGAGGCGGCGGGGATCATGGCCGACGAGATGGGGCTATACCAGACGGCCCCATCCACCAAGGGAAGTTCCGCGGCCATGGCCGAGAAGAAACCGGAGCCGGAGAAGAGCCTGCCCCGACGGCGCGAGGAGGCCGCTCGGACCAAGGGGAACCAAAACCCTCGGTCTGGGGCGTGCTTCCACTGTAATGAGATGGGACACCTGCGGCGGGGTTGCCCCAAGCTCCAGCCCAAGGACCGGGATGCCCATCCCTCGCCGGGGAAAGTAGGACGCGTCGCGGGTGCTGCAGCCGCTCAGGACGACGACAGCGACGACGAGCAACGGTCGGTCCTCTCCCTCCATGCAAGCATCCCCGAGGATCGTGGCGCCGAAGAGGATCTCCAAGAGTGGGATCTCTACTGTCCCGGACCCCGTGCATCGCTGTATCGCATCGCCTCCCCGGACCAGCTGAGATGGAGCCGCAAGCAATTCTGTGAGTCCATCTATATCAATAATGTTCCCCGGGTGGGGCATAAGGACACTGGGGCAGATGTAACGGCTCTGCCCCGGGACCGCGTAGAAAGGTCCCAACTTGTCAGGACGTACATGTACGATCAAACCCTATAACTCCCCCGACATCACCGTCCCCATCGCCCGGGTCCAGATCAAGTACCAGGGGTGGGAAGGAGAGATGGACATAATCATCCATCGCCAAAAGGAGTGGGGCATCATCATCGGGAACGACCTCGCGTTCCAGGTGGCCAAAGTTAAGATGGGGGTCGTCACCTGGGGACAGGCAAGGCGAGGGGGGCCGCCCGTAACCGCACCGGTCCCAAAGCCTAAGCCCGTGCCCCCTCCACCACCCGGGGTGACCCCATCCCCTGCGAGGCACTCCGGGGAGAACCAGGCCATAGCGGAGCCCCCGAAGAACGAAGGGTTTGCTCAGATGGCTAAAGACTTTAGAACTCAAGCCCAATTTAAGGAAGCCCAGCGGCTGGACCCTTCCTTGCAGGAGTGCCACGATCTGGCCAACCAAGACCCCGGGGTATCCCTTGCCACCGAAAGATTTGTCTGGGACAATAGAACTTTGTACCGCGAGTTCGAGCCAAAGGAGAAAGTGGCACCAGAGCACAAGCAAAGGCAACTGGTGGTTCCCCGACGGTACCGCCGCGCCGTGCTGCACCTCGCCCACGACGTGGCATGGGGAAGACACCTGGGGCAGAAGCAGACCCAAGCTCGAATCACAGAGGGGTTCTACTGGCCCATGATCGCCTCCGACATTAAAGCTTACTGTCGGTCCTGCGATGTGTGCCAGCGGGTGAGACACAATCGCGATCACCCAAGAGCTCCCCTTCAGCCTTTCCCAGTGGTGGGGATC
Organism: Shinisaurus crocodilurus; assembly: GCA_021292165.1. Taxonomy (NCBI): domain Eukaryota; kingdom Metazoa; phylum Chordata; class Lepidosauria; order Squamata; family Shinisauridae; genus Shinisaurus; species Shinisaurus crocodilurus. The sequence continues at coordinate 249,579,827 of CM037879.1, forward strand.
CCTTTTGAACGGATGGCTATGGACATAGTGGGTCCCCTGAACCCACCCACCAAGACAGGGAAGAAGTTTGTACTGACAGTAGTAGACTTTGCCACCCTTCTACGCGGAGGCTTTTGTGCTAGCCTCCATCTCTGCAGCCAGCCTGGCTAAGACACTGCTCTCTCTCTCTTTGCCCGCTTAAGAATGCCCCCCGGTCGTGTCGGACTGCGGCACCGGGTTCATGTCTAAACTGTTCCAGAAAATGTGGGACCTGGGGGGGGGGTTGACCATGTAACTTCGGTGCCTTACCACCACGAGACCAACAGACTTCAACCAGACTTTGGGGAAAATGATCCGGGCATACGCTAGCTGTCACCCGGGAACTTGGGACCAAGCCCTACCCTACCTCCTCTTTGCCTACCGAGATGCTCCGCAGGAAAGCCTCGGGTTTTCCCCGAATGAACTGATGTTTGGCAGAGAACTACAGGGGCCCTTGGCTTTGTTGTGGGAAGAGTGGGAGGGGGCTGCCGGCAGTTCGCCCATGCCGGTTCACACTTTTCTGCAGCGGCTACGGGACACCCTCCACAGCGTTCGAGAAGCCGCCCAACAGCATCTGAAGGCAGCCCAGCAGCGGCAAAAGGAGCTGTATGATAAAACCGCAGTAGCCCGGACTTTTGAGGTGGGTGATAAAGTGTTGGTTCTGCGTACCCTCAAAACAGACAAGCTGTGTTTGAAGTGGGAGGGTCCGGGGACTGTAGTTGAGAAACTTAGACCAGTAAACTACAAAGTACTCTTTGCCGAGACTCCTGAAAAATGTAAAGTGTTTCATGTGAATATGTTGAAATTGTATGTGGACCGGGGTGCGGGAGTGGGCTGTGTGAAAGAACATAATGATAAGGATTTCGCTGATGGGGATCTGTTGGGAGAATGGGGGGATGGCGGGGGGATGGAAGAAATTTCACTGTCACCTGCCCTGTCCGAGGCTCAGCGGGAGCAAATGAAGCGGGTGGTGGATGAATTTGGGACCGTGTTCTCAGACCGCCCCGGGCGGACCCCACTCATCCAGCACACCATTCAAACGGGTGACAGCCCCCCTCTGCAATCTCTGCCATACCGGGCGGTGGGACCCCACGCTCAGGTCATTGCGGAGGAAGTCAAAGCCATGTTAGACCTAGGGGTGATCGTTCCTAGTTCTAGCCCATTGTCCTCCCCGATTGTCCTGGTGGCCAAAAAGGATGGGGGGTGCGGTTCTGTGTGGACTATCGGAAAATCAATAAGGTGACCGTCCCTGACCCCTACCCCATCCCCAACATGGATGTCTTGCTAGAAAAGCTAGGGAGGGCCAAGTACATTACCACCCTAGACCTCACCAAGGGCTACTGGCAAGTCCTGCTGGACGCGGATGCTGCTCTCAAGTCTGCCTTTGTCACACACCTAGGTTTATTCCAGTTCACCACTCTTCCCTTCGGAGTCCGGAACAGTCCGGCAACCTTTCAGAGGCTGGTGAATGGAATGCTGAACGGGTTGGGAGAATTTGCCTGTGCCTATCTAGACGACATAGCTATCTTTAGCTCCACTTGAGAACAGCATCTGCAGCATGTCCAGCAGGTTTTCCAGCGGATCCGGGACGCTGGGTTGACAGTGAAAGCAAAGAAGTGCCAGGTGGGGCTAGGGGAGGTTGAGTACCTTAGACATCAGGTCGGAGGGGGGAGCATCAAACCCATAAAAGCTAAGGTAAAGTCAGTTCAGAAATGGCCCCAACCCGCAACCAAAAAACAGGTGAAGGCTTTTCTGGGACTTGCAGGGTACTATCAGAAGTTTGTGCCACACTTCAGTCAGCTAGCAGCCCCTCTGACTGATCTTTGTAAAAAGCGCCAACCGAACAGGGTCCAGTGGACCGCGGCTTGCCAGACCGCTTTCGACAGGTTAAAAGCCTGCCTCACGGCAGCTCCCATTCTGCAAGCCCCAGACTTCGAATCCCCCTTCGTTCTACAGACAGAAGCCTCTGAGGCCGAGATGGGGGCAGTGCTATTACAAGAGAAGGTAAGAGAAGGGCTGCGCCCCGTTGCCTACCTGAGCAAGAAACTCCTGCCCAGAGAACGTAGTCTTGCCACCATTAAGAAAGAGTGTCTGGCCGTGGTGTGGGCCATCACCAAGTTGCGCCCCTACCTCTGGGGGAGACGGTTCCGCCTGCAGACCGACCATTCCCCCCTGTGCTGGTTAGATAGAGTCAAGAGCAACAACCAAAAACTCCTACAGTAGAGTCTGGCGTTGCAAGACTTTGACTTCGAAATTGAGCACATCAAGGGTAAGGACGATGTCTTGGCTGATGCACTCTCCCAGGCTTTCTCAGGTGATGGGCAAGTCGATGGGAAATTGGGGTGTGGGACCCCAATGCCATCTTTTCCCCGGGGGGGAGATGTGGAGAAAGCCAACCTAAGCCCCCTGCCTGACACACACACACCCACCAAGGAGGGGGGAAGGAGACCCGGGGGGGGGGGGGAGACAGCCAGTCTCCACAGATGCAAAAGGGGACAAACAACATCTGCATAGAATCACCCCAGGGGGGAAGGCAGGAAGCATCCCCAGGTTTGTCAATGCTCTCGCATATCAGCCCCATCTACTTAAGACTTCTTGCTTGCTACTTTGTACCGTACTGATAAGCTGTATTGCTGGCGTGTGTCTGGGTTTGTGAAGGTAATGTTGTAAATAAACTTGTTTTCTAAAAGATACTTCTGTGGCTATAAGTTATCCCTTTGTTCTGGGCTAAGGGTGATAGTCGCTAGGGATCTCGGAGAAGGCCGCCCCAAGACTCGCTACCCCCTTAGCATTGAACCCACGCAGAAGACCAGGTTGTCGGTCTTCCACTATATATATCCTGAAGTATCTCAAGATCTCAGCAACAAGATCCAAGAGAAATTGTTGATAGCATAATGAAGATGCCTACTTGAAGGTGAAAAACAAAAAAATGAAGAGTTAAGCTATATCATGAGAAAGGAAGGTGAGATGGCCATAATATGAAATAACAGCATATCTTCAAATTTCATTTTTCTGTTGGAATATTAAAAGGAGAGCAACCCAGGGGGGAAAAAATATGACTAAGGGAATGATAGAGAAACAATTTTTCCTATGCCTCCCCCACCCCATTTGCTTTCCCATTAACTGGCAAGTTCTTGGGTGGGGGTCACTATTAGCAGCAGAAATGGCAGTTTATTTCTTATAAAACCTCCGCTCCCCTCCCCTGCCTCCACAGGCTCCTCTGTCAGCAGCCTGACTACCGCTGTGTTTCTCCCAGAATGCCCTGGCTGCAGCATTGTTCTGGGGCATTCTGGGACATATGGCAGCCATCGGAGCCATTTCCACCCACATACACACAATGCCTTGGAAGGATGCTTCATCCTGGGCATTCTGGGAGAAATGAAAAGATGCCTAGTCAGCCTACAGAGATCTGTTGCTGCCTTTAGTGGTGACCACCCCAAAATGATCCAGTTTGAAAAGTAAGAAGCTGCTACCACTTCCAATAGGGAGCACCCCCACCTGGAGGTGAATTTTGCTGAATCCCCCCACGATCACTAAAATCATGTGCCTCCCGATTTGACCCCCATCAATATAATGTAGTTTCACTTTTATTTAAACAACACAGTACCCACATATGTTGATGCCACAGTTAAGATAAGGAGGAGTTAACCGATCTTTCCCCATGTGGTGCCCTCCATTTGTTTTGGACATAATCCCTGACCATTGGCCATGTTGGATGTGACTGATGGGAACTGTAGTCCAAAACACATGGAGGACATTGCATTAGAGAAGGCTGGGTTAACCATTCAGCAGGGCTTTTTTTGATGGAATTTTAACTGTGGGGAAATTAACTCAAAAGGGCATTTTAAAATCATGCAAAAGGACATTTTTAATCTTCATTTTAAATAATTAAGCACATTTATTTAAATAAAGAAGTGTCATGAAACATGTATTTTAATAGTAAATGATTGCAATTTTGTTGGTGTTGTAGCAGAGTCAGCAGTAGCAGTAGTGTCAGTGGTCCAGGAAAGAATAAAGACATTCCTTATTTAGGTCCTTATATTTAATCCAATGCATAAAAGAGTTAACTATATACAGGATACATTGTTACCTGCTCCCCACACAGCCATCAAGTGAGAGAGAGAGATTACACTGCAGAGCTAGGCTTTATACCACTCCCACTCCCACTCCCACTCCCACTCCCACTCCCACTCCCACTCCCACATGCTTTCACAGATTATCACCACCTGCAGCAAGGGAGTAGGCTGTCACTTAAGGACACACCTGCTTTCAAGCTCATTCCAAGTCTTTGGTGGTTAGAATATACCAACAAATTTAAAGAAACTTGGCATTTAAAATTTAACTAAAAAGGTCCAGAACTACAAAATATTTTTTTTTACAAATTCCCGGACTCAGCATGAATCGCTGATGCTGTCTCCTGTCTCTGGCTGAAAGAAAATGGACAACAGCAGGCCAGGGATCATAATAGCCTGTACCAATCCCATTCAGAGATATGGTTAGCCACACATGAACTGTCTGTGTTGTTGTCATACTTGTTTGTGTGTCATCCACTATAAGATAATCAAGGAACACAATTCATAGATCATAGAGTTGGAAGGGGCTTACCAGGCCATCGAGTCCAACCCTCTGCTCAATGCAGGAAACTAGAGGAGGGGTCTCCCATCCAAGTAATAACCAGGCCTGACCCTGCTTAGCTTTCCACACTCAAGAGTTCTTTCAATTTGTATTGAGTGTGGTGATAGAATTGCGATTGCTGCCCTGGGCTTTTGCACCATGCCAGAAGTTACCCTGCACTAGGTTCCTTCCACAATTTCCTTATGGGCAAGTAGTACTGTCCTATGGATGATGTGACCATTAATCAGCCCTTATATTGGGCGCGTTCACACATCACAACAACCCACCCTGGCAATAAGCCACGGTGGGTTGGTTGTTGTATGAACAACTCACAGTGCACCCAACAGATGGCAGCGAAGGAATCTGAAGCCTCGGCTGGGGCAATGTCCTGGGGGGATACCTGCTGCCACAGTGCAGCAGGTACCAACACTGGACATTGCCCCAAAGAGGCTCCAAATAGTTGCCCCCCTTTGGTTTCTCTTGACAGCTGTCAAAAGGCAAGCTGTCAAGAGAAACCAAAGGCGTGAGTGATCTTTGCTTGCGAAAAGGGGGTGGTGTGGTTTACACCCCTGTCATGACAAGATCCTCAATCCCCCCCCCCCCTGACAGTCCTTAGAATGAGGCACATTTTGCACTTTCCCCCAAGACTCTAGGTGCTGGAGAAAGTGCTTTCCTGAGCACCTAGAGTCTCAGGAAAAAGTGCAAAATGTGCCTCACCCTGAAGACTGTCATGGTGGGGGGAAAATGAGGATCTTGCCATGAAAGGAGTGTAAATCACACCACCCCCTTTTCGCAAGCAAAGATCACTCACCCCTTTGGTTTCTCTTGACAGCTCACCTTTTGACAGCTGTCAAGAGAAACCAAAGGGGGGAATAAACTATATGGAGCCTCCTTAGGGCAATGTCCAGGGTTGGTACCAGCTGCACCTTGGCAGCAGGACATTACCTTAGCCAGGACATTACCTTAGCCAAGACTTCAAATTCCCGCACTCATGCAACTGCGAACCTTGTGCAAGTGTGCCTATTTGTGCCCCCCAAAAAATGTGAATAAAAAAAATAGAAGGTTCTGCCAGCCACTGTCAAGCTGGCTTTCATGATCTCGGGGGGGGGGGATGGGAAAAAAGCCACGGCGAGCCTTAAACAGTTAGCGATTGTGGCAGGGAGGGCAGCAAACCAGTGCCAGTGGTCTAGAAGTTCCACTTGGGCACTTGTGGAGCAGCTGGCATTGGTGGGTGCCTGGGCATGCTTGGCAAGAGCAGCAAGGGGTTTTGCCACTCTTGCCAAGCAAGCCATAGCTGATTGCCTGTGCTCATGATGGGGTCAGTCATCCAGGCCAGGCTCAGACAACACGACAACCCATCATGGGTACCACAATCCCAAGAACAGACCATGGGTTCTCAGGGTGGCTTGTTGCCCTCAAACAAGCTACCCTCCAGGAATTGGTCTGTGTTCACATGATATGACAAACCATTGTGGGTAGCAACCCATGATGTGTTGTCATGTTGTGCGAACCTCATCTGTTAAGCAGAGTGGCAAGCCTCCACCTCCACCCTCCTGGGCTTCCAGTCACCTAGGCTCGGACCTAACAAAAAGGAGCAAGCCTACCAGGAATCAAAGTGTCAAGCTTCCTTCAGTGCAGGCTTTTACAGATCTAACTGGAGAGTCCAAAAGGACAACAGACTTCCCGAGCCAAAGCCTTCTTCCATCCAGGATCTTGAACCTCCATTTGCTTCTCCAATCCTCCTACCTCAAAAGGCAGGACTGCTGGGAAAGGGAAATGGTGTTCCGGACTCATAGTTCTACTATATTCTAGAAACAACAGTTATAATTAAAAACACGCATAAATGTATTTTAAGTATGCTCCTCCCTCCATATGGATTTGAGAGACCCCAAGATAATAATAACTGGGTAAGTAGGGCTCACCCTCTAAAATAAGTAGGTAGGCTGAGCCTGCCCTGAATTCCACTCCTGCAGCTCTTAGTCAAAATGGCTTCCAAAGCCCTGAAAGCCTTTTTCTCATTCCATGTGCCTCCCATCCTCCCCCAGTCTGCACACAAGAGCTTGAAAGCCTTGAATCTCCTTAAAGTAACCATCTAATTAAGCCATATGGGCATAGGCACAGGTTTTGCTTGAAACAGGGTGGCAAATCCTAAATCACAGTCTCTAGAGGAGAGCACAAACAGCATCTAAATCTGCATTTTGTTTTCCCCAAATGTAAACCAGGGACAAGCAGAATTAAAAGAGCACTTCAGCAGGGGAATTTTGAGTCTACTGGGGGGGGGGGATTCATGAGGACTGGGGGAAATTTCCCCCCACACTTTATATATTAAAAATGCCCTGCCGTTTGGAGTTGGAGTTTTTTTATTCATACCTCCAGGAGGCTTTGACATGAAAGAAAGTGCACAAGAAAGGTAGAAGGGGTCTGTGAGACCCAAAGGTCAAAGGAATGAACGTGACTTCAAGTGATTTAAGTGGAATATCCAGGTGAAGTGAATTTAGCCTTTCTACTATTAAGAGGAGAAAGGAAGACAAATATGGAGAATGCCTACTTTCAGAGCACACACAAGTAATGGAAGTTATTGTCTTAGGCAACAGGGAGACATTGGGTTGGATATAATTATGATGCTATAATTAGCACGATAAACTAAAATAGCCTCTAGCGATGTTTTGCAAGCACTTGTGGAAGAATTAGCAGAAGAATAGGGATTTCTTCTAAAAAAATTAATTATTGTTCAATTCTCTACAAAAAGCAATTATAATTTACCTGGTTCGTTTGTTGTTTTTTGGTGCTGAAATCTGTTCACAGCTTTAATCAAGGCTGAAATGTCCACTTTGGCCATGCTGCCACCAAACAAGCAGCAGCTGTGACATCACACAGGAGCCTATCTTTCTTTGAGGTGTCGTTGGTGAGCATAGAGAATGACGTTTCCTGTAATAATATGATTAAAAACAGCTTCCACGGTGGGCATGGCCAGTCACAAAACACTCATTTCCTAGAAGGCAATCTGGTGAGAATATAGGAAAAGTAACTTGGCCGAGAACCTAAATATAAGGCAGAGGTGGAGTCCGAGCTCCAAAACACAGACCTGCTCTTTTGAACCCACAGTTTTCTGCTCTAACACCAATGGATTGTTGTAAACCGCCCAGAGAGCATTGGCTATTGGGTGGTATAGAAATTAAATAAATAAATAAATAAATAAATAAATAGCTCAGAAGTCAAATTGATGTGGCTCAGAGACAAGTGTAACCTGGCCAAGAAACTGAGTAGAAGGCAGAGGCGGACCCCACATGAGAAATCACATATTTTCCCTCACAAAGCACAACAAAATGCCCATTGCAGTGACTGCACAGACGGCAAGCTGGTGATGCTCAGAGATACACACCGCACCACACACACATCAGGTGAAACACACACACACAGCAAAGGCAAAAGCAAAGGGCTGCCGTTGTTTTAGTCCAATGTATCCGGAAGGCACCTCATTGGGGAAGGCTGCTCTAAAGTGCCATCATGGCACTTTTGGTCTTTGTACTTCAAATTAACTTTCTACGAGTCCATTATGGCTCAGCCACTATAGACTCTGCATGGTGAGACACAGGGATGATGCTGGGGAAATCCTGAGTGGATTCAAATGAGTTCAGATTTCTATGAATCTGACCTGCAGATTCTGCAGCAGACCGGGTTTTCCCGAGTCACGCAGACTGATTTTTTGTTTTTGATTTTTATTTGGGGGGGGGGTATGCAAATTCGCACTTGTGCTAATCTGCACTTGCACTAATGTGCATTGGCACAGGTGGAACTAAATTCTCATACTTCCATTTAAAAAATCCAGTTCTGGCAATGAGCGGATGACGGAATGAAAGAAAAGACACCTGACAACCCGTGAAACACAGACGGGATGGAGTTAACGAAATCCGTAGCTCCCTAGTGAGACAGGCACCCTGAAGATCTAAGCCAGTGTTCTCCAAACTTGGGTCCCCAGATGTTTTTGGCCTACAACTGGCCTATAGCTGGCTTGGGCATGCTGGGAGTTGTAGGCCAAAAACATCTGGGGACCCAAGGTTGGAGAACACTGATCTAAGCATTTCTGATCTCTAATTTCTGTGTCAGCATTTTTTTTCCTTATGCACATCAGGGCAGGATCTGTGCTCCGTTGTTTTATGCCACTAGAGGTCAGGGAATGACTAGCAATAGTCTTGCCACTGATCAGCAATAATGTTTTGGGTTGGGTTTGTCTCTGTCTTTTTGACTGCCAATTATTGCAGAAACTGGCAATCTGTATTCCCAGCTGCGATCATATCCAATATTACACATGCTTTGCTAGTGACCTTGAAAATTAAGGAACCTGTGTGGCTGATGTCCCCAAGACCTGTGATGTTACTGCTTCATGGGAGGCAAAAATATATATTTGGACTTGGAGGCTGCCCTGCATATTCCCGGCAGAGCACCCAAAGCTCACCAGAAGTCTTCAGAGCATCCTCCCAGCTCTTTCAAACAAATGCTGCAGCATGATGACATCTTCAGATGGAAGGCAGGCGCATCAAGGAATGCAGAACCACATGGGGGAGAAGGAAGAGCATCCAACTGTTCCCTTATATCTATCCAGCAGGAATAAAACCTGCAAGAGGCTGCCAAGTCCTAACAGGCTACTTTAGCTGTAGTGGTGCACATGCATTTTGCGAGATACCTTTGATCGGCAGTCAGCTACCTTGTTACATTTGGGCAGAACTCTTGCTCTTGCCCCTTGACAAGATCAGCTCCATTAAAAGTAACTGTTCTTGGGGCCCTAGGTGCGAAGAACCGAGGGCTTCTCCACTCGTGTGTATGAATAGAAATTCCTAAAATTTTAAAGACAGTAATGTGGGTAATTTGTGGGTAAAGACAGTAATGTGGGTAATTTTAAAGACAGTAATGTTTTTGGCCTACAACTCCCAGCATGCCCCAGCCAGCTACGCTGGCTGGGGCATGCTGGGAGTTGTAGGCCAAAAACATCTGGGGACCCAAGGTTGGAGAACACTGTTGTAGTGGTTAAAGGGTCAAATTCAGACTGGGGAAAGCAAGGTTGAAATCCCCAGTCCATCATGATGCTCTTTGGGTGATCTTGGGCCCAGCCTAACCTACCTCACAGGGATGTTATGAAGATAAAATGGGGGAGAAGAGCTCCTTGGAGGTAAGGCGGGATATAAAATAATTAAATAAACCTACTCTCTTTCCTCCATCTCCTTGGCCAACTGTGGGGAACATTGGCTCCTCCTGCTTCTTCCTTCCTGCCTTTTCCAGCAGCAGCTCTCTGCCCCCTCTTGGCAGAAAGAGGGCGAGTTACGTGAAGCATTGTTCAAATGCCACTCCTTCTTCTGCTGAAAGAAATAGAACGACTCACGACGTGGCCCCCTAACCTGTTTCATTATTTTATATACATACAGCCCATCGCTGCCTCCTGCTGCCACCTCCTTCATTCTTTCACCCACCCACCCCAAAATATTGAGATGTTGACTACAAAAGCCCGCCCCTATGGTTAGACCACCTAAATAAGCCACTTTGGCTGCAGTCCATTCAACCCTGAATTGCATGCACTTACTAACTCCCTCTTGTTCCAATGGGAGCTGGAATGTGAATAGCTATGGGCTGGATTCACACACCTCCTCCGTGTAAAAATGATGAGTAATCTGTGAAGCCAAAGGCAATTACCGGAACAGGGCATAACCAAACCCCAGACTGATGATTCAGGTCCTTCAACCGAAGTACCCACATCTGACAAACAGAAGAATCCCAAAATGTGCCCATTTAAAGGATGTAGACACAATTCCTGAATATTGAATACTGAATCCCAAACTCATGTGGTCATGGAAAAGTTTGCAATGATTGTGTGCGGTAATGCACAAAGGCTATTTACCATAAGGTGGGAGCCCTGTGGAAAAACAATTTTACAACCTCGAATGGAAAGAAAAACACAGCATAGAACATTTTGAAGTATTCATTTCTTCTCTTCGTGACCCATTTGCTAGTGAACGAAGCAAAGCAAAAAAATATATATGTTATTTTTAGTGTTCCTTAAGGGCCTAAATGAGCATTTTGCAGAGAGACAATTCATGAGAGCTTCTGAATTGGTAGCATGCTAGTCTGTTGCAGTTGCCAATGGAAACCTTTGATACATTTGCTGTACCTATAACCCCTTCCCGAGGTTAGGAAAGTGGATGTTTTTATGAAAGTGTAAATTGCACTTCTGCATTTTCATTTTTTAAAAGCTTTTAAACAGCAGCAGGGATTGAAATTACAAAAGGCCCTACAAAGAGTCCATTGTTGACCTTCTCATGACTACATCCACTTTGACAGCCCCTCAGTGTCCCCAGTGAGTAGCCACTGCCAGTCAAACAGGTTTGGGGTCTTTCCCTCTCTCTTCATTCATTGCTTGGTGAAATCTCTGTTCCATTATCTACCACCTGTACAGTCATCTCAGTGGGCTGGATTTATCCTCACATCTTCACATCAATGGATTTATCTTCATCACTGGGAACCTGGGATATCATTATTGCAGTTTGACAGAATAAGAACTGAGGCTCAGGGAGATTAAAGATTTGCAAGCTTTTTTATACCCAATGCTGCCTCTATCAGCCATTGTGCAGAAATAAGAAGTGCAAGGTTACACTGAGTGAGTGTCTAGCTCTGTGGGAACGGTATCCGGCAGCTTGGTTTGAAATTTGCCCATTTGCCCTGCTTCAGTACAGGAAGAGAGGCAAAGCAGCCCTTCCCTGCTCCCTGGTGCTGAAAACCCCCTCAAAGCCCCCTTGCATTAAGAAGAGGGCAGGGTAGGATTATGCCAGTGCAGGGGATTCAAGGTTGAGCAGCTCTCTGGAACTCATTGAAAGGCCATGTATTGCTAGAAGATTGGTTTGCTAAATGATCAGTTTATAGTACAACTAATGCACAGCTGTTGCTCATTTATTGTCCAAGGTCTACAGCAGGGGTAGGTATTGTGGTGCCCTCCATATGTTTCACACAAATCTTATAATCCCTGACCATTGTTCATACTGGCTATGGCTATGACTGTTGGGAGTTGTCAGTAAAAACAATGTGGTACCAGGGTACCACATTGCCTATCCCTGCTCTACAGAGTCATGAATCAAGGTGCTTCTGTTTGATCCCTCTTTGATGTCCTGTTTGAGGGACATCACATCTTCCAAACATTCAGCAGGTGGTTGTTGGGAAAATGTGATTCCCCCAAGTAGCAAGACCATTAAGGCAACTAAAATGGTCAAAGGGCTGGAGCAACTCTCCTATGAGGAAAGGATACAATATCTAGGATTGTTTAGTTTAGAAAAAAGGTGAGTAAGGGGAGACATGATCGAGGTGTACAAAATTATGCATGGTGCAGAGAAAGTGGATAGGGAGGCATTTTTCTCCCTCCCTCATAATACTAGAACCCTGGGGTCATCCCATGAAGCTGACTGGTGGGAGATTCAGGACAGAGAAGAGGAAGTACTTCTTCACACAGGACATAGTTAAACACATAGCTAAACTATAGTTTATTAAACTAAACTTCTTCACACAGCACACAGTTAAACTAGTTAATCTAAAGATGGCCACCACTTTGGATGGCTTTAAAAGATTATTGGACAAATTCACGGAGGATAAGGCTGTCAATGGCAACTAGTCCTGATGGCTATATGCTACCTCCAGTATCAGAGGCAGTATGCTTATGTACACCACTTACTGGGGAACTTGGGTGGGAGGGTGCTGTTGCACTCATGTCCTGCTTGTGGGTTTCCCGTGGGCAGCTGGTTGGCCACTGTGTGAACAGGATGCTGGACTAGATAGACCCTTGCTGGTCTGATCCACCATGGCTCTTCTAATGTTCTTACAACCTGAAATGTGGTTTTGTAACTATCACACAGATACACACTGGGCAGCACCTGGGACAACGCTGATAATCAGTGACCCATGTCCCTTCCCCCATGGCCTGTGCAATGTTGTCATGCTACCATGAGAGTTCTGCATGCAAACAAACAAACAAAAAAAGTGTGGGGAGGCAAAGTGTGAAGGCCTTTTTTAGTTTCAAATCCTGGTGGTAGCCAGTTTTCTAGATTTGTGCATGGTAACAGCTGCTCAGATGAAAGGGCCTTTTTCACATTCACCTTCAGACTCCAGTCCTTAGTTTCAATTTTCATGTAATTCAAAGAGTTGGAGGAGATCTTGTAGACCCCCTGTAGAGTCCACGGGTGGGGCAGACTTCATGCTTGCAGAATCTACTTTCAGTTGTTGTTGTTGTTGTTGTTACTAGAACTCCATGAATTATCCACCAGTCAAAGCTATGTGCAAAAATATGTACTTATAATGAAAGAACTCTGAGCCCAGGAATTTGTTTACAGTGCCAGAAGTGAATGGAGCTCACAGTCCTTCAGCACAAAAATCCACTCCTGCTTACCCAAGCTTTCTTCATTTCAACCATCTAATTGGTGGGGAGGATCATTCTGTTGCTGCTGTTGTTGAACAATTGGGAACCAGAAATCCTTATCCCTCTACTGCAAATCAGGCAGATACCAGCAGATCGCAATCTACCTCCTGTCCACCCTGATCTAATACAAACTCCTGGTTGGGAAATCCAGAGCTAGTGCATCCCCAGGTGTCCAGCCTTTGCTTGAAGACCTCCAGCAAGAGAGAGTGCACCACCCCTCTAAGTACCGGTAATCATTCTTCCCTTTGCCTACTACTAACCAGTTCATCTCTCCTCATGTGCTAGAGCCCATATCTATTCAGATTTTCTTAAGGGGCATGGCCAGAAAGCATGTTTATCCCACACTAGGCATCAATCTATCCCCACCCCCCCACCCCACCCCTGATCCATTATGTGTAGGCTGAATATCATATTATTACCTTGGAATTGCTGGGACTTGAAAGGCTGTCCAGTAGGTAAAACTGTAATGAGGCTTACGCTGGCTCAGCTTGTCTGAGCGTGGAAAGCTAAGCAGGGTCAGGCCTGGTTATTCCTTGGATGGGAGACCCTCTAGTTTCCTGCATTGAGCAGGGGGTTGGACTCGATAGCCTTGTAGGCTCCTTCCAACTCTATTAAATCTATGAAATCTATGGACCCCTCCTCTAGTTTCCTGCATTGAGCAGGGGGTTGGACTCGATGGCCTTGTAGATCTATGATCTATGAAAGAGGATGTTTTGAAGAGATCAACAGGATAAAATCTATGTAGGAGTATACAAGAATTTATACACAAGCAACAGTTATTTGTTTAAGTGGGAACCTGCACTTCACAGGCGTTTTAAAGCTGGCGGACTGTTCTCCATATGACTATGTGTCTTATGTAAAGGGGGAAGTCATAAGGAAGGAATAGGCTGTAAAATAGGAAGCTGTGTGTTCTACATAGCTAGTTTGAAGCAGCAATTTAAACACACACACATACTGAAATTTGCCTTTTAAGGTGCAATCCTACTACACCCATTTATCTATGAGTAAGTCACATTGAACTCAGTGGGACTTACTTCTGAGTAGACATTTGTAGGGTTGCACCATTAAAAGCATAAATTAATTACTTCTAACCCCAAGTGTCTTAAATCATCATTTGTTCCACAGATGATATGCTAATTACTAATTAAGATATGCTAATGAGACTGACCATATACCATCCAAAACCAGAGAGTCTGATAAGAAGCTTACTTGCTGTTTCCGGGTTATCTTACTGCTCCACTCCTAAGGTCTGCATTGGAATCCCTCCCCCCAAGTTTGATAGCACTGCCATGTACTCAGGAATAATTAATTTATGCTGATGGTCTTTCATCTCTGCAGATATCAGCGCTAAACAGCTCACTCAAGATATCCTTCCAACTATAATTGTTATTCTGTATTACCTAAAGCTACAGAAATATGCCCCCCAGGGGCATTTAGAAAGAAGGGAAGTTTTCCATCTCCTACAATTTATTTACTCCATGCTTAGTTTTAGAGAGCTTATAAGTCCTTTTGTTCCTCTATTTTCACAGGAAGCCAAGCTGTCTGAACTCTATGGACACTGGAGGTTTGGAAGGAGAGCAGTGACCACATGACATGTGCTATTCTTGTTGAAAATTCGAAACAGGGAAATTTAAGCTTGCCCACTTGATGTGATGGCAGAGATAAAGAAGGATTTCTTTGCTGCTGCCACCGCTACCACAACATAGTCTTTTAAAAATGCTTGGCTGTGTTTCACCCACTTCAAGTTCTCTTTTTAAATCAGGGAGACCATGGCTGATGAACCAGTGAGAGAGGATGTCAGCTTTACCAATGGTTGAAGTCATCCTACTGTACAAGTCAATAAGGATATTGGCAGAATAGCCATCAAAGTCTGCGGGAAATATTTATTGAGAGTTCTAGAATCTAATTGGCTCCCTCAGTCTGCAGGGTCAACCTATCAAATGGGGGGCATAGGATGGCAGACACGTAGGTCCTCAGAGGATAATGATCCAGCCATGACAACCATGTCATTTTGACATCATCAGCACCTGAAGCGAGCCCTTGAATCAATGCAATTTCTGCCTTCTGCATAGTTCTTAAATGCACAGATCCTTTTTTGCATTTAAAAATGTGGCACACATACAAAAACTGAGGGAAAACATTTGATTTCTGCGAGGCCTGAGCTAAGGATGTGTGAATCAGCAAAACTCAAGCTCACTGAGGTTCTCCGAATTCCACCTCTACATTGGATCAAACGCATGTCCATATAAGATTGAAGCTTCACTTTTTTCTATTCACACAAAAATTCATCTGCATTTTTTAAATGTATGCATTTTCTCACATTGATTGAAATGCATCTGTGTGCATTTTTCAAAAGTACGCATTTTTTTTCATGCGCAATTTCCAAACCTATGATTTTTTTTTCAAACTCATTTTTGTTGTTGTTGTTCTGCAAATTGCAAATTTCTCATACAACTCTAGGCCTGAGCTCTACCACTACATTCTGAATCCTGAGAACAAGAGTAAAATATTTCCACTTCAGAAGGTGTTGGTGGTGGGGAAACGTCTGTCGATCAGCTGGCTTTAGCAGTCGCTGCATTTGTGTGATAACACAGCACTCTATCCATAATGACTGGCCTCCGACAGCCATTTCTTCACAAACATGCTACCACATGGTAATTGCTGTCATCATCTGATAAACAGGGGCCATGTGTAAGGACTTGTTGGAAATGGCATTGTTTCCCTGAAAGACTGGCTGGCTGCAGACAGCTATTTTACTACACATGCAAGCCCAACATGATCAAATTCATCTTACCACTTTGCAGGACAGCTCTCTCTACAGCAGTGTTCTCCAACCTTGGGTCCCCAGATGTTTTTGGCCTACAACTCCCAGCATGCCCCAGCCAGCTACGCATGCTGGGATTGTAGGCCAAGAACATCTGGGGACCCAAGGTTGGAGAACACTGCTCTACAGGATAGTCTGGTTGTCAGCAAGTGTTCTCAGGTAATGGAGATCCAGTGGGGGCGGGGGGAAGGAGCTCTCCACCTAAGCCCAAGCCACTCTCCACTAGGGATGTGTGAGGAATTCATTTCAGTTCCTTTTTGACCAGAATTCACCCCATTTGCACCTCCCAAACCTGGACACAATCTTCACTCAAAGTCTTGTGAGCTTGCAAAGTGCTGTACGGCGGACCCCACAAAAATGTGTTTGCCGACATGCGTACATTTGAAAACGCACATGAAAAATGCATATCTTTGAAAAATGTGCACAAACACACTTTAATCGATGGGAGAAAAATGCATAAATTATTATTTATTTATTTATTATTTGCATTTATTTATCGCCCATCTGGCCGGCAAACCGGCCACCCTGGGCGATGTACAGAAAATAAAACAGAATAAAATACATTAAAACATTTTTCTCCATTAAAATACATTAAAACAGTATAAAATTTTAAAATCTTACCCCACCCCATATTCCCGCCTGAATAACCAAGTTTTTACTGAGCGGTGGAAGCTCAGCAGAGAGGGGGCATGGCGGAGGTCACTTGGGAGAGAGTTCCATAGTACGGGGGCTGCCACAGAGAAGGCCCTCTTCCTCGTCCTGACCAGTCTAGCTGCTCTGGCTGAAGGGACAAGGAGAAGGCCGTCTGTGGCAGATCTTGTTGAGCGGCCCACTTGGTGTTGCTGGAGGCGCTCCTTGAGATATACTGGACTGGAGCCGTATAGGGTTTTAAAGGTCAAAGCCAACCTTGAATTCAGCTCGGCAAGCAACTGGTAGCCAGTGTAGCTCCTTGAGCACTGGCGTGATGTGATCCCGCCGGCGGCTGCCTTTAACCAGGTGAGCCACCGCGTTCTGTACCAGCTGTAGCTTCCGAACCTTCTTCAAGGGTAACCCCACGTAGAGCGCATTACAGTAGTCTAGGCGAGAGGAGACCAAGGCATGAACCACTGAAGGGAGCAGATGATTAGGAAGGTAGGGGCGCAGCTGCCGTATCAGATGGAGTTGATACAGTGCTGCCCGGCTCACAGCTGCCACCTGAGCCTCCGTGGACAGCTGGGAGTCTAGAATGACTCCCAAGCTGCGGACCTGGTCCTTCAGGGGTAGATGTACCCCATTCAGCACCAGGTCAACATCCCCTAACCTCCCCTTGTCCCCCACCAGAAGTACCTCGGTCTTGTTGGGGTTCAGCTTCAGCATATTCCTTCCCATCCAGGCACCCACTGACTCCAGGCACTTGGACAGGGTCTCAACGGCCAACCTCGGTGAGGATTTAAAAGAGAGGTAGAGCTGCGTGTCATCTGCATACTGATGACACTGCACCCCAAACCTCCTGATGATAGCTCCCAGGGGCTTTAGGTAGATGTTGAACAACATCGGGGAGAGGATGGAACCCTGCGGCACTCCACAAGTGAGCAGCTGAGGGTCCGAAGCCTCCTCCCCGAGAACTACCCTCTGGTACCTTCCAGAGAGGAAGGACTGGAACCACTGCAATACAGTGCCTCCTATGCCCAACCCCTCCAGGCGGTCCAGGAGGATACCGTGGTCAACGGTATCAAAAGCCGTTGAGAGATCGAGGAGGACTAGAAAGGAGCATTCGCCCCTATCCAAAGCCCTCCTCATATCATCCACCAAGGCAACCAAGGCCGTCTCCGTCCCATGTCCAGGCCTGAAGCCCGACTGGCACGGATCTAAATAATTGGCTTCATCCAAGTGTGCCTTCAGCTGAGCACCCACCACCCGCTCGATCACCTTGCCCAGAAATGGTAAATTGGAGACTGGGCGGAAGTTGTTCAGATCCTAGGGATCCAAGGAGGGCTTCTTTAGAAGAGGTCTTATTACTGCCTCCTTGAGGGCTGATGGCATCACTGCCTCCTCGAGGGAGGCATTCACCACCGCCTTGATCCCCTCACCCAGTCTCTCCCTACAGCTCATAAATCTAAAAAATGTGCACAATTGATGCATACATTTGGGGGGGGGAAGTATGCATCACACCCTCCCCTCCAGCTGCTGGCCATCCCTGCCAATCCCCCAACAGGCAGCAGAGTGGGTTCATTTCCACACCAGAGAAGTTCACGCTTAGAAAATACCAAGGCGGCAAGGCCCATGGTACCTGGCAGGAAATGATGCACCACACATTGCTAGCCAGCTTGTGGGGGCTCTCCAGTTTCAAAGTGAGCCATCTCCATTCCCCCAGTTACCCTCTCCCCAGGGTAAGGTATTTTTCTTTCTTTGGGGGGAATCACAGGGAAGAGGAGAGCAGCGGCTCAGCCCATGGGATGTTTTGACTGAACGCTCAAAGGCCCAAGCGGTTTTTGTTATTCAGCCAGAGGGGACTTGTACATCACTGTACTCAGCACCAGCACCACCACACACTTTTGTAAACAGAGATAAAATCCTGATTCTCCTGGGTCATTCAGCCTCACCCTCATTGGCCATGCAGTTTATTGAGTTTGAACAGAGACATTTTCAATCATCGTTGCGTTCCTTCCCATGGGCCACCAGAAAGCCTTTCCCTGCTGTGTTTCCAGGCTCATGCCCTCCTTCTATACTGCCCTGGGTAGATTCAGAAGAGTATTTGGGTCATGGAAGCTGCCTGTAACCTGCAACTGTGCAAGGATCGAGTCATCTGTAGTAGTCTGGTTAGGTGGTGAAGCAAATTTTACCACAGCTTTTCAGCCTCACATTTCTGGTCCATTTTACGGAAGCTGTGATGGATTGAGGCCTACTCAGGCTTAAGTTTGCTGAAGCCTGAAGGCCCAAACACTTCCCTAGATTAGTTGGAGCCTGAAGGCCCAAACACTTCAGGATGGGAGGGGGAGTTTGAGAGTTTTAGTTTACCCAATAGAAGTTAAGAATTATATCTCCTGTTCAAAGTCACATGATTATAACCTTCCATTCCTGGGAAGGCTATATATGTGTGGGGTGTGGTCAGCTAGCAGCAGAAGCAGAGAGAGAGAGAGAGAGAGAGACAGACAGACAGACAGACAGACAGACACACACAGACTGAGAGACTGACTGACTGACTGACTACAGAGGACAGAGGTAGTCTGAAGTTAAGCTAGAGAACCTTGGATTGTTTGTTTGTTTGATTTTATCATACTTGCTTTTGAATTATAACCACTCTATTAAGTAATTACCCTAATATAATAAGTAAAGTGTTGTTGTGTACCCTGAGAGTTTGGAGTGACTTATTCACCACGTCTAAAGCCTACACCCATGCTACTGGAAGCAGGCAAAGGATTTGATCTCCTGGAACGGGAGGGGCTTTGAGAAGAGGCAGAGATCTTCCAAAGGCAGATCAAGGGGTCCCTGTAGTAGCGGAACCTTGACAGAAGCATAGTAATGTATCTTGCTCACCATGTGACTTGATGGTACAGGTGATAAGCTCTCCTTGTAGCTGCAGTCAACATGATGAGGTAAGTTTACAGGGTGTTAACATGGTACAAAAGGTCATCACAATCCATTTTCAATGGGCCCTCTAGGCACTGAGAAGTTATTGTTGCTTGTCTACCTAGACCAGCCTCCCCCAACCAGGTGCCCCCCCCCAGATGTGTAGGACTACACCTCCCAGCATCCCCCAGCTAGCCATGCTGGCTGGGGGATGCTGGGAATTGTAGCCCAACATATCCAGAGGGCACCAGGCTGGGGGAGGCTGACCTAAATCTATCTCAGCACTAGGCCCGGATGCAATCCCTTTCCTCCAGACGTGGGAAAGACCCTCTGCTTGAGACTTTGGATGCCACTGCCAGTCAGGGTGGGGCTATAGCTCAACAGTCGTGCACATGCTTTACATGCAGGTGGTCCCAGCCAGTTTCCTTGGCAATGCCACTTATGCGGTGCTCAGGTAGCAGAGCTGGTAAAGATTTCTGCCTAAGGCTAGGAATAGCTGAGTCTGTCTGTTTCACTTCACATTTTTTCAAGCACATGTTAGTTCTGCCTTTTTCTGCTTTAGTGTGAGGGTGTTTTTTTTAAAGTCTGCATTTTTGCATGCAATTTCCTTTAATGTGTGTGTTGTTGTTCTTATCTTTGCGAATGAGTTTGGGAAGTGTGATTAGGTCAGTTCATATTATAATGCTAACTGAATGGATTTTGCCCCCTTCCCTACCTGAGAGACCTTTGAGGGCTACTGCCAAGCAAAGTAGACAGAACTGGACTAGATGGACCAGTGGCCTGACTCCATGCAAGGCTACTTCCTATGTTGTTCTTCTGCAGCAGCAAAAATGCTGCCTGCTATAAAGAGTTGCCCTAGATAGCCGTCTATGATAAGGCCCCTACTTGCATCTTCCTAGACCAGTGTTCTCCAACCTTGGGTCCCCAGATGTTTTTGGCCTACAGCTCCCAGCATGCCCCAGCCAGCATAGCTGGCTGGGGCATGCTGGGAGTTGTAGGCCAAAACATCTGGGGACCCAAGGTTGGAGAACACTGTCCTAGACCCTTGCTGTATATAGTAGACTACAAAACAACTGGAAGACGTGGAGGAGTGGAGAGTCCTAAATGTCCTCAAAGGCTGCAGCAATGTTTCATCACTTTCTTCTTCCTCCTGTGCAAGATGCTGGCAGTGACAGCTTCTTCCCACCCTAATGATTCATACTTGGAATGGTTGCAGCAGGTCTCCTAGCACTGAAATAACCCTTGCCTTTTCCAAGCATTTCCTTTTTCTTGATTAAATGCCAAACTGGTTAGATACCGGGAAGATTTTTTATTTTTATTTTTTTGCTCAAGGCCAGCCTAGCTATGCCAGTAACCAGCCCATATCTTCCCCGCTGATGTAGAGTAGAGGTTCTCAAACTGTGGTCCATGGACTACTGGTGGCCCAGAGGCTCCATTCAGGAGGTCCACTCCATTCAGGACTACCACTGTACTTCCAACTACAGAAGCAGGATAGATGCTGAAGCTGAGGCTATGGGTGACAAATGTTATAGTACCTGGTTTCACAGAACATTGCTCTCAAAGGTGGGCACATCCATCGCATTAGGAAGGCAAGATGATGGTTATTAAAATATGAGTAGTGTATGTGCTTTGATTTTTGGAACAACAACAAAAGGGTTATTAAATAATTTGCTGAGACCCCTCAGTGATTTTCAAGTGGTCCATGAAAAACACATTTGCTGATGTAGAATGTCGAGAGACACAGGGTCTGAATTTCAGAGCACACGGGAGGTATATCTGAAGGAGAATAAAGCTTTCCCCCTCCCATACATTTCCTTCCCTGTCAGTTCATAGCACAGGGCCAATCCAAGGCATTTGGCTGCCTTAAGCAAAGGACAAAACTGCACCTGCCAAACAGACTGGCAACTGAATCTTACTTCAGTGCTGACAATGGGACAGCCTCCTCCATCACATCTGAGGGCAGCAGGCTAGCTTAGGGGATGCAGGGCGAACCATGTGGCACATGCCTCTCCGTCCCCGACACCTTGCCAGTGCCACTGCTTCCCACACCCCAATAGGGCCACCCCTGCCATCACACCAGGAACATTTCCTCCAGCCGGGCTCCCTTTGTGTACTGAGACCTGGCTGGAGAAAAAAAGAATTTGGGCATACAGCAGAACTCCAGAGACAGAGATGCAGGAGTTGTGTGGGTGGGACAGCAAAATTCTCCACTTAGGGCACAATCCAATTGGCATGCCCAGATAGCCCTCTGAACTCGGAGGAATTTACGGGCATCCCATGGAGGATGGCAGAGGTGAAGGTCACCTCCTCCACACTCCTCCTGTCCTGCAAAGAACTTAAGACAGCTGATTTCAGTCATCTAAGTGCAGTGCTTTGGAGAGGGAGGGAAGGAGACTGAGGCTCCACCAGGATACCTCTTATCTTGCTGGCACCAGTCTCCTCCTCCCCTCTCCACCGCCTGGAGCACCCCCAAAAGCCCTTCTCTGAGGCCACTCTTGCAACCTCGGAGAAGCAGCCGACATGGTTCTTTCTGTGCCGGCTGTGTTCAGATGAACAGCTGTAGTGGTGGTGACTGATCCGGTGAAGCTGCTGCCACCACTGGGTTTGGCATCTTCTTTTCTTTTCTTTTCTTTTCTTTTCTTTTCTTTTCTTTTCTGCTTGGCAGGGATGGGGACTCGGACTCCAGGACTCGACTTGTGAGTCGGACTGAGTCCCCCCTCTGACTCGACTCGGACTCGAGTCCCAATATTTTTAATGGGACTCGAGACTCGACTCGGGACTCGAGACCAAGGACTCTTCAACATCCCTGGGCTGTGCCAGAAGGAATGGAGAGGAGTGCGATCGCCGGCGAAGAGTGAGGGTGAAATTGTGATGAGACCTCACCATTCCAGAATTGGGGGCAAACATTTAGAAAAAATCATGTTCCTCAAATGCAACATGGATAAGTTTTAGGAAGTACAGCAAGTTTATTTTTTAAAATCATTTTCCTAAAATGCAACCTTTCAGACATTTTGGGTTTGGCTGCCTCTGCCTGCCTGTTTGGGGTTCCCAGCCTCCTCTGCCTGCCTGGTCTCTTCTTAACCAGTTCCACAGTTTAAATTGTCCAAGACAAAGGCCTCTGCCTGCCTGCTTTGGGGTTCCCTGCCTCCTCTGCCTGTCTGGTTATTTTGGGTTTGTCTGCCTGGTCTGTTCTTGCCAAAATCAGTTGCAGAGTTTTGAAATAAAAAGGCACACTTGTGCCTAGAATTTATTTAAGCCACACATCTGAAGTAGCCTTATTTTGTTGGGGAAAACCCCCATTGATTTTAATAGGGACTCGTGGAGTCAGCTTTGGGAGTGACTCGGGACTCGGGACTCAGCAGTCACCATTTTTGACCAAGGACTCGGACTCGGACTCGAGACTCAGGTCCAAGGACTCGTGACTCGACTCGTGACTCGAAACCAAGGACTCTTCAACATCCCTGCTGCTTGGTGGCCAGATGGTAGGATGCTTCTGTGCATCAAAAGGGAAGAGGTTCCAGTGATGGTCTCTGGCATAGATAGTTTTAAATGGGATTTAGACAAATTCATGGAGGACAAGGCTGTCAGTGGCTACTGGTCATGATGGCTATATATACTACCTCCAGAATTAGAGCCAGCATGCTTATAAATTACCAGTGATAGCGAGCAATGGGGGAGGGCTGCTGTTGCCCTCATGTCCTGCTTAGTTGTGGGCTTCTGAGAGGCACTTTATTGGCCACCGTGGGAAACAGGATGCTGGACTAGAGAGGCCTTTGTTCTAATTCAGCAGGGCTCTACTTGTGTTCTTATCCCTGTTCACAAGAACTGGTAAGAAGTTACCCTGGGCAATAGTAAGTTCTGGGTGTGTACCATTTCAGGCTGTAGATTCTGATGGTGCTCTTTTGGGTTGCAGGGATCTGCCATGGATCAGATCTTGAGTAGGGGTCAGGTTCTTCAAGAAGCAAGGTATAAAGAGATCAGTACCACAGAAGCCAGACAAAGTTGTCTGTATGTTGTTCTAACAAAGGTCAGAGCCAGACTGAAGCATATATAAGATAGGGCCGGTGCTACCATTAGGCCAACTAGGCAGCCGCCTAGGGCGCAGGGCTAAAGGGGGCACCAGAAACACCTCGGGGGAAAAATACAGCGCTCTCAAGTGGGAAGGGGGGCGCTAAATATCTGATCTTGCCTAGGGCACCAAACTGCCTTGCACCGGTCCTGATATAAGAATTACCAGCCTTGAGGCTGGTTAGCTCCACCTCTACAGTGATGGAGACTTTGATCTTTAAAGGACCTGGTCTGTTTCAGCAACCTTAGGCTGTGACAATGTGGGAATGGTTCTGGCACGCTAGTGACTTCATGACCCGAGTCTTCAGAGTCTGAGGATGGCAATGCAACTTCTTTTGGATGCAGAGGAAAAGTGGGTTTCTCTGGGGAGATGGAAGCCTTGTGATGTCTTATCATGGCTGAGTCTTCTCCTATTGACTCTGGAGTCTCTTCTGGGGATGAGGGGTTGGAATCCTCTGAGGATGATGGTTTGGGGTGCTAGTCCATGACACGGTGCAATCTATGATCCTTCAGCAGAGGTAAGGAACCCTGGAATGAAGTTATACAATAGCCTCCTTCACACACTACTCATGTGAAGGGGGTCCACACATTGAAAGGGGCAGTGGCACCATGATGCTGGCCCACACCAACATTGTGTGTCTTCCCCAGTTCCAGCATCTATGCATTAAATACTAGGGAAGTCTATGCATGTAGACCTCTATCCATGTAGGCTACCAGGAGTTCTAGAGCCTTGTGAGATCAGGGTTCCAGGACAAATGGAAGCCTACATGCATAGAAGTCTATGCTACAAATGTCCACACTCAACATGTGGACACCAGCAGTGGGGGTAACCACATGTCATCAGAGGAGGGCTCAGCAATGCAGCCCCACTGTTTTCCTTTCAGCATCTGGAGTAATGCATAAAAGCCTGATTTCTCCCCTTCATTCAGATACACAAGACATCTACATTCTCCTTGGGACTCATAGCTTGAGAAATGTCACATCAGCACAACTAAAATAGAACAGAACAAGCTGCTTTTAGTCATTAAACTCTGCATCGTGAGTCTGGCCAGCACAAGTGGTTAGTGAACTTGCACAACTAATAAGGTTCAAACTGGTTTAGGGGACCACTAAGATGAGCTTGTTGCCATTTTTGCAGTACAGGGGGTGCCCTTAGATTCATTGGGATGCCAGCTACATCAGAATGTGGCTGGCCCCCATATGAAGTGAGAGCATGCCTCAGGGCCTTCTGCAAGAACTCAGGGGGCACCAAATAGGTCAGAAGCAGGGTGGTGAGCACGCATTACCTCCTGCATGGAGATGCCCCATGTTAAGTGATAGTACACCCCATTCCCACCTCCTGCTGCCCTTTCCCCACTGCATAGAAAATGAATCCAACATGGCCACAACAGGGCTGCTGGTTCCAGGATTGGACAGAGTGAGGATGGGTTACAGGGCTGCTGCTAACAGGACACTGGGCAGAGTGAAGATGAGGAAGCCACAAAATCTTGGAGCCAAGCCTGTGAGGATCCCTAGTAAATATCAGCTGCAACTTTGAACACTATGTGGAATATGTCTATGACCTGCTCCAAGTCTCCATTTCAAGGGTATCATAATCTTTGGAGATTAGGAGCATGGTTTTTCCCCCTTCCGTTGTATCCATGCACTCTGGAACTCAATCCCTGTAGAGGTTTGCAGATGCCCGTCATCATGCAGAAAGCTGGCTGAAACATTTATTTCAAACTCACTGTATTCTTAGTCAATTATAGTTGGTTGAAGCACTTTTATGTTGTTATTATAGTTGCTAATTTTTAATGCCGAATGGTTTAAATTTAAATTTGTGTTGCATTTTATTCTTATGCAAGTGTGTGAATTGATAGATCTGTGAATGCCTTTGGATAGCACCTGTAAGTGATGACCACTGTAATTCCCCATACCTACACCATGAGAGCCTCTAAAAAGGTTTTTTTTAATTATTTCAAAAATTCTTTGCTGCTCAAACAAAGAGCTCCCAGGCAACCACACAAGTGGGGCTGTCCTCTTCTGCCACAACAATGCCCCCTTACAAACATTTTGCCTTTCATCATTCAATAAACAGTTATTTAAAGGATGTGCACTTCCAGCTGGGCAAGAGCCTTCAGTCAGTAACTTACTGGACCATGGACAAATAGCAGCCAAGTGGCCATTAACAGCAGGTCAAAGGATAACACGGAGTTCAAAATGCAGCAGGGCCATGGATAGCTCCTAAGCAGCAGACACATTGTTCTTCCCTGCTCCCCAGGTGAAGTTCAAGCTATTTAAAAGGGTGGTGCTGCCTATAGCCTGGAGCCATGACCATCTGCTGCTATAGATATTAACAGGTTATTTATGAGCCATTTATGAGATTTTAAGAAAAGTTAGACAATGGTCAGCAAGTCAAATCATCTTGCTTAACTAATTTTTTAAAAATATATATCTGTTTTTACTCTTTACAAGAAACTTTATTAGCCTTCTGCATAATAAAGTAACTTACTAGCCAATCTTTTTGCCACCACTTTGGTGGTGCCTGGAAAAGGGTCTTGTCATGGCAGTAATTTGCTACAGTTTGCTCCAATAATACTAGGAAATTTCCAATTTTTGAAACCAAAATTGAATTATAACATATGGGGGGATTTCGTTTAAAAAAAAATATGAGATAGAAGTCTACTAATATGATTAGCTAAAACACTTTTCTAATATAAGAAATCCTATAAGCTAATAATATTAGCAGACTTCTATCTTTCTTTCTTTCTTTTTAAAAACCACAATGTTATAATTCAATTTTGGTTTCATAAATTGGAAATTTGCTAGTATTATCCTGGACACCTGTGGGTCAGATCTATATTGTTTATGGTAACACTCAAATGAAGTGATTGCCTTAATTCACAGCCAGAGTGACCTCCAAGCATTGTAGTCATGATGTAAATCAGGCCTCCTTGTAACTGTGCTTTCCTTCCTGCCATAAATAACATTTTCTTCAGATGCCTGCAATAAATGGGACAGCCAATAATGTGACTATTTTGCACACCGTTATTACTTCGTTTAGATGGCAGTATAGGATGGCCACGCTGGCAGGAAATGCTGTAATGCAAAATGACAAACAAAGTGGCAAATAGGAGGGATAGCAAAGAATAGGAGAGACTGGGGGGGGGGGGGAGGAAGTAGGTAGGTCTACTCAGTAATGGGAGAGATAATCATTTACACAGTGTTTCAGTCTAGAATAGGCCCACAATTTATCCACCATCAGACATTCTGAACTGCTCACATTTATCCACAATCAAACTATGCAGCATCATGTGCTGAAATATCTGATGGGTGGAGTTCAGGGGAGCACATCCTGAACATTTTAGTGATCATAAACTTGGATAAAAGAATAATATGGCAGAAGAACCTCTGTTCTCCAAACTTGAATTTATCCAGTTTTGTTTCTGATTTAGTGAATGTTTGGATAAGGAAGGCTATCCTGGATTTCCATGGGGTTATCCCAAAAGCAATGTATACTGAGTACAAGAGTTCCAGTTAACTGTGTTTTAAACAGAGTTTCTATCCATTCAATTCACAAAAGGAATTTTATTAATACAGAAACAAACTAGGCTTTTGTGAATGCCATAAATTTTCCCATATACTTTCTCTTTATTTCCTGCCTAATTTGCTTATTTGGGTGGGGGAGGAGAGCTTTTCACTGTTTCAATCTTGATGTGTTTGTGCAGTTCACGAAGGGGTTTTGTGTGTGTTTGTGCATTTAAAAAAGGCCAAATTTGTAGTAAAATCAATTACAGTGCTTCCGTTCTCTCAAACCAGGCTATTGTAGATTCCCCTATAAACATGAAGGACCCTCTTTCTTTCAAGGTCAGTTAAGCATTAATCACAAGTCTTTTAAACAAGCTTCAGATATAGCAGGTGAGAGAACTCTGCCCAGGGCTGCTGTTCTTATTTGTGAAAGATGAGTTGGATGTAATTGAAGTCAAATCACCACAAAAGAAAAGACCTAACACCATCGTATGTTTTGGACATAGAACTTGTTGGTTTGTAATGGTTGGAAATGGGGGCTGGGGATTGGTGAGTCTGTCAAGCTCATTCAGGCTCTCAGCTTTCCACCACTAGGCTGGTTCCATCCCAGTTCCATGCAAGGTACCCCTGCTGCCCCCCCCCCCCCGGCGCACAGATATATGTATGTCTCTGCGTGTGCATTTGGCACACATGCATCCATGGACCAGAGTGTGTTTCTGCACATTTTAAATACGTACATGTTTCCCCACATTTTTCAAATGTGTGCATCTTGTCAAATGCTGTGTGTGTGTGTGTGTGTGTGTGTAATGCATCACAAACTCAGAAATGTACAGATTTCCATTTTACAATTGTGTTCAAGTCTGCATTCAGTTCTGGTAGGTGGCAACTGGGTAATTTCTAATTAAAATGCGAATCCAACAAATTTCTCACCCATCCTTAATAGGGGCTAGGAGCCAAAAGCATGGTTAGCTCAGGCTGCAAGCAATAGTAAGAGACTGGATTGTGTACCTTGAAGTGTCTGGGACTTTTAGTACAGTGCTCAGGGTTTTCTAAAACGTGGGATCAACCCTGGTCTCCGAATAAATCCTAACAGTACCTAGTATTGTGGAAGTTTGCATAAGATCATTCAAGGGCAGTCTAAGCTGTCTGTCTTCCTTTGTTTGATCTCCTTTTCTTTCAAAGGTTGTGACGGATTCCCAGTAGCAGTCCAAAAGAGCAGAAAATAATTAGTTTTGAGAAATGGGAAGTGCGTCTATATCCATTCCTAATATATTGGTTTCCAAGAACTCAAACCACCAGTGCCCCTTCAGTTCTGTCCACCTATTTGTGCTTGGCTCTGAAATGAACCTCTCAGGGTTGAAAAGGAAAGTTGCAAGTTTCAGATATATTTTCTGCCAAAGTACATTTCCTCCAGTCGCTCACAAGGAGCAGGTATTTTAACCTGCTTATTAGCGCTGGCAGGAGGAGATTGCAGCGGCGGTAACATCAACACGCAATAGCTTCCGTCAGTGGTTTTCTAAAACATAAGGATTTGTTTAGACTCTACGCAAACCCAAAACTTTGAAACAAGCAGAATAAAATGTTATGGCACCTAAATGACATTTTAGAATGTAAAGTTTCCCGCATCATCCTGAGAAGGGATCACCCAATAGGAAGGTACCAAATGGGGCACAAGATGTTACACACATTGCCAGCTGAACAGAAGCGGATAGAGACAGCCACATGTCCACACTGGTACTGGCCTACAACAGCCAAGTACACAGGGTACCCTGCATGTTATGTAATACTTTGGAACATGACGGCCTTGCCTCACATTTATTAAGATGAAGAGAGCTCCACTGGGGGTGAACACCCAACGAACCCCATTGGCTTGATGAGTGGATGAATGAGAAACTAGATAGGTTGTTAGAAAATACCAAATGGTTCTTTTTAGCAGGAAAAGTGCTCTTTTCTTTTAAGAAAGGTATGTTTGCGGGGGGTGAGAGAGCCAGTGTTGTGCAGTGGTTAGAGTGCTGGACTGGGACTCAGGAGATCTGGGTTCTAGTCCCCAGTTGGCCATGAAGCTCACTAGGTGACTTTGGCCAGTCACTGACTCTCAGCCTAACCTACCTCACAGGGTTGTTGTGAGGATAAAATGGAGAGGAGGAGGACCATATAAGCCCCTGGCCCTGAGGTTCCTTGCAAAAGGAAAAAAAGGTGGGATATAAATGTAACAACAATAATAACAACTTATTATTATTATTGATGATGATGATGATGATGATGATGATGATGATGATGGTGTTGGTGTTGGTTAATGTACAATCCACCACGCACGCAGAGAGGGTTGCCATGCCTTTAGTCCAGGGATAGGGAACATGTGGCTCTCCTGATGTTACTGGACTGCAACTGCCATCAACTTTCACCATTGGCTATGCTGGCTAAGGCTGATGGGAGTTGCAGTCCAACAACTTCCGGAGAGCCACCCATCCCCCATGCCTGCTTCAGTCCCACCCTGTGCGTGCAGGCCTATGCAATGCTTTGCCTCAAACAGGAGAAGGTTGGCTGGCTGGGGCATGCTGGGAGCTGTAGGCCAAAAACATCTGGGGACCCAAGGTTGGAGAACACTGCCCTAGAGCAATACAGGCAGGGCCAACCCTGCCCCCCCTAGTTGGGATCATACATCAAGTGTTTGAATTCTTTCCCACTCCCTCCTCTCCCCCCACAAAAAGAGTAATAACAGGCAAAACAAAGAAAAGGAGAGAAGAAAACTATTTTAAAAAGAAAACAATTTTTAAAAAGGAAACTATTTTACAGACTATTTTAAAATCAGTGTCACAAAGAAGGCTTGCTTGCTTTTAAAAATAAATACAATTGAGAGAAAATGTTACTACTTTCAGGAAATAGATTCTGAAACCAGCTTTGAGATTACAAGTGAAATGAAGCCAAACTTGGATGGGGATAAAAAGAATACCCAGCCACAAAAAATGTGAGTGGCGGGGGGGGGGGGCATTGTGAGAAGAACCGAACATGTTCATACAGCTCAGACTGTATTTCTTGAATGACGGCCTTCCACTTCAAGTCAAAAGAGTAATACCAGGATAAGCAGAATCAAATACACAGTGTACTTGAGCCCAGCACTGGCTGTGTCTTTTCCCTGTGTACACTACTACAAACCGCAAAAAAGGAAAGCAGAATTTCAGCATTGTTCTCTTCTGTTAAATTATGTTTCAATTACACCTATTCCCATCAAACAGGGAGAGAGAATTCCTATAGGAAAAGAAGATCCCAGCTTACAATGCTGATGAGTCTCACCTCAGCAAGTGACAGAAAATCAAACATGGTGTCTTATAAAAGACAGGGGGATTACACTTCACTAAGCAAATTTAACAAACAATAGAATGGCCAGGTGATTGCTACTGAGAGGACTAAGAAACACAAACAATAGCCTGTGGTTTCAGTTGCACAAATATGAGCTCCCTCATAGTCAATTGTGCAATGTGTAAATCTTGACATGACACAAAAATGAGCCTCTTGCCTAGGAATCTGATCACACAGGCAGAGGGGGGGGAAATGACATTCTAGAACGCTCCAAAATTAATCTCAACCAAATTTCCCAGAGATGCAGCATTGGCATTTGGGGGGTTTGGATGTCAACATCTAGTAGCAACTGCTGGAAGGTATTCCATAAAATGTCAGACACATCTGTTCAAAGCAGCTGGCAGAGTTTATGTCCCTGGCAAACCTGAAGTGCAGACTGAAGGGGCAGGATTGCAGCTTGAGATTGATAGGCAAACGGTCAAGGAAGGAACACCTGATTACTTTGAACAAGTTTACATCTCCAGGGCCTGACGAACTACATCCTCGAGTAATAAAGGAACTGGCAGAAGAACTCTCAGAACCACTGTCTATTATCTTTGAGAAATCATGGAGGACAGGTGAAGTGCCAGATGACTGGAGGAGGGCAAATGTTGTTCCCATCTTCAAAAAGGGCAGGAAGGAGGAACCTGGGAACTATAGACCAGTCAGTCTAACATCAATTCCTGGGAAAATTTTGGAGCAGATTATAAAGAAGTCAGTCTGCAAGCACCTTGAAAACAATGCAGTGATTACTAGAAGCCAGCATAGATTTGTCAAGAACAAATCCTGCCAGACTAATCTGATCTCATTTTTTGATTGGGTAACCTCCCTTATGGACTGTGGGAATGCTGTGGACATAATATATCTGGACTTCAGCAAAGCTTTCGACAAAGTGTCTCATTATATCCTGATTAGCAAGCTAGCTAAAAGTGGGCTGGATGGGACAACTATCAGGTGGATCCACAATTGGCTACAGAATCGGACTCAAAGAGTGCTTTGGGAGAGGTAACGAGTGGGGTACCACAGGGCTCAGTCCTGGGCCCAGTGCTCTTCAACATTTTTATTAATGACTTGGATGAGGAGGTGCAGGGAATGATTATCAAATTTGCAGAGGACACAAAGTTGAGTGGAACAGCTAATACTCTGAAAGACAGAAACAAAATTCAAAGCAATCTCGATATAGGCTGGAGCGCTGGGCTGAAAACAACAGAATGAAATTTAATAGGGATAAATGCCAAGTGCTGCACCTAGGGAGAGGAAACCAAATGCAGAGTTACAGAATGGGGGACACTTGGCTCAACAATACTACAAGTGAGAAGTGTCTTGGAATTGCTGTAGATCACAAACTGAATATGAGCCATCAATGCGATGTGGCTGCAAAGAAGGCAAATGCTATTTGGAGCTGCATTAATAGAAGTATAGCTTCCAAATCGTGGGAAGTGATAATTCCCCTTTACTCAGCACTGGTTAGGCCTCATCTTGAGTACTGCGTCCAGTTCTGGGCACCACACTTTAAGAAGTATGTAGACAAACTGGAGAGGGTTCAGAGAAGGGCAACAAAGAAGGGACTGGAAACAAGGCCCTACGAGGAGAGACTGAAAGAACTGGGCGTGTTTAGCCTTCAGAAGAGGAGACTGAGGGGAGATATGATAGCACTCTTCCAGTACTTGAAGGGTTGTCACACAGAGAAGGGCCAGGATCTCTTCTCAATCATCCCAGTTTGCAGGACACAGAATAATGGGTTCAAGTTACACGAACCCAGATTCCACCTGAACATCAGGAAATTTTTTCTGACTGTTAGAGCAATAAGACAATGGAACCAACTACCTAGGGAGGTGGTGGGCTCTCCCACTCTGGAGGTATTCAAGGTGAAGCTGGACGGCCATCTGTCAGGGATGCTTTGACCTGGATTCCTGCATTGAGCAGGGGGTTGGACTCAATGGCCTTGTAGGCTCCTTCTAACTCTATTTTTTCTATGATTCTATGAGGCTATAGATAGCTCCCAAGGCTTGTTCATCAACTGGACAGGGCTTTCCCAATGTCAGGTCCCCAGAGGTAGATGGGCTACAACTCTCAACATCCCTGACCATTGGAAGTTGTGCTCCAACAACATCTGGGGACCCAAGGTTGGGAAAGGCTGATGTAGATGAAGCAGCGGAGGCAGAACTCTCTCTCCCCTGCTGCTTGAACACCCAGCCACTCTAATTTGCCGGACTTTAACATAAGAAGTTGCCCTTTAAGGTCAGTAGTCTAACCCAACTGAAAGTGGCTTATTTTATAAGGGTGGGCAGAATTTAGGCTTAGGGGATCTCCCCCCCCCACACACACACAAGGTTAACGAACTGCAGCCAGGGACAAAATAGTGACTCAAGAAGATGGACACAGAATTGCAGGATAAGGTGCCCTTGAGCATATGCTCAGCCCAGGAATATGTTTTCAGTTCCAGAACTGGAGCCTGCACATAAATCCTTTCATACCAAATTCTACTTCTATTTCCTCCCAAATTTTCTTGATTTCAGCAGCCTAATTTAGGGATGGGGGGAGGCTTCTTTTTGTCACTACTACTATTGTTAAATCACTGGGACTTGGAAACCCCTACGAATGCACAGCAAATCTCCCAGAGATCTACCAGTAGGTCCTAATCTACCCTTTGCCTACCCTTGCTCTAAAAGGTCTCAGGCAGGGGTCTTTGCCAGCCCTGATTCCCAAGATAATTTTTTAACTGGGGGTGAACCTGAGACCTCCTGCATGTTAAGGATATGAGCTCTGGCCCCTCCCCACATTGCCCTCTAGCAGAGCATTCAAAAAGTGCCAGGATCTGGGGTTAGTTTGCTGACTTCCTATTGTTTTGTTTTGTTTACTTGTCTCTCCTTTGGCCATTACATTAGGTCCCCCCACCTCCACTTCTCTCTTTTGCTTCTCCATGATACTGCAATTCTCTTTCCTCTCTGACTGCCCCACACTTCTTCTTTTTCCTCTTTCAAAACCCCTTTTTGGACTTAATATTCTCTCTTGCTGTTGATCCCTAAGTAATTCTCCACTTTACTCCTACAAAAGAAGGGGGGAAATGCACAAGAAACATCCATCAATTTGTAACGACGACTGTCCACTTTTATTAAGCTAACATTCTTTGGAAATTATAACTACTACCTTTGCATTTCTAATTTCCATTTCCATTAGAATATTGCTTGCATATTCTAATCACCGTTTCTGCTCCCTTCTGGTTTCTCATGGATATTTAGATTAAGTTAATAACAGCTTATAAATTGCTAGATACTTGTCACTTGCCTGTGTGGACTCCACAGTACAATTTTGCCAGGTAGTACAAACCCTATTGCATGGAGTCCTACCAATGTAGAGTTCACACTTCCTTGGGAGGAATTCTATAGTGGAAAGAAAACCAGACATGTGAGTAATTGAAGCTCTGTTCAATACTGAGAGATAGGAACTTTTTCTGAGAGAGCTCAAGGCCAAATCCTCCAACCTCTCGATGACAATTTTGAATTGAATTGACTCTTTTTACCTAGTGTGCTTTCCTAATGTTTTCCTTTCTGATGTTCCTATCCTAATTGTTAGTTTGATTTGATGTATCTGTTTTCTAGTGTCCAGTGAGGTGAGGCCTGAATGGTACAGAAGACGAAGAAATATTGTATACTCTCATTTTTAAAGTATTTTCTTGATGAATTTCTTTTTTACTGCTTTGTTTCTGAGAATTAGTGTACCTCCATTCCTCTGAGCAAGGACAAATTATCTGTAGTCCAATTAACATAAGCTGGTTTCACAAATGACCTTTAGATTGGTTTTTTGCATTTCCCGCACCTGCAATTCAAAATTAAAACACACACACACACACACTGGCTAGAATGTACATTTTCCACTTTTTATTCTTCACAGGTGAAACATTCCAGACTAAAAGCAATTCCGGGAACCAGTTCATAAATTACAGGAAAGTGAGGAAACCATTAATCATTATTATTTTATTTTTAATGTGGGATGGTGGCTCATTCCTGAGGACAGATCCAGAAGACCTAAATGACTTCTGGAGTTCACAGATCTTGCCTTTGATAAGATTCATGAAACCCACTTTGGATGTTACATCGGAAGAGGGGCAAGAAGGAACATGATTTTTCTTGCAGCCTTGGACTCAGGGCAAAACTAAACATCCAGAGTAGGCGTAGGAGTGGTTGTTTAGCTGCCATAAGTGTCTATCACCAGGGGTCTGCTCAGGAGAAAGGCTCTATTTGGGAGAAGGGAGAAGCCAGGCAAGATCCTGCTGTGGACAATGACTCAGGAGATGACCAAGAAAGGGAAAGGCTGTCAGCAAGGATCTAAGCCATTCGTCTCTCCTGGGATCTTGATGGAATAACAGCTCCTGCTCTGTAATATATAACAGCAAAGTGGAAAACTGATTCTGTGAAATATTATATTAGAAAACTTGTAAGGGACTTGCTCAGATCTATGGGAAATGAATCTCATTCATAAACGTGAAGCCACTGAACTGAAAACAAGTTTGTTGTGATCAGTAAAGGGGCAGACTATTAATACTGTTGAAAAAACAACAGCAGCATATCTGGGTGCTTTCAAGAGGCTATTCCATTTTCAAAGTTGGCTGTCCCAAATGATGATTCATAAACTCTAGCTTCATTCAGATGTTTTTGCCTGATGGAGTTTGCACTCTTTGATTAGTCTGCTACTAACAAAGAGCAAATGAACAAATTAAAAATGCAAATGCATTATAAAAGCTAACCAATTTCCTGTGGCTTTCTGCTCTGAAACTAGCATTTCTAAATTTGAATTTCTCCTGAAGAGCAAGCATACCCATGTTATTATTATTTTTTTAAAAAAACATAATGCAAGGCACTCTACATGTAGAATATTTTCCACAAATATTTATTTCAAGCTTTCTATTGTGCTTGCACTACTTCTGTTCATAGAGAACCAGTAGATGGAGATCAAGAACATGCTGAATAACTCCTGCATTTCGTAGAATGGCTCAAACCTGTCAGATCATGGTAATGACTCTTTGTGCATTGCTATTTGTAATGATCACTGTCAACAGTGTACCTGCATAAGGTCAGCGGCGGCAACTGTGGGTGTGCAGGCACATGCACACATACTGGATTACATTTCTGTAGAGACCTACATCCCATGGTGGGATCCTCTTCATGCCGGGTTCCACATTGATGCCTAATCCCAAAGACTTATATATTGCCCTCTGGCAAGGTGCCGTTCTGAGAGGTTTAAATCAGCTGACAGATATAAAGGAGAGGCCTGCAAGAAAGATGCTTTGGCCACTTCAGGTTTGTCCTGGATATGAAGCATTTCCTTTCCTGCTCATCTGCTTCTGCCTTACACAAAAATCCCACCTTGAACCAGCCCATCCACTTTCCTTTTCATTCTTTTTTGCATGGTATATAGGGAAGTTCCATAATGGGAGAAGTAAAATGACCTGCAGAATCATGGACTTTGGGCATGGGAACCAAAAGACAACTGTGCTCCATCCTAGGATCTCCTTTCTATATCCCCCATTCTTTGCTGACCACACACTGCATTCATCATCTCTTTTTATTGACATGCTGGAACTCTTGGAGAGCACTGTACCTTCCTTCCAGTCCCCTGAAACAGACCTGGAACATCCTAGGGGAAGCCCCATCTGCTCCTAGTTCTGGACCATGTCATGTCATAATTATTCTGAAGCATGCCTCATTTAGTTTGATATCTACCAGATTGGGAGAGATCCCTTGGTGATAGCAAACATCTTGGATGGCTGGAACATACAGGCAAGATGAGCGGATGTGTGAAGCAGACTTTAATAGGGACACCATCATGCCACACTGCCAGACAGGTGTGCTGTGGGATTGGCATGGCTGAGTATATGAGGAGGCAGCTGAAAATGGTGATGGTCTGGCTGATGCAGGCAGGACAGTTTGAGTTGGTTCTTTGGTCCAGCTGCCTGACCACTCTGTGAAGAAACTCAAGTTGCTCTGGCTGTTTGGGTACCAGAAAGCTGCATACTCATTCAGCAATGCTCAAGAGGTCTGCAGTTAAAAGCAGGACTGCAAAGTGGCTGGTACAGCTGCTGTTGCTTCCGTGCTAAATGCTGACATGGTGACTCTTAGTAGCGGCTATTTCTCTCTCACTATGGTCCACAGACAAAGCAGGTACCATGCAAACTCCTATCAGCCCTAGTAGCCCCCAACCAGAGGACCAGGCAATTGGTCACAACAATACTAATCAAGAATTGGTTGCAGAAATGAAAACAGAATGAATCAGGGATGCATGCACGGACTGAAGGCTAAGCGAGAAGAGTGTTGTAAGAAAGCAACTGAAGGAGAAAATGGAAGTTGTTGCTTCATGTATTGGAAAGGTGACTGTGTCTTAGTGAGTGATCAGAAAAAAAAGAAGCAACAGCAGAATAGAAAGGTAAAGGAGAATGTACACAATGGGGAAGGTGTGTGTGTGTGTGTGTGTGTGTGTGTATGTTGGGGCAAATGTAAGAGGAGATCAGTAACTGAGATGAGAATAGAACACTAGAGGAGGAGGACAAGGACAAGGAGTCCAAATTTGATGCAGAGAGAATGACACTGAAGGAATATAAAGAAGGGTGACAAGTCTGGAATACTAGAAGTGGTCTTGGCTATAATATTTGGATTTTGAATACTTTAAATCCCAGGAAGGCCTGGGAAGAGAAAGGAAACAGAGTAAAAGGCAAGCAGAGGATTTAGGTATGAAACTGGCAGCAAAATGGCGCCAATATTCTACCCCAGTCTCCAGCAACAGGGACAGACCACATAGTACTGAGGTGAACAGCATAAGAAGGCAATTTACCATTATTTCTCATTGCACCAGTGCAAGTTTTCTGGTGCCAGCATATGCTAAATTCAGGAAGCCATGAAGTCATTCTTGTTGTCCATTGAACTATCAGAATAAACAGAGGCAAACAGTGAGGGAACCGTTCCTATGTCACTGCAATCCAACAGGATAGGACCATGCCTGAGCACTAGGATGGACTTGCATACCTCTAACTGGAGGAGCACTTTTTCTGGGGAAAGCTGACACCATCCTGACCTCAAAGGTGTCTGTCTCTCTGTCTCTGCCTCTCTGTCTCCGTGTGTGTGTGTGTGTGTGTGTAGCTTTAAGGTGCTCAGATGGAAGGAGGGCACGCTGGTGGTGGTGGTAGTTAGTGAGGCAATTGCCAGCCGTAGCCCATCTGCCTTCCCTCTATGCACTGTAAAAATCATTAGCATGTTGCAGGCTGAAGCAGAAATTCTAAGGTGCAAAGATATCTGCCACAAAGGTTATTATCCTAGGGGTGTCGGTGTGTGTGTGTGCATGTGCAGAGGCGGGGGGTAGGGGGGGTAGGGGGGCACACAGCCCAAGTACAGTGTCCTGCCATTCTCAGGCACATGCAGGGCTGGAGGGATCATCCCAGTGGGGGCGGGACGGGGTGAGGTGTAGAGTGCTGCATTTTCTCCCCCTCAGGCTCCATGCAGCTGGCCCAGCAATTTCCAGCTCAGCTCACTCTCTCTGGCATCACTTACGAATCTGTGACAAGTTCAGTATGTGCCCAGTGCCATGGAGTGAAGGAACTGACATTGACTCACCCAGGGCAGTGCATTTTACCCAAACTACAGTTCTACGTATGAACTGTAGATGGCTCCCCAGACAACCCAATGAAACCAGGCAAGCTATACACATTTTCATTTTCTTCAACTGCATCCCCCACCCCTGCTTTCTCTCTCTCTCCCCCTACTCCCCTTTGGATCTGTGATTTTCTCTCTCTTCATTTCCTATTCCTGCTTTTCCATGTTTTCATTACCATCTGACCTCTTTTTCCTTCTGTCCCATAAGCCCCCTTTACTACTTACCATTTTCCTTTGATTATCACTCCTCTCACCACTCCTGCATTTCCATGCGGTCTTCTTTCCATCTCCCAGCCCTCTCTTGTGCTTCAGAGATGCATATGAAGACACAATTGCCTGGTTGAGAGATGACAAGAATTCATTCTTAGTTGGCAGAATCAGCCTGCTCATGTTCTTGAAAGCAAGAATATCTTCAAATCTCCCTGCCATTTCTTATAGGCACATTCTTCTACACCACTAATGTACCTTCTGTGCCAGAGGCAGGGAACATGTGGCCCTCTAGATGTTTGATAAAAATCCATTACCATTAGCCATATGCTGACACTGATGGGTGTTGGAGTCCAACAACCCCCAGATGGCTACAGGCTCTACACCCCTGTTCTGTGTGTTGTCCTGCTTTAAGATTTACTCCATTCTCTGCAGTAATCATCTTACATTCATATAGGCATAGGTGTGAAATTACACTTTATCATTCCTTTGCAAACCATTTGTGTTCCCAACACCTTGAGACACAGACAATGGTTTCTTAAGTGTTTGTAAAGAGTTGCTTAGTTCTCCATACAGGTACAGGCATTCATATATTACACAAGAATTGTCTCAGACTTTCTCTGATGCTCTTGGTTGGAGCTCCTTCTCAATGCTAAAATGAGAGTCTACACTTGGATAGATCTGGATCCCTACAGAAAAGTAAAATACCTTCATTTCCTGTAGAATTTAGCAGTGCTGAAAGTACATCATTGATTTGCTTATCCAGGTACCTAATCTAGAATCAGTCAGATATGGATTAGTGGGAGTCATGCAAATCTAACACTGTAGCAGAGGTTCTGGTTGGGTGAACTGTGTGTGCCAAAGCCATGCAATAAGAAATCATGAGCCATTTTTTAAGCGTGATCCAACAACCAGAAGATGACTGATAAATTCTGCACAATACATTCGGGATCCAGTGCGAGGACATAGCAAATTCACTCAAAGTACTGTGTAATGAAGAGTCCATCATCCCAGTCCATAATCCAATATTCCCCCCTGCAGTTTTCCAATAGAGCTGAAACTAATAGGAAGAGGGTCTTAAGAAAACTCTCCTAATGTTAATTTGTTTGCAAAAGTTTGTAAATTATATGTTCCTAATTTGACACACACCCCTCCACACACACACACAGTATTCCCAGTTATGAATAATAGATTTTGGTGAGTTAAAAATGTGTAAAAGTATTGAACTAGGAAGTAGATGCTTAACATCATTACATGAATAAACAAATGAAGGTTTTGGCTTTTTAAAGTTTTAAGACCTGGCTGTGTTTAATTTTATTGCCTAATGTTTGTTATGTGCTTTATGCTGTAACTGTATTTTTGTATTATTCATATTGCATTTTAGCAACTTTTTATGTACATCGGCCTGAGAACTTTGGTTATGTGGTGGTATAAAAATTCCATAAATAAATAAATTAGTCTATCAAAGGAAACGTTCAAAAGTGAAATCTGAAAATAGTTGACTTTCAAAAAGTCTAATTCATATTCTAAAAGACTGCTGAATTGGGGTGAAAATGTCAACTCTATTTCTGGAATGTTAGAGATTGTGTTCTATGCTAACCATTTCAGAATATCTCCCCCTGATAACAAATTAAATTAAGCAACTTCCTTCTCTCCTCAGATCTCAGATTTTAAACTCCTGAAAACTTCTTTTGATGTACAGCTGGTTAAAAAAACATTATGTACAAGAACAGTCCACAAATTCTGGCAATATCCGCAAGCCAAAAACCTTTGATTTTTCGAAGATCAACCATTTGGGCATTTATAAGTGTGCATCAAAATCAGAATCAAATCAAAATTCACTTCTTGGCATGTAAGAAGATCCCACTAACACGTAGGCTAGGGACATCTGAAAGGCCAAAGGGTGAGGACTACTGAAATGCGTGTGGTTAGATACAGGATTGTAATATTGCTTGTTCAAGAACAGGTGACTTGTTAAGAAAGTATAATGTAGAAATGTTACCTTTGGAAGTTCACACAGAACCCCATCACGTCAACAGCAATCTGCTTAGCTACCATCCTCAATTTCATTTACTTCATTTCATGAAGAGGGAATTAAATATACCATTCTACAGAGTTCTATGTAATAGCACAACTTGGTGTAAAACGAACATACTGATCCTATGATACAGTGTGAAAAAGCAAAAAGTTAATGGAATGTTTGTTTCCAGGACAGTTGTAACAGGGCAATTGCTCAAATCATATTGTGGCACAGTCGGAATGTCACACTGCTGCCGCAACTCAGGACAGTACAGCTATGCCTGTACAAGACTTGCACAAATCATCTGTGGATAGAGAGGATGTGGTGAAGATGGAAGATAGGAATGGCGACTGTAACGGTGCATTGCCAGCAGTTTACGTCGTGTTCATCTACCAAATAAAATTGTGCCAGGGACTGGCACAGTTTGCTTACATTCCATGACCTGCCGCCGTTTGCGCTCAGCATCCAGGTGAGTTTTCTGTTTCAGCGTAAATGAATGTTCCCGATTAAAGAGGTGCAAGCTTTTGTGCAAGTGGCCTAGAGGAAGTCTCAAGCTGTCCTTCTCCCTGACTATGGTCCAGCACCTCTTACTTCTTTGTCAAACCCTGGTTAACAGTACTTTTGCACCATCATACCCATGCGCCACAGACACATCTTGTATCGTGGTTGATGCAGTGAAGTCCAACCACAAGTAACATGCCTGTCAAGCAGGAGGGAATGAGGGCGGGTGGAGAGTAAGCCCAGCTTATATGTTGGTGGCAGCACCCACCACCACCAAGGTCCTACATCCTCCACCTTAACCTCCAAGTAGGCGTAAGCTGGGTGCTCTTCCACAATGGCAGCCACTGACAGCTGACGCAATTTCCCTCCCCAGAATGGGGAGGGGGAGAAGAGAGAAATTGTGCAAACAAGAGCTCTGCATAGTTGGATGTTACTGTGGGTGAAGTGCCCAGCTCACACCTTCTTCGAGGGGTGTGATGGAGGAGAGAGGTGCCACATGCTTCTCCATGACATGACAGCCACTGCTACCAATGTAGAAATAGTAGATAGTGATAGGTAAGAAGGTGGGGGAGGGAGGGAGGGAGGGAGGAAGAGAGAGAGAGAGAGAGAGAGAGAGAGAGAGAGAGAGAGATGGTAACAAAAAACAAACAAAACAAAACGATAGAGACCCACAGTCAATAGTTGGGCTGTTAGGATCCAATGCACCCAGTCAAGGAACCATGGGAGAATCTGTATAGCCTCCTCATCCCTGATGCATGCTGCCTTTCGGAGTGGGGAGGGCAGGTTCTCCCATGGTTTCTTGACTGGGGGGAAGGGGGTGTTAGAACCTCACAGCCCAACTACTGGCTGTAGATCTCTATTGTTTTATTATTTATGTTTGCAAAGGATTGATTCTGCCCATGCAGAATCCAGGCTAAGGTTTCCATTCCCCTTTTGGCAGGGGAGGTTGGTGACCCCTGTGTCAGTGGGGCTCCTCATCCATTGAAGCGTTTATTCTGAGCTTTATGGGAGCTATCCATGGTGCTGTACTCCATCCCCAAAATAGGTTCACCATCATGGAGCACCATGGAGAGCTCCTATAAAGCTCAGAATGAAAGCTGCAATGGATAAGGAGCCCCACTGACATAGGAGTCACCAGCTCCCCCCCCCCCCGCCTTTTTGGGTACATGATGCAACCAAGTTAATAGCAGGTATACAAGT
Source organism: Shinisaurus crocodilurus (assembly GCA_021292165.1). NCBI lineage: Eukaryota > Metazoa > Chordata > Lepidosauria > Squamata > Shinisauridae > Shinisaurus > Shinisaurus crocodilurus. Next base: position 249,621,766 of record CM037879.1, read on the forward strand.
GCACATATTTTGCATTGTTTCAGAGAGATTTAAGACAAAAAACAAAAACTGAGGATGTAACAATTCTGACAAGAGGAAGCACACATGTACTGTGCAAATATTAGTCCTAGGCAATGAAGGGCAAACTGAAATGAAATGAAATTCAGTGGGGGAGGGGCCATAGCTCAATGGAAGAGTATATGCTTTGCATGCATAAGGTCCCAGGTTATGTCATGACTCCCCTGGAAGATTCCTCATCAGAGGAAGATCTAGAGCCCTTGGAGCAAGATGTCCCTGGGGAACAGGCCACTTCAGAGGACCCAGGCCCTGCCAAGGGGTTCCTGGGCCCTCAGAGCAGATGACTTCAGGTCTGCCCCCTTGAGACGTGGAGAGCTCGCTCCTGAGGCGGGGATGGTGCTGAGCCGCCACCACCTAATAATAATAATAATAATAATAATAATAATAATAATAATAGATTTATTTCTTACCCACCTCCCCGTTTGGATCTAGGGTGCTGGTGCCTGAAGATGGTTGGGATGGTAGCCAGGCAAAGGAATACCTGCTTACAGGAGTCTCCTCAGGAATAAAGATCTCCTCATGAGCAAGGCCCTCCTCATAAGTAAGACTTCTGCTAGAACAGGGCTCTCCAACCTTGGGTCCCCAGATGTTGCTGGACTACAGCTCCCAGAATCCCTTGCCATTAGTCATGCTGGCTGGGTATGCTGGGAGCTGTAGGCCAGCAACATCTGGGGACCCAAGGTTGGAGAGCCCTGTGCCAGAATGACTATCATTACCTGCAGGGGAGCCTGGGTGGGGCTGTGGAAGCTGACTTAAAAACCTCAGTCTTAGGCAGGGAGAATTACTGGAGCGATTGCTGTGATTCTGCTCTAGTCCTTGTTTGTATCCTTCCTGTCACCCAGGTCCAATTATCCTTCTGTCACCCCTGCAGAAGCACTGCCACCAAAAACATTGAAAGGATTGTCATATCTATTTAAACCAGGCCCCGTTTTGCCTTCACTCATCTCCTGCTTCTTACCAAGAGACCAATTTTACTTGAAATACACTGCACAGGCACGCAGATTATATAGTCCCCTTGCTTGCACCCCAAGGGACCACGCCTCTTAAGCATGAAACCCTGGATCTAAAGGAGGCTTATCACAGCACTGCTGTCTACTTGGCTGAATAATGAACAGCAAATTTGTTTCAAGTGCAAAGAAGATAAAATCCCTCCATGGCACGAAAGGTAATCACACTGCAAGGGCAGTTTCTTCTTCCATCTACCTGTGAGGTCAAGCAACAAGTTTCACAGCCTTAGCAAGAGCTGCTGGATCTTAGGAAGCTAGCAGTGGTATAGTAGCCACGCACCCCAGCCTGGAAACAGAGGATGCTCCATCGGAATAGGCACTTGGTCAAATGGGCATAGCACAACGTAAGTAGCTTTATGCCAGCCTTCAATCATATTTGCAGGATGGTTTACAAAATCATCATCAAACAATTAAAATGGTACTGAATGAAGAGTAGTCTTCTTCATCTTAACTGTCAGTAATGTAACTTTTCTTACTTTTCTTTTTTTAAAAAAAGAGAAGTCTGGATTCTGGAACTTTAGGTTCCATTGTTGTGAAAATTTTTAGTGGCCTTTCTGGAGACAGCAGAACTAAAAGAGGACTGAAATAGTTTGAGTGTTTGTCAGCATGCCTGCCTCCTCTGCATGTCCATGGTAAGTGGTGCAGAGGGAGGAGATTCCTCTTTGTGTGTTCTCTGGGGGTGGGCAGTGGGGGGAGCAATACAGCATTTCATCCGTACTTCTTAGGTCAGCCCCTACTTGGGTTTAGAGACTGGGATTATATGCTCAAACTGCCTTATTTAGCGGGGGCACTCCCAGTTCTCTGGAACCTGCTCCTGTCTTGCCCCAAGAACCAGTGTTTCTGACTTGCTTCTATTTTTGACTTCTGGGGATGCCTTGCTAAAAGTCCTGCCCCCCCCCCCCACAGTCACTTGGAATGAATGGAATAAATGGGCAACATTAACTTAACAAGATCTGCAATGAGTATCATAATCATGTAAGCAACAAGCTAACAACCTTTCAGTGCAGGTCCCTTCAGGTGAGTACTGGAAGAATACCTACCTCTTCCACTGTCTACTTGGCATGGGCGATTCCACCCTGGCTCCAAGTGTCAGGGCAGTCTGCCAACTGGTCTGAGCTCATCCTTGCCTGCTCACCTTAAAGGTGTGCTCAGAGTCAGAGGGCACCTGATCATTGTATGCTATGAAGGCTGGGTAGCCTTGGATGTGATGAGACCAATAGAACCTAAGGGTAGCTCCCTTTCCATGGTCTCTCTCACTGTTCAGCTATGAAAGGTTGGTTGGGTAAGTGTCTCTTCACCATAAAGAAGAGTTAAATTTTGGTTAACGTGAGTTGCTAGATTTATCATTCTTCAGGTTTCCAGGGACCAGGTGTATCTTGTTTGTTTCTAATGCATACAGAAATCAACTCATACACACAAACTTGCAAACCATTGCAGGACTGGCCCTACCATTAGGCAGAGTGAGGCAGCTACCTCAGGTAGTGGATGTTGGGGGCATGGGGGATGCAGCAGCAGTAGCTTCCTCCCAGGCCTTTCCTCCTGAGCCACCTGGCCATTCCCCTGCTACCCTCATATCTGATGGACGATGCTGTCCTGTCCCGAGAGCTGAAATAAGATTCAAATGCAAGTCCCATTAGCCTCTGTATTTGGAAGGGGAGGGTGGTCATTTATGCATTTCCAAAAAAGAGTAATTGCATTACAAAAAAGATCACAAAAGAAGACATCAATTTGCATAACATTGCAGAACCTCCTCCCAAAAAGAAGCAACTACTGGACATTGTCAAAGCATATGTTTAAAAGGGGCATTAGCTGCATGGCACCACCAGCAACTAGCCAAATTAAACAAACTCTTATTAAAGAGACATTACCGCATCCAACAGACACACAAAAAATGTTTTTGCTGAATAAGACACAGCCTAAGATACACAGACACAACAGATAAAGACGAGAGGAACCCGACAAGAAGATGTGGATGAGCAACTTCAAGGATACCTTCAAAGAGAGGACTGTTCTCTGCCAGTTCTCCAAAATAGAAGACTATCCTCTGAAAAGTAGGACATCTGACCACCCTAATGTTCTTTGCCTCTGGCAACAAAATGTCTTGGGCCAGATCTATTTACAGTACATAAAAACATATGTTAAAAATGCAGTGTTTGGAGCCAGTGAAACAGTGCTAACAGCTGTGATCCTGCATGTGAACTACAGGTTAAGTAGGAATGGAACGGATGGTATACCTCTCCTAAGAATACACTCCACCTACAAGTTCTAGCTCTGCCAAAAGGCATGACCCCCTCCCAAATCAGCACTGAGAGAGGACTTTTAGGTTTTTGATCTTGCTGCTGCTGGCACTACAAGATAGAGAGAAATTGGGGGTGGCAATGGTGGCTTGCCCCAATTTCTTTTGTAGTATGATCTCCAACTCCCTTAGGGATAAACCAAGGTTTCAAGCAGCATTTTAAAAATCATTCTGGCAATGTATTTTGATTGACACTAAAACTGCCCTACTCTTTTCTGTATGGACATTATATCACTCTGAGGTGTAGGATTTAGCATTCATTTTGTATCTGAATAGGCAGCTCAGTATCTTGTGGAAAAGTCACTAGGTCACAATGGCCCAGAGAGAAAGCTGGATCACCAAATGGAAAACCTTGGCACTTTCTACAAGCAAGCATATCAGATCACAAAATGTCTTGAGGAAAAAGCTGGGAGGGCTACAGAAATTATTCAGTGAATTGATATTGTGAGAATAGAGGGCAGCAGTTGCAAATACAGCACAGCACTGGACCTACTGCATTGGCAGGAACTATTTAGATAAACATCAGTTTATACTCAGCTGATCTTTAAAAAATAAACCCTAGGACATAATCCTATGCACATGTTAAGAAAAAAGTCCTACAACTCCAAGCATGCCTCAGCCAGCATAGCTGCACCCTTAAAATGTTTAACAATGGCTGCTATCCAGAAATAACTAGATACAAACACTCCAACTCTGCAAACAACTCAGGAGTATCTCAGCAGTGATTAATTCTGAGGACATTGCCTTAACTGTCTGAGCCGACACAAACCTTTCCCCATTGAGCAAATGCTCCATCCAAAACAAGAGCTTCACCGACAATGTGGTATAGTGTCAGACTAGGATGGGGAGACCCAGGTTCAGATCTCTACTCAGTCATGAAGCTCACTGGGTGCTCTTGGGACAGTTACTGTCTTTCAGCTTAACCTACCTCATTGGGGTATTCTGAGGATAAAATAGGAAGAAGAACCATTGTAGGCTCTTTGGCGGAAAGACTGGATGTATAATGTAATGTAATGGAGAAGAAGGGAAGAACGGTTTTGTTTTGAACAATTAGGTATATACATCAAATGATACATTGTTCAACAAAAATTTTTTAAATCTATGGACATGGGTGGACATCATAAAACAGCCTCACTACCTCCAGCAGCCATTTTAAATCAGAAAAAGCAGCTGACAGTCAGCAACTTTTCCCTCAAGTACATTTTATACATATCCTGGAGGAGGCTTAAATATAACAATAATGCCAGCCACACACACACGCTTCTAAAACTTGAGACTAAATCCTCTATAATTATTAATCTCAATACATCTCACTTTTAAAAAAATGATCTAGCAGTCATAAGGGCAAGCAAGCACCTAGAGTGGGCTCCCCAACCTTTTTGGCCCATGGGCACATTTGCAATTTTGATAAAAGTGTTGTGGGCACTCTCACAAAATGGCCACCATGGGGGCCTTGCCCATTCATAAAATAGCTACCATAGTGGGCAGGGCCAGTCACAAAACACTCATTTCCCAGAAGGCAAAATGGTGACACACTAAAAGAAAAGTAATTTGCCCAAGAACCTAAGTACAAGCAGAGGTGGGATTTGAGTTCCAAATCACAAAACCATTCTTTTGAACCCAAATAAAGATGGTGCTGGTTGGGCAACACTCCACTGTGTAGCATGCCAGCCTCTCAGTTAATTTATTTATTAAAATATATATTTAAAAATCAGGAGGGACAGGGAGCCTAGTGGGTGCCAAGGGAGGTGTCTTCAGTCTTGGAGAATCCAGACTTAGACTCACACAAACCTTTATTATAAATCAGCCAAATTATAGCCCCCATAAAAAAGAGAACATGGTTACACACAGAGTATTAATTCAGAATGTAGTGCTGTGGCACATAGGAACTCTGGTGAAGGATGAAAGCAGTTGTGAAGTCATTAATAATGTCCTATTAATGGCATCAAAATATAAATCAATATTTATCTGCCATAACGTTTGTCACCTGCCTTTTTTAGTATTCAGACCCTCTATTTTAAGTGGTCTACTTCCTAGCGCTGGTTTTGTTTGGTTTTTAAAAGTGGTAAGTCTCATTGCCATCTTCCACTTATACACACACACACACACACACACACCAGTTTCAAGGAATTCTGCCATTCCATCGTAAGGGCACAATCCTATCATGTTTAGACAGGAAAAAATCCTACAACTACCAGCATGCCCCCCAACCAGCATGGCTGACTGGGGCATGCTGTGAATTGTAGGACTTTTTTACTGTCTAAACTTGCATAGGATTGCACCCTTAAATGACCCCTTTTACAGAAAAGCAATATCTACTATATCAGGAACATTTTTTTGTTATTATTTTGTGCCATAGAAACTCTCTTCTTTTTTTAAGAAAATGGCAGCATAACAGTCAGAGCCACCAGATGATAGGGGCAGATGATGATGAGGCAGCCGCAGGGATAAGGACTGGGCTATGGGGGAGAGCAGTTTCGTTGCCACCTCCATGTACTGCCACCCCCCACCCCAAGAATGCAATGCTGCATTTTAAGCATGATGTAGGGTGAATGCTGAAAGAGTCCAGCAGAGGCAAAAGGGTGGGATAAAGCCTCAAAAACCTTCAGCATACCATTGGGGGGGGGGAAGCGTTTGTTTCCATGGTAACCAGGCCTATGGTGCCTCTGTTTGCAAAATCTACAAGAGAAAGCCAGGCCTTTTCCCCTGCTAGGAAAGCCAATGAATTGGAAAATAATTATACAGCCTTCTGCCCTTCCTCCACTCAGTTGGGTGCATTCATAAATATGCTCTCCAGAGTTTGCTTTTTTAAAAGGGCTCCGGTTTTCTAAAGGCTTCATAAGAGGAGTACTCCAAAAATAGAGCAGAACTGGAGGTTCTGAACAGCAACCAACCCCACCTGGATCTCTGACAGTGTCCCCAAAATGCATCATCGAGGAGATGTCAATCAGTTGGATGGTGCTTCTAGAAGAACGATAAGACTTCCTGCCAGCCAGCCTCCCAGGCTAAGTAATCAGCTGGGAAAACAGAAAGCTTCCAGATAAACATAGAGCTATTTCAAGCGCGTGGGGAGGAGGCAAAAGAAAAACAAAAATATTAGAAAGAAAATCAACTACCAATACTATTTATTTATTTTTTATTTTTTATATTTTTAAATCGCCCATCTGACCGGTCACTCTGCCACCCTAGCTGCCATATGTAGCCCCAACTATTTTCTTTTCATCAGTGACCCCTTCTTGGGTTTAATGCATACCCTTCAACATTTCACAGATGAAAATAGGGACACACATGTGAATTTGTAAGAGGTATGGTTAAGCAACATGAAGGTGTGATCAAGAGGGTGTGGCCAGGCAGCATGAGGGAGTGGCCAAGGGTATGGCCAGGCAACCAAAGGGCATGGTCAAGTACAAAAATTATTAGAGGAAACACACAAAATCGTATATATTATAATTATTACATTATTATATTATATATTATTTTATAAGATTTTATAAGTGGCTTTTGTAATATTGTTTTTACCTTAAACCCTTAATTGTTGATATCTGGTGTTTTTCGGGGGGGGGGGGTCAGTGCTTGCAGGGCAATCTCTTTTTGTTTTAAAATGGTCAGGATTGGCACAAATTCAACAGGTGAAGCTTACCCACCTACCCCACAGCCCCAAACATGAAGCTTCAGAGAGAAGGGGAAGTTTCCTGCATTTCCTTCTGACACTGTAAACTCACCTGTTAGAGGCACAGAGTCAGCTCTGTTAGGAAATAAAATCTTTGGCATTATAAAGATAGGAATCATGTGATAAATTCCCTCATTCACCTCTCTGTTGGTCCAAGCCAGTGGATGCAGCTTTTCAGCAGGTAGAGTGTGCGTGCGCGCGTGCGCGCGTGCGTGCGTGCGCGCGCGCGCGCGCACACACACACACACACACACACACACACACATCCTTGTATCTGTTCCCTCCCTGCTTACTGTCTCTTAAAGGGGCGATGGGCAAAATTGCAGCTAAGCTAAAAGTTTTAGCTTAGCTGCAATTTTGCCCATCGCCCCTTTAAGGCAGTTTAAAGTAGCTTGCAGTTGCGGGAGGCAGGGGAATTCAGTACTCTGCATGACAAAGTGAGAAGCTGTGATGGCTTAAGGGTTTTTGGGACAGTCCGGGCATTTTGGGGGCAGTTGGAGACTATGGTAATAGTCAAGCTTTCAGAATTTCAGTAAAACATCATTTAGTTGTAGCCAAACACATCATAGTCAGATATGATCGTAATATTCTCACTGATCTTATGCACAGACATTCGACCCAAAGCGTGAGTCTCTAGCACCCACCCACCTTTAATTTGTGTACAGCTACTGCACACATACTCAGCAACCATCCAGAGGGCTTTCTAACACATTATGTGGTGGCAAACAGAATGTACATGTAATCGGGGGCTGCAGGCCATTCTGGATCCCTGACAAGCACACCTGTATGTTGTATGTGTTTTTAGACACATCATCATCTGTGATATTCTGAAGATGTTTAAAATGTACACTTCGGTGTATACCTACAAATGAAATGTGTGAAATGGCCTTCAGTGTCCTTTACCAAAAGCAAAGTACAGCTCTGGATACAGCTCTTACATACTTCAATGCTTCTCCATGGCAAAAACTCCCTATGCAGAGAAATAAAGCACATTATCTTTTCACAACGTATTAGTTTCCTATGCACAAAGTGGTTTTGCCATATGGGAGCTGAAAACAATTCTCCACTGTATTCTGGAGTGGTACCATTCCAGAAGAACTGAATCACACATGCTTTTTCTGAACATGTAGTTTGGCCTTTACTCTGGGATAATCCACTTGTGAATCTTGTTATTGTGATATACAAAGTATAAGTCCCCCCTTTTACATGTCCCGTGACTGACAAGGTTGCCGCTGTCTCCATGGTTGCTCTCATAGTGGCCTGGATCCATGTAAAGGCTTCCTTCCATCTTGTTTCTCTGATGGCATAGGTATGGCATGCCTTATATGCTATTAGAGGTCCACAGAAGAGGCAACAGCTATGCAGTCATGGGCTGTGTCTAGGACACTCATTTTAAAATGTAATGTCATACATTCTAGTCATTGTCAATTTTTCATTCACTTTACAGATAAAGTGCAAAAAATGTCTCAGAGTGTCACATGTGAAGCAGCCCTAGACTTTCCCCGTATTTCTGTTCCACAAATAGTAGCCCACAATCCAGACTGGTGCGATAGAAGCCCATCCCTGGCTGTTTCCAGCCTTTTCTCCCTCACCGGGAGCTGAGGAGAAAAGAGGCAGGGCCTCCACAGGCTGCTGTCATTGCTGCCAGGGCATAGAGGCAGAAACCAGGAACGGGACTGGTGTTGAATAATGATTTGATGGGGGAGCTCCCTCCCTGCCTCTTCCCTCGTGAAAGGAGGAGAGGCCCACTCCCCACTCAGTGTGCCAAGATAAAGAGCCGACAAATTATTGAGGTGATGCATGGAATTGTTCCCACAGTTCCTTTTGCAGTATATAATTTACAACATCTGCTTCTCTGCTCTAACAAAAGCAAAGCTTTCAAGTATTCATCTCACTGCTATAGCTGCAGAAATGTAACTAGTCTCTCATTTTAGAGGCTGGTTAGCGGAGAGAGGAGAGTGTGGGAGAGGATGTAGAACTTTATGCTGCCAGTATATTGGCTTAAACATTTACCCTTACAGTGTAAGCAAGGAGTGTTTCACTGCTGCACACAGTATCTTCAGATCAGGGTCCCAGTAAAAGCCAGTGTGGTGTTGGGGTTAGAGTGCCAGACTAGGACTAGGGAAGTCTGGGATAAAAGCTCTAGTCAGCCATGAAGCTCACTGGGTGCCTTTGGGCCAATCTCTAACCTACTTCACAGGGTTATTGTGAGAATAAAATGGGTATGTGTGTGTGTGTGTGTGTGGTTGGGGGGGACCATGTATGTTGCCTCGAGCTCCTTGGAAGAAAGGTGGGATATAAAATGTCATCAGGAATATACAGGCCTGTGGCTCACGCTGGCTCAGCTTGTCTGAGTGTGGAAAGTTAAGCAGGGTCAGGCCTGGTGATTACTTGGATGGGAGACCCCTCCTCTAGTTTCCTGCATTGAGCAGGGGGGCTGGACTCGATGGCCTTGTAGGCCCCTTCCAACTCTATCATCCTATGAAATCCTATGAAATAAATAACACTCACAGTAGAAATCAGAGGGGGGGGATTTTCATAGCATAGAGATAAAATATTTTCACCTGCTAATGTCTGTACATCAAGCATCTGTGAAAGACAAAGCTATAGTGACCAGCTGAAAAATTGGCAGCCCCAGATAGAACATTGCCATTAAATACAGCATGTTTAGACAGAGTGCACTGACGAGAATGTACGATACTGAAGAAATACCCAACGGTGAGCTCTATGGGAAATGCCAAAGCAGAGCTCCAAACCTGTAAACAAAAGGGAACAATTTTGAAATAAAAGTGATCTTTTTTCCCACTAGGACCATTTGTCTTTCAGCAAATATTTCAAGGTCCTTGAAATGACACCTTCCACACCACCAAGAAATGCACTCATTAAAATTTGGCTCACCACCCTTACTACCCAGTCACTCTTCAGTAACCATGAAATATGCTGGTAGATCCTACTCCGTCATGACACAGGGAAAGCTATCATGATTACACTGATCCTACTGCAGGGAATCACTTCAAGGAGAATCAAAGATTTCAAGACGGTACAGATGATACATTTGCCCTTAACGTTTACTTTCAAAAACTGCTTGAATGTGCAAGGAGAAAAGAGAGGGTCCGCATTAAACTGGAGAGCAAATCAATGAGGAGTCAGGTGCCTCATAGGGCTCAACTCACTCAAAGAGGGGACAAAATAGCCACTTTTCATTTTCTAAGCATCCACCTATTTAAACTGCAACAAATTTATAATTGCATGTCACTTTTAGATCAAGCTGTTCTTAAAAACAGAATGGGTGACTTGGGGTAATGTCATGCCTTAGCTCTTACTAGAATATCAGGCTACTGTATTATGAGATGCCTGTAAAAAATGCTAGATTTTTTTTTTCAAGACACCTCCCTCTCTCTTGTCCTTCCTGCATCTTCTGTTTAAACTACAAGCACTGAATGGAGAGTGAGGGAAGCCACTCAGGAAAATGTCCGTTGTTATTTTCTTTATTAAAAACAGGGAACCAGCATGTGTGTGTGTGTGTGTGTGTGTGTGTGTTGGGGGTATCTCCTTTCCTCTCTTAAAGGGGCACAACAGTACCACTTTAGTTAAAAGGTGAGTTGAAAAGAAAGGTTCTGTCATTATAAGCCTCAAAATTCTATTGCTTATTTAAAAAAAATGCTTTCTGCTGAAGTAATAACTAGAAACTTGGCATCTACGATCTACCCAATGAGGTCTACAATTGTGCAGAATTTCAAACCAATCTGATAAAGTTGGCCACAGGTGCAGCATGTTTAAATTGCTGAAAATTCACACATTTACGGTACCCTCTTTCCTCCCCATTTGTGACATGTACTCTCATATATTTCGTTTGAATAGGTAGATAGGTATCAGAATGTTTAGCAATCTGCACAGGCTTGCTATATGTCATAGCACTGCCCTTGTTCTCCTTAGGGTGCTTTGTGCCAGAGATGTTTGAAAGTGACACCCACAAACTGCAGGAGGATTGGCTTATCTCCATGCATATCAACTCCTTCTAAATTTCTGAAGAAAACTGTTGTTTGGAAGCGTCCTCAGAGACACTAATTAATTTCTCCCACTCATAATGTCAGTCATTGTGTGTGTGTAGGGGGGAAGAGAGACTGTGATTGTGTGAGTGTGAGTGTGTGTGCATGTACCTTCCAAAATCACAGCGACAATATTCTGATCCACTTCCTTGCCTTCATCTCCAGCTATCAAAATAACCATGGTTGGAGAATAGCCAAACTGAGACAGTAGGGGACAGGGAGATCAATGCATAGCATGCATGAGTGCTACAAAACATTGGGGCAGAGCACGGCCATACATACTTTCAGTAACTAACTGGCCATTAAAGAGGCATATCCCCCCCCCCCCCGCATATTTACCAAATCCCTAGAGTAGTTCTGACTCTGAGGCTCAGTAGAGCCTAGGGGGGAAAGGCCAAACACTTCCTTTTTGTAGGACCCATCAGTTTCACAAACCCATCTCAAGAATCCCACTTCCCTCACCCAAAAATATTGGATCAGTTTTTTCTTCGTGCCCTTTAACCATCCTTGGGATTGACAGAATGATAAAAACATCATTTCCCCCCTCGCCCTTCCATGTATGCATGTTTCAGGAGTTATGAAGGGATTCTTATCCTTTCATGAGTGCCTAGAGCTGAGAAGGGTAGTTGTTCCAGCTAGGAGGATAAACCAGCAGTATAGAATCATAGTGCAACATATGTGTAGACTGAGGATTCTAATCAGTGACTGGATGGATGCATGAGTGGTAGTTATTTCAGCTAAATGTGTATATAAAGCATGAGGGATCCTTCTCTGGGTTGCTTGCTTTCTTCTCCCCATATTCCGCTTCTCTGCCCAGGATCTTTCTGCTCCTCCTGATCATTCATCCCAGCCACGTTTATGCAAAGCAGCTCAGTAGTCCCATTACTGTTGTGCAGTCTCTGATTGTTCATCAACGATTCTCTTTGCCACCCTCCATCAGACACTGGTAAGCCTCATTAGGGGCCATGGAATGTGCCTGGCAAGCAGAGACTCTTACATGATATTTATAAAATGGTGGGACCTTGTTTTCATTTATCTCTGAACTTTCTCACTGTCAAACTCACATGTCTAACCTCTGCCCTGCCTCCTCCAAAAGCACGCATCTCACACATGTTAATTTCAGAATGGTACTCAAGATGCTAAACGAGAAGCGGGGGGGGGGGGGGGGACCACAGGAAGTTAGAACTGCCCTGGAGGAATACATTTGTTTCTTTCTCTGAGGGCCTGGTCTGCATCCAAGAGCAGGTGACTATGGGTGATGCTCTGATGCTATGTGAACATTGAAAAAAAAAGCATTTTATTAAAGAAGCATGTCAAGGTGATCATGCCCTACCAGCTTCCTGAAAGACCTCTGCATCCAGCTACGATCTCATCTGACGAGAGCACACATTTACTGACACCAGGAGCTGCCTCTATGCATTCCAGAAAGGACACAGATCTGACTGCACGTATCTATATTTGCATGTTACTGTGGAGCTGCAACAGTTTCAGGCAATGGTTGAATGTGTGCCCAGGTGATGCACCTGTAGCAGAATAGTGATGTGTGTGTGCGTGCGTGCACATCTCTGTGTTGCTGTTTCAAAAGGAAGGATTGTTTTGAAGCCAGCCCGTAGCTGTACAGTGCCCCCTGTGTGTGCTTTGTATGTCTTCTTAGAGCAGAATAGCTACGTGACTGTGTGTCTATACATGTTAATCTCTATGCAATAATGGAATTCTGCCATTAGTCTCCCCCTCCCCTCGCCACCTCCAAATGGTGTGCTGGGATTGGATGGCTCAGGGGCTTGGGAATAGAACACAGCTATTTTCCTCTAGGTCATTGCTTTTCATTTCACCAGAAGCCAGGGAAGGAAGCCTGGTTTAGAAGAAATCCAAATCAGATCTGATCTTTCTAGCCTTTTTTTTTCTAGCCTGAACTGAGTGTACACCACTAGGCCAGCGAGCTGAGCCTCACCAGTACCTCCAGCCAGCCTTGGAGATAGGTACATTGGAGGTTATGAAGAAGAACAATATTTCATGCACTGTTTCACTATTGAAAGTATTCAATGAAGGTTAATCACCAGCCCAATCATAACGCTATATCTTCTGTGAAAACAGCAAATATTTTTGTTGAATAAGAATTTGTGTTGCAATGCGTGTGTGTGTACATGCAGTGGGTGGGAATGAAGGGAAAATGCAAGGTTACCGCAGAGGGAAGTGCACAGCGGCAAAATCTATCAGTTTCCTGTTAGGCTTAATAAATGGAAAATGCTTGTTCCAATCTACAATCTCTACATAATAGCTTCACAAGGATTCCATTCATCCCGTAATAAGTACAATAACCTAATGCTGCTAGCATGTGTTAGCCAGATATAATTTGAGAGAGGCCTGTGGTTGACATGGTGACTATGAAGTTCTGAGCTGCACCCAACAAGTAAGCCTTGGTGTAAGTGTTACAGTCCCCCAAGACCACAAGCGGTGAGGTCCTCAACACCATGCTGCAGACCACCTCTGTCCAGCTCAGGCAGGGACTCTGTTAGGCAGTGGGGTGGCTGGTACACCAACAGAATCCCAACCCTGTCTCAGGTTCAGGTACCCCAGACTGGCTGGCCATTGGACAGGGCACTCAAAGAGATGGAACAGACCAGGGCTACTCCCTCCCCACCCCCTACGTCAAACTTGGTGCTGTGCAAGATAACCAGGAGGACACACTTGGGAGAGATTCACACCTCTCATCTAACCAAGTTTCGGTGATGCAAGCCAGGCAAGCATGCTGTTCCACAATTAGGTCAGAGATAATATATCCCTTTCCATTAGCCAACCTGGCATTCATGAACAGCAACCACATACCTGAGGGGGCTGCAGGTAAGCCTCCAAGGTTACTGAGTCTGGCAGATGTACTGCCAAACTCCCCAGGAAAGAGGTTGGTGTACTGCAGCTTCCAGCTTTTTGCCGGTGCCCTCTCAGCCCTTTCCTTACATTCCCTGCCCTGGTCCCACCACCACCCATCCCAGTGCCCAAAACAATGGTAGAGGGAGAGAAGTGGCACTATAGGGATATATTGAAAATCAGAGGCTATTACAATGTGCTTTTCAGTTGACAGCCAGCCAGAGTTTGCAGCCACAAATGTGGTTGGAAGCTCTGCATGCAGAAAGATGCCCAGCAATGGGAGAACTGAGTAGAAGCTCTCTGAGGAAACAGGTAAGGCACATCCTGAGACACATCTTGGACACACACTGTTGAACATTTGGCCTGGACAATCTGCACAGTGTCATGAGTCTGGTGCAGCTTGCAGGTGAATCTCACAGAGTACATAACATAAGCAAGAAAAGGCTGATATTTATTTATTTATTTATTTCATTTCATTTGCCGAAGCTCTCTGGGCGGTTTACAGCAATTAACAAGACAGTCCCAAGTGGAACCTTGTATTGGTCACTTCAGACTTTAAGCTATCTTCTTAAGCTGCGTTAGCCGATTATATGTCCTAGGCCTTATATGTAGCTGTTCACCCACGTTTGTTTGTCTTTATTAAGAGCAGTTTGTTTTATTTGATTACTTGAAGCAGGGTGCCCCTCCGTTAATTCCCTTCTTACTTTCCTGTCCACCAGTCAGACTTTGGACACTTAGAACTTTGAATAAAACTAAACTGATATTCAACTCAGGCACAGATAACTTGGATTTTCAACAGTTAATTCAAACTTGTTCTTTGCTTAGATTCAGGTTAAAGGCAGGCAGATGTTATACAGTGCTCTTTGTATCAACTTGGTTTGGTTACTTGAAAGTTACAGTATCAGACCAGGGAACTTAACTGCCCCTCTCACTAGTCCAGAGCTTCACCTTCTTCCTCAGACAGAAGGTCCTTCACTCCCTAAGCGGAAACTCCTGTGAACTGTTCTCTACTAACACCGTCACGTTTGCTTTCTCACAACTTAGTACTAGATTTCCTGTCTGAACTCTTCTCTTCAGTACCACCTTTCCCTACCTACTCTATTAACCTTCCACTCCCTCTCTCACTCCAACCCACTCTCTCCCCAACTGACAACCGACTCGACTCCCCTTAACTGCCAACTCCCTGGGGTTCTATGCTCTCTGCTTCAACCAATCAGAGCTGCTGGAATGTTCAGGTTGGCCCCTCCCTGGGCTTCTGCCTGTCACTCTGCCACATGGCCAAATAAGGCCCACCAAGTACATAATTTGAATTTCTGTTCGCTGGCAGTGGGTTTGAAGCCAGTACATTGTGATCTAATTCACTATTCACATCCCTTCATTGCCGTTCCTAAATATGTTTACTTGATTTCAATGAGACTTACTTCCAGGTCAGTGTGCTTCGGATCACAGCCTCAGTCTCTTTCTTCCCTGCTTAGCCTTTCGCAGGGCCAAAACAATGTGCAGTCAAATGTCAGAAATATGTATTGACTTTTTTTAGCATCTTCATTCTGTACATGAAACCACTGATGTCGCTTGTGGCATATGGCGATTGCTGCTAGCTGACAGGAAACGTCATTCTGTCTAAGCTGTTGAAGTTCTCTTTTAAATAAAGTGAAGTCATCTTTGCTGCCATTTTGCGTTACACTTGAGGTGTACTGTGTCACAAAGTGAATCACAACAGTGTCCTTCCAGTCACAGCAAAAAGTAAAACACACACACACATATATATATTTCCTTTCTCTGTTATTTTCCCTGTTCTCCAGCAGTGATGGCATCAAGCAGGGGAAGATAACATTTTTTCTGTTGCTGGGCAAGGGACAGATCACTCTCGCCAAAAGGGTCTGAGCTGCTTGCTGAGGGCTTTTGAAATTAGGCCAAGGTATAGACATGGGGAAGGGAAAGAATTCTCTTTGGTTCTCAGAACTCACCTAATTTGTACTTCCTGGACTAATATGCAGATCAGAACACAGTTATCCTTTTGGACTGTGCCCTTTTCCAAATGTGATGAAGTTCTCAGCTCAGAAACTGCATACAAAAGTGCATAGGGAAGATGGCATGCAAAAATGTGCATTTAGGGAAAGCTGCTGCATGATACAAAAATGTGCAGGGTAGGGAAAGTTATGTGTCAAAATAATTGCTAATTTTAGTGTGTGTGTCCAATGTGGACATTGGATGGAATGGGATTTTAATTGAATACTTGTGAAACAGACCAGATAAAGACGGATTCGTCCAGCCCTAGCCAGGGACTGCATGAAATTAAGCCGAGGGACACCCCTGGCATAGGCTGAAGACTCTTTGCCATTTTTGTATGCATTCAACCCACTGCCGTGACTGAGTGTCCGAAAACCTATGTGTGAGCAACAGCTGCTTGCACTCAGGCTTCTTCTCTGCAGATGACCATGCTAATGCGAGGACATGTGTAGGTAGGGCCAGGCAGTGTGCTCGGTGATGGAGTTGGGCCAAGGGCATGGCTCCACTTCCTATTAACTGCACAATACCTCCTTCATGTGAGTAACATGCGAAGGCAGCTTGTAAAGCTGCCAAAAGTGAGCCAAGAGCTGGCAGGCGAAATGTGGCTTGAATGTTCAAGTGCACATGTGGCGATGCAATTACGCGATGGCTATATGGAATTGGATACACTCAAGCTGTAACTTGACCTTTATCCATATGGTAATTGTTATGAACCGCCCACAGAGCTTTGGCTATTGGGTGGTATAGAAATGAAATGAAATAAATGAATAAAGGGAGTGGCCAGAGTTCAATGGCAGAGCATATGCTTTGCATGCAAAAGGTCTCCAATTCAATCACCATCTTCTCCAGGCAGCAGATCTAGGAAAGAATCCCGAGACCCTGGAGAGTTGCTGCTAGTCAGTGTTGATAATACAGGGCTAGATGGCCCAATGGTTTGACTCAGCATAAAGCACCGTACCATGTTCCTATGTACAGGGGTGTGGGCCTGGAGTCTGAAAAACATTCCCTCAACACTGGCTATGAGGTAAAGGCTAGGCTGAATCATGAGGCAAGGCCGCGGCTAATTCCTACTTAGCCTTTACCAGTATTCGGCCGATGAATTCTAATCTTCACCCAGCTTTCAGCATTTTCACACAAGGTAATGTCTGACTAATTTCTGTTGCTTGCTGAAGGCACACACAGACACACACCTCTACATGGTGAAAGGCTTCCTGTCCAATGCCATGTTGACAAAGAGAGGAGAGGTTGTGAAGATGTCATGACTGCACGGCTGTAAGGAAGATGGCTTTGTTGAACACCAGGCACGGGGGGATGGGGGGGGATGAAAATGATATCCTGTGAATATAAGCCACCTGCCTGCATCCTCCTCACAACCAATTTGCTCAGTAAATGAGTTGCCATGTTTCTTCGGCATCAGCTTCCAAGATGGTCGTCCCCTTCCTTCTTTCCCATGTTGTATTTTCTTCTCCTGCTTTGTTCTGTATTAGCAGTGATCCATGGGAGGGATAAGGTTGTGGCAATGGAGGCTGGTGTGTCTGTACTACTCAGAAATACATCCAGTGCTGCTTTTATCAAGCACCACACAGTGTACATAAATCGCTTCTAGTCTGTGACACGCGAGCACAGTGTGTGGCTCACCTGGGCATTTAGGAAGAGAAGCACTGCTGGGCCATCTTAGGCCTGTTGCCTCTATATCCCATCTCTGCTTGAGCCCACTCCAGCTGTTTTCTGTATGCAATATGCATGCCTCCTGGATCAGGCATTTAGAAATGTATACAGTCTGCATTTTTTAAAAGTATGTGTGCAAAAAAGCCCACTGCTTAATTTAAACAGTGAGAAATTCCAGGATCCATGCCTGCCCTGGAAGTCAATTTCCAGGGTGTTTGGCTGATGGTAAATACATCGCCATCTTATATGAGAATTTACTTCTAATCCCAGATATGTCAGATCTCAATGTTGTTACTCAGTTGAGGAGGGAAGTCGCTCTGCACATGATCAAAGGCACTGCCTACTCCGCATGTTCCTAGGCTAAGCCAAGGCCCTGAAAACATGTGCTAAATCAAGCTAAGAGTGCCCTGCAGCATGGGCTGGTGCAGAACACTGTTTGCCCAGTGAGATAGGAAGTAAATTTACATTATGCTTGATTGATAGTCATAAACATTCATCCTATGAGAAATGAACATATTGCAGAACTCAGATGGCTATAGGGCAAACAGTAGTGGAGTACAAGGTCACTCAGGTGGGCTCAGTGGATAATCCTAATGATGTGAGATACAGGGTTTTTACTCTGATGCAGAGAGATGAGTCCCGCCCCACATCCCTCTTAGCCAATGTTGAGGTATTATTTGCCCAGCATTGCTCCCCATGTACATTTTCACACTGGGACACCTATTGTACATTCATATTAGTGATACATATTCACAACAGTAGCTGTCTCAATATCTTGGGTTGTTTCCCTTGCATATGTAGAGTTTCTTTGGGACTATTATTCCCATGATCCCCGGCCATTGGCCTTGTTGACTAGGGCTGACAGGAGTTGTAGGCCAAATCATCTAGAGGGAACCACATTGGAGGAAAGCTGCTCTATGAGACTATTATGCTGGAAAGCATGAATGTACTGGTACAATCATTGTGCAAGACCACCGTGGCAGCATCTTAGTAGTTAGGAGGAGCGCAGTGCATATGTGTACACAATATGCAGTGACATAGGGCTCAGGACACTCACACAGCTGGGTCTGCACATTCCCTTTATCCAGAGCCGCCCTACCATTATGCAGAGTGAAGCAGTCACCTCAGGCAACATATGCTGAGAAGCCCTGCTGTCTTCAGGTGTAGCAGAGGATGCTGTTTCATCATCAGTGCTGAAGACAGATTACTCTGCCTGCCGAATCTGCTTTTGTAAGTGGAATGGGAGTGGGCACCATCTTGTTCTTCACCTTAAGCAGCAAAATATCTTGGGCCTGTTGGGGTATATTTGGGAGAACCCTGTCAGAAGTTCTCTGCTAGCGGAGTGAGCACATTGGAATTGCCCTGTGGGGCTTTAATCCCATGTTTGGTGTGTTCCACTTTCAGGGGTCAAATGACTCAGGCAGAGACTGTAGCTTAGTCAGTGTAAAAAAAAAAAAAGCCTCAAAAAGGTTTATTAAGAAAGGTACATTTGGATAGGAAAGCCTAATACTTAATTCCATCTAGAAAGCCATGTGCTCAGGAGGAGCGCATGGGAAGAGCGGCAGCATGACTGCTCAGGTAGAGAACAGGAAGAGTGACTACTACACAACAAAGACCCCCTAAGAATATCAGTCTATGTGACAGAGGCAGCAGGAAGTAGAGGTCAAGGAGTAAGGAAAGCAGGTATCCCTATCTGCTCTACTCCCAATGCCCCTAGTGGTCATTTGGGTGAGATAGGTACACAGAGATGATGCCAATTGCCAAGGTCCAGTTTTCAACAGGGCTGGCCCTGCCTTAATCACATAGAGGTCACTGAAAGTAGCCTCCGTTCCACATGGTGTCTTTACCCTGTATCATGAAGTGCCAACCTTATTTAAGTTTTAGAAAATTCCTAAATTATATTCAGCACAGAGTATACGGTTCTTCTGCCTAACAAGTGGGTTTTTGTTTGTTTGTTTTGTTTTTTATGCTCCCATCCTCTGTTCATGGTGCTAGCAGCATGGGCACTCTTCACTCCTTGCAGAAGAATCTCGTCACACAATGTTCAGTGTTTGTGTGGCACATACAGCAGTGGCATGGAAAGCATCAAGCTCTTTCTAGCATCCTCCATGTGATAAAGGTAACATGGACTGCAACTCTCAGATGAATGTGGCTGGTAAGAATAAAAAGGACTTTCTCTAGCCAGGAGACTTTTGCCCCTGACAGCTAAAGTCTAAGGAGAGAGAGAGGAAGAGAGAGAGGGGAAGGCAAGACAATCCAAGTCCTCTTTAGCCTTTTCTCACACACAAGTGCAGGCTCCTTCCTATAAGTCAGGGGCCTTCCTCACTTGTCATGTCTGCAAAGAAGCAGCTAATAGTGAAGAGGTCAAGGAGCTTGCTTCTATTCACTCCAGTAATCAAATCCTCAAGTCCTGCCTTATGTATACTTAATAAGCAGGAGTAGTTCTGATTCTGACACTCCATAGACAGGTCACACATGACTGGGAAAGAATTACACACACATAAACACAACAAGGATAAGGAGCATATGCAGTGGAACAGTGCAATTGCAGCAATGTTCTATCCTTTACATATTTGTTATTTCTACTGCATAAGCACAAAGGAATCCATCTGTTCACCAACATGCTAGACAGCATAATTATATTCCGTAAAAGTTAATCCCGTAACCCCTTTTAAGCTTTTTTCTTTTTCTTTTTTCAGATCTTGTGAAAAAGGTGTAGAGACATTTGTTGGAGAAATGAGAAAGAGCTCAAAGTCAGGGCTAGATGAATCCATTCCCATGGGAAAAGTCAAAGTGTGTGTGTGTGTGTGTGTGTGTGTGTGTGTGTGCGTGCAGCTGACAGTGGGCAGATCCAGATCCAAATGTGGGTGGAGCCTGAGCCAGATGTGAGTGGAGTTTGCAGCATTTTAGGGTTGCATATATCTTTCTCTCTCTCTGCAACCACCCCCCTCTCATGCACACACACAAACAAACAAACTCACAAAGCAGAAGAAGTGATTCCCAGAGGGGTGGTCTGAAGAACAAGAGCAGCAATCTAAGTGATGCTGAGAACTGCATGAAATTAGCTTGGGGGCTGCAGGTTTCCCACCCCAGCTATATTATTATTATTATTATTATTATTATTATTATTATTATTATTATTATTATTATTATTATTATTATTATTATTATTATTATTCATTTCTATACCTCCCAATAGCCGAAGCTCTTCCTATAGAGTAAAGCCCTGTGTAAATTTTCCCATATGCTGTAACATTATACTTGAATGTCTCAGGTAGAATCATAGAGTTGGAAGGTACCTTGGAGATCATCTAGTCCAACCCTATGCTCAGTGCATTGCAGAGGCTACAGCATCCGCACTGCAGGGTGCAGCTACAGCATCCCTGACAGATAGCCATCCAGCCTCTACTTAAATACCTCCAGCGAAGGAGAAACCACCACCTCCTGAGGCAATCTGTTCCACTGTTGAACAACTCTTGCTGTTAGGACATTTCTCCTAATGTTAAGTCAAAATCTGCTTCCCTGCAATTTCCACCCATTGGTTCTAGTCCTGCCCTCTGGAGCAACAGAGAATAAGTCTGCTCCATCTTCTGCATGATAGCCTTTCAAATATTTATAGACCACTATCATGTCTCCCCGTAATCATGTCTTCTCCAGGCTAAACATACCCAGCTCTTTCAACTGTTCCTCATAGAACTTGGTTTCCAGGCCCCTCACCATCCTGGTCACTCTTCTTCTCTGGATGTGTTCCAACTTGTCAATGTCCTCCTTAAAATGAGACATCCAGAACTGGACACAGTACTCCAAATGCAGCCTGACTAATAGAGGGGAACTATTACTTCATGCGATCTGGACATTATGCTTCTGCCAATGCAGCCCAAAATTGCATTAGCTTTCTTAGCTGCCACATCACACTGCTGGCTCATATACATAAAACTAGTGATCCACTGGCTGGAGCATGCTGGGAGTTGCAGGCCTTTTCTCCGTCTAAATTTGTATACAATTGCACCTTAAGACACCTAGATCCTTTTCACTTGTACTGCCGCCAAGCCAGGTCTTCCCCATCCTATACTTGTGTCTTGGGTCCCCAGGTGTTTTTGGCCTATAACTCCCAGCATGCCCCAGCCAGCTATGCTGGCTGGGGCATGCTGGGAGTTGTAGGCCAAAAACATCTGGGGACCCAAGGTTGGAGAACACTGGTCTAGATCCTTTTGAATCTTGATTCTGTGTTCTATGATGTTGGCTATCCCTCCTAGCATCATGCCATCTACAAATTTGATAAGCAACCCCTCTGCACCCTCATCCAAGTCATTTATAAAAACGTTGAACAACTGTGGCTCATGCTGGCTCAGCTTGTCTGAGTGTGTGGAAAGCTAAGCAGGGTCAGGCCTGGTTATTACTTGGATGGGAGACCCCTCCTCCTCTAGTTTCCTGCATTGAGCAGGGGGGTTGGACTCGATGGCCTTGTAGGCCCCTTCCAACTCTATGATTCTATTAAAGGCGCAGGGCCTAACACAGAGCCCTGCTGCGACACTCAGTTTGAGAGACTTTCTTCCCAGAGGATGCTGAACCATTTATTAGCACTCTTGAGTACAGTTGCTCAAACAGCTGTGGACCCACCTAAGTGTACTACTGTCCGGCCCACATTTTATCATCTTATCAACAAGGATAATATGGGAAATGGTGTCAAATGCTTTGTTGAAATCAAGATATACTATGTCCACAGCATTCCCATGATCTACCAAACTGGTAGCTCTAGCAAAAAAGAAGATAAGTTAGGTCTGGTATGACTTATTCCTGACAACCCCATGTTGACTCCTACTGATCAATGTATTATTTTTTAGATGCTTACAGACTGATCACTTAATCATCTGTTCGAGAATTTTGCCAGGTACTGATGTCAGGTTAACTGGTCTGTAGTTTCCTGGATCTACTTTTCCCCCTTCTTGAAGCTGGAGACAGCACCTCGCCTGTTCTCTAGGAGTTCTCAAAGATTACACACAGCGGTTCTGAAATAACATCCACAAGCTCCTTCAGCACCCAGGGATGTAATTCATCTGATCTGACCCTTGAGACTTGAACTCATTTAAAGTAGCTAAGTGCTCTCTAACCATGGCCTTATTTATTCTGGGCTGGAAATCCCGCCATATATCATTTGTTCTACTTGTCCCAGGTTGAATACAGTTCCCCTTGTGGGAGAAGACTGAGGCAAAATCGGACATGAGTAGCTCTGCCTTCTCTTCATCACCTGTTAACGATTTCACCATCTTCCCTAAGTAGAGGAGCTACCCCTTCCTTGATCTTCCTCTTGCTTCTAACATAGCCAAAGAAGCACTGTTTTTGTTTTTAGCATCTCTTGCCAGCCTCAGCTCATTCTGGGCCTTTGCCTTCCTCACACAATCCTTACAGGTTCAGGCAACTCTACTGTACTCCTCCTTGGTAACATGTCCCTCCTTCCATTTCCGATACACAATATTTTTCAGTCCCAGCTCATCAGAGGGCTCCCTGTGCAGCTGCACAGGTTTCTTTAAATGTCCCCCATTAATTTTTCCTTCTCATGGGAATAGTTTGTGATAGTGCCTTCAGTATTTCAATTTTCAGGATCTCCCATCCCTCTTGGGCTAGAATCATAGAATAATAGAAAAGTAGAGTTGGAAGGGGCCTACCAGGCTATCGAGTCCAACCCCCTGCTCAATGCAGGAATCCAGGTCAAAGCACCCCTGACAGATGGCGGTCCAGCTGCACCTTGAACGCCTCCAGACTGGGAGAGCCCACCACCTCCCTAGGCAGTTGGTTCCATTGTCTTATTGCTCTGACAGTCAGGAAATTTTTCCTGATGTTTAGGTGGAATCTGGGTTGCTGTAACTTGAGCCCATTGTTCCGTGTCCTGCAAACTGGGATGATCGAGAAGAGATCCCGGCCCTCCTCTGTGTGACATCCCTTCAAGTACTGGAAGAGTGCGATCAAATAAAGAGGCTCTTTATTTCCTTCATAATTTTTAGTCATGGGATCCCACTGATCTTTGCCTCCCCATCTTCCTGCCCTGTATTTTTTGCTAGATGGGCTTTCCTGCCTGTCTAGCGGAGACGTTTCAGAGGGGGAGGGAATGAGCCCGGCAAAGGCTCAGGACAGCCCCATATCCTGGCCCCTCCAGCCTCCTCCCCTCCCTACCCACCAAAATGCCCCCTTTTCCTCCTCTCCGAGGTCAAGCTCCCAACCTCGGAGGCCCTGGCATAGTTCTTTCCACGCCAGCTGCAAGGTGTAGGGGAAGGGGGTCCGGATCTCCGATACCACCCTCCGAGGTTGGAGCGCTGTCTCCAACCTTGGATTGGGGAATCCAAACTATACTGTGGCCCCTCAGACACTGCCTAGGGGCCATTGGATTGCTCCCTTATTTTCTTTTAGTCTGTATGAACATTTGCAGGTGTTTTTGTGCACATTTCTTTTTAAAAAAAAAAAAATACACATTTTTGTCTGCATTTTTGCACACACTTTTGCAAATGCACTTTTCTTTTCTTTTTTGCGAACTGCATCACAAACTTTGGAAATGAGATGGTCTCTTTCTTGTCCTTTTCTAAATGCCAGTGTTGGATTAGTGCCCCAGTCTACAGATCCCTATGCATACAGGAGTGGACTACAGTCATACAGCTTTGTGTATGGATTCTGTGTATTCATCTACTGAAGGAATGTTGTGCTGGAATGTTGTGCTGGAATGTTGTGGGTCTCAAGCTGAAGATATAGTAAATTTAGAAGAGGGCTCATGTTCAGAAAGAATGAAAAATCACTGCACTGCTTTAAACACAAATGCCTGCAACTCTCATCCAATAGCCCTTTGTTTTTCAAACAAACAAAGCTGCTTCAGAAAGGGGAAATTTGGACTAGAGAACTAGAGATATAAGAGAGCTGCTTGAACCTTCCCTTGAAGGGCAAACATGGGTTGGAAACCTACAGAGGGAAAAGATGTGTGTGTGTGTGTGTGTGTGTGTGTGTGTGTGTAAATGGAGCAACAATGGATGGGGAAAGAATTAAACTGAATTAAAGAATTATTCAGTTGCCCCCTCACAATGTGATCTTGCAGTTATGTAACTGTTCCCCCCTTTCCATTTAAAGATTTCATGGGGAAAATGTCTGTCACAAATTCGCAAAATATAAATACATTGGCAGCAGAATGCTGAGGTTCCACAGGAAAATTGGAAAAATAAACAAGGTGTGTGTGTGTGTGTATGTGTGTGTGTATATATATATATATATATATATATATATAATGTAACATTCCTGAAAATTTTAACCTAAACAACATTCATATAACTGCCCCATTCTAATCCCTCTCGGACAGCCTCTGAGGATTACTCTGCCTAACATGTCATTTTCAAAACTGAGTTAGATCTATATGATGTTAAAAAGCCTGCATTTACATGTGGAAAGAATCCTAAAGGTTCAAAGACAAAATAATTATTCTCTCTCCCTCCCTCCTTCTCTCTCTCTCTCTCTCTTAAATCTCTTGCTTTTTGTGAAAGAGATAAGAAACTGGCAAATTATGAAACTGATGAAGCAACATTTTATTCTCAAGAAAAAGTCAATGTTTATACTTTTTCAAGTTATAAAAGTACCAATTTTGACTTGCATACACACAAATGGAAATTTAAAAAAAAATCAGAGCTGTAAGTAAAACTATGCATCATTAATCTATGAGGCTACACTCTAAAAACTACAATCCAAAATCATGTTTACATTTTAAAGGTTATGGTTACATTTTTAAATTGAATAACTCAACTGGAAAATATAGGGCTATCCAGAACGAATGTACTCAAAATAGCCTTAAATTGGCAATCTAAACATGCATAACAGGTAAACAGCGGATATGCCATTTGTGCATCTAACAAATATTCAGACTTCTGAAATGTTATACTGTATACAGTATACATCTTGCCAAGGGCCCAGGCAGCAAGGGACATTTTAAGCACTTTATACTTTGGCATCTTGCCTGCAGCTGCAGGCATCTTAAATCATATCTACTAAGCGTTATAAAACAGAGAATATGCAGCCATACCCTCAAAGATATACCGCCTTGAAGATGCTGGCTGTTGCCAGAAGTACCACCAGTTTTATCCTAAAGTGCATTGCAAATGATGCATATGGCATCACGAAGCTGCTGCAGCCTCTAGAGAGAGGCTATGAGACAGCAAGCTAACCAGACCACACACAACAGTTAGAACAGGCACTGGTGAAGAAGGCACCTTGTCCTGTGAAAGCAAAACGACTTCATTTTTCATGGAAAAGTGGCTCCTCATCCCACGGCTTCTTCTCCATGTCCCACAGCCCCATTCTTCTCTCTGAGCGCTTTCCTATTCCTGGTCAGGTTACCTTGTCCTACTGTTATTATATCTTGTATCTCTGAAAGTTTTGGTGCACCATGAATGAAGAAACTAGGGCATAAGGGAGAAATGTCCTAGCCCAGCCTGTCCCAAGCTTGGGTCCCCAGATGTTGTTGGACTATAGCTCCCATAATCTGTGACCACTGGTCAGGCTGGCTGGGGATAGCAGGAGCTGTCATCCAACAATACCTTGGGACCCAAGGTTGGGAAAGGCTGATCCATCTACCTGACTATGGAAGGCCTACCTTCTCTCTCACTCCTTCCAGACAGATACTGACAATGGCTTTTTTTTTTTTTTACTAAGCTTTATTATGCTAATGCCAGCCAGTCAGACTGACTTAAAAAGTACAAATGAAGTGTATTGCAGAAGTCGATAACAAAAGAAACAAACATAGTTAGGATACTAGCCATTCAAGAAGTGTGACCTATAAGTAAGAAGTTGATTCCAAACTGATTTCCCCACTTGTCTTCCAAACTCAAATTACCCACACTCCGCCTCTAAGGCAGATCCTCTTGCATAAGGGCCAATCACTGGGAACATCTGACACTTCTCAGCTGGTCCACCCGCTTTAGCTGATGCCACACCATAGGATTAATGACACCTTATCCACCCTCCTCCTCATTAACATGCTCATTTTGTCTTCCCATGGAGTCTGGAATTGCTTCACTCCCAAGTGCTGCCTGACTTATCTCTGAGTCCCCTGGCCTTGGCATCTCAGGCAGCTGCGTTTTCCAACCAACCCCTCCTCCTCCTCTGGCTCAGAATCAGTTCCCAGATCCCTTGAAGGCACTAGTGCAGGAGCAATGGGCCCAAGCCCTACACTGATGTGCTAGCTAGCTTTCTATATGCAGCCCAGGAAGGACTGTACCATTCCAATGAGGTAGAAATCTCTACTATGTGATTTTTCTGAATGTGTAGGTTAGCATTCAGTTTTAGACAAATTTGGGATACTTGTAGCATTAAGCAGACAGAAAGAATATGTTTTGATAAGAACTCCCATAGCCCTGCAAGGCAGACACATGCATTACAAATCAATGGAGAAAAACCAAAAGGAGATATCCATCCCTGATCTTGAAACTCCAAGCCCTTGTCCACACTATTTCACCATAATTATAAGAAAGTCAAGACAACTAGAACAGGCATTTTCATATTTGTATAAATTCAGATCAGATTTTTTTAAATTTATACATGCTATAAGCATTCACGATTGCCATGCTCCAACACTGAACAGCAGAGAGAAGTATTCTATTTTGTTTGTACATTCTAATCTACATATCTCCTGTTTGCAGAGGAGTCAGTTATGAAAGGTTGCTAAACCTGAGCAGCAAGATAGCTCATTAAAATGAGTCTTACAAGGTCTGCTTGCAGGACCTTAAATCTGAGCTCTCCATCAGCTCAAATGTAGTAATTGAATTATCTTAAAATGAAAACAAGCTGCACACAGATTGTTTGTTATTATAAATAAATAAATAAAAAGATGGGACAGTTGGTAGAAGAGTTGGGTCTGTATTTTTCGGGGCGGCGGCAGTGGAGTTTGCTGTGATCAACCAAGCTCAGCTCACCTTCTTCACTTTGGCAATTTACTTTAATTGAAGATGATACTGAGGATAAGAAGAAAATGATTTGAACAAAAGTAAAGGGATCACTGTTTTAAACTGAGGGAGGGAAACTGGCCTTAAAAACTGAATGCCCAACTCTACCAAGGTGGAGGGATGGCTGTCCCAAGCTTCTGTGTGGGCACAACATTAAAAGCTTCTTTATATCGGCTCTCGCCCTCATACATTCCTTTACAGACTTGGGGGATGAAGAAACAGATTTCTACTGTCAATGGCAAGCATCTCTGATAGTTCTAGAGATGTAGCATCAAGCTGGTGCTGGAAGATAAAGTATTGTTCACATCCCCATATTGTACCAAAAATCTGTGCCACATACCCCAAATATAACAGGCAACTCATCTCACAAAGGGAGAGTCTGAGGTTTTCTTTCCTACTTATATGGGATATTTTAAAATGGAAATTAAGTCTGATTTAGAAACATGTACAAACCATGTAATTGCTTTTAAGATTCAAAGGACCAGCTGAAGAAACTGATGTCCACACACAGAGATGTATAGGTAAGACTGACAATATTGGAAATCATGGTGTAACTTGAGGTTTAGGGGGCTTACAGAGGGCTTAGAAGTCATTTAGTACCTTATTATTAACTGGTTGGAAGTGACTTTTGGATGTGCAGGTCAATCTATTTCCAGTCTGTGTCACTTCCGCACATGTTCGTCCACATACACCTGTCCCATTCCATTTCCACAATTTCTTTTAAATGTATTTTTAAATGTATTTTCTCTCAAAATATGCATTCCTAATCATATTTTCTCTCAAAATGTGCATTTTTAATCTTGATACATTTGTACTTCTACATCAAAACATATGAAATCCAATGGATAGTTAAGTTTTGATCCTCACATTAGTGTGAGAGGTGCAGATCAGGTCAGTTCATATCAGAATTCATGAAGCTCAAATTCTTTAAGCATTCCTAGGTGGGACCCTCCTCAGTGGCAACACCAGGAAAAAAGGTGTGTGTGTGTGGGGGGGGGAGACCCAGAAGTGGCAATCTGCATTTCTTTGTCTACATTTAGATTTCTGAAAGAGAAATAACAGATATATATTTCATGTTAACACTCCCATCTTACACATATTTTCTCTGAAGTAAGGCTTACTAATTTTGATGGATTTTTGATGGCAGTAGTAAGCATGCTTAGGGTTATAGGCAGCAGCCTTATTTTAATGTCCAAATTATGATTACTCGGAGTGCAGTCCTAATCCCCAGAGCTAGCTTGCTGGAGGGGGTTAGGACTTGGCAAAGGTGCCCCTATACCCTCCTCCACCAGCAGAGGGGGGGGGTCTTTGTCCACCTCAGTGGCCCCATTCCACAGACAGAAAAATACTGCTAGTGGTAGCTGGCAGAAGGACCTGAAATAAGGCATTTTGTGATGGGGCAGGGTGCCAGCACCTTTGCATCTGCTAGAGCTAAAGCCCATGGATTCCCCCTAGGGTCCTGATCCTTGTGCCCCTCAACTATGCCCACTTAGATCAAAGTTCTGTTTCCCCCACCCACAATCGTCTGTCTTGACCAGCATGAGCAAGGAGGACTTGAGATGCAATGGTGGAACCACTCTTCTGCTCCTCCCTGCCCCCACTTTGGATTGCCCTGTCAATTATTATTTGTGTGTGAAAAGTGCCTTTTCTTCAAGTAATCACAAAGGTTACTTGAATATGGGCTACATGGGGGCACACGCTACTTGTCTAGGGGGTGCTTGCCCAGCTTGCTTTGCCTCTGATGCCACTTATGACCCCCAGATATGCCAAGGTGGATAGAGTGTGTTCACAGGTCAATAAGATCCTTTTCCTACGTGTGTCGTCGTGTCTTTTTAGATTGTAAGCCTGCGGGCAGGGACTGTCTTGTTAATTGCTGTAAACCGCCCGGAGAGCTTCGGCTATTGGGCAGTATGAAAATGAAATAAATGAAAATGAAATGAAAAGTGTTGTGGGGTGGGGGGAACACACAGAAGTGAAATTGCTACACTTCCAACGTAAGGAAGGAGACATGGTGACATGATAAACAAGCCCCTGGCCTGGCCTGTGCAGAGTGACTCCCTCTGTGTATGGGCGGCATGTGAGTGTCATTGCTGTCTTGGCCCTTGGGGTTGGTGTTTCCAAGGATGCTAGATCGGGGGGAGTGTCTGCCATTTTTTCATTTTCCAAGCAGTGTATGTATCCCCTCTTCTCCTGGACTGGCTATTCGGCTGGCATAGGGGCATTATATCATTCTCACCACTGCGGGCATAATTGGTGTTTAGGATTGTTCTGCCTATTGCTTGATAACATGCTATTTTTATAGATTCTTAATTATTAATTAACTGAATAATAAAAAAAAATGAAAGAATTTTTGTGTTCCAAGCACAAAGATTCGAGACAATCAAGCCAGTTACAAAAATTCCATATGAAGAAGACCTAAAACTAAGGCATCACTAAGGCTTTACCTACAAAATCATGGTTGTGAAAGAGCACCAGACTTACACAGTCAGATCTCTGAAAGAAAGATTTCTGATGTTAACCAGAATGGATGTTCAAACAAAGGAGGAAATTGTGGAGCTGGTAAAGCAATAACAAAGAAAATACTAATGAGGCAGAAGAAGGCACAAATAAATCTTAGTGGCAAGTGTGGCAATGGCATGCCCTAAAAGCAACACGAGGACAATTCCTAGACCATTTTAGAGTTAAAGGAGAAAAGATGAGCAATTTTCTCTGGGCCACATGATATGGATCCTGATGCTGTAGAACCAACATGCAGGGAAAATTACTCTACTGGTTATAGTAACTAAAAGCTGGGAAGCTACTACTGAGTTGTGGTATACTTATTTTATTTATTTATTTATTTATTTAATACATTTTTATACCGCCCAATAGCCGAAGCTCTCTGGGCGGTTTACAACAGTTAAAACCATAAAATACAATACAATATAAATATAAAATTTAAAACCACAGATTAAAAACAAACAGCAGAGCTAGCAGCAGCTGTTACAACAACAGAGTTAAAAACAACTACAAGATTAAAATGATTAAAATGATTAAAATGCCTGGGAGAATAGAAAGGTCTTCACCTGGCAGCCGGAAAGAGTACAATGTAGGCACCAGGAGAGCCTCTTTGGGGAGCTTATTCCACAACCGGGGTGCCACAGCAGAAAAGGCCCTCCTTATATGTTATCTTGTTTGACTATGCATTTGCAGGGATTGTGTTGGTAGGGGTGTTGGAAAAAATTTCAGTGGATTCAAATGCATTCAGATTTCTATTAATAATCTGACCTGCAAACGCCTCAGTGGACCGGCTTTTTCTGGGTTGCATGGATTCCACAGACTTGTGGACCATTTTTTAAAAAAAGTTTTTTGGGGGATCGGTACAAGTTCACACTTGCATTCATGCCCATTAGCACAAGTGGAACAAAATTCTTGCACATTCCTGAAAAAAAGTAATAATCCAATGATTATTGTTCTGCCAATGATTGGACGATGGAATGAAAGGCACCTGACAATCTGTGAAACACAGATGGAACAGACTTAACAAAATCTGAACATCCCTAGTCCTGAGTATGATGAGATGCCCCTCACTTTTTGGGTGTAATTTGCATAACATACTAAGAGTGTAACCCTTTTTAAAGTAGGGATTGAACAGTTTGCTTTTATATGATGCAGGGATGGGGACTCGGACTCGAGGACTCGACTCGTGAGTCGGACTGAGTCCCCCCTCTGACTCGACTCGGACTCGAGTCCCAATATTTTTAATGGGACTCGAGACTCGACTCGGGACTCGAGACCAAGGACTCTTCAACATCCCTGGGCTGTGCCAGAAGGAGTGGAGAGGAGCGTGATTGCTGGCGAAGAGCGGATGAAAGCGAGGTGTGCCACTGCTCGGCCACTATGGACGGCTACCAGGAGTGCAGCCCCAACAGTGTGTCAAGATTTATTTTGATTGATGTGTTGCCTACTTGGGAGAGGCAGAAGAAAGACCTGAGATTACTCTGTGTGGCTGCTCTGAGTGTGTTTCTGGTTCCAGCAAGTTCATCACCAGTGGAGCAGGTGTTCAGTGAGGGTGGAATTGTGATGAGATCTCACTGTTCCAGAATGGGGGCCAAACATTTAGAAAAAGTCATGTTCCTCAAATGCAACATGGATAAGTTTTAGGAAGTACAGCAAGTTTATTTTTTAAAATCATTTTTCTAAAATGCAATCTTTCAGACATTTTGGGTTTGGCTGCCTCTGCCTGCCTGTCTGGGGTTCCCAGCCTCCTCTGCCTGCCTGGTCTCTTCTTGACCAGTTCAACAGTTGAATTGTCCAAGACAAAGGCCTCTGCCTGCCTGCTTTGGGGTTCCCTGCCTCCTCTGCCTGCCTGGTCTGTTCTTGCCAAAATCAGTTGCAGAGTTTTGAAATAAAAAGGCACACTTGTGCCTAGAATTTATTTAAACCACACATCTGAAGTAGCCTTATTTTGTTGGGAAAAAACCCCATTGATTTTAATAGGGACTCGTGGAGTCAGCTTTGGGAGTGACTTGTGACTCGTGACTCATGAGTCACCATTTTGGACCAAGGACTCGGACTCGAGACTCGGGTCCAAAGACTCGTGACTTGACTCGTGACTCGAGACCAAGGACTCTTCAACATCCCTGATATGATGTTCTGATCAAGGTACATATCTCAAAACTATGGAATTCTTTTTTTTTATTAAATGCTTTAATTTTTATTAAAGGCACAGGAAAGACGAACTAAAATAGCATTAAAGAAAATAACACCGCAGATACAGCAATATGAAGAGATGCATCTGAAACAGTCATTTGGGGACAGTTTATTGAAATGGTGTCAAAGATTAAAAAGTACAGAGACTTAAAAGGAGGAGGAGGAGGAGGAGGAGGAGGAGGAGGAGGAGGAGGAGGAGAAACAAGCATTGTAGCTTACGGTACTTAGAATCTAAACCTAGAAGTACCAATTCACAATTCTGATTTCAGATATAGAAAAGAAAGACATCATGAACTTGGGGTGGGGTGGGGTGGGATTAATTTCCTATGCCGGCATTCCCAGCCAGCAACCATTTGTGGTGGAAGGAACTATGGGACCTGAGTTCACATGGTAGTGGGGATGGGTGAGGGGGATGGGTGCTGAGCCCCCCCCCCCCAATAGCATGCAGTGCCTCCAGCCCATCACCCTTACAGTCCCTGAAAGGGTGTAAGGGAAAAACCAGTTGGTAACATTAGATATTTTTTAAAGATATTTTTTAATTAAGATCAAGAACTAGTATTTATTTCACAGGGAGGGGGAAGGGGAGGAAGTAAAAGAATATTCAAATGAATAAACAGTTTAAGGTGCATTTCTAAACAACAGAATAGTGGGCGAATAGAATCCAACAATTAAATGAACCACAAGTGAGGGATTAGTTCTTAAAACCTGTCTTTAACTACACCGTCCTGTGTGCAGTTGAAAATAGAAAGAATTAAAGTAGAACAAGCAGAATATAAAACAGGGCTATATGTGAATGACAGACTCCATGCAAACTCTTCCAGAAATATTAACACAAAGATTTAGCCAAATGGCTAGTTTGTTATCAATTATGAAAAAAATCAGAGTTCCTACCTATTTAAATATCTAGAAATTAATATCCCAGTTGATCTACACAATTTAATTAAGATCAATTTTTATCATTATTATAGACTAGCTGTTGCCCGCGGCTTCGCTCACGTGGATTTTAGGATTTGGTACAATTGTTTTTAAAAGAAACATGATAGAATCCCAACTCCCCCGGGAATCTCAGCTCCCCCGGGATTACACAATGAAATCCCAGCTCCCCCGGGACTACCAGCTCCCCCGGGACTGCACAATGAAATCCCAGCTCTGCTCCCCCCGGACTATCTGCTCTCCCCCTCCCCGGGACTACACAATGAAATCCCTGTTCCCTTTCCCCCGGGACTGCACAATGAAATCCCTGCTCCCCCGGGACTACACAGTGAAATCCCTGCTCCCCCCCCGGGGCTGCACAACAATGAAATCCCTGCACCCCCCCAGGACTACACAACAATGAAATCCCTGCTCCCCCCCCCCGGGACTCACAACAGTGAAATCCCAGCTCCCTCGGGTCCACACAACAATGAAATCCCAGCTCCCCCCCCCCAGGACTACACAACAATGAATTCCCTGCTCCCCCCTCTGGGACTGTACAATGAAATCCCTGATTTCCTCCCCCCCCTCCCGGGACTACACAATCAAATCTCTGTCCGCCCCCCGGAACTGCACAGTTAAATCCCTGCTCCCCCCTGGGACTACACAATGAAATCCCAGCTGCCCCCCCGGACTACGCAAAAATCAAATCCCTGCTTCCCCCCCCCCCAGGACTTCACAATGAAATTGCTGCTCCCCCCCCCGGGACCACACAATGTAATCCCAGCTCCCCCCCCCGGGACTACACAACAATGAAATCCCTGCTCCTCCCCCCAGGACCACACAATGAAATCCCTGCTCCTCCCCCCGGGACTACACAATGACATCCCAGCTTGCCCCCCCCCCGGGACTACACAGCAATGAAATCCCTGTTCCCTCTCCCCCTCGGGTCTACCCAACAATGAAATCCCAGCTCCCCGCCCCCTGTGTAGGCCCCGGCTGCAGTGCATTGATGTAGGAGAGATTTGCATATCCGCTCCTGATTGGGCCCCTGTGGCGGCAGTTCCTACGAACATTCTAAATGTCATTGGAATGATTTGCATAACTGCTCCTGAATGGCCCCTGCAAACATTCCAAGTGACGCCATTGGCTATCATCTATTGTGGGCCGTACAGGCGCAGTGATAGCTTTTTCGGAGATTTGAACCCGCCAGTCTTTGTCCTTGGGTGATGGAGAGTATGCGTGCCAGGTTTATTTATTTATTTATTTATTTTCATTTTTATACCGCCCAATAGCTGAAGCTCTCTGGGCGGTTTAGAACAATTAACAAGACAGTCCCTGCCCACAGGCTTACAACCTAAAAAGACACGACACACAAGGAAAAAGGAATGGGGAAGGTAGAAGGGGGGGGAATTAATTATTCTGGCAGGGCTGGTGGAATGGCCCTGCCCTCCCTCTCTTCTCCCTCAGCTCAGCCTGCTGGAATGGCTGGTGGTGGTGACAGGAGAGGGAGGAGGAGCCTTCAGGAGAGAGGCCTTATGAGGTGAGGCCGACTTGCATAACTAATCCCCTGTTGTTTTGCCCATAGGAGATATGAGAGTGGGGAGATTTTGCCCCCTTTTTTCACCCCCTTAGGGACGGAATTTCCAAAAATCCTTCCTTAGTGGGTGTCTACGTCATAAAAGCAATGTCCCTTCAAAATTTCACGTTCCTAGATTAAACGGTTTGAGCTGGGCGTTGATGAGTCAGTCAGTCAGTCAGGACTTCTTCATATATATATATATATATATATATGAAGAAGTCCTGACTGAATAAATTATAATTTATAATAAATAAATTATGATAAACAATCTGTTCCAATATAGCAGGTCTCTTTTAAGATTTATATATATATATACCGGTATATATAAAAGAGACCTGCTATATTGGAACAGATTGTTTATCATAATTTATTTATTTATTTATAATCTGGGCATAGACTAGAGCCATAATTAAGATGTTGAGGGGTCATAGATATGTATTTCAAGACTTACCTGTTTATATCCAACAGTTGCATACATGATAAGCAAAAGTTATTACATTTTATATGAACTTCAAAAAGAACAAGGGTTATGATGACCAAATGTTATACTGAATAATTAGATAATGGAGGGACAGCAAATGCCTTATTTCTCTCTGTATTACATGTGACCCAGCCACATAATCTTCTGCACTGGACAATGGATGATAACCAATCATCATGGATCAAACAATTTGTTCTGAGCCTAAAAATGTGGGCATGATATAAAACACAAAAGATAGCCCTTACCCAATGGCGTTATGCTATTATTAGAGCAAAGAGCAAAGCATCAAAAATAAAAATAAAAACTGGCAAGTAGGCATAGACTAGCTGAAATAAATTGAATCTTAAGGCTTAAAAAAAAAAAGACCATCAGTACAACTAATATTAGCTGATAGTTTCATAGATAAGGAAGAGAAACAAAGGTAGAGAAATAAAAGAAACACACACACACACACACACACACACACTCGAGGAGGGAAATGCAGGTTTTGAAATACAACAAAGAACCAAAAGAATATAAAGACAAAGAATACAGAGAAATAGAAAGAATACATTTGAAGAAAAAGTTACAAAAGCAAATGAGAAAAGCAAAAGGTAACTAGCAAAGAGAAATCAAAACTGGAGAACCATAATATTATATTTGTGGTGACATGGGGAACTGTTGTTTTTATTAGCATTCAGATGATATTTATTGCTGGGTTGAGTTGTACTGATGGTGGATCATCATCATCATCATCATTCATCATCATTCATCATCATCATCATCAGAATTTGTATACCACTCTACATCAAGCAGATTCCAGAGTGGTGAACAATAAAAAGACAAAAACAAAAGAAACAAAAACAACACATTGAAAACAAAGCAACAATTACAGTGGTGGTTGGAGAGCAGAGAAGGCTTCCTGGGACAAGGAGGTCTTCAGCAGGTGCCAAAAGAATATGAACTGTTACTGTTATTTATAAGAAAATAAAAATATTGTTATTTATCTATTGTGGCTTAGTGGAGGTCAATACCCACTTAAACTGGAGCTGGCAGTTTATACAGTAGGAACATAGTTGCCCTGGTATTGTTGAGAGTACATGGTAACGGATGAGAAAAAATAGCTCAAGTGGTGGCAGCGGGGTGGTAATACCAGAGTTAGACCTCACTTCCACAAGGTGAGGCATCATATGTGGTGGCACTAGCAGTGGGACCAAATTCGTCATAATATTTGCATGCAGAAATATAAATCACAGAATGCAAAATCGAAATGTAAGGTGGGCACAGGAAAGACGAACTAAAATAGCATTACCTATAATCCAATCAGAGCTAAATAAGAGAATGAAGTAAATCATGGACAGACTCTACAGAAAGAACAGCAATATTTGACAACTGAAAATGACAGGATTTAGCTAATGATGAATCTCAGAAGGGAAAAAGAGAGAAGGATCAAAAATGACACCAAGTTCTCTAGCTTGAGGAGAAGGAGAAATGCTAGCATCAGCAAAAGTCGAAGACACAGGAGGAACAAGAAAAGAAAGAAATTCTGTCTTTGAAGGATTTAACTTCAAAGAATGAGCAAATAGCAAGAAGACGAGATGAAAGACTAACAAACTAAGAAGATAGATCGGAGAAAGAAAAAAAATAATGGAATATTGTCAGCATAGACGTGATAATTAATATTTAAAAAAACTCAATAAGAGAAACCAAAGGATGGTTATAAACTCAGGGGCTCCCTCAATTCCCCCCCCCCCCAGGATGCGAAATTGGGTCCATTCCAGAGAATGGGGTGGGTCTTGACAACCATCTTGTCATCTTGAGTACCTCATCTTGAGTACTGCGTCCAGTTCTGGGCACCTCACTTTAAGAAGGACATAGACAAACTGGAGAGGGTTCAGAGGAGGGCAACAAGGATGATAAAGGGACTGGAAACAAGGCCCTATGAGGAGAGACTGAAAGAACTGGGCATGTTTAGCCTTCAGAAGAGGAGACTGAGGGGAGATATGATCGCACTCTTCCAGTATTTGAAGGGATGTCACACAGAGGAGGGCAAAGATCTCTTCTCGTCATCCCAGTTTGCAGGACACGGAATAATGGCTCAAGTTACAGGAACCTAGATTCCACCTAAACATCAGGAAAATTTCCTGACTGTCAGAGCAATAAGACAATGGAATCAACTACCTAGGGAGGTTGTGGGCTCTCCCACTCTGGAGGCATTCAAGGTGCAGCTGGACAGACATCTGTCAGAGATGCTGTCAGAGAGCAGGGGGTTGGACTCGATGGCCTTGTAGGCCCCTTCCAACTCTACTTTTCTATGATTCTATGAACCACAATTTTTGCTTTGATACCATACCAAGCCTAGCCAAAATCTGAGGGGCCCTGCCTACCACTCATCCACAATAACAAGCAAGAAGCTCAAAAGAGACTGTCTGCTATATTGAAGACAAAAGATAAAATTTTGAGCCGATCTTTGGGAATTATGCAAATAACAGCAAACAAGTGTACAACCTTCAAAGCCCATTGGTGGTATATGTTCCATTCGCAAACGTTTCACAACAAATAGACCAGTCAGCCCCACAGATTGCTGCTGTCAGTGCTGCATCCCTGTCCTTAATTAACTAGTAAGTTGCCAGAAGCTCTGAATTATATCCTCAAGGAGCCACCACTCCACTGAATGGTAGCTAGCAAGTACTTGCTTCTACTGTCACTGCCACTCCTCCCAAGCACACAGATTTCCATTAAGGGTGCGTTCAGGCATTCCCAGTACACAACCTGCAGCAGAATGTGTGTTTACTTTTAAATGCACCCATTAAAATGGAAGATGAAGGAGCTGCAGCTGCTCATGCCCATTTCTTGCCTGGCCTTTGCATCCACCCTCCTCTCCTTGCAGCAGCAAGCAGGATACATTTGGCCTACTGCAGGCAAGGCAGGAGGGACAAAAGGACTTGGAGAGGAACACGTGGGAGCAGCCGTGGCTACCTCTCATCTCTTGCTTCAAAGTTAAATGCATGTCCTCCCAAATGTATTGTGTTGGCCACCCTACCAGGGACAGGAGCACCGAAATGGGAAGAGAAACAGCAAATGCCTCTTAAAAGAGGCATTAATCCTTCTGCCAAAAGATTTAGAGCTAACAGTGCTGGATTTGTGCAATGGTTTCACTTCCCCTGTGCTGATTTTGAAAGTACAAATGTACTAGCAGGACCAGGCAGCAATCAGCACACTTGATTCCTGGCTTGGGGGTGTCCAGCATACTGAATCAGCATGCCAATCACCTGCAAAGCGTCACAATCCCTTCAGAAAACTGACCTGTGGAAGCACCCTAATCTGATGGTTTTACACCCTGCTGGCTTGGGAAATGAGAGATACTGGCAATCAAACGTATCTTCTCCCACACCCCATCCTGCCTCCCCACACATCCTGCCTCACGTTATCATACAGAGATTTTATCGTGACAAGAAACCACGCTTGCGATTTCAGAAGTAACATGATGAACATGCTGTGATACTGAACGAATGCACAAGAGGAACTAAAACCAAGCCACAAAAGTAGGGGCACCATTTAGAGAGAGCAGGGGGAGAGGCAGTGAGTGGCCGCTCCCTGAGTTCTTCAGGAAGGAGCACCTATGATTAATGTGAGGCCTGAAATTAAACAACAAACGCTCTAAAAATCCAGTGCTTTTTGCAGTTTAATCTGAAATATATCCAAGTAAGCATTCCTTTCTTGTAAATTTACCATAATTCCCTTGCCCCTCCCATCACCAAAATCAAAACAAAAAACAGACAAGGGCAACCTGATCCTTTGGGTGCCCGCTGCCCACAAAGCATCAGTATAGTACCACTAGCATTTACCCTTTGGCATGCAAGTCAACATCCTGTGCATGTCTGAGTTATGGGTCTTTGGGCTAACCTGGAGTTTTTGACCTCTTGCTGTGATGACTCATCCATCACTCCCTCCCTCTACTACTGAATTTGGATGGGCCAAGCCAACAGCTTTGTAGGCAAAACAGCCCCACAAGGAAGCAAGAGGGAGGCACTGCATGTACATGTTCATGTGAGCCCTGTGGTTTGCAGAAATATTATATATATATATATTATACATATATATATATACAACTCACAAGGTGGCCCAATCCCTCCAAAAGAGAAAAATGAAGACGTGAACATGTGTGCGCTCATGCAGGGAGAAAGGAAGGAGCAAGGAGCGAATGCAGAAGTGAGGGGGCTGGTCAGCCACACACCGCCTGCACATTGCACGAGCCACATTAAAGCCATGTCGGTGAATGACTGTGCAATCTTTGGGCTGTGTTTGCATCAGGGAGTAGGAAGCAAGAAGTATTGAGAGGTAAAGGAGGGAGGGAGCGATGGGTGGAGAAAGCAGGGAGGAGAGTGCGAAATGCAGGGAGAGGCAAGCGAGGACGGGATAGAGCGCAGAGGAGAAAAGGAATCAGGGATGAAAAGGGAGGTGCGGCAACATATTATGTATGCAGCGTATACTCGGGGATTTAGGTTAAGCCTGGTTGCCATTATTCCCATTATATACAGTGGAGAGTGTTTACTGAAGGTCACACAAAGAATCCAAATCAGGAAGTGAGACTTTCACTCAGATTTCTCACACACCATCCCAGGCCTCACTAGTATTATACACTGGGCCACAATGTCGCTTTTCCTTTAGCCGTGCAACATGGGCCTTGCAAGAAAATTCTGCCTGCTCACTTCATCATTGTTTGGGACATGTGAACCTTTGCCCTGGCCAGGATGTCCCTTCATACACCAAGGGATCCTTGAGTAATAATAATGTGTACTATTTATGAAGCACCTCAAACTCTAGGCATTGTACAATAGTTAGGTTAAAAGAAACAAACTCTGCCTGCAGGCTTACAATCGGAAACATGCTTTCTATTTATCCTGGTTCCCTGGCAGTGTATGCAGCAAATGGATAGTCCACAGAAAGACCTTGAAAGGTGCTTCTAATAATTCCCACCCTTCCACCCGGGTTGTTGTGTGATCAGACAAGCTGCGTCAAGGTGCACTGATCATCGCTTAATTAATTAGTACTCAAGGCAGAGTTTTATGTAAATGTTATTTAAATCCCAATCAGCACTTCCATTTCCGCACAGAGCTATTTATATCCTGGCTCTCAGGTGAGCAAGGGTCAGAGCTGTCTCAGGAACTGCAGATTGACATGTGCCACCTGGGGAGACTGACAAGTGGCACCAGGCATGTCAACAATCCTCCAGGAGGAATAGCAGGAGCCCTGTCAATCAGGCAGTTCAAGAATAAATAGAGAAAGGAGGAACCTGTACAAGGGCCAGCCTAGCAGATCAGTGGTTTTAATATATCTCAGCCATGTGATGGGGCAGGAAGTGAGTTTACCTGGGTTCAAGAATTGGGAGAAGACTGCTTTCACATCGCCTAATGTGGGAGATTGACTTATGAACACGGGAAGCTGCCTTTTTGTACCATCACATAATTGGTCCATCTAGCCTCATATTGTCTACTCTGGTTGGCCAGTGGCTCTTGAGTAGAAGTCCATCCCAGCCCTGCTACCTGAGACCCCTTTAAAGTCAGAGCTGCCACGAATAGAGCCTGGGGCCTTCTGCATGCAAAGCATGCCTCTGCCACTGACCTACAGTCTTTCCCAAATAATGCACGCACAAGGATACATGATTGATAATGTTGTTCCTCCGTTTGGAAGACATGGGGCAGCTGTGCCAGAGTGTGTTTGGGGAGGGGCCAGGCACATGTCATCTGCAGCCTGGCCCAGCTGTGCTGCCTTGCCAATCAGTGCCTGTTTAAAAGACTGGCCCCAAACACACTTCGGAGGCTGGAAGCAATGGTCATTGCAACTCGACCGTAGCCAGATACTCCTGCCAGCCCCCGGACCAAGACTCGTGCTTTCTTGACTTTGGAACACCCCTGACCATGCTTCAGCCTGCTCCTACACTGCTTCGTTTTATTTTGGTTTTGGATTTCATAGATTTCATTTCATAGATCATAGAGTTGGAAGGAGCCTACAAGGCTATCGAGTCCAACCCCCTGCTCAGTGCAGGAAACTAGAGGAGGGGTCTCCCATCCAAGTAATAACCAGGCCTGACCCTGCTTAGCTTTCCACACTCAGACAAGCCGAGCCAGCGTGAGCCACAGGCCTATATCTCTTGGCTTTCAACCTTGGACTGTGTTAACGACAGCTTATCTGTGGACCGGACTGATTTACGACAGATAAGACCTATCATGATGTAAGGTGAGGTGGCTCCCATGAAGGGCAGTAGAGTGGTAGCCAGATAGATCTGACCATGAGAGGCACAATCCACGGGGGACTCCCACACAAGCCTGGCTGAAACTAATGGTGCAGTGCTCTTGCGTAGCTCCCATTCATTTCACTGAGATTTGCGCAGGAGAACTTCTCCAGTGGATCATGCCTGCTTGACTTTTCAACTCAGACACCAAAACATGTTAGGCCAGACTTAGTACATGCTGCTGCTAACCACCCAGCCATGCTCAGAGGTTAGCAACCTCCTAGTACACGTTATTGCTAGCCACTTATCCTAGGATAACTTGCCTTCTCTGGGAGAGGATCTGATGATAGAATTCAAATATACAAAACCCCTTTCCAAACATTCATTCTACAGCAGGATCAGAAACCCTGAAGACAGTCCTACACCTTCCCGGTTGCACAAGTATAGGTTCTGTTCCAAACCACGTCAAATCATGACTGCACATAGGTGGAGGCAGCAGCCACAATTCCTTCCCCCACCACAACGTTCACTGTTCTCAATGAAAGAGGGCAGATTTAATTTCCCAGATCTTAGTTTATATCATAAAGCTTATTTGTTAACCTGCACTAATGACTGGGAAACAACTTTTTCTTTTAATACTCCTTAATGGGTTGTTTTGCAGTCAAAAATATTTGGCACCCCTTTTTGGTTGGATGGTGTTAGGATCTAGGTATAGTAAAAAGAAAGGAATGACTCCACTAGCAATTTTAGTAGTGAGAGAGGAATGTAGTTGCAGCATGATCCATATTCTCATGCTAAATTAACTTTATGGGGAAATCCAGTTTTGAAAATAGAGAGATGACCTTTTATGTGGAGGTTTGGATGATGAATTTTTACAATTTTCAGTATTGCAGATTAGATATCATTTACCACCTAGTGCTAGTTGGCAGCACATTCAGCTTCAGCATTTGTTGGAGTCTATATACGGGCCACCAGTGATGAGTGCTTCAGAGCTTCCTGCACTGTTGGAGGAATTCATTGGTTCTTTACACAAAGCTAAGCCTACAATAGCTGTTTACATAAGTTTTCTTTGGAATGTAGTAAAGTAGATGTTCAGAAGGTCAGAGATGAATGGAAGGAGGAATTGGAATGCTCTATGCAGTCTAATCAATGGAAGGTTGCCTTAACTTCCATATGTACTATTGCTGTAGATTTGAAACTGAGACTGATTCAACAAAAATCGATGTTTTGTGTATACTGGACACCACAGAGGCTTGTTAAGAAGATGCTAGATGCTGGTGATGAAATGAGGACAATACCTCATTGAGGCATATGATGTGGGCATGTCCTATAGTGGCTTCATTTTAGTTGGAAGTTATTGCTTGTATAAATTTTGCTCTCGAAAAGTCTGTGATAATAGCAGATGTCCACATGCTTTTAAATTACATCCATGTGATGTGGGGATTAAGAGATGGACAGCAAAAGTGGATACTGAAAGCCATTACAGTTGCAAAGACGCTGATACTTCAAGCCTGGAAGGAAAAACACCCACTACCTATCACTCAATGGACTGAAGATCTCACTGCTCTTGCTACATTTGAGCGTAACTCCCACAATCGTCAGTCATATGGATGCTTATTCAGATATATGGACTACTTATATTAATGTATATATTTGAAATGGAAGTGTTAAATCCCTCCCCCCCTTTTGATGTTCTTCCCCTTCCTCAATATTAAGGGAGATGTTAATGATCACTGTGTATTGATATATTTTATGATATGACCCCCCCTTTTTTGCGTTGTTGTTGTTGCAATTGTGTTGCAAATAAAAATATATTTGTAAAGAAGTATGTTTACTTGCCTTAGACTGAATGTCCAAAGATGACTTTCCCCCTTAGGATATTGAACAAGTGGTGAACAACTGCTCTGCCTGAATCACTAAATGCAAAGCCAAGAAGCAATTAGGATCATGCCACAGGTTGGTGGACTGGAAGTAAACATTAGGAAATAGTTTGGGGTGGGGGCTTAACCTGGAGAATGACTGGAAAGGAAAATACTGGCCAGGGAACAAAGAGGGCCAACCGAGAGCCTAGGGCCCTAGATTCAACACACAAAGCAATCCTTTAAGGCCTCTTTCAGCCTCCAAAAGTTGCAATAAAGGCGTGCTCAAAAAATGTCTACCTAAAGGAAATAAATGTATTTATTTATTTAAAGTAATTTTTACCCCACTCTTCAGCCAAAAGGTCTCCCAGAGTGGTGTACAGATCAGTCTGAAAGACCTTTCACAAAAAGTTTGTTTCTTAAAAATATATATCTTCCTCAGTCATGCCTGAATGAATATGTTCCATAACCGTGAAGCCCTCATTACTCAGTAGCACTACACAGCTCGGTGTCTTAGAGTTTGAGAACCCATAAAGGGATGGGGTTTAGGGTGGCCACTTACACACTGCCAAGAAGGAGGCAATGCAGCACCAAAAGAAGAGAGCAAAAGTTGATACTGATTTGCATAAAATTTGCATGTGTTCATTTATTTATTTATTTACATTTATTAATCGCCCATCTGGCCGGCAACCGGCCACCCTGGGCAATGTGCATAGGCTAAAAACAAGATAAAATACATTTAAAAAATTGTATATTTTTTTAAAAATCTTAACCCACCCCATATTCCCACCTGAACAGCCAGGTTTTTAATGAGCAGCGGAAGCTCAGCAGAGAGGGGGCATGGCGGAGGTCACTCGGGAGAGAGTTCCACAGTATGGGGGCCGCCACAGAAAAGGCCCT
This sequence comes from Shinisaurus crocodilurus, assembly GCA_021292165.1. Classification (NCBI taxonomy): domain Eukaryota; kingdom Metazoa; phylum Chordata; class Lepidosauria; order Squamata; family Shinisauridae; genus Shinisaurus; species Shinisaurus crocodilurus. The sequence continues at coordinate 249,665,996 of CM037879.1, forward strand.
CTTCCTTGTCCCCACCAGTCTAGCTGCTCTGACTGAAGGGACAAGGAGAAGGCCGTCTGTGGCAGATCTTGTTGAGCGGCCTACTTGGTGTTGCTGGAGACGCTCGAGATAGACTGGATCGGAGCCGTATAGGGTTTTAAAGGTCAAAACCAACACCTTGAATTCGGCTCGGCAAGCAACTGGTAGCCAGTGTAGCTCCTTGAGCACTGGCATGATGTGATCCCGCCGGCGGCTGCCTTTAATCAGGTGAGCCACCGCGTTCTGTACCAGCTGTAGCTTCCGAACCATCTTCAAGGGTAACCCCACACAGAGCGCATTACAGTAGTCTAGGTGAGAGGAGACCAAGGCATGAACCACTGATGGGAGCAGATGATTAGGAAGGTAGGAGCGCAGCTGCCGTATCAGATGGAATTGATACAGCGCTGCCTGGCTCACAGCTGACACCTGAGCCTCCATGGACAGCTGGGAGTCTAGAATGACCCCCAAGCTGCGGACCTGGTCCTTCAGGGGTAGATGTACCCCAGGGATCAACATCCCCTAACCTCCCCTTGTCCCCCACCAGAAGTACCTCGGTCTTGTCGGGGTTCAGTTTCAGCATGTTCCTTCCCATCCAACCACCCACTGACTCCAGGCACTTGGACAGGGTCTCAACGGCCAACCTTGGTGAGGACTTGAAACAGAGGTAGAGCTGCGTGTCATCCGCATACTGATGACACCGCACCCCAAACCTCCTGATGATAGCTCCCAGCGGCTTTAGGTAGATGTTGAATAACCATCCAAGTAACAACCACGCTTAGCTTTCCACGCTCAGACAAGCTGAGCCAGCGTAAGCCACAGACCTGTATCTCCACGTGGTGCTTCCCAAGATTCAATCCATCCAAGCCATTGGAAGAGTCTTGCCAAGCCATCACCCACCCAGCGCCTACAACCGCCCTTTTCCTCCCAAGCGAATCTGCCATACTTACCAGTCTGTGGTGTCCTCTCCATACTTACCAGTCTGCGGTGGCCTCACACTGGTCTAGAAGATAGAGTAGGCCTTGAGAACAATGAAATTGGCCAACTCTGGCCAAAAGAATGGCCTGAAAGTGCCTGAACTGGTCCCATCTCTGAAGTTAAACAGACTTGGGTTGAGATTAACCCCACATATGCCACTGGGATAGAAGGGTGAAATAGAAATGTAACAATAAAAACAAATGTCCTGAGCATAGCAGTGGAAATTCTGTTGCCAGAGCTGAAGGCTGGGAGGAACTTTTTTTTAAAGAACAAACAAGTTCAGAGATTAATAAACCACACAAGAAACAGACTAGAATACTGGGGCCCACAAAAAAGATCCAACTATAGGGGCTTCTTTACCCCCAGGAACTGACTTGTTCCTAATCTCAAAGTTCGATAGCTGGAGATTAGTAGATAATTATTGCAATAATCTGAACTTGAAATCAACAATTATATGGCGGCGGGGGGGGGGAATCAATTAACAAAAATAGCATTGCAGATCTAGTTAGAATGCTAGCTATACAACCCTCAAGGTTCCCTAGCAACTGCCTCTGAGGAGGAGCTACTACATATGGCCGCACTTCCTATTGTGAAGTTTCCAGACCTGCAGGAGGGTTGCCTAGCTACTGTGCAAAACTTTTCTACCCAGTGGTTTGTTTTTGGGGTTTTTTTCTGCCTGTGTGGGATTAGTTCACCATCTACAGCCAGAGAGTTCCCTTTCTAGGTGTAATGCTTGACAGAAATACGGGAGTCTCTTCAAGACTGGCACAAAAAACTCTTGGCAAACCAAGAAAGGTGTCTAGGAGCAATAGTTCTCTGGGCCTTGAATTAGGGTGGCCAGGTGTCCTACTGTACAGAGGACAGTCCTCTATTTGGAAGGCTGCCAGAGGACGGTCCTCTATTTGAAGGCATCCTCTGTTTGAAGGGCTGTCCAGTCCAAGCCCAGTTTGAAGATAAAGAACCATTAGGGACAGCAGGGGCCTTGATGTTGCCCATCAACACTGAGCACCTGGAGAGCAGGCTGAGCAGGCAGACAGGTCACCCGGACACCCGGTCACTCTTCTCCGCAACGGTGAGATGTATTGTATTTATATCTAAATCATAACCATTCTTTCTACATTTGCATCTATACATATATTAGCATATGCACATTTTATGCAAATTTGTGTCCTCTTTTGTCCTCTTTTTTGGCGATGTATTCCTTCTTTGGGGGCAATGTGTAAATGGCCATCCTACCCTAAATCAACAAGGCCTTTCCTTCCATCAGCAGATTGTGTCAAGAGATGTCACAGTCAAAAACGTTCCACTGACTGCAGTGCATTATAGGATCTGAGCTTGCACGATGGATGGAGCAGCTTAGAGTGTGAGCCGTGAGCCAGGAAGACTTCTGTCCAACGAGGTGTTCTTAGGCAAGCCATTATCACACACCTGCAATATGGGAACAATCATACTGACATACTTTACATTGTCGACACTACAGGATTGCTGTAAGGATTACTGACATAATGTAAGTGAAGCATTTTGGATGTTCAGAAGGGTGCTATATAGATGCTAAGCATTATGATCTGTGTCTTTCTTTCCCATATGACTGTAGTTCTTCTGGCAAAGTCCAAGCATCATTTCTCTAAGCCCAGTACAAATTTGTAAAACAACAACAACAACAACCCACATACACACCTCTTGTCTGTTTTCCAAAATTGCAGGATTGATTGGTATCCTACAACTTCTTTAGGTCCCTTTGCTTAAGTTCCTGACATTTCTGGGCGCCTGTATTTATAGCAGACATGGCAGTATGGCATGCATTTATATTAATTATATATGAGTGACAAATATCCTTAATCGTTTCCAATCCTGGAATCAAGTGTCAGTTCATTTATGCAGGGCTGTCCCAAGGCATTTTGCCACCTGAAGCAAGGACAAGAGGGCACCTCCCCACCCCACCCCAATTCCATGTACAGAAACTAAACTCACAGTTGACTCTTACTTCAGCACTGGCAAATGGCAATGGGACAGTATCTCCCACCACACTTGAGGGCAGCTGGCTAGTTTTGGGAGCGCAGGACAGAGGTGGGCGGCACACACAGCCTCTGTCCTGCAGCACCTCACTGCTGCTGCCCACCCACCAGTATCTGCTGCCTGAAGCAGCTGCCTCACTCTGTCTAGTGATAGGGCCGGCCCTGCTTTTATGCATTCTGGAGACTAGAAGCCTAACTAATTTACTCACATATATTCCTGGGCCTGCACATCCTATCAGCACCACTGGCTCTCACTCTCTCTGGGATCTGAATAGCTCTATTCCCTCCATAGCCCTCCATGCATTTATTCTGTTCCTGAAGGGTGGGAGCAGGGCAGCATCTGCTTATCCCAGCCTGGACCTCTGTGCATTTGATGTGATATCCGTGAAGAAGATGTTGCTATGACAAGATGGGCGATCTCTCAAAGACTGTAATCACTAGTCCCCCTGCAATTCTGAGGTAAAACTAGTCAAGGCTACATTTGTCGCCAAATACGGAGAAAGTCTAAGCAGCAGCTTGAAGGGCTTCCAGAATAATATAGTTGGAGGTCTAATAAAGCTTAATAACTAATTACCACCTTTAAGACTTCCGTGTCACCTCCACCTCCCGCCACCCATGGCCTTTTATGTGACAGTAGACAGATGTTGCCCTGATGCTGCCTGGGCCAGCTCAGCTAATAATGGCAAACTTGCACAGCAGAAGTATTGAGAGATTCTGACACGATGCCATTAATCCTGTAACAAATGGTATGGAAGGAGGAGGAGGAGGAGGGAGAGGGAGCGTGAATAAGTGTTTCTAAAAGAAAGGCAAAAGAGAGAGAGAGAGAGAGAGAGAGAGAGAAGAAGAAGAAGGAGAAGAAGGAGAAGGAGAAGAAGGAGGAGGAGAAGAAGACATAATCTGTGTTGTCTTTCCCCCATGGAACATGCAGTCCCAACTCAAGCAGGTGGCATTTCCCATCTGTTCTATTCTATGGACAGGAGGGCGGTTCCTGTTCCTGTAACCAGACTAATTATGCCAAAGAACCCTCCCTCCCACTTCGTTCTGAAGAATGCTTGCATATATTCCATCTGGCAAGGAAATGTGTGAAGAATTTCATATACACGAAAGCTCATACACTGCTGTTAAGGGGAGCAATAAAAATACTGCAATAATAAACTATAGTGAAGAAAGAAGTCACTTTTACTATTAGCAGAGATAAGAAATGAAATATGACTTTGGAGTGCGATGATGTGTGAAGGATGCACGTTCAGGATTTGTTTGTTATAAGAAGCCATAAAAAGCAGGCAGTGGGCACAAACTTAAAAAGGAAAGGAAAGTAAAATTTCAGAAGTATGTAATAATCTGACTCTGTGCTGGACTTATTGCTACTAGTTGGGGACAGGATCTGGAATGAGAAGCTACATCAGTGTACAGATGTATGCTGGTACTGCACCACCACTGTGTCCGTGGTATGTACTGCCAGACTAACAGCTACACCACTGGAACTCCACTAGTGCTAGGAGGAAATTCAGGTGGAATCTGGAACATGTTGGGAGAGGATTAGGGTTTTGTTTGGATTGTATGCTTACTCAGGGATTGTTCTTGTCACTGATGATGGTGTCACAGGACCAGGGCCGGCGCTACCGCTAGGCCAACTAGGCGGTTGCCTAGGGCGCATAGCGGAAGAGGGCGCAGAATGCTGCGCTCCTCTTTGCTGCCGGCGCGCTCCTGCCCTGCCCGCCCACCCGCCCTCCTCTCCGAGAAAGCCAGGTAAGTGCGCCCGGAGTAGTGGTGGGGCCGAGCCTGGGCGCCTCCCCCCTACCTTGCCTCGCCTCCGCGCCGCCTCCCACCTCGCCTCGCTTTGCCTCTGCGCCGCCTCCCCCCCCGCGCCGCCTCCCCCCACCTCGCCTCGCCTCGCTTCGCCTCTGCGCTGCCTCCCCCCCGCGCCGCCTCCCCCCCACCTCGCCTCGCTTCGCTTCGCTTCGCTTCAACTCTCCTCCGCGCCGCCTCCCCCCCCCGACACCTACCTTCTCCGTGCTGTTTCCGGAGCCCCGCCCGCGCTCTGTTTTGGCGGGAAGTACCAGGGCAACAGGGCTTAAACAGCCCTGTTGCTCTGGTTTCCCCCGGCCAAAAACAGAGCGCGGGGGTCCCTTTTCGGAGGAGGCGTCGGACTGGGAAGGTAGGTGGGGGGGCGGCAGCGGCAGCGTGCGGGGGGGGGTCCGGTGGCAGCGGGGGGGGGCGGGAGGTTGCAGAGCAGGGCTGCTTTCCGGAGCCCCCCCCACGGCACGAGGGGGGGCGCTAAATATAATTTAGCCTAGGGCGCCAAACTGCCCTGCACCGGTCCTGCACAGGACACCTGCAAAAGAGGTGACAAGAACAATCACTACCATTGAAATCAATGGATAACTTCACACGATTGCCCCAGCACCACCTTCTCCATTGCCTGCCAGCCACGCCAGAAGGTTGGGTTCAGGCTAGTTCAGTAGCCAATCATGACACAGCACCAGGAAGCTATAAGCCCACCCACGGGAATGCAGTTCACATATCAAGATGTGTGGCATGAGGCTATAGAGCTCTGCTCCAATGTCTGTAAACCATGAAAATACAAGTGCACAGGTGAGAACATTCATGAGTGGGAACATTGGTGCAAGGGCATTCTGCACAAAGAAATCACTTTTGCACAGCCAAGGCAAACAAGCAAGGATCCATAATTCCACTAGCCTGGTCATCGATTGGCAACCACCACACCACTTCCCTGCCCCATTACACAGAGCTGAGGGGATTTCACGTTACATACAGCAAATGCCGTGCAGGACTGTGCAAGAAGTCTGCTTTGCTTTGCAAACAGTGTTGCCAGTTCTATCCCTTTCATTCCTAATCAAGTCTTGGCATTGAGCAGAGACTCATCAACATCAGCTCAGCATTTCTCTCTGCTAGTTACTGAGGTTTCTGCAAAGGTTTGTGTGATTATTAGCTGTTTCCTGATTATATCTGAAGAAGAAACTGCAGCTATCTGGAGCAGCTCTTGTATGCAGTTTATTCACAAACCTTTTTACTGCGAACTGCTTGCGCTTCTTCAGTGAGCAGGAAATAAACTTTGCACATGCTTAGATGCTCTCTATTACTTCAGGTTCTTGGGCTGAACCCTGGCAGTGAAAACCTGTGTGTGTGTGTGTGTGTGTGTGCGTGCGTGCGTCACATCAAGGTCAAAAAATAAACTGCCAGATACTTTTTCTTATCATTTTTTAAAATCCTGTAATCCCAGAATAATGCTGCCCCTCTTCTCTCTCTCCCCGTGTGTGTGTGTGTGTGTGTGTGTATTTCAACTGCCTGTGCCTTCTACAAAAGTCCCTTTTATATATTAAAAAGGGTTTCCCTTCTCTCAAGTTCTCTACATATGCTACAGGACTCGGGGTGGGTGGAATCAGCAAAACAATTAAGGAATGACTGGCTATTTTGTGAAGCCAAAATGTGTGGACCCAGGGCCAGATCAAGGCCGTGATGATGGGCCCCAGGGCTAGCTGCCTGCAGTGGGACCCCTATTCTGCCCCTACTACTAAACTCACACATGACATTTGTGCATACATACAGCCAACAATGTACAATAATAATGCAAAAACTTTTTTCACTACATATTTTAGTGGAAATCATCTTCCAAGCTGTCCTAGAACGAAGCAAAAGACTAATATCTTTTCCATGGTAGAGAACTCTAATACGAACAGAGGCCTCCCCCTTTTACAGCATACAGCACACAGAAAACATAAACACACATTGAAGTGTGCACTTTCTTGCTCTCCTCTCACACACACACGCACCAGAAGACCGACACCAACTATTATAACTCATATTAAACGTTCAAAATTTGAAGAAAAAACAATCAAACATCCTCTTGCGTCTCATATGCCCTACCCATATGACCCCATCTTCTACATGAACATCAATTCGAAGAAACTTTATTGACGGAAAATAATAAAGTCGTATGCCACCTTAAAGACTAACACATTTATTCTGGCATATGCTTTCATGGACTATAGCCCACTTCGTTCGATGCATGGAGTGTTAGGGAGATTTCAGGTTTATATTCGGTCGATATGGTGGGTGGTGGGGGGTGGGGAGTTGAACAGTAAACAGTGAGGTCAGAAGGAAATTATATGCAGAAAGTATTTAAGGAAGCAAAGTATTCTTCTTTTCATTAAATACCTCACAGCCCCACCCATGACTATTTCTGGTCCATGTTGCATGTGTTTATTCATAAATCTGCTCCATCCTGTCTCTGCATTAAACTGTGTTGTTGTTGTTGTTGTTGCTGTTTAAATCTGCCCAAAATATTGTATTTAAAGACATACTTTGAATATATTTTCTTATAAAATATGAATTTCTAACCATATTTTCTCTCAAAGTAAGCATTAACATATTTTCTCTCAAAGTACAATTTCTACTTTCTAAAGAAATAAAGATATTTATTTCTAAAATATGTATTTTTATATGCATTTTTGTGCCTTTTTTGAGCCAAAGAACTGCGGCACAATATTAGGAGAGGTGCAAAATCTGAAGGCTAACTGTGTTCCAATTCGCACATTAGTCCGGGAGGTGCAGATCAGTTAAGTTCAGTTCAAAATGCAGACTGAACAAAATCCTCGCGCATCTCTACTAATCTTGTTAAATCCCATTACATCAATGAAACACACAGAGGTCCATTCTGCCTAATATGTCCAGGCTTTCAACTTCGACTCCTGCACTCCAAATCCTCAAAGCACTACAAATTGCATGCTGCTGCAGTGTGATTTCGACATGCATATCCACAAATGGTATTGTCGTTAACGTGGAGTTTCAAACAACCAAGAGCCTTGTAGCTCCTTAAAGATGAACACATTTATTATGACATAAACTTCCATGGATTAGAGTCCACTTCATCAGATGCACAAAGTGTTACACTGAATTCCAGGTGTATGTACACCTGGTGGGGATTGTAAATAGTGAGGCTGTTCACAAAATGGTTGTTGGGTGCAAATGCAGACATCCTTGCATTGGTGAGCTGATTAGCACTTGTACTGTGATTTGTTTTTTTTTTTTGTTTTTTTTAAAAAATCCTTTGTCCCTGTTCTAGCCACAGGAGGAGATAGAGTCGAACCTCTTGATGAATTATAGTTCAGCTGTTTCACATTGCAATCTGTCTTTGAAGTTCCTTTGCTCCAGAATTGCCACTTTAAGGTCAATGACAGAGTGTCCTGGGAGGCTGAGATGTTCCCCCACTAGTTTTTGAATATTGCCATTTCTGATGTCAGATCTGTGCCCATTCATTCTTTTGCACAGCCTCTTTGCCCTGTGTAGAATACAGGAGGGCACTGTAGGCAAAAGGTAGCATATATCACCATGAAGATGAGCAGGTTTATGAACCCCTGATGTAGTGGATAGCATTCTTAGGCCCTGTAATCATGATGCCAGAGTAAATATAGGGACAGAATTGGCCCTCTGTCTCTGTCATGTGGTCTGTTGTTGCTGATGAGTAGTTGTCTTAGGTTGGGAGCTGTCTGTAAGCAAGTATAGGCCTACCACCCAAGGACTGTTGAGAGGGAAGTGTCATTGATGAATATGATAAGCCAGTGTGGTATAGTGGTGAGAGTGTTGGACTGTGACTCGGGTGATCTGGGTTCTAGTCCCCACTCGGCCATGAAACTCACTGGGTGACTTTGGGCCAGTCACTGACTCTCAGCCTAACCTACCTCACAGGGTTGTTGTGAGGATAAAATGGAGAGGAGGAGGAGGAGGAGGAGGAGGATTATATAAGTCACCTTGGGTTCCTTTCAGGAAAAAAGGTGGGGTATAAAAATAATAAATAAATAAATAAGTTTGAGTGGTTTTAGCCGGCAACTGTAGGTGACAAGTGGTGTTCTGTTGTTTTCTCTTCTTGGTCTGTCCTGTAGTAGATTATTTTCTTAGATACTAGCCTGGCCTTCTTGATCTGTTCTTATTTTCACTTCATTGTGTGGGTATTGTGGGCTGAGAAATGTCTGATTGGAATCCGAGTCTCTGTCCAAGCCTGAACAGATTTGGTTGTACTGCATGGCTTCTCTGTAGACCATCCACGGCCTGCATGTGGTCCCCTTGTCTTGCTCTTCTGGGTGGCTCCCACTGCCCCTCCACTGCTGCCACCACTGAATTTGTAGCAGAGGCAGCAGCAGCAAAAAGAAAAAAAAGAAAGCAGATTGCAGTTGAAATTTGGTGGCATTGTGATGGAAAAGGGGGCCTATTTAGATTTAAAACAAAGCTGAATAGGCCCTTTTTTTGCCACTACCACGCTGCCAAATTTCAGCAGCAAACTTGGTGGCTGAGCAGCAGGGGGCAGGGATGTGCCCCCTCAGTGGGTTCAGGGGAAGGCAAGATTGGCCCTAGAACCCCCAGAAGTTGCCCACCCCTGTTATAGACAATGGATTTTGTGGTACATTTCAGGGATGGGGACTCGGACTCGAGGTACTCGACTCGTGAGTCGGACTGAGTCCCCCCTCTGACTCGACTTGGACTCGAGTCCCAATATTTTTAATGGGACTCGAGACTCGACTCGGGACTCGAGACCAAGGACTCGTCAACATCCCTGGGCTGTTGACGAGTCTTCTGGCTGTGCCAGAAGGAGCGCGATCACCGGTGAAGAGCGCATGGAAGCGAGGCGCGCCCCTGCTCGGCCACTATGGACAGCTACCAGGAGCGCAGCCCCAACGATGTGTTGAGATTTATTTTGATTGGTGTGTTGTTGTGGGGGGTTTGGGTTAGGGTCAGACATTTTGGGTTTGGCTGCCTCTGCCTGCCTGTTTGGGGTTCCCTGCCTCCTCTGCCTGCCTGGTTATTTTGGGTTTGTCTGCCTGGTCTGTTCTTGCCAAAATCAGTTGCAGAGTTTTGAAATAAAAAGGCACACTTGTGCCTAGAATTTATTTAAGCCACACATCTGAAGTAGCCTTATTTTGTTGGGGGGAAACCCCATTGATTTTAATAGGGACTCGTGGAGTCAGTTTTGGGAGTGACTCAGGACTCGTGACTCGTGAGTCACCATTTTGGACCAAGGACTCGGACTCGGACTCGAGACTCGGGTCCAAAGACTCGTGACTCGACTCGTGACTCGAGACCAAGGACTCTTCAACATCCCTGGTACATTTTGGGTGGAAGCTGGAAGCATGTAAGTATGTGAAGATTAAAAGAAGAAAAACATTTAAAAAATCATAAATACATGTTTGGATGTAAGCATTTCCCTCATGTGACCAGTTATTTGGCTATAACCCCATTATGCTGCTTCTAAAGGTGGATTTGCACATAGAGTTTGGGGCTTGGATTAATCTGGATGGTGCTTTCCCCACCCCCACCCTTTCAACACAGGCAGGTGCAAATCCGAGTGAATTAAATGCACCTATTTTCAGTAACATTTCTCTGGAGATCATTGCATCATTATGAGCAGAAAGCCGTGTGGGAGTAAAGCACAGGGTAAGAAAAGAGAACTACTCATCCATCTTTCCAGAGAAGTTTTGCTCCCTTCACTATATTCTATAGTTCAAAAGAGATGGTTTTGTTCCACAGTATTATAACAATATACAATATGTAACATAGCGGACATACTTCATGTTTTACAGATTGAACTTGTAAGATCTATTGACTCATTCTAGCTCATGAATGCTCAGGCTTCTATATATATATATACTTACAGTACAGACTATTACATACAGGCCTTGATCCTCAGAGGGCAAATCAATTATCTCTCTCACGCTGGCATCATTCCACTGAAACCGATGGGACTGTAACAGTATAGTCCTTAAATCACTGCCCCAAGCTCCCAGAGGTGTTGCACCAGCTGGAGATAGCAGAGTGTCACTAGTAACATTCATTTAGTTTGGAAGGCTTGGACTGTATTAGAGATGCCAGCCAAAAGTCACATCTGATTCCTCTGAGTCCTGTTGAAATCAATGTTAGCAATTTTCAATCATGGGAAAGAATAGGCCTGTACACTGTATATACAAAACTCTGCAACTGAGGACAGAGCAACAGGTGAAGGCATCATTGTGGAAAGCAAATAAAAGTCTAGGCTCTTGTACATAAGCCTGGAGCAGCGGGTGTGTATCAATAGGAAGGGTAGCTTTTAACTGGAAATGTTTGGAGCATGTCATGGTGCCTGATAAGTGGAAACCATTCGACACTTTAGAGGATAATTAAAAAAAGAAAAACCTCATTCAATTAGCAAGATAGCTCTATACCCTTTGGTTATACACGATCAATGGCTTTTAGATTTTACAGCAGCAACAGGAAGAGATTTTAAGAACCAAATCTACGTAATTCAGTTGGTTGAAATAACAGTGTCACTCATTTGCCCACCCTCCCCAAAACCTCAAGAATATGAAAAAAGGACAAAACTGAGATACACTCCCTCCCAGGCCATTGGCTGAGTTGCTGTATCATCACAAAAGTCTCTCCACAGCCATTGGCTGAGCTCCTAGAGGATCATGAACATTACAACTGCTAACATGTTCAAGTGTTGGCACAAATGACCTAGTCACAGAATGGGCTGTGAGCCCTTGGTGGGAAGGGAGTGCAGAGAATCAAGGAGGCAGCACTAGAACAGAGGCAATCAACTGTCCAGCTGGGAATGTGAATGAGACACATACATGGTGTGAATGGGATATGTTGGTGGTGTGTGTGTGTGTGTGTGAGTGAGAGAGAGAGAGAGAGAGCAGGGAATAGGATGTGGGTGCAGGTAGGTAGGTAGGTGTGTGTGTGTGTGTGTGTGTGTGTGTGTGTGTGTGAGAGAGAGAGAGAGAGAGAGAGAGAGAGAGAGAGAGAGAGAGAAAGATGAATGAGTCAGAGAACAGGTGTAAGTATAGAAAAGTATTGCAAAGCAAAACACATCCATGAATTTTCACAATTATCCATGTGTAAGTATGACTGGGTTCAAACAACACGATAAGCCATGGTGGCTTATAAGCCATGTAGAGTAGCTTGTCATGTTGTCTAAACCCAGCAGCATGCTTTGTTAACCATGCACAAACCACTGTGGCCGGGTTCAGACAACATGACAAGACACTCTGAAACACACATGGCTTATAAGCCAACATGGCTTATCGTGCTGTGTGAACCCAGTCACTGGGTTCACACAACATGATAAGCCATGGTGGCTTATAAGCCAGGGTGGTTTATAAACCAGGGTGGCTTGTTGTGTTGTCTGCACCCAGCCAGAGTGGGTTCAAGCCACTCTGGCTGAGTTCAGACAACACGACAACCCCCCCCCCCGGCTTATAAACTACCATGGCTTATTGTGTTGTGTGAACCATCACCAAACCATTCCCATTCTACTCTGCTGAATTACACTTTGGTTTGGTTTGCAATGTGTTTATTATATACTAGTAGTAACCGTGTAGTCAGGGTGAGAACTAATTCAGACCATTTTATTTCCTAGCTAGCAGAGGTGCAAATAAGCAAGAGAAACCTGGGGAGAGAGAGGCTGTCTTCCCACAGGGCATGAATCCAGAGCCTCCTTCTCTCTTTGCTGTCCCAGCACTATTTATCTCAAAGCATTAGCATAGAACAGAAGAGATAATTTAGTGGAATAGAGAGCTAGTTAGAAAGACATGGATGGATGGAAAAAAAACCATGAAATCTAGTGCCTCATTCAGAATGGAGTGAATACCTCCCTCATCTTATTCACTGAATGCTGAACCTTTCAAATCATGGTTGGAATTTTCCTATTTTGGAATGCCCGTTGTTGCTTGGTTTGCAGTGCAGATCACGCTGGTTAGAAGATGTGGGAAAGCTGTACAAACCTTTCTGGACAGTGGCTACTATAATTACAATACATAGAGGCTGTTGTCTACAGGGCTGCCCATGATTTATTGCACTAGTGTAGCTTGTCTGGCCCAATTCAGAAATTCGCATTCTCTTTTACAGGGTATGGCTTGGATCCAAGGATCCTGCAGCATAAGCAAAAGCCATCTCCACTCATTCAGAGAGCTTGCCAATTTCTGTCCTGAACTGCAACCCCTTGTGCCCCCCCCACAATATACTCTGGAGGGTCCCACTCCCCCAACCCTTTGGAACCAGTTTTGGAAGAAAGGATTGGCAGACCTCTCTTGCATGAGCAGAAATGCCTACCGCTTCATGCAGCACGATCTTTGGATCCAAGTCCTAGTTTTGCTGTGTTTTGTTTTGTTCTGCTCTACGTCGTGTGTGTGACTTTGGTCCTGATAGCCACACCACAGGAGAGCAATGATGTTTCTTATCACCGGAGCTGAGCGGGTGTTTGAAGAATTGTCATTGGAAATGACTAAGTGGATGCTCCAAAACTCATTATTAGAGGCTTGGCTGCTAAGGAGAGTAGAGGACCTATTTTTTCACGGGAGCTAAAGGAAGATTCCAGCTCGCATTGTGCCAGAGTAAATCTTGAGAACATAACCCCAGTATAGAAGAGGATGCTGAACATTGTCAAATAGTTACCAGGCAACTAGTGGGAGATTCGTAGCAACCAATGATTCTCCCAGGATCAAAGTAGACACGACGCGGAGGAACCAGGAGGATCAGGCTCTCCTGCAATTTTTAAAAAACGAATTTGCAGCCCTATATGACTGCTCTGAAGAATGTGGAACTGGTGCTGGGGGGTGGGGGAGGAGTGTTCCACCCCTTCCTCCTGAACCACTTCCCACATCTATTCCCCTTTAAGCCTGCTATTAGCCAGCAGCAAACATACAGGTAGTTGTATACTGGCCTAGCAACAGCACTTGGTATCCTCAGGCAGCTGCCCGCCCGCCCACTCTCCATATATCCCTCCTCCCCAAGGCCAGTCTTATTAAGTGGCAGCTGTGGGTGCTAAGCTGCCATTTCAAAGTGCCAACCGTGTCCTGGAGCAACACTGTCTTGGGACACGGTGGGTCGTTGCAAGGGTGGACAACTTTCCTCAGATTGTTGTGCTGCCTGCACCTACTTGTAACCTCACCCTTTGCTGAGGGCCGCCTCCTCACACCCGGAGCTGGCCCTGCCTAGATGACACCTGTAAGTTTTGCCCTGTGGAGGACAGAGAATTTAGACTGGGGATATGGTATGAGAGGAACGTGTTAAAAATGCCCTCTCCCGGCACTGCTTCTCTCATCTTCAAAGCAGCCATGCTAAAAAAAAAACCCCAAACAAACAGGTGATCCTTTTCATCATGGATCTACCATGTCGTGTCTACTTTGGTCCCTGTTAAGCGCCATAAGGCACATTCTGCTCTGTGTCCAAGGGCAGCCTGGAATCCAGAAAAAAGGAAGTCATGTAGAGGCAGGAGCTACTAAAATTAAGTAACTGCTTGGGGCAGCCTCCCCTAACCTGGTGCCCTCCAGATGTCTTGGACTAGAACGCCCAGCAACCCTGACCATTGGCCATGCTGGCTGGGGCTGATGGGAGTTGGAGCCCCAAACATCTGGAAGGCACCAGGTTGGGAAGGCTGCTCTGGAGCTACAGGAAGGAGGAAACATAAGGGCTCAGTCCCCAAGAGGCTTCAGGGGATTTAGAAAGGACACACATCACCTGGCCCTGATTCCTCATTCCACACAGCCCCCTACAGAATACCACAAACTGTATTTGTGTGGTGCGGCACTGAGATAGCAGGCTCCAGCCCCAATGCACACACATTTATTGCACTCTCTGAAAAAGTCTCCTGTGCATACGGTTGTACATGTGGAGGTTCTCGGTGTGTTTGGGAAGCCAGTCATACACCAGGACAGTACAATCGGGCATATGTACATCAGGGTGTGGAGCCTGCATGGCATAAACATCTGGAAAGGACTCCTCCCCTCAATGGATGCACACAGCTGCAGGAGAGCAATGAGCATGCTCCGTTCTGGCTGGGCCATTCCCCCCCTTTTTAAAAATGTACAAACAAATCTTTTTCTGCATGCCTAGAGAGCTCCCAATAAGTAAAAAAAAAAAACCCTACTTTGTCTGTCAGTGACCCTGTTTTGCTACCCATCAGTTTGGCATGGACCAACAGACAGGAAGGCCCTTCTTAAGGCCATAGAAATGCACATTAAGCTAGCTAAGGCATTTAACAAGCTTCAAGGCAAACTCTTAATTTTGATCATCCCTCATTACTTATACAGGGTCACTCACATCTCCATAAAAAGTTATCTTATTGTTCAGGTTCCAATTCACCCTTTCCCTTACGTGCTTGGGACTGTTGATTTCAGATTCAGAACTCATCAGGCTTGCAGTGGTGGGCAGTAGAAAAGTGTCCTGGGCCCTTTAAGAATCCAGCTTCAGTTGTGCAGTGACCCTGGATGCTGATTAGTTATTTATTGCAGAGGAAAACAAGTCACAGCAGAAGTTGAAGGAGAGTTATTGACTTTTCTGTATGCAAATAGCATAGCCGTGTAATCAAAGCAAGCGAAGCAGCTGCAATCCGTCTTGCCTTGAACACTGTATCAGTCTAGGCTCCTCTGCTTTATCTGTGCTCAAAAAACGTATCCTGTTTAAGGATGCAGCCAGCACTACAGTTTGCATTCCATACCATGCCATACCTCTGTTGGAGTCTTCTGAGATCTTCGCAGCCTGAGGCTGCATCACAGTCGGAGAGGTCCGGTAATAATCAGCCTCCATTTCTTTTGCCAAAGAAATAGACAGGAAAAAGTGGGAGCTTTCTAAGAATTGGGGGAGATAATCTTTTCCCTGCATTGGCCTCTTAGCACACAACACTACCTATTTCACGTGCGTTTAACACGCACCACACCTGCAGCATTTGTAGTATGGATAACTAGAAATGTTACACCGCTGAAAACTTTCTTTCCTCACCTCACCCTCAAGCCTTCTGAGAGGGAGTGCAGGGCCATTCCACCAGCCCTGCTGAAAGGCCTCCCTCATGACGGCTCCTCCTCCCTCAACTGCCACCACCAGCAGCCATTCCAGCAGGCTGAGAGGAGGGAGATGAGCGGGAGCGCAGGGCCATTCCACCAGCCCTGCCAGAAGGATGAATTAATATCCCCCCTTCTTCTCTCCCCATTCCTTTTTCCTTGTGTGTCGTGTCTTTTTAGATTGTAAGCCTGCGGGCAGAAACTGTCTTGTTAATTGTTGTAAACCGCCCAGAGAGCTTCGGCTATTGGGCGGTATAAAAATGAAATGAATGAATGAATGAATGAATAAATAAAGTCTCACAAACCAATTCATGGTAGAACAAAGAGCACACAATTCAAAGATCAAGATCAAGATCCAAACCAAAGGAAGAATCCCCAGTCCCTTGATTCCCAGGCCCTCTTTCCTGTCCTCCGTCCCACCCCCACTCCAGCTTTCTGCCCAACATTTTCCATGTTCCATGGAGCAAGGGGAGTGTGACCCTGTTAATTCTCCTGGACCTCTCAGCAGCTTTTGATACTATCATTAGCCATGGCATCCTTCTGGATAGGCTCTCCGGATTGGGAGTTGGAGGCATGGCGATACGGTGGTTCTGCTCCTACCTGGAGGGCCAATTCCAGAAAGTGATGCTGGGTCACTACTACTCAGCCCCATGATATTTATGCTATGGGGTCACACAGTTTTATCTTGTCCCCCATGCTTTTTAATATTTACATGAAACTGCTGGTGGGAGAGGTCATTCAGCGATTTGGACTGAGGTATTGCCAGTACAGTATATTGGCCACACCTAGCTCGATCTCTCTTTTTCATTGGATTCAGGGGAGGCGGTGGAAGTGCTAAACTGATGCCTGGAATCGGTAATAGGCTGAATGAGGGCCAAGAAACTGACACTCATCCTTTATTGTGACCGTAACTGTGTAGTTGTCTTTGAATGCAGTTTTTTTCTCTCTCTCTCAAAATTGCCAGTATGGGAGGAAGGATACTGATTGGGACCCTAATGATGGGGTTGGGAGGCTTTAACCCTTTGCCCATTGTTGAGGTCCCAATCTAGATCAGCCCCCCCCCCCGCATGCTTGCAATTTGCATTGCAAAAAAAGGTCCCACCCAAGGAAACAAATGGGTCCCTTTTTTTGTAATGTAAAATGCAGGTGGGGGGAAGGCAATATGGATTAGGACCACAGCAGGGCCTAAGAACTGAAGCCCCTCTACCCTCACAGTAGGGTCCCAATCCAGGTTGGGGAGGCTGTTCTGGCAATTTGTGTGTGTGTGGGGGGAATGTACTCAAGGGCACAACTACGTACTTAAGTTCATGTGTAGTTGGCTATCAGTGACAGTTTAGACTACATGTAGTCTGGCCCACAATCTTGTCAAGATGGAAATTTTGTGAGTAGGTGGTTTGTTCAGAGAGATGGTATTCAACCTCTTCTGGGTGGCACTGCACTCCCCCTAAAGCAGTGTTCTCCAACCTTGGGTCCGGAGATGCTGGCTGGGGCATGCTGGGAGTTGTAGGCCAGAAACATCTGGGGACCCAAGGTTGGAGAACACTGTCCTAAAGGATCAAGTTCATGGTCTGGGGGTACTCCTGGATCCAACTTTCACAGGAGGCCCAGGTAGCCAAGCAAGGCTTAGGCTGGTACATTTTTGTGCTCATCATTTTCCACACCCTTAGCCATTCCTTTTCCATAGCCTTCTTAGAAACACGTTTCCTTTTTGCCCCACATCTCCATGGGCCAAAATTTACCATTTGGTTGTGTGACCTAGAGATGCCAGCAAAGGTCTCTTCCAGCTTGTAAACAAACTTTGGGGGCTTGTAAAGCCTGCTTCAAATGAGAGTTGAGCTTTACAAGCTCCCAAATTCTTCTTCGGCTCAGATTAAAATCAGAGCCAAGATTGATTCCTGGCTCTCACACCCTGCCCATCTTCGTCACCCTCCCAAACACCCCACACAACCCCAAACATCCCTCCTGCCCTTCCCTTATCTTAAACTGGTGGTAGCAGCATTGAAGTACCTCCAGGGAGAAGAGAGGGGTTTTGTCCTCTCTCCCTCGTCTCCATCACCCTATCATACTTCCTCACAGTATAGTGGGGTGCAGGGGATCACAGAGTTCTCCTGAGTGGTCATGCTGTTGAAAGTCCTTGAGAGAACCTCCTCTCCCATAGTCCCCTGTGTCCCAGCACAACAGGCAAATGGAGATGAAGGAGAGAGAAAAATGCTATCTCCTCTCTTCTCCTCTGCTGCTGTTCTCACCACCACTTCAGCTTCAAGGTAAGAGGGGTAGAGGCTGGCAGGGGTCAGCTTTTGTGGATGGCAGAGGGGTGGGTAATTTGTCCAGGCCCCTTAAAGTGGCTCAGAAAAAATGACCTTCTGGTTTTTTCCCAGAAGATCTCAAGTAATTTCTAGGTTAATCTGAGGTGAGTTTTGGTCGAACTCACCAATCTTTACAAAACCAAACTAGACCAGTGTTCTTCACTGCAAGGCCTGAGGGCCACCGGTGGCTCCCCCCTCCCCCCCTCTCTCATTCACTTTCTCTCTTTTTGCAGTAGCTCCTCTCTCTCTGCAGGGGCTCTCTAGCTTTGCCAAATTTGCTATACTGGCGAGCCGGCTACTCTGAACTGGGCTACCAGAGGAGGCTTTTGGGGGTGGAGAATAAGGAGGCCTGCCACTCATCAGCTGTAAGATGGCTGGAGGGGGGGGAGAGGGAAATGCAGGGACAGTCAGCCAATTAGCTGTGGTGGGAGAGGAGGCAAAGAGCAATGTGACAGGCTAGCTGCGGTGGTGTACTGCATAGGCACTGGAGGGGAAATTGAATGCATGGCCAAGAGAGAGGGCAATGTGGGCCTGCACCGGGTGATTTTGCAGCACTGAGTAGAGCAGAGCACTCTCAGTGATGAGAAATTTATGTATTTATTTATTTATTACATTTATACCACACCTTTTTTCCCGCAAGGAACTCAAGGCGACTTACATGATCCTCCTCCTGCTCTCCATTTTATCCTCACAACAACCCTGTGAGGTAGGTTAGGCTGAGAGGCAGTGACTGGCCCAAAGTCACCCAGTGAGTTTCATGGCTGAGCGGGGACTAGAACCCGGATCTCCTGAGTCCCAGTCCAACACTCTCACCACTACGCCACACTGGCTCTGCACACTGGAAAAAATGCTCGTCTCTCGTCTCCATCACCCTATCATACTTCCTCACAGTATAGTGGGGTGCAGGGGATCACAGAGTTCTCCTGAGTGGTCATGCTGTTGAAAGTCCTTGAGAGAACCTCCTCTCCCATAGTCCCCTGTGTCCCAGCACAACAGGCAAATGGAGATGAAGGAGAGAAAAAAATGCTATCTCCTCTCTTCTCCTCTGCTGCTGTTCTCACCACCACTCAGCTTCAAGGTAAGAGGGGTAGAGGCTGGCAGGGGTCAGCTTTTGTGGATGGCAGAGGGGTGGGTAATTTGTCCAGGCCCCTTAAAGTGGCTCAGAAAAAATGACCTTCTGGTTTTTTCCCAGAAGATCTCAAGTAATTTCTAGGTTAATCTGAGGTGAGTTTTGGTCGAACTCACCAATCTTTACAAAACCAACCCAAGGCCAAGAATGAGCATTTTGGAATTTGCTTGCCTGGTGACTGACTGATCAGGCCTTGCTTGGAGAATGTGGCAGAGCAGCCCCATGCCCAGCCTAAAAGTTCGGGGGAGGGCTGCCAAAAAAGTAAGGAGGGCAGGTCATCTGGTTTGCAGGTCTTTTAAAGACAAAATTGTAAACTGTTTTTTTAAAAAAATTATTTGTTTGGGGGAGGGGAATTGGGGGGGTAGAGAAAAAATGGCTACAGGACCATGGAGGGGGTGGGGACGAGAGGCCCCAAAAGGCTTCCAGTTGAGTCTGGTGCACAACGTTGCCGCTTGATGCGGAGGAGGATCGGAGAGGCCCTCCATGGCTCAGGAAAGGCCCCCAAGTGGCCTTGGCAATGGTGCCTAGAGCCAAAGCGGCCCCTGCTTGAAAAACGGTGGAGGCACTGGTCTAGCCTATACAGATGGTGAAAAATACAACTCTTTCTTCCACTGAAAGTGGAGCATTAAAAAAAAAAAAGGCAGAAGGCAGTTGGCCTCAGCTCCACGACTGACAAGCCAGCCGTACTATTTAAAAGGAAGCAGCCAGACTCTTCTCTTCTGTGGGTCAGCTGAACTTAAACAAAGCCTGTTCATAGGTCCTGGGGGGCGGTCCAGGACACATGCACAGTCCAGTTAACTCTGTCACCCAACACATGAACACTGATTCTGTAAAAAAAAAGGGGGGAGGGGAGAAAAGAAAATACTAATTCAATTTGGGAGCAAAGGAAAGAGCATATTTCTCCAGTGTTGTGTGAACGGGTGCCATTTTCCGGCCCCAATTCAAAGTGTTGCTGCTGGCCTTTAAAACTCTAAATGGCTTAGGACCAGTCTGCCTGAAGGAGTGCCTTCTCCCACATGCTCCTGCCAGATTGCTGAGGTCATATTTGGAGGCTCCTCTCTGGATGCCGCAGCCCACAATGGTGTGACAGGTGGCTACCAGGGCAAGAGCCTTCTCTGTCTGGCCCCTTCCTGCTGTCTATGGAATGCCCTTCCCAGGGAGATCTGCCTGGCATCTTCATTGTGTACGTTTAGATGCCAGGTTAAGTTCTTCCTCTTTAAACAGACATTTAATCTTTAATCTGCTGCTTTATTAATTTTACTGTAGGCGCTTCAATGTTTTTAATATTTTAAAATGTTTAATATTGTATTATTTTTATACTTTTATTGTTGTATGATTATTTTTGTGGTTATTTTGTTGTTGTCGTTTTATTGTAAACCATCCTGAGGGCGTTTGCCAATTGGACAATATAGAAATCTAATACATACATACAGTTGATTGACCTCACCCATCTGCCAGAGAAGCAAGGGCCACTGGGAGGCTGCACCCCCTGCCTCCCAGGATTAACATCACAGCAAGGGGGAGACCAGCCTGGCCCCATACATTGGCCAAAGAAAGAATAGCTGCAGGGAGCTTGTTTTGCCTTTCCCTGCCAGAAAAAAAGAAAAGAAAAAAGAAAGAAAAACCTATAAGAACCTTTAAACTAAGAACTGGTGCCTGAGTTTTGCTTTCTTCCTCCTCCCTCCCAATCCCTTTTCCTTTTGTGTCAAGTCTTTTAGATTGTAAGCCTGAGGGCAGGGACCAGGGACTGTCTTATTACTAATCTTTGTAAGACACTCTGCGAGCCTTTTTCTGGCTGAAGAGCGGGGTATAAATGCTGTAAATAAATAAATAAATGTGCTATAAGCAAAGTGAACCAAAACTGCACCCAACAGAGACATGGATACAGGGAGGTCATAACTGAAGACAAACTTAGGATCCTGGACTAAGCATGGTGGCCCGGTGCTGAATGCTCTAGAGCAGCCTTCCCGCAATGACCATGGTGCTGGGAATGATGGAAGTTGCAGTCCGACAACTGGAGGGCACCAGATTGGGGGAAGGCTGAACCAGAGAGTCTCATGTTCTTGCAGGGGCCAGATGTGCCCCTGCAAGTTGACTGCCTTCTGTTGACTGCAAACATCTGAGTGGTTCAGCTT
This sequence comes from Shinisaurus crocodilurus, assembly GCA_021292165.1. NCBI lineage: Eukaryota > Metazoa > Chordata > Lepidosauria > Squamata > Shinisauridae > Shinisaurus > Shinisaurus crocodilurus. Next base: position 249,687,401 of record CM037879.1, read on the forward strand.
TACATGTACTTAGGCTCAACGAAAGCACATTGTGCATTTGGCTAGCATTTATCCAGGGATGGGGACTCGGACTCCAGGACTCGACTCGTGAGTCGGACTGAGTCCCCCCTCTGACTCGACTCGGACTCGAGTCCCAATATTTTTAATGGGACTCGAGACTCGACTCGGGACTCGAGACCAAGGACTCTTCAACATCCCTGGGCTGTGCCAGAAGGAGTGAAGTGCGATTGCCGGCGAAGATTTTATTTTTTAAAATCATTTTCCTAAAATGCAACCTTTCAGACATTTTGGGTTTGGCTGCCTCTGCCTGCCTGTTTGGGGTTCCCAGCCTCCTCTGCCTGCCTGGTCTATTCTTAACCAGTTCCACAGTTTGAATTGTCCAAGACAAAGGCCTCTGCCTGCCTGCTTTGGGGTTCCCTGCCTCCTCTGCCTGCCTGGTTATTTTGGGTTTTTCTGCCTGGTCTGTTCTTGCCAAAATGAGTTGCAGAGTTTTGAAATAAAAAGGCACACTTGTGCCTAGAATTTATTTAAGCCACACATCTGAAGTAGCCTTATTTTGTTGGGGAAAAAACCCATTGATTTTAATAAGGACTCGTGCAGTCAGCTTTGGGACTCGGGACTTGGGAGCACCATTTTGGACCAAGGACTCAGACTCGAGACTCGGGTCCAAAGACTCGTGACTCGAGACCAAGGACTCTTCAACATCCCTGCATTTATCAGAAGTGGGCAGCATATTTCCTGGGAGTTGGAAAGGCTGCTTAATGCAGCAGGGTGCACAGTGCACAGGACCCCTCTCACCAGGGCCCTTGGACAGAGGCAATTAGGCAAGGCAGACAACATTTGAACAAACCCCTTGCAATGATGGCTCTGCAAGCATCTTTGATTACCTGGTGAGTTACGGGGAAAGAATGTTAAGTACATAGCCATCTATGCAATTATAGAGCAGAATAATATTTTTTCTTCAGGAATGATACATTGGACAAGGCCAGAAACCAAAGGGTTTATGGCTGGCAGCATAATTTGCTACCTTTTCTTAACAGACAAGAATTCTCCCTTTCCTCCTATGACTTTTCTAAACCTCAGCACTTTCTAAAGCAGAACAGTCATTCAATTTACAGCTAGAGTTGCCATGTCTCCCAAAGAATTGAGCCCCCAGACACTGCATTTTTGTATATGCCAATTCATTTACCGGTAAATCCGTTTTCAGATTTTAAAATCTCTCCACTGACTGGGAGACGAAACAAGCAGGTGGGCAGTTTTGAAATCAGCCAGGCAGCAAACCTATTCATAGGCAATTAAAAGTACTCAGCATAATATTACCAAACTATTCATGATCAATCCATCAAAAACCGTTTGTCAATGAGGTGCTCACAAAATCAAGTTCTAAAGTGTTGTTATCCTGACCATGCAATTCAGCCATACGCACACTCTGCTCTGGTTCACAGCCAGTGTGGCGTAGTGGTTAGAGTGTTGGACTGGGACTCGGGAGATCCAGGTTCTAGTCCCCGCTTGCCCATGAAACTCACTGGGTGACTTTGGGCCAGTCACTGACTCTCAGCCTAACCTACCCCACAGGGTTGTTGTGAGGATAACATGGAGAGGAGGAGGAGGAGGATTATGTAAGCCGCCTTGGGTTCCTTTCAGGAAAAAAGGTGGGGTATAAATATAATAAATAAATAAATAAATAAATACCTGGATTGGTTGGCGCTGAGCAGCAGCAAATGAGCCCACTGCCTCCTGCATGCTCGTTGCTTCCACTTTCAATCAACGGGTTATTGATTCGTGATGTGTGAACCTGGAACTCTGGGTTGCTTAGGGGTTAAACAACCCAGAGTCACCTAAACAACAAACCATGGACAATTGTTTGGTTAGCTCTGAGTTGTTTAACCCCTAAAGAAGCCAGAGCTCTGGGTTTGGACATCAGAATAACAACCCAGGCATTCCTGAGTTGTTGACTGATAGCAGGAGCATGTGAGAGGCAGTGCGCTCTTTCCTTCACCTGCAACCTGAACAACCCATGGTTTGAACAACCCATGGGTTATCATAACATGTGAATAGAGCCACTGTGTGGGCTCAATAATAGGTCAATGTTTTTTATCTGGATTTGGCAACTCCACCCACCCATGATTCCCTTGTGATTTCTCAGAGGCAATCTACATGTTCAAGATAATCACACCAACTGAACAGGCCTGTTCAGACTGTACCACTTCAGAGTACAAATGGAGGATTTAGGGCCAGACTAAGGCCAGCTGATGCCCTAAACACAGCCCAGTAATGGTGCCCCCTCGGCCCTTCCATTGCTTAGCTGGCAAGACATTAAGACCCAATAAGTGCTGAAGGTGAAATAAGACATTAAAAACTCAGTTTTCTTCAAGGCCATCCCCCATGCCAGAACACACAACTACAGTCATGCCTTGGATTGAGAGCATAATTCGTTCCGGAAACGTGCTTGTAATCCAAAATACTCTTATATCAAAACGAAATCCCCCCCAAAAAAATTGTACAGAGATTTTTAATTTAAGCCGTACTACAGTACTTGTATTGCAAGACGCTGCTTGTATATCAAGTAAAAAAAAATTAAATAAATATTTAAAAATTTGCTTGTCTTGCAAAACGCTCTCAAACCAAGTTACTTGCAATCCAAGATACAGTAATTTTTTAATAAGGGAAAAAATGCAAATGCAAAAAAATTGTGGTACTCTGGTACTGTGTGGTGCCCCCCTTCCCTTAGTGCCCTAAGCATGTGCTTATATTGCTTAATGGTTAATCCAGGGCTGGGAGGATTGCATGTTTAAGTGTTCACCTGCTAAAAAGAAAACAATACTGCACTTAAAAACTAAGAGATTTTAAGAGAGGATTTTTCTAGCATGTTTTTTTAAATTATTATTTTCTATGCACAGTTTGTTTGTTTTACATGGGGAACATTTAAACATTCAGTTTCAGTCTGAAGTGCTACATTCCCATTCCCCACAGAGCTGCGTGAGATTATTCTAAGTGTGCAGCCTGGCTTTAATGGATTGTCCTCCAGACCAGACGCAGGGAAGCTGATTGTGTAAACAGGCCTGTGATATTTATGCCAGGAGAAAAATGCCAAGAACTCCCTGTGTTCGTGTACACTTGAATTTTGTTTTGCACGAAGACCTCCTCCACCACCACCTCAACAAGTTAATGAAACTGGAGTTGGTCTTTTGTCTGACAAATAAACCCACAGAAGGCCACACTAAGAGAACCTAAGACTCAAACCTTCACGTCCAACAACACGTTGGAGAGAGAGGGGGAAAAACACCCTGTGCATCACACTGGGGAAAAGTGCATCAACTCTTTCTCTGGTTTCAGAATATCTAAGCACTATGGCTACACTTCCCATTGCTGAGCATGGGAAGAAGGGTAAATATGGATGGGGGAGAAAGAGGGAGAGAGAGAGAGAGAGAGAGAGAGAGAGAGAGAGACTAGGACATTCTGCTGTAACTTTGAACCTCTAGTACTCTTTGTGTCCCTGGGCTCTACCATGACAGCAGTCGCAGTAAGACATCTGTGTCCCCCTGACCTGCTGCTCAGTAGTCGTGGGTGTTAATATAATAAGTCACTAGGGAGCCATCTGCTATCAACACAGCAAACAACCTGTTTGATTCTATTTATGGGGACCGTGTGTGAGTGTGTATGTGCGTGTGTGCGCGCGCGCGCATGCTTCATTCAGTTGAGTGGTCCTCCAATCATAAAACAGACCTGGATCAAAATTTAAACCTCCAAAGAAATAAAATAAAATAAACTTCAGGCTTAATATTGTCAGTAAAACTGCCAGAGGGAAGATGCATAGATAGAGCCCTGATCTCCATCTAAACTGGGCCGTGTGTACCAGGGATCTGGAACTAGGCTTTCCTTGACAGAGAAACACAGGTTGGCAGATATATAAAGCCTGATGCAAATCATTATTTGTTTATGGCAGAGATGGGATTTGTATCTAGATCTTCCAGAGACAAGCCCAACTCTAGATCCACTGGAGGAGTTCTGCCCTAGCCTGTCCTGTCCCTGTGATGTAGTTTCTATACGCAGGGGGCGTTTGTTTGTTTGATTTTATACACTGGTGGGGATCAAGTATGTGATCTCTTGCCTGAAGAGGTATAGCTCCAGAACTTGCCTATGTGATTTTGCTGAACACGTAGATTAGCCCTGAGAATCAGCCACTTCAGAATCCATTTACACCTTGCACCAAAAGTCAATTGGCACTTGTCTTAAATAATTAGAATTCCCTCCTCTTATCCTGCCTGCAGACTAGAAACAAATCAATCCCATTTGCCAGGCTTCCAAAGCACAGAGCCTGAGAAGAGAAGAGACAATAAGGATTTGTCTCACCTGTAAATCAGACTTGTCATTCATGACTTAAGAAGTTTTAAGCAATCACATGGTTGAGGTGCCTTGCGCTGGGAGGAGAAATATGATCCGTGGCTGCTGTTGTGATGCCAAGAGATCCTGGAAAGGGGGAGAAGGTTGGTACTTTTCTATGAGTTGCATAGTCTGTGTTGAAAAGTTAACAGTATTAAATGTGATGGATTTGAGTATGAAATGTTCTTAGTCATAGGGAGGAAGAAAGCTGGCAAAACCAACTGTTGTTAAGGATGAGTAAGAAAGTGACAGAAAATACAGAATATAGCATCGCACCCATATATAAGCCTATGGCATAGGGAGAAATCTTGGGGAAAGAGATAGTTAAGAGAGAGAGGTAAATAAAAATAGGGGAAAGTGTATGGGAAACAGTTCCTTCTTTATTCTTTCTTTTAAAACATAACATGTTGTCCTTCTACTAGCAGGCAAAGACATTTTTATTCAAGCAGGCCTTTGGCATGTAAGCTGGTCTGTTGGGTTGGGTGCTATTTTTGGTATGTTTTTGCTTGCTGCATCACAAAATTTGGTGAATTGCAAAATCCGAAAGATAATTATGCTCCAGTCCATCATTAGTCTGGGGTTAGGTCAGTTTGCATCAGAATTCACAAATTCCTCAAGCATCCTTACAAGATCAATAAAGGAGTAGAAAGAGTCACAACAACTATTAGCTAGTTTACCCAGGGCATCCGTGCTAATGCTTACGATGATGTCCCTAAACCTAGGATTTCATAGTTGACAGCTCAGTCTTGTGCCTATAGGACCCTGTGGAAGGACCCAGAAGGGGCGTGAGGGGCCACAACATTTCTCTCCACATTGAAACAAGGCCAAGTGCTGGAGCAACACATGAGCACACATGAGCCAGTGTGGCGTAGTGGTGAGAGTGTTGGACTGTGACTCGGGAGATCCGGGTTCTAGTCCCCGCTCGGCCATGAGACTCACTGGGTGACTTTGGGCCAGTCACAGACTCTCAGCCTAACCTACCTCACAGGGTTGTTGTGAGGATAAAACGGAGAGGAGGAGGACTATGTAAGCCGCCTTGGGTTCCTTGCAGGAAAAAAGGCGGGGTATATAAATATAATAAATAAAATAAAAATAAAATGTCTTTGCTGCTGCCATGCCAGTGCTCATTTCCTTCTCCTATGCAGCTCATCTTGATGGACCCTTTATGCTGTGGACCATATATTATTATCCCTGAAACTGAAAACAGGTGCTACTGTCATAAAAATATTAATTAGTTACATCTCTAAAGGTTCAGGGAGCACAGTATATCCAAGGAAGGACCAGGGTGAAGGCAAAGATTTGCTGTCACTGACTCTAAAAGGTAAGTGAACCTTACAGAGCACAGCAGCAGCGCCCCCTGGCTGCAGAGTCATGACATCTCTCACGGTGGCATACATTTCTCCTTCTTCAGCATGGAAAACCAAAGAATGGAAAGAGGCCAGTGGCTGTGAGAGTCACAATACCAGAGTACGCTGACAAAGTAGGAGAAGAGTTGGAGCCAAATTTGATGTGACATGAATTGCAAGAATGCAATTAGTGTGCGTGTGTATGTGTGTGTGCGTGTGTGTATACACTAGGGATGTTTGGATTTTATTAAATCCATTCTGTCTGTGCTTTGCAGATTGTCAGGTGCCTTTTGTTCCATCGCCACTCATTGACAGAATCGGATTTTTTCTATTTCCCGAATTTGCGGTTGTGCGCACTTGCACAAATTCTCACTTCCAAAAATGTGCAAATCCACCCCAATAAGCAAATCCCCCCCCCCCAAATGTACATTTACATACTTTAGTCTATGGGGGGAAATGTGCATTTTCAGTCAGTGTTTTGTTTTATTTTTCGTATTTTTCTACAACTAAATTTGCATAAAATTACGGAAAGTAAAAAGATAAAATAAAATACCATTCCACAAGTCCACAGAATCTGTGTGACTCGAGAAAAGCTGGTCTGCTGCAGAATCCACAGGTCAGATTCATAGCAATCCAAACTCACTCGAATCCATTTCTCCAGCATCGCTAGTGTATACACCCACCCACACTATATATAATCAGCCACCTGGGGCCCTCCAGATGTGTTGGACTACAAACTCTATCATCCCCAGGCAGTATAAAGTCCAACACATCTGGAGGGCACCAGATTGGAAAGGCTGGCATAGACATTAAGAATAACAACACAGAAACTAATGAGAAACAAAATAAAATGTAAATGTATGAGGGGGGTGTTAAGTGTTAAAGAAAATTATACAAGAAAGATCTTCAAAGGAGGACATAATATATATGGCTGTTTGTATGTGAAAAGCTCTATAGAAACTATTAATTTTTGCATTTCAGTGCCTTATATTCTTTTGTCTATTTTCATAGTTGCTCGCAACTAAAGCTCTCTGAAATTGCCTCCTTGTCCCTTAAATATTTTGAATCTGACACTGACAGCCCTTAATACAGCATCTGGCATTGTAATTCCATCATGGCTGCTAGTTACAACAGTTTGCTTTACAAACATGTACTACTTAATACTTCCTTCAGCCAAAATCCCCACGAGAGAAAGAGCTGCATCACTGGTCTCATTTTAATGGGGAAAAGCTGGGAGTTCACTGAACCAATTATTTAGCAAAGTCCATACAAGTCAATGGTGAAGGCAGAAACAGGTGCCAATTTCTCCTGAATGGGCACACCTGTGCTTTAGGCAGACAGCTGTTTTCTTCACTTGAATGGAGTCCTAGCAATCTTCTGAAGGACACTATGCAAATACAGGTAGTAGTCAATGAACAATGAACTAGACTAGTGTTAATCAACATCTCATCTATAAAACACAGTCTTTATATGGAATGCACAGCACAGGTAAAATTGCTCACAGCCATCATGATCTGAATGCCACATTATGACAGAACAGGTGTGTCCAAAACTCCACCTAGCCCAGATTGGATGAATTTGAGTTGTTGAGGCCTGAAGATGTGGATAAGATTCTTTGACAAGTTCAGCCTACCACCTGCCTGCTCACCTCTGGCCCCTCCTGGCGCATAACATCAAGCTTGGAGGTACTGACTGGCTGGGTCCAGGAAGTAGTAATGAATTCCTCTTTTGAAGAGGGATCAGTCCCAGCTGCCCTTAAGACAGTTGTTAGCCACTCCAGAAAGAAAGAAAGAAAGAAAGAAAGAGAAAGATCCCTTCCTGGGTATGTAGGATTGTAATAACTCTTGACCTGTCATTAATATTCTCGTGCTGAAGCAGGTGGTTACTGTATGGTATCCTTGCCAGGCTTATCCATATTCTGATAACCTATCAATTAGAGGACTGTAGTGCACTGAACATGGGGAGGCCTTTATTCAGAAACTAGGGTGGCCAGGTGTCCTCTATCTGAAGGGCTGCCAGAGAACTGTCCTTTGTTGTGAAGGCAGCCTCTACCTGAAGGGCTGTCCAGTCCAAGTCTGGTTTAAAGATAAAGAACCATCAGAAGGAAGCGCTGGGCCATGAAGCTGCCCATCAACAGCACCTGGACAGCGGACTGAGCAAGCCACACAGGTCATGTTGTCTCACCTTTCCACAGTGTGGTGAGATGAACTGTATTTGTATTTAAATTATAATTATAATTTCTAAATTTGCATATATATATATATATATATATATATATAATCAGCACATGGAAAGTTTTTGCAAATGGGGGTCCTCTTTTTTTGGTGATGCATGTTCTCTTTTTTGGCAATTCACAAGTGGCCACACGGTCAGAAACTGCACAATCCAGCATACAGACGGTTGCAAGATGGCTAACTGGAGCTGGGCACTGGGATCCTATTATCTTGCTAGTCCTTAAACAGCTCCCCTTAAACATTTACTGAGCAAATTCAAAGTGAAGCTGTTGATGTTGAAAGCCCTCCATGGCTTGGAAGCAGGGAACTTACAGGATTGCCTAGCTCCACAGAAGGTTGCCCATGCATCGTCCGAGGCTCTTCTCTGGGCACCCCGCCCGGCCATATTAGTTGTAGGGTATGGTGGTTTGGGAGAGAGCCTTCTTCTTGTTGGTGGTGCCCCTTCTAGAGAATGCTCTCCTCAAGTTGGATTGCCTGGAGCCTGCACTATTAGTTATACAGTATATGGCGTTTTCTACAGTTTTGTTTTTTATTTTAGTCTTTCTTTATTCAAAGCATTTTTACCCTGCTCTTTAGCCAAAAAGACTCCCAGAGTAGCTTCTGCGTATCAGCTGCAAGACAGTCCCTGTCCTCAGCCTTACGATCTAAAAACAAAACAAAACAAAACATGACACCGAAGGAAAAAGGGGTGGGGAGCGAGCTGGGGGGAAAGCAAGCTCAGCCACCAATTATTAAAATTTGCAAGTTCTTATCATGACCAGCTGGGATGGAAACTGTTCAGGAGGGATGGGCAAAGGTGCAGTGTTCAAGCCCGTTGAGGTTCTCAGAATTCTTCCTTGAAGCTTGATTTACCTTGTTTGCATTCCCCAATGTAGAAAACTTTTTTTTGTTGTTGTTGCTTTCAATCGGGAAAAATGCACATTTTTAAATCTGTACAATTTTTTAAAATTGAAAAATATGCATTTTTAAGAATGCACATTTTTCCTGGTCAAAAATGTGCATTTTCTCCATAGGCTAAAGCATGAAAATGCAGGTGGGGGGGAGGGGATGGGGAGACACACTTGCACAAGTGCACATTTTTGCAAATGCACACTTTCAAATGCGAACGCAAGTTTGGGAAATTGCAGAAATTTCCCAAGAATTGAGTTCCTGCTCATGTTCACATTCAGGGTTGTGAACAAGACATCTTCTTCGCATGATTTGCAAATAGAAATGAAATTCGCATACATCCTTAGTTCAGGTAGCCTGATGGAATGGCTCCCAGTTGGGTGATAGCTGTGGGGTGACAAAGGCAGCTGGTATCTTAGCAGAGGTGAGTCTGCTTCCCTTCTCTCCCTCTGCTCCACAGCCTGATGGAATGGCAGCTGGCTAGGGGACAATTGGAGAGAATCCACACCAGCTCCTCAGTCTGAGCAAGGTGCTTCTTTGAGCAGCCACTAAAACCACCCTTCCTCGCCTTCCTTGTCTGTTTGATCCAAAGCCTAATCACCGGCCCATCTTCAACCATGTGATCTGCTTCCAGCCATTTTGACCCTCACGTGCCTGCTCCAGAAACTGACCCCCAGCCTGTCTTTGACCACGTCATCTGCCTCTGATCCTGATTCACTTGTGACAGGACTGGGGTCCCATGTTGGAGCTTGGCCAAGACCTGGCAAATTCCGTGAGCTGTAGTGAGGATACAACAGGATAATCCTCGGGGGCAGGGATAGATGTGAAAAAGGGAAGGAGAATAACATTTTGTGACATCGTTTCCATTGAATGTTGTGTATTTATTTATTTCATTTTTATACCGCCCAAAAGCCGAAGCTCTCTGGGCGGTTTACAGCAATTAACAAGACAGTCCCTGCCCGCAGGCTGTAAGCCACCTTGAAAATTTTGAATTGATGGGCAGAATATAAATGAATAGATAGATAGACAGAGCGATAGACATAAATCCATCTAGCTCAGCTGATTAGTTTCCCTGCAGGGTGAAAATCTCTCCTGTTTGTTCACCTATCTCGGCTTCACTGCAAAGCAAAGGTTTTTTTTCCCCACAGCTGAATCCTTTTCATCTACCCACCCCTTCAAACAGTGTGGCATAGTGGTGAGAGTGTTGGACTCGGGCGATCCGGGTTCTAGTCCCCGCTCAGCCATGAAACTCACTGGGTGACTTTGGGCCAGTCACTGACTCTCAGCCTAACCTACCTCACAGGGTTGTTGTGAGGATAAAATGGAGAGGAGGAGGAGGAGGATTATGTAAGCTGCGCTGGGTTCCTTCCTTGCAGGAAAAAAGGCTTTGCTCCTAGTCACCGGTCCATATCACCTGACCGTGAGATAGAGGGAAATCCTTCCTTGGTGCTTCTCTTTTCTATCCATACTTTAAAATTTGCAGTCATCATCACCATCCCCGTTTTCACTGTAAGGGGGAGCACACATCAGTAGAGGGATAAATCAAGAAAATATACCCTACTGTGACTGAATCTGAGACCTATTAATGCCATTTTCACACCCAAGGGCTGGCTACAAGACTCCTGAAAGCAAAATAAATTCTGCCCCTGATTTTAGCACAATCTGCTTTAGATCTCAAATCAGTAAGACCTAGTCCCAGCAGGGATAAATTACATGGTACTAAAAACAGCAATTGTTTTGTATACATTGTGGCATAATTGTTGTTCTTTTTTTTGGTGAAACTAAATAGTGCTTATATTTGCTTATATTGGCCCTACCATTAGGCAGAGTGAGGCAGCCACCTCAGGCAGTGCAGGCTGGCAGTGCTCCCAGCCATCCCCTCTGAGACCCAGGCTGTTCCCATCCTCCTGAGTTGGTGCCCCTGTGCTGGTGATGCTTGCTTGTTGATTGCCTGGGCTGGCTGGCTGGCTATCTCACCTAGTTACCTTCTCCAAACACAGGACAGACAGCACTATTGGGATGGGGAAGTCCCCTAACTAGTGAAGCCACCAAATTTTGTAGTTGGCTCATTGGTTGAAACTCGTCTTTTCATAATGCTTACCTTTGTAGTGAGCCTGGATCAATGTATTACACATTTGCTATTAAGTTCGGAATCGATCGTGAGCTTTGCTGCATGCACAGTAAAGTAGCACACAGATTCCCTTCCCCCCTAAATTTTCCCTAAATTTTTGGTCCTTCTAACACCTAGACCCACCCAAAAAACTTACTTGAAACACTCTCACCTGCTGCTTCCCTTGTTGTTGCTGGCCGCCTCTGCAGCTCTAGCACCAAGGAGAAGGACTCTGCAGGTACATCTTCATACTGGTGACCAGCAACGGCAAGTAAACATCATATAACATCATCACGCAGGCAGGGCACATGAAAATAACCAATCAAAAAGGGGCCACATAATGTGGTGGCACATGACATCACACCACATGATGTGATTCCAAACTACAGCTCCCAAGATGCACCTTGATATTGCACATGTGCAGAACCCCGTATACATGGAACACATTTTTGTATTAAAGGAGAACTCTCGTCAGAGCTCAAATGGACAAATTTGTTACTTTAAGTAAATCATGACTTTTCTTGGGGTAAGTTCGCCCATCACTACTCCTGGCAGAGCAAGCAGGAAAAGAGGCAGTGAGGCCACACATTCCAGCAGGCATCATGAGAATACTTATGTCACTCTGCTCTCCAGCACACTGATCCCCCAGCATCCCATTCAACTGTCATGAAAACAGTGGCCTCTTTATTTATGACTGGTCCAGTGACTCATGACTGCCCCCAGGGGACTGCAGCAACACACCTTGTTGCCTTTACTTATTTACCAGTTTATTGATAGATTTCCCCTACTTTACCACAAGTGTTCAAGGCAGCTTACAAAATTAAACATGCAAGCCACAGAAGAACCCAGTCCTTGTGTTTTCCAGAAGTTCCATCATCAATGTAACTCGAGGTGCTCCTCTGCCCCCACCCACCATGAAGCTAGCTATTGTTGCTCATATCCAGGCATGTTATTGGTTACCAAGACATGATGGCTACTAAGAGCATGATGGGAAGAACAGTAACTATTCCCGACTTTTAAGCCACCAGTGCCCACAACCAAACTGCTGCACTCAGTTCTTCAGTCTAAGGATGCTCTGCAGCAGCTGCCCCCAAACTTACAACGAAGGGTGCTTCCAGACAAGACTTCTATTGCACAGTCACCCTGCCTCATTCGTGGAATCTTACAGGAGGGGAAGAGGAAGATGTCTTCCACTTGTAACCCTCTTATAGCTTCCCACCGTTTCTTCCATGTTTTTTTCTTTCAACCCCACCACCACCAGCCCAGTTAAGGTGGAAAGGATGGAATAGCTACACAATGCCTTTTGACGACTGGTAGGACTAAGAGGTGTCTGTCTGGAAGCACCTGAACAGTGGGTGCAAAGCACATCCGAGGTTTGGTTCCTCATCAGGCCTCCCTATCTGAGCTTCTCTGCATGAGAGTTACTATCTCATATCCAGACAAGCACTGTGAGGACAATCAGGATGCCTAAAACTTCAAGCGATTTTATTTGTATTTGTTACAACAGGATTCCGTTTTTCCTCCTGTGATCTCAGAACAGCAGTCCAGCCCCACAACAACTGGGCGAGATACATTAGGCCAGTCTTTCCCCATCTGGCACCTTCTAGATGTGTTGGACTACAACTCCCAAAATCCCCCAGCCAGCCCCCTAATGCAAGGAAGGTTGCATCAGCCTGTGCTTTAGGGAGAGAAAGACCACCCAGGGAGCTTAATGGCATTGGCAGGGTAGGTCTTTGAACTTCGGCTTCTCATGTCCAAAACCTACATTCTGCACAACGGCACAAAATAGCATGAAGAGCTTCAAATGCATATGGACTTGGGGATAACATGGAACAAATAAACAAGCGAAAACTGCAAGTAAGGGCCACTGGAACCAAATGCAATGAGCAACAAAGCCAAGTAAAGAGCAGCAACTATGAGATCCTGGTTCAAGTATATCCCCTAGCATGGGAAAATGTGGAAAAAGGGGAAATAATGAGCATGCTGAGAGAGAGAGAGAGAGAGAGATTTGACAGGGGCAGGAAAACAGCATCAGCAGCACCCAATAGCACAAGAGGACAAGAAAGGGCACCTTCTCCTAGTTACCCTGACTTCCATATTGCCAGCCATTAGTTCACTGATGCCTCCAAGCAGGTGCCGGTTGCAGTGGCATTTGTTAAATGAATATTTGCCCCCTTGTCAAACTCATTTCTAATAACCTCCTGCCACCCTCCACAAAAAAAAAAAAAAAAAGGGCAGTTGGCCCATGTTTTCTAGGCCTTGAATCTGCAAAGGAATGCTCTCTCTCTCTCTCTCTCTCTCTCTCTCTCTGCAGAAGAAGATTTTGGAGTAAAATCTGGAAAGGAAAAAGGAAGGTATTAACATTCTCCTCTTCAAGAATCCTCCTTCTTCCCCTCCCCCTCTAGCACTGTTATTTGCATTTGAATGCCCTTGTGTTCTTTATTATAAGCAAGAATTAAATGAACAAAGGAGATAGGAAGTGGAGAGAAACAAAAAAAGGCAGAAACTGGAGGTGGTGAGTGACACGCAGAAGGAGAACTGGTGCTCTGAGTCCCTGGTTGTCTGGATTCCAGCTGACAAGCTCCAGAGGTGTAATTTAGTAGAAACACTTTCTTGTACGACTTCTCTCTCTTGCCATGTTCTTTAAAGCAAATTAATACACACCAAGACCAAAGGGTGTTTATTTCTGTACCATTCCAACTGGTAATGGTATAAAAAGGTATTTCTTGCTCGTGTGTGTGTAGCTTTAGCTATCTATTCTCCTACACTGTGGGACGCACCAGACAAACCTTTGAGACACATTACTTGAGACCACCTCTGGAAAACTGAAATAAACTGTATTTTTCTTTAGCTCTTGCAGCTGTTTTCAGAAGCACCAAGATACACATAAGCAATTGGATATAATGCTGCCCAAATGTTCACCCACAGTTATTTTTGGGATAAATGTAAAGCTTTCAAAAGGCCTGAAATCCCTCCACCCTTCACTTTTTTCATACCCTGTTCACCGATTGGCTGCTTCCTGGTCAGAACCATCCCCCCCCCCCCTTTTACTCTCATTCTTCCAGATTTGGTTACAGGAAGACAATACTGAGGGCAAATTAAGTTGATTCCGAAAGAGGGAAGTGTTTCTTTCACAACATTGCCTTCTCTCCGCAGACGCAAACATTTTTGTGTCTTTTCAACACCAAACCAAAGTGGGGTGATTTTCAGCTAAAAGCACTCCTCCCATTTCAGCTCAGCACTAAGTTTATATCAGTTTTTCCTATAGTCCTACTTTTCAAAAGCCCTCCTTCTTTTCCTTGGGCCTCTGTTCTTTTTTCTCACTCCACTGCCTAAACTGTCTCCTAGCTCTGGACTGTCTTCCCCTTAATTTCTCTGTCACGTGGAACCTCTTTCTATTCAACTTCCAAGCACGCAACTAAGCTTGCCCTACACAGCTCCTCATATAACCAGAGACTGTGTAATGTTAATTCCAGCCAAATGGACAACTTTTGCTTTCCTTGCAGAAGCTGGTCTGCAAAGACTCCGTTGTTGACAGCTTCAGTCCCAGAAATGTGAACTGGATGTGGACATTCTGTGATAACACAGCAGCTCAGCCAATTGCTACCAGAGAAACAAAACGAACAAAACCCCTTAAGTGAATTACAGCATAGAATAAAATGGTGCAATTATGAAGCTTCCATATGAGAATTCCAACCTCATCAGCTTTTCTTGACACACAAATTACTTTACCAGACAACCAGTGACAGGATTTCCAGGCAAGTCATTCAGGCCCATAGCACTCAATTACCAGGGAAAAGAAGGATGGCTCTGCTGCTGTCACAAACCATTGCGAACAGTTTCCGTAATCCCTACTTTGAACTCCATCATTACTGTAGTTTACAATGGCTTTATTAGAGGCTTAATTGAATTGGTCCTGCTCCGGGTGTTCCTCGCTAACACACCAGCCATTAGCTGCCGCTAATGAGGGAATCCAGAGGATTACTGCATCAATTATCAGGTTTGGTTTGGACTGTAGGGGCAGCCAGCAGCAGGCTCTTGTGAATTCAGCTGAGAAGTGTGACACAGAGAGCTCAATGGTAGAAAGACACACGCCTATTCATGCACATCCGCTCAGAAATACACACATCAGCACATGGAGCAAAGACACAGAAGAGTGGGCCTAACATCATCCAGCCACCAGAGGGCAGTGGACTAGAGAAGGCATCCTTCACTCCTCCCTTATCTATTATGAGAAGATGAGCCTCAGTGTCAGATATATATAGCCACTACTGCTCCATTTCTTTTCCTTTCCTGCTGAATCTATTACCACCCGCCACCCCACACAGTCCACTGTTGCCCCCAGCACCGGAGCTTCCCTGGTTTCATAGCTTTCCAATCCCCTGCTCTGCTATTTCTATACCTCCAGCGTCCCTTCCTTATTTGGAAAATGCTAATTTCCCCATATTTGTCTTTCTCTATCTCTTGATGAGGCTGTCAAGGTTCCGCTACTGCAGGGACCCCTTGATCTGACCTTTGGGAGATCTCTGCCTCTTCCCAAAGCCTCTCCCTCTCTAGGTTATCAAGTCCTTTGCCTGCTTCCAGTAACGTGGGTGTAGGCTGTAGACGTGGTGAATAAATCACTCCAAACTCTCAGGGTAAACAACAGTACTTTACTTATAATATTAGGGTATTTACTTAATAGAGTGGTTATAATCCAAAAGCAAGTATGATAAAATAAAACAAACAAACAAACAATCCAATGTTCTCTAGTATAACTTCAGACTACCTATCTGCTATGCAACCAGTTTCTCTTTCTCTTTTCTCCTTCTCTCTGCTGTTTCTCTGCTGCTGCTTCTAGCTCTCTCTCAGCACACACTGACTGCTAGCTGACCACACCCCACATATATAGCCTTCCCAGGAATGGAAGGTTATAATCATGTGACCTTGAATTGGAGATCTAATTCTCAACTTCTATTAGGCAAACTAAAACTCTCAAACTCCCTCTCCCATCCAAGTGTTTGGGCCTTCAGGCTTCACTACTTGAGGGAAGTGTTTGGGCCTTCAGGCTTCAACAAACTCAAGCCTGAGTAAGCTTCAATCCCTCACATCTTCTCCCCCTTCTTCTCAAGTGGAACAATTTCCCTTTTTACAGAAGAGAATTGTGAAACGTTAACCTACACCAGGAGGCAACTGTTTTTCAGGTTATTTCCTAGACAAAGCATCAGCTATCACATTCTCCTTCCCAGGCACATGTTCAATGTTCATTTGAAATTCCTGCAATTTCCAAGACCATCTCTGAAGCTTGGAGTTGGTATTTTGCATTGTTTGTATCCATTGTAAGGCATGATGATCAGTCCATAAAGTAAATTCTTGTCCAAAAACATAAGGCTTGAGCTTGTCCAGAGCCCACACTACTGCCAAACATTCCTTTTGGATTGTAGACAGGTTTCTCTCCCTGGGTAGAAGCTTCCTACTCAGGTAGGCTACTGGATGTTTAACAGAGTCATAGTCTTGTAACAATACTGCACCTATGCCAGTCTCAGAGGCATCTGTAGCTACAATAAAGGTTTTTTCAAAGTCAGGTGCTCTTAACACAGGCTTTGAGCTTAAAATGTCCTTTAGTCTATCAAAAGCTCTTTGACATTCATCAGTCCACACAATTTTGTCAGGTTTACATTTCTTGGTTAAATCAGTCAAAGGTCCAGCAATTTCACCAAAATGGGGAACAAATCTCCTGTAATACCCAGCAAATCCCAAGAATGACCTGACCTGTTTCTTGGTTGTAGGTATGTCCCAGGTTCTGATAGCTTCAACCTTGTCCCATAAAGGTGTGATATGACCATTTCCAACCCTGTGCCCTAAGTATACTACCTCTGGCATTCCAAACTGACATTTGCTTAGTTTTACTCACGTATAGCCTGCAAGACTGTTCTTAGGTGTACTAAGTGATCCTCCACATTTTCACTAAATATGGCTATATCGTCGATAAAGGCCACTGCAAATGCACTCAATCCATTTAGCAATTGATTGATTAGCCTCTGGAAGGAGGCAGGACTGTTCCTCAATCCAAAAGGCAACACATTAAATTCAAATAACCCATCAGGTGTGACAAACGCTGTTTTGGGTTTGGCAGCTTCATCCAGGCTCATCTGCCAAAACCCCTTGCACAAATCAAGAGTGGAAATTATTTTAGCAGCTCCCAACTGATCTAAAAGGGTATCAGTTCTTGGCATGGGATATGCATTGGGCTTGGTTATCATGTTTAATTTCCTGAAATCAATGCAGAACCTGATGGTGTTATCTGGTTTTTTCACCAGGACCACTGGGGCAGACCAGGGGCTCAAAGAGTGCTGCATTTTCTCGAATGAAACATAGAGTGTTCGAGGATCGGGATATTTGTAAGAAGACCAAAACACTGGTTTATGAAGCCATTGTATTACCAACTTTATTGTATGCCTGCGAAACATGGACTATCTATAAACGTCACTTCCACCTCCTTGAAAGGTTTCATCAACGTTGCCTCCGGAAAATCCTGCGAATTACTTGGGAAGATAGACAAACAAATGTCAGTGTACTGGAAGAAGCAAAGACTACTAGCATTGAAAAAATGATCCTTCAACGCCAACTTCAGTGGACCGGTCATGTTGTTCGAATGCCTGACTGCCGTCTCCCAAAGCAGTTACTTTACTCCCAACTCAAGAATGGAAAGCGGAATATCGGTGGTCAATATAAGAGGTTTAAAGATGTTCATAAGGCTAATCTAAAAAAATGCAATATAAACATCGAAAACTGGGAAGCTCTGGCCCATGAACGATCTAAATGGAGGTTGGCCTTTCACAAAGGTTCCATGGACTTTGAAGAAGCCCGAGTGCAAGGTGAAAGGGAGAAACGTGCTAAGCGAAAAGCACATCAAATGAATCCTTTACAGGACCATCTCCTATCTGGTAACCTGTGTCCTCACTGTGGGAAGCTGTGTGGATCTAGAATTGGCCTCCACAGTCACTTACGGACCCATCGCTAGAGTCTACACAATCTTCTTTAGAATTTCCTCCTTTTATCCCGGAAGACAATCTTACTCGGTCACGAGTGATCGCCTGATGATGATGATGACTCCTAACCTTAACATCTCTTCTACCTCCCTGCGTATGTCTCCCAGCACCTTTCCATTTACCCTATAAGGGAGTGACCTTATGGGGAGATTGTATCCTGTATCAATGCTGTGTACAGCCAAATCCGTTTTCCCTGGTTTGTTCTGAAAGACGTCAGAAAATTCTGTTACCACTGACAGTATTCTCCTCCTGTCCTCAAGGTTGAGTTGTTCTGACCATCTTAGCTGGTCTGGATTGCACTCTTCTAACCAGTGGTCTAAGATGTCTACTATCTCTTCTCCCCCTGTCTCTAGGTTTTCTTCTGGGACCTTCTGCACCTGTAAAACTACTCCACTCCTCTCATAGTGTGGCTTCATCATATTTACATGTACTACCTTTGGTCTTTTTTCCGATTTTTCTTTAACCACATAGGTTAAATCATCCATTTTCTCTCTGACCGTGTAGGGGCCTTCCCAAGCAGCCTTAAGCTTGTCTTTGCGCAGGGGAAGAAATATCATTACCTGATCCCCTACCTCAAATACTCTAGAGCGTGCCTTTTGATCATACCAGAACTTTTGCACCTCTTGGGCTTTGGTTACATTGGCTTGAACTAGTTTACAGAGTGTATCTAGGGTTTGTCTAAGTTTTAACACATAATCCACCACAGAGGTTTTGTTTTCTACGAGTTTACCTTCCCAGTTTTCCCTCAGGAGATCAAGAGGGCCTCTCACTCTTCTGCCATACAACAGCTCAAAAGGTGAGAATCCAGTTGATTCCTGTGGAACTTCCCTGTAGGCAAAAAGTAGGTGTTGCAGTTTGTCATCCCAGTCATTTGGGTGTGTGTTTACATAAGCTCTAATCATTCCTTTGAGTGTGGCGTTAAATCTTTCCACTATTCCATTGCATTGTGGGTGATAAGGAGTGGTTTTCAAGTGTTTTACCCCACAACACTTCCACAGGCATTCCATTATCTCGGAGAGGAAATTTGACCCACAATCTGTTAAGATTTCAGAGGGAAATCCAGTTCTGCAAAATATTGTTAGCAAAGCCTCAGCTACAGATGGAGCATCTATAGAGGCTAGTGCTACAGCTTCTGGGTATCTTGTGGCAAAATCCACCACTGTGAGGATGTACTTTTTTCCCTTGCGGGTGGGTTTAGTGAAAGGCCCTACAATATCCATGCCCACCCTGAAGAAAGCTTCTCCTATAATAGGCAGAGGCTGCAAAGGGGCTTTACTGTGATGCCCTGCCTTCCCCACACGCTGACAGGTTTCACAAGACCTGCAGTACTCTGCTACTTGCTTCGCAATTCCAGGCCAAAAGAAGTTTGCCATGAGCCTTTGTTTAGTCTTGTTTTTCCCCAAGTGCCCTGCGCATGGCACATCATGGGCTAGTTCTAGCAACCTTAGCCGGAATTGGTTAGGTACTACCAGTTGCTTTAGTGGTTCCCAGGTTAACTCTTGGGTTTTTGGTAACCACAGCCTATACAGCAATCCTTTCTCCCAAATAATCTGCTCCCTTCTTTCCTCAGAGAAGAGCTTCTCTTGAGGGAGAGCAACTCTTTTCAGAGGCTCCAAACTAGGATCACTGAGGACTCCCTGCTTGAATTCCTCTACTCCTCTTAAATCAGGAAAAGGGGTCTCTAGTGCCTTCTCCTCTACAGAACCACCTGCCTCAGTTGTTTCACTGGCTGTCAGGTCTACAGGTTGCATGGAGGCTTGTTCTGTTGTTTCGGTTTGGGGAGGGTCTGGGATTGGTTTTGGACCTTCCGGAATCACTGTGGGTTGTACCTCTAGTACCTTTTCTTTTACCCCATCAGCTTTTACCTGGTCCTGTCTTGAAAGTTCCTCCCTTTCCTTTTGCTTGCGGGTTACCACACATATTTGAGCTTCTGGTCCCATTATATCCCTTCCCACAATGATAGGGGCAAATTGAGTTGGAGGTTCCATCACCCCAACTTCATACAGACCCCTCCATCCCCTCCATTCTATGGATAACCTTGCTACTGGGACTTCAAAGGAGGGACCATTCACTCCCTGAATCTCAATAGACATTCCTGGTACCAAATCTTCAGGTGTCACCAAATCTGCTCAGATCAGAGAAACATCAGCTCCAGAATCCAACATTGCCATAATGGTCTTATCCTTTACATAAACAGGTTCTTTAAACTGATTATTAACCTCTTCCCTGTTGGTGATCACAAATCCACAATTATAAGGTTTTTTTATGCTTGCTACACCTTGTGGCTTGGTTTGTTCGGGTTTAGGACTACCTGGGTAGGCTGGTGTTATTGCTTTTAACTTGGGGCAGCTACTCTTGATGTGGCCTGTCTGACCACACGAATAGCAGGCATGGTCTCTGGGGCGAGAAGGATCAAAAGGAGGTTTTTTGAACTCCTTTTTACTTGGGGCTTCCCATTTCCCCCCCTTCTTCTCAGACTCAATCCTGGGGCCTAACCCTTCCCGGTTTTCAATCAGTTTGTCAGCCATTTCTGCAGCTTGGTTTACAGTTTCAGGATCTTTATCCTTAACCTTCAGTTTTATTTCTCTGGGCAACCAAAAATAAAACTGATCCAGAGCCATAAGCTCTAGCACCTTTTCCCTGTTGTCAGCTTTTGTTTCATCCACCCATTTTAATAGCAGGTTTTTTAATTTTGTTGCAAACTCTACCATAGATTTACCAGGTTGAGGTGTTAACCCTCTGAACTTTTTCCTAAAGTGCTCAGGGCCTAACCTGAACCTTTTATACACAGTTTCTTTGAATTGAGCATAGGAAACAGCCTCCCCCTCTGGCATGCTATTATAAATCTCTGCCAGCTCCCCTTTGATTAAATTAGGCACAAACTTCATGTAATCACCCTCCTGCAATCCCCACTTCTGTGCTGCCCTTTCAAAAGTGGTCAGGAACACTTGTGGGTCTTCTCCTGGGGTGTATGCTGTGAAGTCCTTCGGGGTAACTCTGACAGGCTGCTCCTCTTTGAATTTCATCATCCTTTCCTCGTTTCTGCGTTGCTCTTCCTGGGCTTGCAGTTTCTCCTGGTGCAGCTTTTCCTTGTGTCTGCATTGTTCCTCCTGCAGCTTTTCCTCGTGTCTGCGTTGTTCCTCTTGGGCTTTAAGCTGTTCCTGCTGCAGACGAAGCCTTTCCCACTCTAACCTGGTTTCTTCTTCCTTCTGCTTTGCCACTAGCCGCAGTTCCTGTTCACGGAGCTCCCATTCTTTTGTTTGGGGTCCTGCTACACTAGGGCTAGAGGGTGCAGCTCCTTCTATTGCCGCCTGGGAGATCAGCATAACTTTTAGTTCTTCTGCTGTTTTCTCCTCCCATGTCAAATTGTCCTTTTTACACTGCTCTATCAGGGCAGTTTTGTTCATGGAGAGATATTGGCTCATCTTAATTGCCTCACTGGGTCCCTATTCCTCAGTCCTGAAGTTAACACATACACTGCTTTTGCCAGCTCTATTAGTAAAAAAAAAACCCCAATCTCTGTTTGGATTGCTTAATCTCACCGTTCAGGATCACTCTGCTGCCACCATCTGTCAAGGTTCCGCTACTGCAGGGACCCCTTGATCTGACCTTTGGGAGATCTCTGCCTCTTCCCAAAGCCTCTCCCTCTCTAGGTTATCAAGTCCTTTGCCTGCTTCCAGTAACGTGGGTGTAGGCTGTAGACGTGATGAATAAGTCACTCCAAACTCTCAGGGTAAACAACAGTACTTTACTTATAATATTAGGGTATTTACTTAATAGAGTGGTTATAATCCAAAAGCAAGTATGATAAAATAAAACAAACAAACAAACAATCCAATGTTCTCTAGTATAACTTCAGACTACCTATCTGCTATGCAACCAGTTTCTCTTTCTCTTTTCTCCTTCTCTCTGCTGTTTCTCTGCTGCTGCTTCTAGCTCTCTCTCAGCACACACTGACTGCTAGATGACCACACCCCACATATATAGCCTTCCCAGGAATGGAAGGTTATAATCATGTGACCTTGAATTGGAAATCTAATTCTCAACTTCTATTGGGCAAACTAAAACTCTCAAACTCCCCCTCCCATCCAAGTGTTTGGGCCTTCAGGCTTCACTACTCGAGAGAAGTGTTTGGGCCTTCAGGCTTCAACAAACTCAAGCCTGAGTAGGCCTCAATCCCTCACAGAGGCCTATTAGAACTAGTATACTGGCCCAGGTGCTATGGCATGGGTATACTAACCAAGTGGTTTTTCTCTTCTGCAATGAATGTGTATGTATGTGTTTTTGAGAACAAAAATCTGTAGAAATACAGTCTATTCTTTTGGACATTAATGAGTATTTAAGTTCATTTCCCAAATTTAGAAGTAGCTATTCCCCATTTCAGTAAGAGCATAAATCTGCTGCATGTGCACCACACTCTGGGTAAAGCCCTCCTTAGGGCCTTGGTCATTGCACCTGTGCGCATGAAAATTACATGACCATATGAATGAGGGCATGCAGCAACAGTGCTTCATACGCAGAAGCTGGTGATATGAAGTCAAGATTCCGTGCATATAAGGCTAAGGGCCACATCCCTCTGCACAGTTCACAAGTAGTGATGCCAGTGAATTGCATAATTAGTCAGTCGCCTCACTGGTCGAACTTTGCCAGTGCATAATGTTCACCTTTTTAACTAGCCTGGACCGGCGTTTTACAAATTCACTATTAAGTTTGGAATTGATTGTGAGCTTTTGAGTATGTGTAGTCTGTATCTAAACAACACTACCCAGCTATGCACTGAGTTGGTTGGATTAACCCTTTTCTTGCTTCCAGTAAACTATGATGATGTCACTTTATTCCACAACTAATCATATTCAAAGAAACAGCCAGATAGGTGTATACACACCCCTTTCCTCTGTTTTGTTCTCACACATGGCTTGGTTTCCTATTCGTGTAGCCAGGTTCAGCACACTCTCCCTCTTACTCTCGTCAGATCAGATTTGAGTCATCATTGTTTGTACTTTCTTTTATTTTGTACAGTAAGTAAATGTGTACTTTACTTAGTGCTGCTGGTGGGTGGAGTGTTTCTGTGAAAAGCCACATGAAAACAACCAATCAGGAAAGGGGTATGTAATGTGGTGACGCATGACATCATGACCCACTGTGCATTCCCAAACTACAGCTCCCAAGATGCACCTTGATATTGTGCATGTGCAAAAGCTTGTTGACATGGAACATGAGTTCATTCTAATGGAGAACTCTCATCCAAGCTTACATGGGTGAGTTTGTTATTATCCAAGAAAATAACGAATTCACCCAGAGTAAGTTGTTCACCCCATCACTATCAGTCATTCAATACCTTCACATCATATGAAACATGGCATCCTTGGTTGAGAATGGCTAGATGATCAAGTATTGATTTTGTATACAAACCCCTGTGCCTCTCTCCCATTCCAGCATTCATCACTGTTTTCCACCTTTAATACTCATGCATTCTTTCTCTCTCAAGCTTTGTCCTCAACCATACCTACTTCACGGTCATGACAAAACTTCAAACTTAAGATTAGTTCACACATGTACATCACTTGATTTTTCATCATTCAGAAGTGTTTGGCTGGCAGCTGCATATTTGAAATGTCTCCTGTGTAAAGTCAAGTATTTGAAGTGACCAGGTCATCTGTGATGGCTCACTGACACATGAAGTCATTATTTTATGTGATAGCCCTGAGACTATGAGTACATGGCAGCATTTCATCTCCGGCCCACTCCAAAAATCTCAGAGATTATGAACATGGTTGTTCAGGCTCACAAAAACCAGGTCAAACCAATCACTGGGCTGCATGAACTTGATCTATTAGAATATACATTAACTCACTTCAATAACTCCATGGCAACTGTGTGTGTGTTGCATCTGAAATAATTAAAGGACTAGAACTCAGATTGTACAGAACAGAACATTAAAAAGGATCAGGAAAGGCAAAGTAGAATAAGAGAGAAAATGAGGCATGAATTAGACACAATGTTTTATTTCATGTCCTTACATTCCTGCTTTGCATCAATGTTAGAATATTTTGCGTAGCTAATAATGTTTATCCTCAGATCATCTTTGTCCTGACAGATGGGTCATTGAACAAAAAGACTGCAATCCACAAACCAAATACTTTGGAGGATCTCCATGAAATTAACGGGATCGCTTCACAGAAAGTGCTTGGTGGACTGCATCTGGAAAGACTTGAACAAGGTCGCATGAGGCAGTCTGTGGCAGAATATTTGGTTTCTAGTGCTACATATAACCAAACTCCCCCTAAATCTTCACCCCAGCTATTTTTTTTGCTCTGGTTTCCTTTCTATTGAATGGTTTGTGTCACAGCAGGCTAGCCTCTTGAATCACTGCTAGCAAAATCCTATACATGTCTACTCAAAACAGACATTTCCCCCCAGTCCTGGCCAACCCAGGATTTCAGATCAGCCAAGGAGACTTCACCTGTGGTGCCCTTGAGGAATGTGTCCTGTGGAGCTACCACACATGGCTGGGCATTCTTGGTGCTGACACCCTGGCTCTGGGACTCCCTTCTGGTGGAGATTCGGAATCTGTCCTCCACACTGCTGTCAGTTAGATGCCAGTTATTTATTTGGGTGCAAGTGCTTTGGGGGTAAGTGCTTTATTTGTTTTTCTGATAAATTGAGTTGATGGTTTTATTGCATATTATTAGATATTTGTGATTTTAGAATTACAATTTTAATGTTGTAACCTACTATGTTTTATGTGGGTTGTTAGCTGCCCTGGGCTCTTTCTGAGGAAGGATGGGATATAAATCAAATAAATGAATAAATAAATTGTCCCATTGAGTTCAATGGGGCTTACTCCCAGGTAAGTGGAGTTAGGATTGCAGTCTGAGACACTCCTTGTGGGGAAAGACATTGAACTAAGACAGTGTTCTCCAACCTTGGGTCCCCAGATGTTTTTGGCCTACAACTCCCAGCATGCCCCAGTCAGCTACGCTGGCTGGGGCATGCTGGGAGTTGTAGGCCAAAAACATCTGGGGACCCAAGGTTGGAGAACACTGAACTAAGAGGACCTAAGGAGCAGAGCAGGATAAAATGGACAGCAGCAGGGAGACCCACATATGCCACCTTGAACTCCTCACCAGAGAAGTGGGATATAAATGCAGTGAACCAACCAACCCACAAAACAGGGACGCTTGAGGAATTCAGCCTTCACTAATTCCAGAACAAACTGACCTGATTGGTGGCTCCCGGCCTAACGTGTAGATCGGAACTCAGTAATCCACCAGCTTCTGCTGTTCCCAAATGTTCCAACACAGTTCTTGGCTTGAAAAAATGTATCAAATTACACTGTGTATTTTGAGAAATAATATATTTAGGAGTGCATATTTTATTTTGAGAATACGTTTAAAATACATATTTAAATGCACGTGTGTGTGTGTGTGTGTTTAATTCACAGAATGATGTAGAAACAGGATAGAGTGGGCTTCTGAGTGAACACATGTGGAAGTGATGCAGACCGGAAATAGATGGCTTCACCCATGCCTAGCAGAACAGAAGCAGGTCTCTTAAGTGCATCTTGTCACCTTGCAACACCGCAGTCCCCACTTTCTTAAGGCATCTGATGTAGCAAAGGGGACTGATGTAGCTTATAGTGCAACGATGGCGGCACTGCGCTGTGAATAAATGGAATACCTCCAATGCCTGGACTGCCAATCTGGCACCTTTCACCAGTACTTAGGAATTCACTTCTCCCCCCCCCCCTTTTTTTTTTAAAAAGAGAGATTAGTTTTTCCCTTCATCTCTCCCTTCTTCGCACTCATTTTTCTTCTGTGTCTGAGATAAGAAAGGACAGGCAGCTTTAATTATCGTTTTGGTGTGAGATGAATATGAGCCAAGAGCTTGCATGCCCTTCTTACAAGAGTTCCTTCCTCTGCTTTTTAATGTCTTGGTTTTTCCACTGCTAGTTTGGTCAGTGACTGGACAGAGAGAAGAAGCCCCCTAGAGCCAAGTAGTGTGCATAGCATCAGTCCTTAGGCTAGTGTCTCAGGGAACAACCAGACAGTTCTATGCCCAGCCTTCTCTTCGTGCTGCGAACAATTTCCAAATGCCAGGGCAACAGGGGCATTTTTTAAATTTGTTGGTAATGACTCTTTGGGAGGGGTTGAATGCAACCCTGCCCCCAGAGGGATTTGAAAATGCTCTTCTTAAGGATCTCTGAGAGTGGACCAACAAGGAGTAATATAGGGGGGTTGAAATGAAATGCTGAATCAATTTTTAAAGGTTCATTTCCAGTGTAACACAAATGACCACATGCCTAGTGGTTGACCAATGAAAGAACAATCTCTGGATGACAGCAAAATGCAACTCTTAGTTTGCAATCCCATACATATTAGCCTGGGAATAAGTCCCACTGAACTAAGTGGGACTTACTTCTGTATAGACTCTGTTAACTGTCCTTTCATAGTATTACACCAAATCTCCCAGCATTTTTCAAAAATATTCATTTCCTTCCTTCCTTCCTTCCTTCCTTCCTCTGTTTCTCTGCCAAGGAAGAAAGAAATATATTTAAATGGGGGAGTTTCAACATGAGACATATATATCTCTACACCAATAACCACCCTGTCCTGGAAACAGTTGCAGAATTCATTCCACACATGTTTGTTTGTTTGTTTGTACATCTATGTCACACTTTTCAGAACTCCAAGGATCCTCAAAGTATATTATATTATGAAATAATAACAGACAGTATCATTAAAAAAATGCACACAGCATAATTACAGCTTCATTCAAAACAAAGCAATTTAAGGAGAGAGCAGTCAGGCTAAATTATCTAAAATATGCAAGTTAAAATGGAACAATATCAGAATTATTGAAATATTTGAAACTTTTAAATTATTATTTTTTTTGAGGGCAGGGATGGCTAAAGTAGCAGAGAACAGGACAGAACATTAGGAAAGAATGAACGGAGCGGAGAGAGTGTATACAGAGAATTAGGATAAGTTGGTATGGTCCCTGGGAGGGTGTGTTAAGGGCTGGAGGGCAAAGCTCAAGCCTCCTCCATGCAGGGTGGCAGGAAGTCCACTGCTGTTGGTCCTCCAGTGCCGGAGCTCAAGGCAGTGGCAACTGGCAAGGGAAGTGTTCTGGGTAGATGGGGGAAGGCTTTGGATCTTGGCACATGACCAGAACGGGGTGGGGGGCACTACAGCAGCCCTGGAACTGGCTTAGTTTATTTCCTTCCTGTTGCTCTCAATGGGAGGGGAAAGTTTAAAAAGGGGGGAAAGCCCCCCCAAAAGGCCAAATAAAAAGGAAAAATGCAGCCCCACTAACATCGTGCGCTGCCGGTGTGAGGCCGGCACCACCTCTTCTCCTTCCCCCACCCTGCTGGATCACTGTTATTTCCCTCTCACTCACTCATAATACTAGGACTCATGATCACCCGCTGAAGTCAATTTGTGGTAGGTTCGGGACTGAGTGACAAAGGAACTGCTTCTTCATGTCACGCCTGGTGAATGGACCAAACAAGCTACCACACAAGTTGTGGGGATGGGCACTAGCTTAGAAGGCTTTTAAAAAGGTGAGGCAGGTGTTTTGCCACAGGTTCCTCAAAAGGGATTGGCAAAGGTTCTTTGAAGGATTTTTAGACTATAATAAATACTCCTCCAGGAAGTTGAAGCCAAACATCTTTATTGCAAAGCTGCTGAGCATGAAATACAACAATGCTATGCCTTCCTCCAAATTCCCTGGTGGAAATCCCACCCCTTAGCTACACAGTCACTGTATTATTTCCAACCAACCCGAATGCTAGTTCCAGCAGCTCTCCGCCTGGGCATCAGCTTTCAGCGTTGGGGCTTCAGCAGGGCTCTCTGAACAGCTTCCTCTGCTCCTCCTTGCTCCTTCCAATTCTTCAGCACTACACACACAACCAACCAACCACCGCTACCAACCACCACTTCAGGCTGCATTTGCTAGTCTTATATACAATTCTAGCACCAAACTCCATGGGCTGCAGCAGACCTTGTGCTTAAACGATAGCACCTGTGCTGTTGTGCAGTGTCATTCTTCTGGCCAGCAGCCAGGTCACACGTTACTGGAGATTGCATCAGCCTGTCGGCTGACAATTCCTGGCTAGCAGCCAACTCACATGCTAGCAATTATAGCAAGGTCATGCCTTGCTATCACAGAGCATAATACTGAGTATAGTGTAATACAGAGCATAATACAGAGCATCGAGGCAGGACTGTTGTGCAACACTGCACTCCTCGCCATCTTCCACAACTCCCATTACAGCAGATTCACTGCAGAGTGGTCTATCCATGGCTACCAGCCAGGATTGCTGAGTGCAGGCTTCCCCAACCTCGTGCCCTCTAGAAGTGCTGGACTCCAAGGCATCTCCAGCCAGCATGGCCAAGGCATGTCCTAACCAAGCAGGGATCTCCTTAACTTCTCAGTGCCCCAATAGTGAGGTGGTGGTGTCAGGGCAAATTTTGAAGTGTGCAGGCACTCCTCGTGACACTCCACATAGCCATGCCCCCAAGGAGAATCCAAAAATTCAGGCAGATGAGTTGATCCATATCAATCAACAAGTTCTAACACTTATCATCTCCACCAGGAGCAGGTCTTCTGTAAAGCAAGTGGGTCTTAACTGCCCATTCAAGACCAAGCCACCCCAGAATACTTTGCATTACAGCAAGGTATTGTTGCTGGGAAAATTCACACACACACACACACAGGACCGGTGCAAGGCAGTTTGGTGCCCTAGGCAAGATCAGATATTTAGCGCCCCCCGCTTCCCACTTGAGAGCACTGTATTTTTTTTCAAGGCGTTTCTGGCGCCCTCTTTACCCCTGCGCCCTAGGCAGCTGCCTAGTTGGCCTAATGGTAGCACCAGCCCTGCACACACACACACACCGCCCCAGCTGCTGTGAGGATTGCAGCTAAGCTCAGAGGGAACAGGGAAGCCTGAGGGGGTGGCAGGTGATGTCGGTGTCCCTGCTGATAAAACAAAAGTGCTGGTGGCGCTGCTGCATCCCTGTGAGCCCTGGCTCCACCGCACCACTTGCTGAAGGCAACAGAAGCCATCCAGGATTGGCATGCAGGAAGTAAAGTACAATGAAGGCAAAGCAGACGTCAAGCAAAATATACAGGCCTGTGGCTCACGCTGGCTCAGCTTGTCTGAGTGTGGAAAGCTAAGCAGGGTCAGGCCTGGTTATTACTTGGATGGGAGACCCCTCCTCTAGTTTCCTGCATTGAG
This sequence comes from Shinisaurus crocodilurus, assembly GCA_021292165.1. Taxonomy (NCBI): domain Eukaryota; kingdom Metazoa; phylum Chordata; class Lepidosauria; order Squamata; family Shinisauridae; genus Shinisaurus; species Shinisaurus crocodilurus. The sequence goes on from CM037879.1 coordinate 249,716,632, forward strand.
CAGGGGGTTGGACTCGATGGCCTTGCAGGCCCCTTCCAACTCTATGATCTATGAACTCTATAAGCTGCCTGTGATTTCGGAAGACTTTTCTGCTGTGGAAGAAACTCACATTTCATAGCGAATTCCATGTCAGGTGGCATATGGCAGCCAGCTTAATGGGTTTCTTAGACCTGTTGTTATTTGTCAGATCACGTATATCAAATGAGTGACCGTTCTGCCCTAGCAAGGTCATTTCTGTGTGGGGAATGCTTGGGCAGGCCCAGTGGTCAAGCCAAAATGCTTCTGTTTCGCCCTCCTTTGCATGGAAGACTCGGATAATGATCCTTTGTCTCCTTTCTCTTCCTTTGGATGATGGGAGTGCTTTAAAACCTATAGCCATCATATTAGCTCAGCTGTACTATAGATTATGCGAAATGTTAAGCCCCGCTGAAAGAAGAGCAGTGGGCCTGTACTGCAGATTGAACTTGATGGATGCATCCGATGTAGAGAGAGGTGCACATTCATAGGGACATAGCAAGCTGCCTTCTACCGAGTCAGACCCTTGGTCCATCTAGCCCAACATTGTCGACACTGACTGGCAGTACTGGACCTCCAGGGTTTCAGGCAGCAGTTTTACCAGCCCTGCCTGGAGATGTCACGGATTGAACCAGGGACCTTCTGCCTGCAAAGCAGGTGCTCTAACACTGAGCTACAGACTGCACGGGTTGTACACAGGAAGTAGGACTCAGGCTGGATTGAGGAACGAGGCTCTATTTATCCAGCAGCACTGCGGATGGCACTCAGCTGCATGTTTTGCATTGTTATTTCCCCAAGCAGTGAGAGGTCCTAGGGGCAGTACTACCAGATTTGCAGTGCAATCCTATGTGTGTCCACTCGGAAGTAAGCCCCACTGAGTTCAATAGGACTCCCAGGTAAGTGGGTATAGGACTGTAGCCGTAGTTTCCGTTGGACTGATTTTATTTATCTATTACATTCATATCCTGCCTTTTCTTCCCCTTGCAAAGAAGCCAAGGTGGTGTACACGATTCTCCTCCTCTCCATTTTACTCTCACAACAACCCTGTGAGGTAGGTTAGGCTGAGAGTCCGTGACTGACCCAAAGTCACCCAGTGAGCTTCGTGGCTGAGTAGGGAAGCCGAACCTGGCTGGGTCCCCCCAGTCCTAGTCCAACACTCTAACCACTACACCACACTGGCTCTCAGTGCGAGGCAGCACTGGAGACTTAAGGTGTCTTCGTAGTATTTGCCTTATTTACTGTGAAGGAAAGAGCCTTTGGGGGTTCCTACATGCACACACACACACACACACACACACACCCTCATGTGTGAACCAGCTAAAGGCTGGGGGTGCGGGGTGTGTATGGTTCCTCTTGATAGCCCCTGCCGGCGTCCCAAAGTCTACAGTGACCCGGCTTTCAAATGCAAATGTCATGAGTCATGAGTTCCCCTCCCTGCCTGGCCAGGTGAAGTGCATCATGATTGGCTGGAGGCAGTGGAGCTACAGGAAGGGGGGGGGGAGGGGGAAAAGGTATATTCCCAAAGTGTAGCCTGTGTGTCTTTGTCTTTGTTCGTCGCGTGGTTGCTGGCTGTGGAGCAATGGCCGCAAGCCAAGCAGAGGCCCAAGCCTTCGGGGGGCCTCAGGATCCGACCCCAGGTAGCTCCTGGTGAAATTAGCTGAATGAGGGCTCTGGTAAAGGCAGGCCTTGTGGAGGGCTATCCATCTCGGACCTTCGGGTAGGTGAAGTAGTCTTCCCGGGCAGCAAGGCTGTGCTGGATCCAACCCTGGAAGAGAACTGACCCCCAGGTAACAGAGTTGTGTGCCTGGGAGATATAAAGAATCAGGTTTTGTTATTTTGTAGCTTTACTCTGTGTACCAAAGTGTCTCTCTCTAATTTCGTGTGCTTCTCTCTTCCCACCTTTTGTTGTAAAATGCTACCTGAGTAAACCTTCTCTTGGTTTTACCCCACATGGTGTTTGTGGATTGCTCTGTGGTTCCAGCAACTAAATCCAGGTTACAGTCATAAAGGCAAGTCCCTGAACAGAGATTCAAGTAGGATTGCTTGGCAGTCTGGTACCTTGAGATCTCTGGGGGTCTTGGGTCCTTTGGGTAGGAAAGGGTGGGTTGTGGCGGGTCAGCCAGCCCCCCCTTCCTCCACATTTACATATAGATGAGGGGAGGCAAAGAGCTATTCCTGCAAGGCAGCAGATCTACTTCCCTGTATTAGATCCCCGGAGAGAGATCCAGGCCAGCACCCCATTGTGCATCAACTTCAGCCAACCACATCTCTCTCACTTCTCCCTCCGTCTCATTCCCCCTCTACTTCTATGTCTGTCTCCCAATTCAAAACCCCAAGCTGCTTTTACTGCTGCCTCCCTGCCGCTCCTCCTCAACAGGAGGGGGTGACACCTTCTCTAAGCGTTGAATGGGTATCTCATCCAAAACCACAGGAAGATCCCCAACTATCAGGAGACCATCTCCATGCCCTAACCATTTGCTCCCATCGATGAAACATTAACTGACCATCTTGGACCCTTAACCCATCTAACAAAAGTATTGTCTGGCCAGCAGCCAGCACAGTAATGTGATGACAGATTTGCGCTGTTGATGTATAGCCTTGTGCTTTCGGTCCCTAAAGCTGTAGATAAATAAATAAATTATAGTCTGTCTCCAGGAGCTATAAGGTGCAAGTCAAAGATACCTCTAAAGGACAAGGCAAGGTCAGGAATGAACAGGTAGCCAATAAAGAGAGTAAGAAAGGAGACAATTCTGTATGTGCGTGCGCGTGTGTGCGTGTGTGTGCATAGCAGCTGGAAAGAGTGATACAGAATAAATCAGAAAAAAAGTAGAAATCTTCAGGCTGAATGAGGAGACCAGATAAAGTCAAGGTCTTTTTCACATTAAACATTTTCAATTTTTATTGTAATTAAAGTATTTTTAAAATGTTAATGGAATAAATTGAACTCTCCTTCCCCATTCTCTTCATATTGTGCAATTATGGTATGGGACTATCTTGAAAGGATGCCAAAGGGTAACAGATTAACTCCAAAATGAATCAAATTCCCACTGCTCCAGAGTTAGTGAAATACAATAACTGGCCCATCCTCTCACCAGTAATTGCAGGATGGTGGTGACTGTTAATATTCAGTCTTGAAGCAGTAACAGTCAGAGCTGCACGTGAAACTACACTGAAAGGAATGACCTCTGAAGTCAAGGTGGTGGAGAAGAACAAGAAGGACTACGATAGCAGGTGGGAAAGAACTGGTTAACAAGGACTGACTCTGATGGTGAGCAAAGGCAAAGGATCCAAAATCTGGGGGCTTTTCTCAAGGACAGCGGATAATGGAAGTCGGCATTACATGGCCAATGCTCTAGAACAGGAATAGGCAACCCAGTGCCCTCCAGTTGTTTTGGCCTACAACTCCCATCAGCTCCAGCCCGTAGGGCTAATGGTCAAGGATTATGTAGAAGCAGGGCTTTTTTTCTGGTGGAACTCACCGGAACTGAGTTCCAGCACCTTTTCTTCTATTAATTGCATTACAATTTAATCGCCATCTACTCCCGAGGAAATGTAATCCAAGAGTTCCGGTACCCTTTTCTCCAGAAAAAAAGCACTGTGTAGAAGTAAATTTTTTCCACAGCAATTATGAGAGTGGTAGTCCAAAACATCTGGAGGGCACTCTGATGCCTACCCCTGATCTTGGAGATCTGTGGTATCTTCACTGTCAATGCACCCTTCCTCCTTAAGAAAAATGTAGGAAACAGGGGAGGGACTGCCCTGGCAACTTCACATTCAGGAAAATAATGCACATTTATCACTCCTGACAACTTATGCATCCCTCCTTTTTCATTTATATCCTTGCAACAAACCTGTGAGATAGGAGAGTTTGACCAAGCTTCGCAGCTGAGTGGGGATTTAAAACCAGGTCTACTTGACCAAGCATCCAATGCTTTGTCCACTGCATCATGCTGGAATTACTGTCTGTGTAGGACGGGGCATTCATCTCACTGGAATCACAGGCATAGTTGTACTTTGTCAAAACCAGCCTGACTTTAGCATACCGTAGGCTGCTCCTATATATTCCTACTCATCCTTTGAGATTTGGTGATGAAGACTTGCTCTAAGTTCCCACAGTTAGTGAGTTGAGGTCAATGATGGGGGGGGGAGGTGCATAGAAAGGGCTTTTCTGTGGGCACCACCCCTTATGGAAGGCCTTGCTCAGAGAGAGCCATCAAGAGGCATTGTTCATTTTCTTTGATCAACCTTACAGCCCATGGTGACTTAATTTCTGTGCTGCTTCTGTTTTGGTGGAGACTGGATTGCTTTAGGGTTTATAATTTTTTGATGATGATGATATAGCATTATCATCTTTTTTGTGTATTTGTGCATGTCTAGTAAGTAGTAAGTTCAATGGGGCTCGCTACCAGTGAAGTGTGTGTATAGGATTGGAGCCTAAAGCTGTAGTCCTATGCACATTTACTTGAGAGTAAACACCATTGAACACAGTGGGACTTACTTCTGAATAAAGATGCATAGGATTACACTTATGATGAGAATGGATAACAATCAATGCATAATAAATAATTAAAAAGCAGGAATGAGCATGTCCGTATCCATTAGGTAAAAAGAGGTGCTAAGGATTGCCAAATTTATTTTATTTATTTATTACATTTGTTAATCGCCCATCTGGCCGGCCACCCAGCCACCCTGGGCGATGTACATTAAAACACTGCAATAAAACATGACAATTAAAACAGTATAAAAAATTCTTTTAAAATCCTAACCCACCCCACATTCCCGCCTGAAATACCATGTTTTTAATGCATGGCGGAAGCTCATCACGGAGGGCATGAATATCCCATCTAAGTCTTTATGTTCCCACCTAGCTTTTTGTAACATCTTGCCTGATGAAGAGACCTGGAGGTCTCAAAAGCTTGCACATTTTTGGTGATTTTTGAGTTGACCCTAATAAAAGTATTACACTATATGGATTTTGAAAATAAGGAAGTAATTGCTGTCAAGACAAATGGGAAATGATACACTTTGGAGCAAAATCACACAAGGGGAAGACAAATGTCTTGCTAGGTTGGGGGAATGTGGTGTGGGTTGGATATTAGCTTTCCAGAGCAGTGGCAGAGGAGGAGGGATGCCTGTTGGGTAATTCTAGTGGGATGACTACTTGGGGACCTGACAAACTGACAAATGCAGCTATTTCCATTTCAAATGGGAAGCTGAGATGAGATCAAACGCATTTCACAGTAATGAATCGGAGCCTCTCCCTGCACGCTGAGTCTCACAAACACTCAGCATAATTGAAGTCGCACAGAGCCAAGGCAGAGAACTTGAAATCTGCTCAAGGGGGTTGAAAAAAAGCCAAACAAATAAACAACAGCAGCTAAAGATCAAATCATTAATGTGCCCTGAAAGAATCCATAGCACAGTTGATCTTGAGGCCTGCTCACTTGAAGAGCTCTTGCCAATCTTTGCTACCTTATTTGATGATGGGCTATATTATACAGTGTTCGAGGATCGGGATATCTGTAAGAAGACCAAAACGCTGGTTTATGAAGCCATTGTATTACCAACTTTATTGTATGCCTGCAAAACGTGGACTATCTATAAACGTCATTTCCACCTCCTTGAAAGATTTCATCAATGTTGCCTCCGGAAAATCCTGCTAATTACTTGGGAAGATAGGCCAACAAATGTCAGTGTACTGGAAGAAGCAAGGACTACTAGCGTTGAAAAAATGATCCTTCAACACCAACTTCAATGGACCGGTCATGTTGTTCGAATGTCTGACTGCCGTCTCCCAAAGCAGTTACTTTATTCCCAACTCAAGGATGGAAAGCGGAATATCGGTGGTCAGTATAAAAGGTTTAAAGATGTTCTTAAGACTAATCTAAAAAAATGCAATATAAACATCGAAAACTGGGAAGCTCTTGCCCATGAACAATCTAACGGGAGGTTGGCCTTTCACAAAGGTTCCATGGACTTTGAAGAAGCCTGAGTGCAAGGTGAAAGGGAGAAACATGCTAAGCGAAAAGCACGTCAAACGAATCCTTTACAGGACCATCTTCCATCTGGTAACCTGTGTCCTCACTGTGGGAAGCTGTGTGGATCTAGAATTGGCCTCCACAGTCACTTATGGACCCATCGCTAGAGTCTACACACTTTTTAAGAATTTCCTCCTTTTATAATTTTCTTTTTGTAATTTTATCCTGGAAGACAATCTTACTCGGTCACGAGTGATCGCCTACTACTATATTATACCAGGGATGTCTGCCTCTGCTCACCTTGGAAGCGGCCCAAAAGTCACTACTCCAGTGAGATCCATTTGGAACTGCATCTTGCCAATGATCCAACTTGCATTTTGTACTCTTGTCTGTGAGCCTGAAGGCAAGGGACCTGTGACTTTTTTTCTACGCACAATGACTGGAATATGTTCCACAATTTTTACAAATAAAAAATGATTATTTATATGTGTAAAGCCTTAAAAAAGAGAGAGAACAGGAGTTACGTATGCATGTGTTGGGAGACCCAGAGAATGAGGCCCACTAGGAGCTGAACGAAAAAAAGGAAATCACTTCATGGTAGGAGGAAAGACCAATTGTATCATTTCATCCTTAATCTTGCTTGGATCCTTACTTTTCTATAATGCTTTCGTGTGTGTGTGTGTGTGTGTGTGTGTGTGTGTGTGTGTCTAACATAGGAAGTGTATAAAGCAGAGAATCTCACCAGTTCATCCTATTCCACACTAGGCCACTGAATTGTTATTGAGAAGAATAGCTTATTATACTTATGGCGTTATTTGAGCTGAATAAAGTTTAGTACCTCCGAACCCATGATGAATCAATGTGTACAACAAAAACACGCCTAGGAATCTTAGCACTAGCAGGAGAGGATGACTTGTCTAACCTTATTCATTATTCATTCATTCATTCATTTCCCTGCATTTAGTTTCAACATTACTAGCCCAAATAGGCTTTCAGCCAGGGCTGATCTGTTTTTTCCACACACAGATTCTCCGCACTTCCCAAACAAAAGAACATTTAGAGAAATTAACACTTTCTTTTCAGTCCCTCCATTCAGCATTGGCACCTTCCATGGCAACATTATCATCTAGTCTAATACCCTGAGGGCATCTTACTTCCCCCCCTACTTTGCAAATCCCTTTGCTCTGTGTGTGTGTGTGTGAGAGAGAGAGAGAGAGAGAGAGTGTGTGTAAAAGATGCTACAAATGGCTTTCAGCTCACCTGATTTCTTCTAAGGTCCCCCATTGCTAAGCTTGCAATCTGATACTGCCTACCACCTCCCAGCTCTGTTGGTACCCAAGCAGCTCCAATCTCTGTGCTGATGCAGCCCTAGCGCACTGCTTGCCCGCCTGTGCAGCACATCAGAGACCTCTTGAGAGCCAGCATCAGGGGTTGGCATTGCCAGGCACATGCCGAGACTTATTCCTCTCCACTGGTGCCCCTGCTGACCCACAGAGCTTCTTGGCCCTGTTCTTCCTTGCTGTCATCTGCCCTCTCTAAGTATGTGAGCAGTGAGGAGGTGGAGCAGTCTCCTCCCCCTGCCTTGTACTCTTTCTCTCTGAGTGGTGAGGTGGATCGGGCCCAGAGGAAGCTAAGAGAGTGGGCAGCAGTGGATGACAGTGGGCAGGAGGAGGAGGTCCCACTCAGAGGGGGGCACTGAAGACATCTAGCCATGGGTTCCCCAAAAGCTGGAGTGGGCACTGATCTTCTCCACCCCTTTCCACGACATCCTATGGATTATTTGGGACATGAAGGTTGGCCAAAAGGCAAACTTACTGCAGTGTATTGGAGTGAGATAGGGCAGGGATGTGGGCAAAGAAGACGGAACTTCTTTGGGATCACTCAGCTGGCTTTGTCCCTCTTTCCAAGGAGAGGAATACATTCCAGTGGAATCAGCACAAGTCATTTCTTGGGATGCTGCAACAGTAGGTTGCTTCAGTCATGCATCCATCAGCAGGTCAGAAGCCAACAGGAGGGTGAGGATGTAGGCTTAGTGCTCAGCACCATGATCAGAAATGCACTAGTGTTGGGAGAAGTGAATCTGGATTCTGGACCTATTTGTAATTAAATGCATTTTAAAAACCTAAATGGTGAAATGCGCTGCTCTTCCCCCGCACCTGCCAGGAGCCCGCTGCCGCCTCCCGCAGGTGCTCTGGAGAGCTCTGCCAGCCGCTCTCCCATTGTGGCACTCGCTGCAGCAGCAGAGCCACTGACAGGGCTCTCTAGAGCAACCTGCTGGGAGCACCGCCAGCCACTGTCGCTTCTCACCGCTGCTGCCCACCCACCCACCCTACTTGCTTGTCCTGCCAGCTGACCTGCTGCTCCCTCACTTGCTCAGCCGGCCAGCCCGGTTGGCCGCTCGCTTCTGCCCCCCCCCGGCCACACCTGCCTTGTACCTCAGCCACAGGGCTCCCGTGAGAGGTTGGCCTACCTATTGTGGGGGCCCTGCACCTGGGACACAAGGCAGGAGTGGCTGGGCAGGCAAGAGCGAACAGCCAGCCATACCAGCTGGCCAAGGAAATGAGGGACTCAGAGAGAGCAGCCCAGCCAGCCACGCAGGTAGGCCAGACAAGCAAGTGGGTGGGCAGGTGGTGGCAGCGACACTGCTGCCTCGCTTGAGCCGGAAAGATGTTGGGCCGAGCCTGGGTGACAATGGAAGTGAGAAGGTAGAGCCATTGAGGGAGGGGCCCCGTTGGGGGTGTCTTGCCCCAGGGGGCTCAAAAACTGCCAGCATGTGGCCCCTGACGGATTACTCCCAAGAGAATGTGGCCCTCAACGGGGGGAGGGGAGGTTCCCCACTCCTGTCCTTGGCAGTTAATTATGGTATCTCCATTCAACCAGTGCTAGAAGTTGATGTGCAATCATGTTGCTAATAAATACTGACTTGATGCACACCATTACACATCATAAGCATGCAGCTGTGTGTCATTGGTTGTAATGTACATAGAAATAATTGTACCCTCATTGTGTACCTGGCTTTATAAGCTGAATTATATTCCATGTACTAATTTGATGAATAGTTGGGGAAAGTTGTTGATCTATAAATGTGTCATTGATTTACATTGAATTTAGTGATTTAGAATAATCATCCCCCCCCCCCCTCTTTGGTGGACAAGGCGGCCACTGTGTTTATTTCAATTTAGTCTAACATCCCTATCTCAGGCCCTACAAATTGGTCCAATGATTATAATTCAAAAGCATTCCTAAAGTGATTTTGCACTAATATGAAAACTGTTCCTTCAGCCCGTTACCAAGAAAGATCAATCTCACTCTATACAACGGGAAGACAACCAGCAAATGCAGATTCCACCACCAGGGGGAGAAATAAGTGCAAATTGCAAAGTTTTCTCCAGAGGGGAGGAATAGCCCTGAAGGTTGCAACCCCTAAAATGTCTAAGCCTGGATGGGTAGGTGTTTGCTTAAACATCTATGCACGTGCGCGCGTGCGCGCGCGCGCGCGCGCGCACGCACGCACGCACGCACGCACACACACACACACACACACACACACGGTTTCTAAGGAAACCAGAAGCCAAACCATTTTAGGCTTCACAGGACAAAACAAATACCATGAACAAATCTGAAGGCAGTGCCTCTCTCATGACACGAATGACATGAATGCAATGTGCTGCCCACAAGAAGCTCCACTCCGTCAGAGGGGAACCATATTCTGCTGTGAACATAAGTTATGCAGCAGTTACCTAGTCCCAAAATGGAGAACAGCTCTTTAACGAAAGGCAAAATGTGAAGTATAATCACAAACTTCTCGTTAAGGGCATAATCGCAGACTCTCGCAGGGCCATCCGGGTGCTTGCAGTGGCACATCCCCTCCTCCTCCTCCTGAGAGCGGCTCATCATCCCTGGGAGTGTGTGTGTGTTAACCGGGGAGAATGGGTTCCCTTGTTCCAGGCCTGCCCAGAGCCAAGGGATAACTGGGGGGGGTGGCTCCTTCCCCACCCTTGCATTTGCTGCTGTGTAATGCCAGGTCCGTTACCCAAAAAACATCTGTAATCCATGACATGATCCTGGATGAGGGTGCGGACCTGGCATGTATTACGGAAACCTGGCTGGACGAGGCCGCTGCTCCAACTCTGGAGGCCTTGTGTCCGGCTGGTTTCTCGTATGCCCAGCAGCCAAGGGTTGGGGGACGGGGAGGGGGAGTGGCTGTTATCTACCGGGAGTCCTTGGTCCTCACCAGACTCCCTCTCCGGGAGACCAAGTTTATTGAGTGCATGTACTGGAGGTTGGGTCCAAAGGGCAGTCTGGGGATTCTGCTCGTGTACCGTCCACTCCGCTGCACGACAGACTCCCTGGCCGAGGTGCTGGAGGTGGTCCCTGATGTGCGTGTCTTGTCCCCCAGGCTATTGGTGTTGGGGGACTTCAACGTGCATTCGGGGGCTGCCCTCACGGGGGCACCTCGGGACTTCATGGAGACCATGGCTTCCTGGGAGCTGCACCCTGTATTAACTGGACCTACCCATGTAGCCGGTCATGCGCTGGATTTGGTTTTTGTTTCTGGAGAGGGGGGAAATGATCTGGAAATCGGGGGTATATCCAGCACCCCCTTGTCATGGTCAGATCACTATCTGGTGGGGTTGGATTTCTCGGTGCCACAACCCCTCTGCAGGGGTGAGGGACCTATTAGGATGGTCCGCCCCAGGCGTCTTATGGATCCGGATGGATTCCTGAACGCGCTTGGGGAATTGGAGCACACAAACGGTAGCTCGGTCGAGACCCTGGTAGATGACTGGAATGCTGCAATCACCAGGGCATTAGACCAAGTTGCCCCGAAGCGCCCTCTTCACCTAAACAGAGCTCGCGCGGCGCCATGGTTCACTCCGTCGCTGCGAGCTCTGAAACAAGAGGTGAGAAGGCTAGAGCGCCGATGGTGAAATTCCCGCTCCGAAGACGATCGAACACGGGTTAGAGCTGCATCTTCAGCCTACCGGGTGGCGGTGAAGGCAGCAAAAAAGAATTTCTATGCTGCCTCCATTGCGTCTGCAGAGTGCTGCCCCAGGAGGCTGTTCCGGAGTCTGGTTGGTCCAGTCGCTCCGGACCCACTGGAACAGTCAAAAGCCTCCTGTGAGGCTTTAGCAAAGCACTTCGCAGATAAAATCGATCAGATTAGGAGTGGGATATCGTACGTCGTGGACACAGGGAGTGAGCGGGAGGAGGCCAATGGCAGACCGGTTTTGTGGGATCGGTTTCGGCTTCTTCCTTCTGATGAAGTGGACAAGGTGCTTTCATCTGTGAGGCCAACCACCTGCTTGTGTGATCCTTGCCCGTCCTGGCTCATCATGAGCTGTAGGGAGAGACTGGGTGAGGGGATCAAGGCGGTGGTGAATGCCTCCCTCGAGGAGGGAGTGATGCCATCAGCCCTCAAGGAGGCAGTAATAAGACCACTTCTAAAGAAGCCCTCCTTGGATCCCCAGGATTTAAACAACTTTCGCCCAGTCTCCAATTTACCATTTCTGGGCAAGGTGATCGAGCGGGTGGTGGGTGCTCAGTTGAAGGCACACTTGGATGAAGCCGATTATTTAGATCCGTGCCAGTCAGGCTTCAGGTCTGGACATGGGACGGAGACGGCCTTGGTCGCCTTGGTGGATGATAGGAGGAGGGCTTTGGATAGGGGCGAATGCTCCTTTCTAGTCCTCCTCGATCTCTCAGCGGCTTTTGATACCGTTGACCACGGTATCCTCCTGGACCGTCTGGAGGGGTTGGGCTTGGGAGGCACTGTATTGCAGTGGTTCCGGTCCTTCCTCTCTGGAAGGTATCAGAGGGTAGTTCTCGGGGAAGAGGCTTTGGACCCTCGGCTGCTCACTTGTGGAGTGCCGTAGGGTTCCATCCTCTCCCCGATGTTATTCAAAATCTACCTCAAGCCGCTGGGAGCTATCATCAGGAGGTTTGGGGTGCAGTGTCATCAGTATGCGGATGACACGCAGCTCTACCTCTGTTTTAAGTCCTCACCGAGGTTGGCCGTTGAGACCCTGTCCAAGTGCCTGCCTGGAGTCAGTGGCTGGCTGGATGGGAAGGAACATGCTGAAACTGAACCCCGACAAGACCGAGGTACTTCTGGTGGGGGACAACGGGAGGTTAGGGGATGTTGACCTGGTGCTGAATGGGGTACATCTACCCCTGAAGGACCAGGTCTGCAGCTTGGGGGTCATTCTAGACTCCCAGCTGTCCATGGAGGCTCAGGTGGCAGCTGTGAGCCGGGCGGCGCTGTATCAACTCCATCTGATACGGCAGCTGTGCCCCTACCTTCCTAATCACCTGCTCCCATCAGTGGTTCATGCCTTGGTTTCCTCTCGCCTAGACTACTGTAATGCGCTCTACATGGGGTTACCCTTGAAGACGGTCCGGAAGCTTCAGCTGGTACAGAACGCAGCGGCTCGCCTGATTAAGGGCAGCCGCCAGCGTGATCACATCACGCCAGTGCTTAATGAGTTGTACTGGCTACCAGTTGCTTGCCGAGCCGAATTCAAGGTGTTGGTTTTGACCTTTAAAACCCTACACGGCTCCGGCCCAGCTTATCTCAAGGAGCGCCTCCAGCAACATCAAGTAGGCCGCTCAACAAGGTCTGCCATGGACGGCCTTCTCCTTATCCCATCAGCCAGAGCAGCCAGGCTGGTGGGGACTAGGAAGAGGGCCTTCTCTGTGGCGGCCCCCACATTATGGAACTCCCTCCCTAGTGACCTTCGCCATGCCCCCTCCGTGATGAGCTTCTGCCGTGCATTAAAAACATGGCTGTTCAGGCGGGAATATGGGGTGGGTTAGGTTTTTAATAAGAATTTTTTATATTGTTTTAATCATTATATTTTATTGTGTTTTACTGTATTTTAATTGTACATCGCCCAGGGTGGCCGGGTGACCGGCCAGATGGGCGATTAATAAATATAATAAATAAATAAAATAAATAAATAATGGGGGATGAGGGACCCTTGAAGGGCCTGGCCCCGCTGCTAGCCATGCATGGTTGCACTGTCCCGCAGCTCTAGAAATGCGTGGGGAAACGAGTTCATTTTTGATCAGAATTTACCCAGTTTGCAACTCCCAGAGCTGAATGAAGACCCAGACGCGATCTTTGCTCAAGGTCGAGCCCACACATTTCCAAGTTTCCAGTGCAATTTGTGGAACAACAACAAAACGCATTTGGAAAATATAGAGATTTGAAAAAAGTGTTTACTTTTGAAAAATGCACACAAACATGTTCAGTGGGAGAAAGAATGTGCGCACTTGGAAAATGTACACACTTGATGTATACATTTGGAAAAATATGCATGAATTTTCATGTGGGGGAAAAAAAGGCTCACGATCACGATGATATAGACACAAGTTGAATGAGCTTTGAGGTGGAATTTGGAGAACCTTGATGACATCGAGTTTTGCTCCTTTCTTCAAGGGTTCCCATAGATGTCCACCCTAAAGCAGGTGTGTGTGTGTGTGTGTGTGTGTGTGTGTGTGAGAGAGAGAACATTCTAAGCTCAGGTAAGCTTCACTCCTCGAAGGTTCTTGCAACTCAGGTCCAGTGTCAGCAGCACCCAACATACTCAGGCAGCTGACTGGGCCTGTGCACCCCCAACAGCCCACTGTCATAACCCCTATCCTGCCTGGCAGCAATTCCTCCCCCCCCCCCCACTCAATGCTGTAGATCAGCAGCAGCACTGATTGAGCCCCCAGCAGTGCCAGGGCCGGAGGGCACTATTCAACTCCAGTCTGCACCAGGTGGCTGCCATTTAACACTTTTCACAATGCATTGCTGCAGAGCAGCTGACATATCCAACAGTAAGTCGGACATGGCACTGTGGAAATTTTGTACAGCTTCCATAGGAAGCATCACACTTCAGCACCACTGAGTTAGCCTGCTGGGAGCCCCAGTTGGCAGTGCTGGCTGGACCCTGGGGGCATCAGTAGCGCTATGGCAAGGTCCCACTCAGGTCTGCAGCCAGCCCTGTGGTGTTGCCTATGACTGTTGTTATCACTAATTGTTTGGCTATAGTTTTCCTCCTGCTTACCGTAATTTTTACTAGTTGCTTTTAAATGCCATTGTTTTATTGATTTTTCTGTTTTTATAATGTAAGCCAGCCTTTCCCAGCCTGATGGCATCCAGATGTTTTGGACTACAACTCCCAGCATTCCTGACCATTGGCCATGCTGGCTGGGGCTGGTGGAAGTTGAAATCCAAAACATCTGGAGGGCACCAGGTTGGGGAAGGTCTGTTGCAAGCCAAAGCTCAAGTGTTCTTGGTTATAGTGATGAATAAATGTATAAATGAATATCCACCCGCAGCCCCATGCCATGCACTTGGCAGGTGCCTTCTTGACAGATCATCGGATCCATTTAGCCCAAGCTGACATTGTGCAAATCCTGGCTCCCGCTCAGCCCATCTAGAAGTGGATGCTGTTGTTGTTGCTGTTTGCAACAGTGTGCTTTTGGTTTGTGGTGAATCACATGACTAATTCACCACCAAAACTGGTCTACCACACGCAGGATCAACCCAAAATATTTTGCTGCCTCAGGAAGGGCAGCAAATAGTCACACACACACACACACACACACACACGTGTCAAGGTACATAATACCCAAGGCTAGTCAAATGATTTTGACACCTGAGGCAGAAAATCCCACAAACTCCTCCTTTGAGTTGGCCTGAGAGAACTGGTGTATGTTTGGTTTTGGGGGGGGGGGTAACGTTTGTTTGAGTATTTAAACATTGTAAACGGCTTTGGGTGCCTTAGCAGAAAGGTGGAATAGAAATGTAATAATAATAATAAATAAATAAATAAATAAATGGAATAACCAACAATGTTCTGCCCTTTCATGATACCCAAAATCAGGTGCCTGTGCCTGAGTCAGGTGCCTCACTCTGCCTCATGGTAGGGCCAGCCCTGTACAGAAAAAATGCCTCCTGAAATTCTCAGGTCAGTTTTCATCTACATTATGAACTCCCTAGGTGAAAGGTATAATGTACTGAGGGCTTGTGCGGTGTAGTGGTGATATTACTAGACCAGGGCTGAAGAGACCTGGGTTCAAATCCACACTCAGCCATAGAGCTCACTGGATGACCTTGGCGCAGTCATTCTCTCTCAGCCTAATCTACCTCGCAGGGTTGTTGTGAGGATACAATGGAGGAGAGAACTGTATGCTTTTCTGAGCTCCTTAGTGGAAGGACGCTGGATAAAAATGTTAAGTGATATGGATGACCTTAGGGCAGCCTTCCCCAACATAGGCCCGTCCAGATGTTTTGGCCTACAATTACTTGACCACTCAGCATGCTGCCTAGGGCTGATGGGAGTTGTAGTCCAAAACATTTGACATGGCCCGGGTCAGGGAAGGCTGCATTAGAAGAAGCCAGTGATCTCTCAGCCTCAGTCCCTGATCTGTAATATAGAGATAATAAGACTGACCTACCTATAGTTATTTTAAGGATGAAGGATAGCTGAATTGAAATAATGCATGGATATGAAGCACTCTGAAGATTGGAAATATCCATATAAATGCTAAGTATTGTTGTTATTATTATGTGGCCGACCTGATAGTGAGTGCTGGCCCTCAAACTCTGCATCTCTGCATCTCTCATATGTACAGAATTTGTTGGGGTGGTGGTGGTAGAGAGTTTTAAATAAGTGAGCATAGTGAGACAAATGAGAATTTGTACAGAAATTTAAGAACAATTTAAGAACAATACTTCTTTCCTTTTTGCAAAATGCCTGCTGAGGAAAAACGGCAGCCTTTAAAAAAAACCCCAAAGCTTAGAGGTCTGCATACATGTCATTCCATACTTGCAAACGAACTTGAAATGTCATTTGCACCAAAGCGCTCCGTACCCTGACTAATTCACAGCTGCTTTAAGGCAACATTAAACTGCCAGAGTGGTGTAGAGAAGACCCTCATTACTGAGGAGAATTTGTGTTGCAATTCTGCAGAATGCCTGAATTGAATGTGCATTTCTGCTGGTGCTGAACTGCAAACACATGAATTGGTGCACTTCACTCAGGAACTAAATTCTAGATAGAATATTAGGCCCTGGAGGATGCAGTGCTGGCAGTCTCCTTGCTGTACATCTAATCTAGAAGGTTGTATATCTCTCAGCTTGCCATTTCCCAAGGACGTGAAAGAAGCAGATGGAAACGATAGACCAGTGTTCTCCAACCTTGGGTCCCCAGATGTTTTTGGCCTACAACTCCCAGCATGCCCCAGCCAGCATTGTTTTACAATTTCCTTGGTCCCATAAGTGCTTTGGGGAGATTCATATGGGTTAGCTTCCAAACTACCTGGCATAATGAAACGTCTCTGACTGTTAGCCAAGATGGCCAGGAAAAAGCCTATATGGCTGCAGGTTTGGGGGGGTCACTTGGCAAGATGCCCTTAGTGCATGTGCCCTCAGTGTTCTCTGAGTAGGACCATCTCCACCTTGCCACTGTCACCCCTGCCCATTTTCTTGACCTCTCCCTCTGGGCCCAGTCTGCACCTCCACCCAGTGGGGGAACATAAGGCAAGTGGTGGGGCTGCTCCATCACCTTGCTTTTGTCACTGCATGCTCAGAGGGGGAAGGTGAACAGGCAGCAGCAGCAAGGAGGAAGAGAAGTAGGGCCAGGAGCACGCTGGGGATAAGCAGTTGGCCCCTGCTGGACCATGGGCCTTGGCAGTTGCCTGACAATGCCAGCCCCTTTAGGTACCCTTCCATACAACTCCTCTGAATGCTCAAGAGTGACTCAAAGAAGGGAATGAAGCATGCCCTTATGATCCTGTGCCATTGTACATCTTTGATGAAGCATCCAGAGGGTGGTCACTGTTGTGGTACCGGAACTTAGTTGAGGAGGTCATCAGGGACATGCAGGATCCTGCTGCCCCTGACATTGGGGTCACCTCTGAAAAGAGAGTCGCTTTTTGACTCCTCCTCAATAGTCTTCCTGATTGTATTGTAGCCCCATAAACAGATCCATAGGAGATAGGGACTTCTATGTAGATGGCCATTTATAAATCACCAAATAAGAGGACAAAAGAGGACAGTGATTTTCATAACATTCACATATGCTAATATGTATGCATACATGCAAATTTAGAAAAAAATATTATAATTTAATTAGAAACACAGTATATCTCACCATACTGCAGAAGACTGTGACCAGATGATCTGTGTGCCTGCCTGTTCATGTTGATGGGCAACAGTTCTTATGCTTCTTTGTCTTTAAACCAGAACTGAACAGGACAGCCCTTCAAAATAAGGGACACCTTCAAATAGCGGACGGTCCTCTGGCAGGCCTTTAAACAGAGGACTGTCCCCTGTAAAAGAGGACACCTGGCCACCCTGGCTTGTAAGAACTGTGATGGAGTAGGAGGAGAAACTGTTGGGTAGGAGAAGAGAAAATGAAACATGCTCCTCCCTACCCCCTTGGGTTGGACCTCTGGTGGCTGCACCGTTCTTGGTGGTTTCATAGATTTCATAGATCATAGAGTTGGAAGGAGCCTACAAGGCGATCGAGTCCAACCCCCTGCTCAATGCAGGAAACTAGAGGAGGGGTCTCCCATCCAAGTAATAACCAGGCTTGACCCTGCTTAGCTTTCCACGCTCAGACAAGCTGAGCCAGCGTGAGCCACAGGCCTGTATCTTCTTCTGTTTCTTCTGTTCTCCAAGGACGTTGTCTGCCCCTGCTTTTGACTGGCCTCTTCTTCCAGAGCATGCTTACAGGCACATTTATTTAGGACCTAATCCAGGGGTAGGGAAACTTTTTCGGCCTGAGGGGCTACGTTGGCTTGGTGGAAACCTGTCAGGGGCTGCTTGCCAGAGGGGGATGGGGCCAAAGCCCAAAGTGGGTGGAGCTACAGGTGTGTATGTGGGGGGGGCTTGTTTGCACTTCACACCCCTCCCTCTCCCTCTCTCTCATACACACACACACACACACACACCATATCCACACTATCCCACACACCACACAGAGACACACAACACACTAAACACAGAACAGACACACAAAGGCACACACTTAATACCCACAGACGCAGCACCCCCTCCTTAGCCCCCCTCTTTAGCTGAACTGTGCAGATCAGCTGAGGAGCCAGGGGGGTTGTTTTCATCCGTAGCATCATGCTAGATCAGTGTTCTCCAACCTTGGGTCCCCAGATGTTTTTGGCCTACAACTCCCAGCATGCCCCAGCCAGCTACGTTGTTTGGGAGTCTGTGAAGCTGACCAGAGAGTGGAGTGATTATATTAGGATTGTTAAGAGTTTAGCTAGTGAGTGCAGAGACTGATATTGGGGAACAGTTGTAGAGGGAGGATTGGTACTAGGGTAAGATAGTACATTACTTAGTAGTAACTGAAACTTACACATAAAAATTATTTCCAGAACTTGTTGTATTTTAAAATAAACTTTTCTTTGTTATTTGAAACAGCCTGTGTGGAAGCTGTGCTTATTGTATTGGTCAAAGAGGTATTAGGTAGGGATTAGTAGACATCTCAAAGGCAGTGTGAGAGGTGTAAGGATAGGGGTTAGTGGAAAAGAAACCCCCAACCTTACATAAGCACACCCAGATATCCCAATACAGAGCAGAGCAAGCTTGAGACTCTATTGAGGGGTGGGGTGTGTGACACCCACCCCTCAGCCTACCACAATGGGGATGAAAGTTCTCTGCTCCTCAGATGATCAACTGATTCCCCATCCCTAGCTAGCTAACCTCGCTGGATCTCATCATTTCTCTCTGTCAATACACACAGAGAGATGCACCATAGATCCAGACATGTACTATGGCTCCCGTCTCCACTGACATCCCGACTGTGTAGGAAGCTCAAAGCAGTCTGTGATACAGAACAAGAAGAGCTGCTGGAGGTCATAAGAGAAGCGGGCAGAGGGAGGGGGACGAATCAGGACAGGAAGAGAGAGAGAGAGAGAGAGAGAGAGAGAGAGAGAGTTGCTTTTTCAGATCCCGTTCTCAGCTGATTCTTATTAGCAGCCCAAGTAAGTAATGCTTTACGTTTGCTGCATGGTTTCTCTTATTGATTTACTCCTTGAGTGCTTTATAAAAAATGATTACAGAAATCTCAGGGTACATGGCCATCATTAATAATCAACATGGCCAAATGAAGCCAATGCGTTTTGGGAACTGTAAGCAAACGTGCAGGAGATGGGAGGGTCCTCTGTCTCTAAAAGAGTTCGGCATCTGCCACTGTGGTTGCCGTTCTGCTTCAGCAGACAGTGCCCTGGACTGGTACTGCTAGTCTGCTACCCAGCCACCGACTGCCTCTCTCTCCCCCTACCTTCCATCTCTTCACATTGGAAGCTGCCTTGCACCAGTCCATCTAACCCAGTATTGTCTAGTCCAGTGTTCTCCAACCTTGGGTCCCCAGATGTTTTTGGCCTACAACTCCCAGCATGCCCCAGTCAGCGTAGCTGGCTGGGGCATGCTGGGAGTTGTAGGCCAAAAACATCTGGGGACCCAAGGTTGGAGAACACTGGTCTAGTCTGACTGACAATGGCTGGGTTCAGATAACATGATATCCCACACTCAAGGGTTGAGTGTGGGTTGTCCTTGAACTGTGGGCTGTTGTTGAAACATGGGTTATCGTGCTGTCTGAACCCAGCTGCACTAACAAACTATGGTTTGCTAACCATGAACAACCCATGAAGTGAACCCATCGTTTGTTGTTGGCTTGTGCACTACGGGTCGTTCGTGGTTAACAAACCATACTTCGTTAACATGACTGGGTTCAGACAACATGATAACCCATGTTTCAACAACAACCCTTCAACAGTACTTGAAGGGTTGACACACAGAGGAGGGCCAGGATCTCTTCTCGATCATCCCAGTTTGCAAGACACGGAATAATGGGCTCAAGTTACAGGAACCTAGATTCCACCTAAACATCAGGAAAAATTTCCTGACTGTCAGAGCAATAAGACAATGGAACCAACTACCTAGGGAAGTGGTGGGCTCTCCCACTCGGGAGGCATTCAAGGTGCAGCTGGACAGCCATCTGTCAGGGATGCTTTGACCTGGATTCCTGCATTGAGCAGGGGGTTGGACTCGATGGCCTTGTAGGCCCCTTCCAACTCTACTTTTCTATGATTCTATGAACCCACAGTTCAACGACAACCCACACTCAACCCTCGAGGGTGGGTTACTGTGTTATCTGAACCCAGTCAGTGCGGCTCTCCAGGGTAGGACCAGCAACAAGGCGGTAGGCATGGTTGGGCACCTGCCAAGGGCCCACACCCCAGCAGAAGCATACTGGCAAGAGACTCCTGGAGTTGCTCCTCCTCTTCACTGTTGCAACCTGTTTGTTCACCTGCTTTCTTGCTCTAGCCCAGCCGATGGTGGTGGGGAGAAGGAGGAGCAGTAAATCCCACAGCCTACTTGCTCACTGGCTCTCTGCCTATCAAGTATGCAAGTGGTGGCAATGATGAGGAAGAGGAGGAGGAACAATAGCCGCTGGTGGCAATGGTGCTGAGAAGGTAGACTCACCGAGGAAGGGGCCCCATTGAGGGTGCCTTGCCCAAGGGCCCTCAAAAACCTGGAGCCAGCACTGCCCCAGGGTCTCGGGCAGAAAGAGGCCTGGAAAAGAACAAAAAGTGGTCTTGTCTTAAGCAAAAGATCAAACAAGATAAACATAAATGTTCTTGGTGGGGGGGATGTACAAAAGAAATCTTTAATTTAAATGAGCCACATGTAGAGACTGAGCCAGAATGCCTATCGGTAATCAACAAGCATAAATCAACCTGATAAGATAACAGTACAATGGGTTGGATCCAGATTTATGCAGGAGCAACTGGGGCAGATTTGGAGGAGCTGCTATGGGGAGGAAGGGGAGAAGTCTGCTTCTGCTAGCCCAGTTGCACGTGCCTAAATCTGGATCCAACCCAATGTGTAAACCCATAAATAGCGAATTATGAATAGTCCCAAACATGTTTCAGCCTCAGAAGGTCTTCAGCAGGAAAATATACATCAATACATCAATACATCAATACATCAATATACATCTATACATCAATAGAAGTATAGCTTCCAAATCGCGGGAAGTGATAATTCCCCTTTACTCGGCACTGGTTAGGCCTCATCTTGAGTACTGCGTCCAGTTCTGGGCACCTCACTTTAAGAAGGACATAGACAAACTGGAGAGGGTTCAGAGGAGGGCAACAAGGATGATAAAGGGACTGGAAACAAGGCCCTATGAGGAGAGACTGAAAGAACTGGGCATGTTTAGCCTTCAGAAGAGGAGACTGAGGGGAGATATGATCGCACTCTTCCAGTATTTGAAGGGATGTCACACAGAGGAGGGCAAAGATCTCTTCTCGATCATCCCAGTTTGCAGGACACGGAATAATGGGCTCAAGCTACAGGAACCTAGATTCCACCTAAACATCAGGAAAAATTTCCTGACTGTCAGAGCAATAAGACAATGGAATCAACTACCTAGGGAGGTTGTGGGCTCTCCCACTCTGGAGGCATTCAAGGTGCAGCTGGACAGACATCTGTCAGAGATGCTTTGACCTAGATTCCTGCATTGAGCAGGGGGTTGGACTCGATGGCCTTGTAGGCCCCTTCCAACTCTACTTTTCTATGATTCTATGATTCTATGAATTTAAAAAGACAAGGACTTCCCCAACAATGTATTATAAATTCATAAAAATGAGAACTTAAAAATATATACATAACTTTAAAATGATATATAATAAAACCCATAAAATGCGAAAATAAATTCTTGTGACATACTGTATGTAGTACCTGAAAAATATACAAACAGAAAATTATTATTCAGTACATTCAAAATAAAACAAACTATGCAGCCTGCCATCTTAAAATAAATATAATAATTTAGGCTGCAATCCCATGCACATTTACCTGGGAGTTAGTCTTATTGAAATCAGTGGGACTTACTCTGAGTATATACCTACATAGGATTGTGCTATAAATCGGGTTACAGTTGTTGTTAGGGAAGAACCACACTTACACATTTATTTCTCCATTTGTGCACATTATATTGTTATAGTATCAGTTCATTTATGTTAACTATTGCTAGATGATCACTGATAGGCAATATCTGGCTCAGTCCACATAGGTGGTTCATTTAAATTGAATATTATTTTGGCACATTTTCCCCTTTACCTGTCATGTTTATCTAGAAAGAGGCTTCCCCCACCACCTGTTACTTGATCTGTGTGAGTGTGTGTGTGTGTGTGTAGAAAGAGAGAGACAGGCAGACCTTAAAGATCATTTTCTTTTCCTTTCTTCTTTCCAAGAGAGCCAATGCCAGAAATGGAATTGCAGATGCTGTCTCTACACTCTGGAATACGTTGTTGCCTCCTTCTTCCCTGTTGGTCCACTCCTGCTCATCTTCCCTAATAACTGATATTCAGAGGCATACCGCCTGAGGTATAGCCATCATGATGTAGTAGTTTTGATAGTCTTCGCCTCCATGAATTTGTATAATCCTGCTTTAAAACTATCCAGGTAGGTAGGCACCACTACATCTTGTGGCAGTGAATTCCATAGTTTATGTTATATGTGAAGAAGTACTTCCTTTTGTCTGTCCTGAATCCCCCACCATTCAGCTTCATGGGATTACCCACCATTATAGTATTATGAGAGATTACTTTCTCCACACCATGCATGATTGTATACTCCTCTATCTTTTCTCTCCTTACTTGCCGCCTTCTTCTTCTTCTTCTTCTTCTTCTTCTTCTTCTTCTTCTTCTTCTTCTTCTTCTTCTTCTCTTCTTCTTCTTCTTCTTCTTCTTCTTCTTATTATTATTATTATTATTATTATTATTATTATTATTATTATTATTATTTGCTCTTATTATTATTATCATCATCATCATCATCATCATCATCATCATCATCTATTTGATTTATATTCCACCCTTCCTCACAAGGAGCACAGGACAGCTAGGGCTCCTTCTAAGTTAAAAAGCTCCAAATTTTGTAACCTTTCCTCGTAGGGGAGCTTTTCTAGCCCCTTGATCATTTTGGCTTCCCTTTTCTGGACCATTTCCAGCTCTGCAACTTCCATTTTGAGGTGCAGCGCTAGATCTCTGGGTGATTTGCAGTAGCAAGGGACTTCTGACTCCCAACAGTTTAACAAGAGCAAAACCAAAAGGCTGCTTTCTCCTCTTAAATTAGGTTCCTAAAGCCCAGAAAGCCTAGAGGGAAATAGGAACAGATTTGTGTGTGAGCTCCACTTTGGGTTCTGAAAACAAATTCCTGGGCTGAGCATATGCTCAGAAACACCTTTTTCTTTGGTTCTATTTCTGCCTTTGCAAAAGAGCCACTTCTTTTCTTTCTTTCTTTTTTGCTATGGACTCCTTTTGATGGATCTTGGGCTTCAAGACCAAAACAAAGTAGATCCTGCAAGCCTACAATCTACACACACACACACATACACACACACACACACACACACTGCTTCGATGGTTCTGTCCAATGCTGCCAGCTTCTTACATCCCCATAATCTTCTTGCTTGCCAGATCTGCTCTCCACTAGTATTCCATCTCTAGCATCATTTCCAACGTATAACAAATCTATGGTCCCCTTCCCAGATTTTACACTGTCAGAACCATGCCTGTTAGCCAGTTGATGAAAAGAAGTTTGGCTCGTCCGAGAGCATGGCCAGTCAGCCTCAGCGCTGGAGCTCATATCTCTCACATTGAATCATAAGGGATATTCAGTGTGCAGACAGGAAACCCAAGATGTTTCCTGCCATTTTACTCCCAGGACATGCTTGTATGCTGGAGGACAGAGTCAGTCTAAATGCAAAACCACCACCATTATACACACACACAGCTACCATTTCATATCTGACGACTTGGAAGTGAGTTGAGAGAATGGCCATGATATGGGGAATCTTCCTGTCTCCCCCTTATACTGTGCCCTTTTGAGTGGTGAAGCATCGTCATTATTCTCTAATACAGAAGCCAACACAACACTGCACTCGCTGCTGCTGCTGCGTGGCTTATCTTCTGCAATTAGCACTTCCTGCCATATCTGATAGAAGAGATGGGCTCAGGCGCTCCTGATTAATTGCAGAGTATTTGTTTTCTTTTCCACTTCTGTGGCCTGGAATTAATTAGTTTATCCCTTATTCCTTTCATGGACCAAGGAGTTCTTTTTGTGCATATATATATATATATATATATATGGGGAGGGGAGAGGGAGCAGCTCTTGAAATTGCTTGAGGAATAGAGGGATGGGAAGGGCCCTGGATGTCAAAAGAATGCTAGACAGGTGAGGTCAGTGTTTCTGCCCTGCAGACTTAAAATATCATACATTCAACAACTTCTTCTATTTTATGATATTTTATTAAAATATCATAAATTCAACAAGTCACATTTATGATGCTACTGTATATCTACTTGCTTTTTATGAGCTTAGCTATATCTACCTAAAAGGCAAACTAAACCTGTATTTTGTCTGGATTCGAAGTTGAGCCCGGAAGAAAACCTCATGAAAACACCGAACGTAGCTTTCATTCCTCCTTGCTTGGCTGGATTAGATCAGGAGGTAGGCTACGTGGTCTACTGGTGGGTCTACTGGTGGGCCAGTGGTCAGTTTCTTGTGGACTGCCTGCCAGTGGCTGGCATTCTTGCAAAGACCATTGAACCAAGTGCGGTTCCACACTAGAACCCTGCAGTGCTTCTGAGGCCTAGCTTTTCTGCAAGGAGCTGAAACAGAATGGAAACAGGTTCCACCCAGCACCGGGCTGGTTCCAGTTTTGAGGGGTACCTGGTCAAAGTTCTCTCCTCAAGCACCATCGCAGCAGACCCCCTCCCACCGCCCCTCCTCAGAGTGCCATGCTGATCCTCCCCCTCCGCCCCCCCTCAAGCTGACTAGGTGACAGGGACAAGGGGCAGGGCCGAAAGAAGTATCCCCAGTGGAGGCTGGTGGCTCCAGTGTCAGTGGGGTGGCATATCCACTCTGGATTTTAGTCTGAACTTTAAAGGAGCTACCCATGGTGCTGATCCCTAGCCCCAAAATAGGTTCAGCACCAAAAGCTCAGACTACAATCCAGAGTGAATGCACGCACTGACTTTGGAGCCACCAGTCTCCACTGAATACCACATCCAGCATCTCGGCAGCACCCACCAACTCACCCAGAACTGGGCAGGGCAGCTGCAGCCATCTCCATTGCCCCACAATGCCTCTGGGCCCTGACATAGCATCACCGGCTGGGTTCACACAACACTTAAAGTCCACAGAGGCTCTGAAGCCTCTGTGGGCTTAAATTTGCCTGGGGCCTCAGCTGTGCCTGACTAATGATTGGGCACAGCAGGCTTCCCTGGCCCTCTCCGCTGCCCTCCTCCCTCATTGGTCCTCCTGCAGCTATCCCAGGGTACACAGCAGGAGCACTGAGTGTCCCCCCCTCAAAGCTGCCATTTGCACTAATCCCCCCTCCCAAGCACAGGGGATTCCCTCTTGTTTTGCCACCTCCCGAGGTGCTATCGACTTGGGGTAAATGGCAAACCCGAGGGGACAGTTGGGGCTTCCCAGGCTCCCAGCACCCCCCCAAAACCTGGGGATCCTGCATTGAAGGGCGGGAATTGAGGGTTGTCCCCCAAAACACCATTTTTTGCAGTATCTTGGGTTCTTGGGAGGGGGGGTTATGCCTCTGGATTATCCACACTTGGGAAAGTGAAGGAAGCCCAGGGGGACATGAGCCCCCCCAAAAAACCTGAAGATTCTGCTGCAAAAGGTGCTTTCCACTCCCCCCACCTTAAAAAAAAAAGTAAAACAAATAGTGAGCAGTGGGCCACAAAGTTCCATTTTGGCATGGACACTGTGTCCATTCAGACAAGTGCCCATGCCAAATTGGAACTTGGTAGCCCACTGCTAACATTTTATTTTTTACATTTTTTTAAAGCACCCTTTGCTAGCCCCTTCTGGGCAAGAGCAGCAGCCCTTTTTTGCCGCTCTTGCCAAGGGGCTCTGTGCCTTTTTGGCTTCTCAGTGGGTTAGCCTGTCGTTTGGGTTCAGACAACATGTTAAACCTACTAGGGTATTCTTCACCCTACTGCAAGCCATGACTTAGCAGGGTGGTTTATAAGCCACCATTCAGACAACACGCTAAGCCACTCTGCCATTTAACCTACTGAGGCTTAGCATGTTGTGTGAACCCAGTCACTGTGTTAATTTCCTTGTGAATAGCCTCTCTTAATTGTCCCTTATTATCAGTTTCTGTTCCTGCAAAGGTGGGGTGGGGCATTCATTACTGATTTCCTCTCATTATTTATCTTTATCTTCTCATAGTGCAAAATTGCACCATTATGCTATATAAAAATGACAAGGAAAAGGTAATGAGAGGAAATCAATAATTAACCCTCCTATGCGAACAATAAGGGGCAATTATCAGGGTATTCATCAGCAATCTCACCACTGCACTAATCAGAAAGCAATAAAATGGGCTGAGCAAGCTTTTGACTGAAGGCACAGGAGCCCTAAAAAGCTTCAATTGCACCTGGCCACTCCACCCTGGACAGGATGGCACTCTGACTGACTGTATTTTATTTTTAATTTTTCATATCAATCAAGAGTGTAAAAACAGGGGAGGACAACACGGAAAACATGGAAATGTAATAATTTGTCAGCATCATCATCTGGACTCTGTGTAAAAAGTGTGTGAGCAAAACATTGCTATTCCAGAGAGAAGGACGAGTGTGGTATGTATGTATGCATGTATGTATTTATTTCATTTTTATACCGCCCAATAGCTGAAGCTCTCTGGGCAGTTTACAGCAATTAACAAGACAGTCCCTGCCCGCAGGCTTACAATCTAAAAAGACACGACACACAAGGAAAAAGAAAAAAGAAATGGGGAGGGAAGAAGGAGGACACAGACAGACTTTGGGTGCCTCCAGGCAAGGCTTTTATCACACCATCACCCTGTTTCTTTCATGGAATTTTATGAGGGTTGAGTTGTCATCTTCCATTCGTAACTCCCCCCCCCCCATGTTGCCCCATCACTTCTTCCATATTTTTCCTTACTGTAGAAAATCCATTCAGTAAAAAAAGATGGAATTACTGCACAATGCCTTTTGATTGGTAGTAGTAGGAGCCCTCTACATCTGGAAGCACCTCTCAGTCTGATCCAGCTGCAAGGCATATCTCAAGTTCTAAGCAAGAGTAAGGATACAGATAAGTTCAGAGGCCCTGAGTATGCACTCTTTTGCTTTGGAAATTTAAAATACACCAGTAGTCCTTGGGGATCCTAGTAAAAAAGGAAAAGAAAAAGTAGACACCATAAGACTGAATCGGTCAGCCCTACATTAGAATCAGAAAGGCCTACATTGTCATTAATGCCAGTATGATTAAGGGAGGAAGGCGAATAAGACAATAATTACTGTCTTAGTTCCAAAAGGTCAGATCCGCCTGGCACAAAACATGAACATCCCCTAAATATGAAACTTATATTTTGTAGCATCTCTTGTCTGAAACCCTTGTAATCTATTAGTATTGGGAAAAGTGGAGGGAAAGGAATGCATCAGTGTGTCTTCATAGGAAAGAGAAGAACATCGAGATACATCGTTATTTGTGGCACTCCAGAGGGCACCACGATATTGTGGGAATAGGTCTGACATTGAGGCTGCCACCCTATGCAGACTTACCTGTAAGGAAGCTCCACTTTATTTATTTATTATTTATACCCCACCTTTTTTCCTGCAAGGAATCCAAGGCGGCTTGCATGGTCCTCCTCCTCCTCTCCATTTTATCCTCACAACAACCCTGTGAGGTAGGTTAGGCTGAGAGTCAGTGACTGGCCCAAAGTCACCCAGTGAGCTTCATGGCTGAGTGGGGAATAGAACCCGGATCTCCTGAGTCCCAGTCCAACACTCTAACCACTACGCCACACTGGCTCTCACGCTGAACTGATTGGCTCTCTCTTCCAAATAAACAGGCCTAGGAATGGGCTGTGCATGTCATAGGGGACACACAGAGCCAGAGTGCACATGCACGTCCCGCTACAATCAATCACACTTCCAATGGTTGAATTTAGCCCAGTGGGAGCCACAGAAAAGAACTCTGATGACAACCAGATTCAGACAGAAAACAGGGAAGGGATGAAGACTTCTGTTAAAGAGAAAGTCCTAAATGGCCAAAATCTGTCACTGGCATAAATCCGGGCTGGGGCTGCCTCTCTTGGTTTCAGTGATGTCATTCCCATATGATGCCAGTGGGAAGGAATCTGGTTTTTCCTTCATATCTGCTGTGTTGTATAGAATGACAGATACCAGGCCTCTCTTTGGGGACAGCTCTACTGTATAACATACTAGCTGTTGCTCGCGTGGATTTTAGGATTTGGTATAATTGTTTTTAAAAGAAACATGTATGGAAAAGATGCAGTGTCTCTGACTGAAAGTGTAACGTTTAGGCTGGGTGCTGGCAGCAGAAATCTTTTGTGACAGAAATATCTGTTCATAAAGAAAAATCAGATTAATCCTGAGTCTACAGGTGATGAAGAGTGAGCATGCCAAGTTTGGGTAGATCCATCTAAATGTGATGAAGCCTATGTGATGATGCCCCACACACAGCAGTCAGTCAGTCATGTAAAAAGTTTCCCTCCCTTTTCACCCCGTCATGTAAAAAGTTTCCCTCCCTTTTCACCCCCTCAGAACATTCTAAATGGCCTAGGGGAGATTTGCATACCCAGCACTATCGGCCCCTGCAGGAATTCATATGAACATTCTAAGTGTCGTATGGGCTATTTGCATAACTGCTGCTATTGGCTCCTGCAGCAAGTTGGCTTCTGCAGCAATTATGAGGTGAGGCCTATTTGCAGAACTGCAGATATGAGAGTGGGGTGATTTTGCCCCCTTTTTTCACCCCCTTAGGGACGGAATTTCCCAAAATCCTTCCTTAGTGGGGGTCTATGTCATAAAAGCAATGTCCCTTCAAAATTTCACGTTCCTAGATTAAACAGGTTTGTTCTGGGCGTTGATGAGTCAGTCAGTCAGTCAGGACACCTTCATTTATATATATATAGATTTGTTGAGAGGAAGAGGCCTGATTCTGCTTAGCTCTGTTGCAGAGATTCTGGCTGAATTTAAAATCATATATGATTTGGCGGCAGCAATGGCAGCTACCTGCTCTATTGGATCTCCTAGGATTCCAGAACATGTAGATACTGCTTGATCTGAAGATGAACAGCAGCAGCCCCCCTCCCAACAGCTGTAGAAGGTTCTGCAGGAGAGTTTGTCTATATTTCAGAGGAAACAGAATGGGAGCAAGCAGGGGCGTCAACTCAGATCTATTTCCCTGGGCCCAGGATCTATTCCACAGAGCCCTGAGTGTCCCTGGATGTCAATGGAAAGTTTTCTGTTAAGCTTAAGTGCATGGGGTGGGGGCAATTTTCTTACAGGAGGGAAAGAGAGAGAAGTAGGTGGGAGGAGAGAGAAGTGAGGAATCGGACAGCGGGAGATTGCAAATTAATTGTAATTGAAGAGGAACTGTTGATTTGGGATGACCTGGGGCAGGGTGTAAATTAATTAAATAATTTATTTTATTTGAGGTGATTTGGATGAGAAATTAATTGGCTGGCTTTGCCTTCTGTGAAATTTAAATAAATCCCAGTAATTATCTCTAAAAGTGTATATATAGATATAAAATAGCATATGCACATTTTATGCAGACTTCTGACCTATAAGCCTGGGCCCCAAATATTTTAAGTGCCTAGCAAGGCCCCTGGGAGCAGGGAGGGAGAGAGGACAGAAAGTAAGTGAGGGAAGAGAAAGATTCAGTAACTTTTGCTTTAATAAAAAGAAACATTTTGTCCCTGAAGCAAACAAGCTTAGCCTATAAAATTAAAACAGTACGGAAAAGAGTAGAGAAGACAAGGAAGAGGAGTAGATGAGGGCCTTTTCCCCTTCCCTCTCAGGATATTTGCCCTCTTGTGTGGGCTATAAATATTCTTATGGATAGGGAAATCCATACTGTGTTGAAGAAGTCACGTTTAATCCTCTATTAATTTGTATACATCAACTCTAGCAATATGTACGTATATTCCAGCCTAGCCAGTAAAGCAAATTTGGATACGGGAGATGCAGAGAGCAAGGGAAAGATATAAGGAAAGAGAGAGCAATACAGGGAGAAGAGAAAGGCAGAAGAGACTAAGAGAGAGCATGAGAGAGCATACACGTGGACTGCAGACAAGTGGGGAGTGGAGAAAGGGAATTTATACAAGCAATAGGGGTTTTTTTTTTGCTAAAACCCCTGAGGCCCTTACTCAGCATAATATAGCCAGTCAAGTGAATGCGACTGCTTTTAAAAGGCTCTGGCAGCTCTTTCATTAAAAGCCTGACCGCAAGGCTGGGTTATAAATAATTTGATATTAAAACACACATTTTAAGAAAGGGGGGTGAGGGAGATCATTTTCAAGTCATGGAGTAATTATTTGGGTGTATGATTCTAGCTCCAAGCTTTCCCAGGCGAACCAAAATGTCACAGGGCAGGGAAGAGTGAAAGCGAAAGGGATGGATGTTGTGTGCTCTTAGATCAGGCCTGCTCAACGGAAGTCCTGGAGGCTGGTGGTGGCCCTCCTTTGATTGTCTGCAATGGGGTCCCCTGGGGAAACTGTGAAGACCCATGTTTGGCTGCTCTTTCCTACCTCTTCGTGGGAACACTTTCCTGCAATACAGCGTTGGTGGTATGGGAGCCACTACAGGACCACTCCTTCCTGTGTCACCTGATAAGGTGAGAACGTAAAAAGTCAGGTGGCCATCTCATTGCCCAAAAAGAGGAATTGCATCACCAAACAAGAGCTCACAAAGTTGCATAACATTTGCATATGCAAATGTATGTGTATAGGTAGAAATTTAGAAATCATGGCTATAATTTAAATAGGAATGCAATATATCTCACAAAGTGGAGAAGACTGACCAGGTGACGTGTGTGCTTGCTGAGTCTACTCTCCAGGTGCTAACGGTGGATGAGCAACTCCAAGGTCCATTCCTGCTCTGCCTCCTTTTGGTTCATTGACTTTAAAGCAGACTTGGACTGGACAGCCCATCAAATAGAAGACACCTTCAAATAGAGGACTGTCCTCTGTAAATTAGGACACCTGCCCCCCCCCCCCCCGAGCCATGCTAAATCAGACCAAAGGCCAAACTTGTCTAGCATTCTGTTTCCACATTGGCCAACCCAATGCCTATGGGAACCCCACAAGTAGTTCCCAATGCCTATGGGAACCCCACAAGTAGGACATGAGTACGATAGCACCTTCATAGAATCATAGAATAGTAGTGTTGGAAGGGGCCTATAAGGCCATCGAGTCCAACCCCCTGCTCAATGCAAGAATCCAAGTCAAAGCATCCCTGAAAGATGGCTGTCCAGCTGCACCTTATCTTCCATTTATTTTTCAAAACCACTTTTAGAGCTGTCCAAGTTGATGACCATCACTGCAACTTGTGGTAGCAAATTCCATTCCTCAACTGTGCCACAGGCCAAGTGGGAAGCAGTTCCTACCCATGCCAACATGGCCCCAGTTTCCAGGAAGAGAAATGTAGATGTGGTTAGGAACTATATTGTGCAGTTTGAATGCACGCTCCCACAGCTAAGTTTCTCTTTGCTTCCCCCCAACAATTGAATATATCCTTTCTGCATCAAATGTTTATATTTATTGTTGTTGTTGTTGTTGTTACTACTACTACTACTACTACTACTACTACTATAGCAAATGCAACAGTGTCACCCTTATGAAGCTGGGTGAGTACAATTCCCAGCCCACAATCAGAAGCATCACTCATCAGAATTGTATGTGATGCAGGATTAGCCATTACAAGGGCTGGACTTTTGACAACCAAGGCTTTCATAGTATCAAAACCAGCTTGTCCAGACGAAGGTTGAGGTTCTCCACAGAAGTTCTCCGACTGGTTCAGTTACACAAGCATTGTATGGAATATTTTTAATTTTTTACATACCATAAGGTGAGGCCCAAGAAGGGATGCATGGTTTCTACGTCATAGGGAAGGGTTGCTTGGAAGTCACCTCTGTCTGTGAAACTGCTGTAATGCTCTGGATCAGGTATCAGGTCAACTTGTGAAAGGAGAGTTCTGTTGGCCTGAATTTGCATTCGGCCAAGTTGTGCTTCAGGCCAGCTACACTGGGGCAATTTAGCATATATTGCAGATTAGTTTCATGCTTTTCAAGAGTAAGGCTGTATGAAAATGGCAATCCCAATCAGCTGTTCACAGGTGGCCAATTGGGACAGCCATATATATATATATATATATATATATATGGATATACAATCTTGTGCAAGTGCACATGATTGCAAGTCTGCTTGTCTGCTATGCAGCCCAGCAGAGGCATATTCCTCTCTTGTAAATGTCCTTGTCGGTTTCTTTTTATTTCTTTTTAATTTTTTTTAAATTCACTTTTCAAAACAAAATATAACAAAATACAAGAATAACACAAAAATATAACAGAAGCAACATACAATAAATCATAATGTGCATCCCCCCCCTCCAAGGGACCAATCAATATACTTCCATCCCCTTAATCAAATGAATTCCAAATTCCAAAAATATAACATATCCCGACAAGGCATGCTCCCCTTCCCCTTTATTAATACTGTGAAGAAAAGAGCCTTTGGGGGTTCCTACATATACACACACACGCACGCACGCCTCCTCATATGTAAACCAAGTAAGGCCAGTTGGGGGGCTGGGAGGAGGCGAAATGTGCATAAAGCATCGGATGGGGCAGGGCGCCTGAAAGTCCGGTCTAGGGCTTTCATATGCAAATGTAGTTCAGGCCCAGTAAGCCATGAGTCATGACTCATGAGTCCCCCTCCCTGCCTGGCCAGGTGAAGTTCATCTTGATTGGCTAAGAGGCAGCAAAGCTACAGGAGGAGGAGGGGAGGGGGGGAAAGGTATATTCCCAAAGTGTAGCCTTTGTGTCTTTGTCTTTGGTCATCGTGTGGCTGCCCGGCTGTTGGAGCAATGGCAGCGCGCCAAGGAGAGGCCCAAGCCTTCCGGGGGGGGGGGCTCAGGATCCGACCCCAGGTAGCTCCTGGTGAAATTAGCTGAATGAGGGCTCTGATAAAGGCAAGCCTTGTTGGAGGCTACCCATCTCGGACCTGCGGGTAGATGTGGTAAATCTCCATCGGGCAGCAAGGCTGTGCTGGATCTAACCCTGGTAGAGAACTGACCCCCAGGTAATAGAGTGTGTGCCTGAGAGATATTAAGAATCAGGTTTTGTTATTTTGCAGCTTTACTGTTGTCAAGGTTCCGCTACTACAGGGACCCCTTGATCTGCCCTTTGGAAGATCCCTGCCTCTTCTCAAAGCCCCTCCCGTTCCAGGAGATTAAATCTTTTGCCTGCTTCCAGTAACGTGGGTGTGGGCTTTAGACGTGGTGAATAAGTCACTCCAACAAACCAGGGTAAACAACAGCACTTTACTTATAATATTAGGGTATTTACTTAATAGAGTGGTTATAATCCAAAAGCAAGTATGAAAAAAACAAACAAACAAACAATCCAACGTTCTCTAGTTTAACTTCAGACTACCTATCTCCTATGCAGCCAGTCTCTCCCTCTCTGCTTCTCTCTCTGCTCTTTCTGCTTCTGCAGTCAGGCTCCCACTGCTGCTAGCTGACCACACCCCACACATATATAGCCTTCCCAGGAATGGAAGGTTATAATCATGTGACCTTGAATAGGAGATCTAATTCTTAACTTCTATTGGGTGAACTAAAACTCTCAAACTCCCCCTCCCATCCTGAAGTGTTTGGGCCTTCAGGCTTCACCAAACTTAAGCCTGTGTAGGCCTCAACAAACCCACTCCTGTGTAGGCCTCAATCCCTCACATCTTCCCCCCCTTCTCCTCAAGTGGAACAATTTCCCTTTTACAGAAGAGAATTGTGAAACGTTAACCTACACAAAAAGGCAACTGTTTTTCAGGTTATTTCCTAGACAAAGCATCAGCTATCACATTCTCCTTCCCAGGCACATGTTCAATGTTCATTTGAAATTCCTGCAATTTCCAAGACCATCTCTGAAGCTTGGAGTTGGTATTTTGCATTGTTTGTATCCATTGCAAGGCATGATGATCAGTCCATAAAGTAAATTCTTGTCCAAAAACATAAGGCTTGAGCTTGTCCAGAGCCCACACTACTGCCAGACATTCCTTTTGGATCGTAGACAGGTTTCTCTCCCTGGGTAGAAGCTTCCTACTCAGGTAGGCTACTGGATGTTTAACAGAGTCATAGTCTTGTAACAATACTGCACCTATGCCAGTCTCAGAGGCATCAGTAGCTACAATAAAGGTTTTTTCAAAGTCAGGTGCTCTTAACACAGGCTTTGAGCTTAAAATGTCCTTTAGTCTATCAAAAGCTCTTTGACATTCATCAGTCCACACAATTTTGTCAGGTTTACATTTCTTGGTTAAATCAGTCAAAGGTCCAGCAATTTCACCAAAATGGGGAACAAATCTCCTGTAATACCCCCAGCAAATCCCAAGAATGACCTGACCTGTTTCTTGGTTGTAGGTATGTCCCAGGTTCTGATAGCTTCAACCTTGTCCCATAAAGGTGTGATATGGCCATTTCCAACCCTGTGTCCTAAGTATACTACCTCTGGCACCTTCTGCACCTGTAAAACTACTCCACTCCTCTCATAGTGTGGCTTCATCATATTTACATGTACTACCTTTGGTCTTTTTTCAGATTTTTCTTTAACCACCACATAGGTTAAATCATCCATTTTTTCTCTGACCGTGTAGGGGCCTTCCCAAGCAGCCTTAAGCTTGTCTTTGCGCAGAGGAAGAAATATCATTACCTGATCCCCTACCTCAAATACTCTAGAGCGTGCCTTTTGATCATACCAGAACTTTTGCACCTCTTGGGCTTTGGCTACATTGGCTTGAACTAGTTTACAGAGTGTATCTAGGGTTTGTCTAAGTTTTAACACATAATCCACCACAGAGGTTTTGTTTTCTACGAGTTTACCTTCCCAGTTTTCCCTCAGGAGATCAAGAGGGCCTCTCACTCTTCTGCCATACAACAGCTCGAAAGGTGAGAATCCCATTGATTCCTGTGGAACTTCCCTGTAGGCAAAAAGTAGGTGTTGCAGTTTGTCATCCCAGTCATTTGGGTGTGTGTTTACATAAGCCCTAATCATTCCTTTGAGTGTGGCGTTAAATCTTTCCACCATTCCATTGCATTGGGGGTGATAAGGAGTGGTTTTCAAGTGTTTTACCCCACAACACTTCCACAGACATTCCATTATCTCGGAGAGGAAATTTGACCCACAATCTGTTAAGATTTCAGAGGGAAATCCAGTCCTGCAAAATATAGTTAGCAAAGCCTCAGCTACAGATGGAGCATCTATAGAGGCTAGTGCTACTGCTTCTGGGTATCTTGTGGCAAAATCCACCACTGTGAGGATGTACTTTTTTCCCTTGCGGGTGGGTTTAGTGAAAGGCCCTACAATATCCATGCCCACCCTGAAGAAAGCTTCTCCTATAATAGGCAGAGGCTGCAAAGGGGCTTTACTGTGATGCCCTGCCTTCCCCACACGCTGACAGGTTTCACAAGACCTGCAGTACTCTGCTACTTGCTTCGCAATTCCAGGCCAAAAAAAGTTTGCCATGAGCCTTTGTTTAGTCTTGTTTTTCCCCAAGTGCCCTGCACATGGCACATCATGGGCTAGTTCTAGCAACCTTAGCCGGAATTGGTTAGGTACTACCAGTTGCTTTAGTGGTTCCCAGGTTAACTCTTGGGTTTTTGGTAACCACAGCCTATACAGCAATCCTTTCTCCCAAATAATCTGCTCCCTTCTTTCCTCAGAGAAGGGCTTCTCTTGAGGGAGAGCAACTCTTTTCAGAGGCTCCAAACTAGGATCACTGAGGACTTCCTGCTTGAATTCCTCTACTCCTCTTAAATCAGGAAAAGGGGTCTCTAGTGCCTTTTCCTCTACAGAACCACCTGCCTCGGTTGTTTCACTGGCTTTCAGGTCTACAGGTTGCATGGAGGCTTGTTCTGTTGTTTCGGTTTGGGGAGGGTCTGGGATTGGTTTTGGACCTTCCAGAATCACTGTGGGTTGTACCTCCTAGTACCTTTTCTTTTACCCCATCAGCTTTTACCTGGTCCTGTCTTGAAAGTTCCTCCCTTTCCTTTTGCTTGCGGGTTACCACACATATTTGAGCTTCTGGTCCCATTATATCCTTTCCCACAATGATAGGGGCAAATTGGGTTGGCGGTTCCATCACCCCAACTTCATACAGACCTCTCCATCCCCTCCATTCTATGGATAACCGTGCTACTGGGACTTCAAAGGAGGGACCATTCACTCCCTGGATCTCAATAGACATTCCTGGTACCAAATCTTCAGGTGTCACCAAATCTGCTCGGATCAGAGAAACATCAGCTCCAGAATCCAACATTGCCATAATGGTCTTATCCTTTACATAAACAGGTTCTTTAAACTGATTATTAACCTCTTCCCTGTTGGTGATCACAAATCCACAATTATAAGGTTTTTTTATGCTTGCTACACCTTGTGGCTTGGTTTGTTCTGGTTTAGGACTACCTAGGTTAGCTGGTGTTATTGCTTGTAACTTGGGACAGCTACTCTTGATGTGGCCTGTCTGACCACACGAATAGCAGGCACGGTCTCTGGGGTGAGAAGGATCAAAAGGAGGTTTTTTGAACTCCTTTTTACTTGGGGCTTCCCATTTCCCCCCCTTTTTCTCAGACTCAATCCTGGGGCCTAACCCTTCCCGGTTTTCAATCAATGTGTCAGCCATTTCTGCAGCTTGGTTTACAGTTTCAGGATCTTTATCCTTAACCTTCAGTTTTATTTCTCTGGGCAACCTGAAAATAAAACTGATCCAGAGCCATAAGCTCTAGCACCTTTTCCCTGTTGTCAGCTTTTGCTTCATCCACCCATTTTAATAGCAGGTTTTTTAATTTTGTTGCAAACTCTACCATAGATTTACCAGGTTGAGGTGTTAACCCTCTGAACTTTTTCCTAAAGTGCTCAGGGCCTAACCTGAACCTTTTATACACAGTTTCTTTGAATTGAGCATAGGAAACAGCCTCCCCCTCTGGCATGCTATTATAAATCTCTGCCAGCTCCCCTTTGATTAAATTAGGCACAAACTTCATGTAATCACCCTCCTGCAATCCCCACTTCTGTGCTGCCCTTTCAAAAGTGGTCAGGAACACTTGTGGGTCTTCTCCTGGGGTGTATGCTGTGAAGTCCTTCGGGGTAACTCTGACAGGCTGCTCCAGTTTCAATTGCATCATCCTTTCCTCGTGTCTGCGTTGCTCTTCTCGGGCCTTTTCCTCGTGTCTGCGTTGTTCCTCTTGGGCTTGAAGTTTCTCCTGGTGCAGCTTTTCCTCGTGTCTGCGTTGCTCTTCCTGGGCCTTAAGCTGTTCCTGCTGCAGACGAAGCCGCTCCCACTCCAACCGGGTCTCCTCTTCCTTCTGCTTTGCCACTAGCCGCAGTTCCTGTTCACAGAGCTCCCATTCTTTTGTTTGGGGTCCTGCTACACGAGGGCTAGAGGGTGCAGCTCCTTCTATTGCCGCCTGGGAGATCAGCATAACTTCCAGTTCTTCTGCTGTTTTCTCCTCCCATGTCAAATTGTCCTTTTTACACTGCTCTATCAGGGCAGTTTTGTTCATGGAGAAATATTGGCTCATCCTAATTGCCTCACTGGGTCCCTATTCCGCAGTCCTGAAGTTCAAACATACACTGCTTTTGCCAGCTCTATTATTAAAAAAACCCAATCTCTGTTTGGAGTGCTTAATCTCACTGTTCAGGATCGCTCCGCTGCCACCATCTGTCAAGGTTCCGCTATTACAGGGACCCCTTGATCTGCCCTTTGGAAGATCTCTGCCTCTTCTCAAAGCCCCTCCCGTTCCAGGAGATTAAATCTTTTGCCTGCTTCCAGTAACATGGGTGTGGGCTTTAGACGTGGTGAATAAGTCACTCCAACAAACCAGGGTAAACAACAGCACTTTACTTATAATATTAGGGTATTTACTTAATAGAGTGGTTATAATCCAAAAGCAAGTATGAAAAAAACAAACAAACAAACAATCCAACGTGCTCTAGTTTAACTTCAGACTACCTATCTCCTATGCAGCCAGTCTCTCCCTCTCTGCTTCTCTCTCTGCTCTTTCTGCTTCTGCAGTCAGGCTCCCACTGCTGCTAGCTGACCACACCCCACACATATATAGCCTTCCCAGGAATGGAAGGTTATAATCATGTGACCTTGAATAGGAGATCTAATTCTTAACTTATATTGGGTGAACTAAAACTCTCAAACTCCCCCTCCCATCCTGAAGTGTTTGGGCCTTCAGGCTTCACCAAACTTAAGCCTGTGTAGGCCTCAACAAACCCACTCCTGTGTAGGCCTCAATCCCTCACAACTGTGTACCAAAGTGTCTCTCTCTAATTTTGTGTGCTTCCCTCATTTCCCCTAATCTTGTTGTAAAATGCTACCGGAATAAACTTGTCTTGGTTTTACCCCACATGGTGTTTGTGGATTGCTCTGCTTGGTTCAGTATCTAAATCCAGGTTACAGAATTAAAGGCGAGTCCCTGAACAGAGATTCAAGTAGGATTGCAAGGAGCTGAGGCTTGGCAGTCTGGTACCTTGAGATCTCTGTGGGTCTTGGTTCCTTTGGGGTAGGAAAGGGTGGGGTGGTGGTGGGTCAGCCAGCCCCCCCTTCCACCACAAATACATAATCTAGTAATTGATTCCATATATCCATAAAATTATTCTTCTTTTGCAATCCTTTTTTGCATTTGATACTACAAGTTAGTTTATCGTTTAGGGCTATATCCCAAACTTCCTTATACCAGTCAGTTATTAGGAAAACATGTTGTACCTTCCATTTCCTCGCTATCAT
Source organism: Shinisaurus crocodilurus (assembly GCA_021292165.1). NCBI lineage: Eukaryota > Metazoa > Chordata > Lepidosauria > Squamata > Shinisauridae > Shinisaurus > Shinisaurus crocodilurus. Next base: position 249,755,507 of record CM037879.1, read on the forward strand.
TAACCTAGCCACAGTTAACAAGTTTACAATTAATTCCTTCGTATTTTGGTCGCAAATAAGTTTCTCCGTTATTGATAACAATGCTAATTTTGGACAGACCTCTAAATTAATACCAACAATTTTCGATATTTCTGTAAGAACCTCTCGCCAAAAAACCAGTACATTTTTACAACTCCACCACATATGAGTATATGTCCCTTTTTCCTGACATCCTCTCCAACAAAATGCAGAACATTTATTATCTATTCTATTTAATCTTACTGGAGTTAAATACCATCTCCAAATTAGTTTATAAAAATTCTCCTTTATCCTAGTTGACATCACCTTCACAATCCGTCTATCCCATATATTGTTCCACCCCACCTTCGAGGTCACCTCTTCAAATTCATTATCCCAGACCCATACTGCCTTTAGCTGGTCCTCTTGTTCTTCTGCTTTTTGAATCAATCTATATAAATCCCTTGTTATACCGTATTTTTCCGTGTATAAGACGCCCCCATGTATAAGACGCCCCTCGCTGGGCAGTTTCGCAACCGTGCGGTTCTCTCCTCGGCTTACTTCCATGTATAAGACGACCCTCAATTTTTAGTCTAACGATTTTAGGAAAAAGTATAGTCTTATACATGGAAAAATACTGTACCTCTTATTGATGCATTACCTTGTAGACCACTCCTTGTCGGTTTCATCCTCCCCACACACTACAGTACTTGTTTAGCCCAGCAGAGCCATATTGTGTACTTTTCAAAGAACTTGTCAATTCCCCTGCTTTGCTTGGGAGTGGAGGATGAAATTGACAAGTTCTTTAACAAGTACAAAATACCTTCTTTGATAGGTACGGGGGTGTGACTACGAGGACTGTCATAATGAGCACCCGCACTTCAAAATTCACCACTACACCACGGCATACATTATTTCACATTTTAACGTTATGAACAAATCCATGTGTACAGCCACATTGCTCCTCAAAATGGTTCTCAACTTCAGCTGAGACTGGTGCAGAAATAGTGTTTGGCTGAGGATGAGCCATGTTTCCATTAAAGATGAAGGAGCTGAATGCAGCAAATAAATCCCTGCCAAAGACAGAAGCATCATAATGGACAATGTAAAACAAGTACACAGCATGCACCAACGGCCACATGCAGACAGGCAGCCATAGGAATATGGTTGTTAAAGAGCACATAAAGTGTATTTGGTTCAGGAAGTGGAACATTTCTGAAATGTTCCACTTCCTGAACCAAATACACTTTTTAGGGATGTGCGAATCAGCAAAACTCGAGCTCACTGAAATTCTCTGAATTCCATCTCGAAGCTGGTTCCAGCTTGAGTACATATCAGATTGTGAGCTTTGTTTTTTTCTTTTCACATGAAAATCTGTGCATATTTTTCCAAACGTCTGCATCAATTATGCACATCTTTGAAACGTACGCATTTGTCTCCCACTGATTAAATCATACTTGTGTGCATTTTTCAAAAGTATGCATTTTTTCCATGCACATTTTTCAATTGTACACATACTGTTGAACATAATCGTTTGGGGTCTGTGAATCACATTGCAGGCTCAGAAATGTATGGTCTTTGACTGCAAATTGTGCCCAAGTCTGTGTTTGGTCAGGAAGGTGTGAACTGGGTAAATCCTGATAAAAAACAAACTGAAACGAATTTCTCATATGTCCCTAGGTAGCATCGAGATTGCTGAGCCAATGTCCAACACTAGAATAGCCGGCAACTTTCCTGAGGCTGTGGTAGAAACATAACAGTATGCTTATTCCCCCCCGCTCCCTATGATACATGTGAGGCTAATTCTGTCCACACTCAAAACTGAGACATCTGGCTCTTGAAGTACTTGCTAGTTGTACTGGATGCTATGGCATACTTTGATAACATGGGCAGTCTTTTGACAGTAATTGCACTCAGCTGCATTTGCAGGACATCTTGTGATATCCTGCAAAGGGTGGTAAACTCCATCTGAGGCTAAATACCGGCACGAAACCGATAGTCAACAAGTATCATAAGGGAAGGGAAAGTTGAAAAGAACTTTGAAGAGAGAGTTCAAGAGGGCCTGTAGAGCTACAATGAACAAAAAAAATGTTTCTGCAGTGGTTTGAATTTGCTGGGTCTATGATTTTTGCTCATTTCCTGGCTACTGTAAATATTTGTCTGCATTTTCTATGGCACTTTCTGCAGAGGATCTACAATTTGAACTGTGCTTCTTGTATCCAAACTCAGTATTTTGGTTTGTGCTGGAGCTGTTTCAGTTTAGTCTATAATAGTTCCTCCTGGAGGAGGAAGTGCAGGGCAACTTTTTCATGATCCTTTAAGCCCTGTCAGTGCTGGTGGGGCTAAAAAAGGGGGGGCACAAAAGAATCATGCCCCATTGCTGCCAGGTGCCCCTCTGTTCAGGAAATGAGAGGTGCGTAAGAGAGTCCCATTCCATTCCCTCCAGAACTTTCCCCATTGGGACATGAGCAGCTGCAGAGAACACTATAGGCACTCTGGGGTGATTGTCCACTTCCTAATCATCCATTTCCTGGTGCCTTCTTCTTTAGCCTCAAGGAGGAGGAGGCTGGTGGTGGTGGTGGTGGTGGTGTGTAGCCCCACTTCCTCTTTTTAGCTCAAGACCCCTTTGTAGCCACCACAGAACCTTTCCATCCTTTCTCTCTGTTCTCTGATCGTCTTTCATTTGTCGGAATCCCTGCCTATGCCCTTAAACTCCTCTCTCTCAATCTTCCTTTCCTTCTGATTCTGAGCTAATTGCCTCTCATTCATTTCCCTTTAACTTTCCGCTCTGGTTCTATTTCTCCTGAGTCTGACAGCCATTTTTGTCCATTCTGTCCCCCTTTTATCTGTCTTTCCTCTGTGCAGGGCCGGTGCTATCATTAGGCCAACTAGGCAGCCGCCTAGGGCGCGGGGCTAAAGGGGGCGCCGCAAATGCCTTGAAAAGAAATACAGCGCTCTCAAGTGGGAAAGGGGGGTGCTAAATATCTGATCTTGCCTAGGGCACCAAACTGCCTTGCACCAGCGGTGCCTCTGTGTCCTTCCATTCTGTTTCCCTTCCGTTTTCTATCTCTTTCTGTCCCTCCTATCTGTCTCATATGTTCCTCCCCTCGTGTAGTTATTCTCTTCTTTCCCTTTGTGCCTACTCAGCATTGGCACCACCAGTGCCAGCCAAATGTTTTTTTTTTCTTGGTGTAAAAGGGGAGGAAAAGCCTAGCTTGCAGCTCCATCCCTGCCAGTGAATCTGCTGCCTGGCCACGGGTATGACACTGCATCTCAGCATGACTTCCTCATCTGTAAGTGGGAGCTCAGCTAGCAATATATCATATGCTCCTTGTATATGTTAAAGGACTTTCTGTGATGGACTCGTTGTGTTTGTGTTGTGTCAGGATTTGCTGCTGGAGACTTGCTCTCTGGCCACGGCCATCCCTTTCTCTCAACCATGTTGTTACAGATACTTTTCAGCGTCTCTAGTACAAACTGAGGCCATAGACAGGAGAAGTGAAATCGACCACTTGGGACCTTCACCCTTGCCCTTCCAAGCTCAGAGGGACTAGGACCTTGAGTGGTGGCAGTTGTGGATGCTTCTTTAAGGGCCTTTAAAAGAAGCTGTTGTGAGACCCTTCCCTCGCACCAACCTAGATACTTTTAGCCAGTCTCCAGTTTATCATTCTTGGATAAGGTGTGATGGAGCACAAAGTGGCATCTCAGCTCCAGGTTTTCCTGGAAGATACTGATTATCTGGCTTCCAGCCTAGATTTGGGACAAAAGTCACCTTGGTACCGTGGTGGACCACCTCTACTGGGAGATGGACAGTGTGACTCTGTTAATTCTCTTGAATCTCTAAGCATCATTCAGTGGTATCCTTCTGAAGAATCACCACTTGGGGATGCAGATGGGAGGCATCATCATGCTTTGGTGGTTATGGTGCTATTTTCATGGCTGGGTCCAAAAGGTGGAGCTGGGGGGTTACTGGCTTTCAGCCAGTGGTGTGCAATGGAGCTCCATCTTGTCCTTCAAGCTGTTTAACATCTATAACATGAAAGCACAAGGTGAGTTTGTCCAGATATCAGACTGAAGTGTCCTCAGTATGCTGATGACATTTCAGTTCTGTCTCTGATTTTCACAGAAAGGTAGAGCAGGTTCTGAACTAGCTAAATCCTGGCACAAGACTGATAGTCAACCGATAGTCTATGGTTGGTGATGAACTGGATGAGGTGCTATTGGTTGGGGATTCTGCTGATCTGGGTGTAGGTGTTCAGCATGTTTTAGATGGGCTTTCACTCCATCTGAAGAAGGTTAAACTACACAGCTTAGGAGTGCTTCTAGATCCAGTTCTACTTCTGGATGCTGAGGTAACAGTAGTGGCCATGAACACTTTTAAGCATCTCCAGCTCATGCTCCAGTTACATCCCTGCCTGGAGAATTGAACCTGGAAGAGAGTATGTGGAAATGAATAACTGCCCCTCCCAAATTTGAACACTCCCTTTCCACAACACATTAACACTGGAAAAAGTTTGCAGGTTTCATAACTAGGGCCATCTTTGTCCTGTATGTCATTTTCATAATAATTGGGCACAAAAAACAGGGGAATAAGCACATCCTTTTTTGGAAACCCCAAGACTGTAAAGGCTGCTCTTGCACAAAGCTCTGCACCCATTCATCTGAAACTTGGCGGGCTTAATCCCTTCAGCATGGGCAACTGTCTCTGCAAATTCCATCCAATTCTGCCATGAAATAAAAAGATACCAGCAGATCCAATTTTTAAAAAAAATCAAAATATAAAGATGCATAGCACAACAATCCCTACACCAATTGGCCTGAAATTTGGCAGGTAGGTGACTACTATGCCTGCAAGTTCATCCATTCTGACAAAGAGAAAAAAATGATAGCCATTTCTTGATTTTCAATTATAATCAACAAGAGGCATTAAGATTCGTATTCTGAATCGAGATACAGATTCACATCCTAGTTGAAGTGGGTGGCCTCTGAATTGATCCAAGCCTAATTGGGCTAGTTTCCATATTGCAGAATTGGGGTCTGAACCAAATCTTGTGGTCAGTGCAGACTCCTAATACATTTGTTGATCATTAAGGTGCCACAAGACACTGTTGTTTTTGGTTCACTCAATGGTTTCTTACAAGCCTTTCCAGGATTAGAGGATATCAGAGAAGTCTGAACTCTATCTCCTGCAAAGGATTACCAAAAATGAATTTGACCACATCATGAATTTAAATAGGAAATTTTACTTATACAGCAGGTATATTCTAAAAGTGTCTGAGCTGGCCGCCTCAGTCTTCCCCATCCCTGTGATGAAGCTTCAAAGCGCTAAGATTGGTTTTGTATCAGATCTCAACCCACACTTTAGACGAGCAATATTCAAGATCACCAGGATTCTCTGAACATCAGCTCACTACTCGTCTCATGCCCAACTCCTGTTCGCATTTGCGATCGCTGCTCGCCAGGACCGGTGCAGGGCAGTTTGGTGCCCTAGGCTAAATTATATTTAGCCCCTCCTCGTGCCGTGGGGGGGGCTCCGGAGCAAAGCAGCCCTGCTCTGCAACACCCCCCCAACGCCGCTGCCACCGGACCCGCCGCCGCTGCCCCCCCGCCCCCCCACCTACCTTCCCCCAGCCTCCTCCGAAAAGGAAGTGACGCGATGGAACCCCCGCACTCTGTTTTTGGCCGGGGGAAACCAGGGCAACAGGGCTGTTTAAGCCCTGTTGCCCTGGTTCCTCCTGCCAAAACAGAGCGTGGGCGGAGCTCCGGAAATGGTGCAGAGAAGGTAGGTGTCGGGGGGGAGGCGGCGTGGGGCGGGGGGGAGGCGGCGCGGGGCGGGGCGGGGGTGGCGGCGCCCAGGCTCGGCCCCACCACTACCTCTGGGCGCAATCCCCCGCATTGACCTGGCTTTGTCAGCGAGGCGGGCGGGCGGGGCAGGAGCGCGCCGGCAGCGAAGAGGAGTGCAGCGTTTCTGTGCCCTCTTCAGCTACGCACCCTAGGCAACAGCCTAGTTTGCCTAGCGGTAGCACCGGCCCTGCTGTTCGCTCTGCACAAATGGGAAAATTGTGCAAATCAAGCAGCAATCAAACATGAAATTTGCACAACTTTCCCATGTTCCATTGGCTCAGATTTCCTAAATTTACAAAGAATCCTAAATTTATGCAAATTTCCTAAATTACCTCCATAGACTAAAGTGGTGCTGATTCAGTCTATGGGGGAAATTTGCACAAATTGCAAAATTTTGAGCAAATTTAGCAAATGTGTGCACATCTGGAATAAGCTCCCCACTGAGCCCCGCCTGGCGCCAACTTTATTATCTATTCAGCGCCAAGTTAAGACTGCCCTCTATGCTGAGGCATTTAATATTTAACAGCTTAAAATGGTACATGGGGGTGGGGGTTATGCCAGCTGCAAGCTTAGTTTATTAACTTGTTCAGTTATTTGCCATTTTAAATTGGGATTTAAATTTGTTTTTAAACTTTTGTAATGAAATAGTATGTTTTTATTGTTATCTGTATTTTATTATGTGTATTATTGTTTTTATGAATTGTTGTAAACCACCCAGAGAGCTTCGGTTATGGGGCGGTATAGAAATAACAACAACAACAACAACAATAAATAGAACACGAGCACCTGTTTGACAATTTATGAACAATTTTGATGGACACATGCTCACGCTCATGCTTGCTTTCAAAATTGTGAACTGGGCACGCTCACATGTTTTGCAAGCAAAATGAAATTCTCATATCTCCCTAGGTTCTGCTGGTGGTGGCATAGCTCCAAAGAACAGTAACGTGCACACGGGGCCACAACCAAACTAAACAGGAGCTTATGTCCTTCCCTGCAACCTGGGGCTCATTTTACAAGACCGTCTTGCCTAAGACCATCTGTTGATTTGGTAGAAGGGTAGATCAGCCTTCCCCAACCTGGTGCCCTCCAGGTGTGTTGGCCATGTTGGCTGAGAATACTGGGAGTTGCAGTCCAAGGCATCTGGGGGGTACCAGGTTAGGGAAGATGGCAGTAGATTCCGGTAAGGGGTGGAGGGTTTCCGTGTAAAGAGCAAGGCATGGCAATGATTCAGTTCTGGCAAGGAAGAAGGACCAATTCCAACAGCCAGCCAGGCTACCCATCTCTTGGGGGAAGGGAGGGGAAACATGGACATTCCTGCTTCTTGGCAGGTAATGGAGCTAAAATTTGGAACCTGACCTTTTTTAAAGACCACAGTTCCATACTCCTGTGCTTGAGGCTTCCTTCCTTTGTTTGGTGTCTCAGGTAATTCTGAAAGTTGTTCAGATGGCCATGGTGTGCCATTAGCAGCAAAGCCAGTATACGCTGCAATTTTGGGTTGCCACGACCAAATGATGGTAGAGGATGGGGGAAGGGAGTGGACATTCATCTGCCGGTACTGGGTAGGGTGGTGGCCATGTGTCCTCTTTTACAGTCCTCAGCTTGAAGTGCTGCAAGAAGACAGTTCTCTATCTTAAAGGGCGGTCCAATCCAAGTCCAGTTTAAAGATAAAGAACCATCTGAGAGATGAGGTGGGCCTTGAAGTTGCCCATCAAGAGCACCTGGACAGCAGACTGAGCAACACACTGGTCACTGGGCCACAGTCTTCCACACGAAGGTGAGATGTACTCTATTTTGTACTTAAATTGTAATAATTTCTAAATTTACATCTACACATATAAATGAGCATACGTACATTTTATGCAAATAGGTGTCCTCTTTTGTCCTCTTTTTTGGCAATTCATAAGTGGCCACCCTAGTGCTGGGAGGAAAGGGGGGTCCTGCTGCATTTTTAAAGCTCTCCTCTCTTTCTCTGCCACCCCACCCCTTCTCTCTGCCTGCCTTTGCGTTCCCCTCCCATCCCCTGCAGCATGGCCGGATTAACATAGGGGCTGTGGGAGCGGCCGCTCCAGGCCTTTAACAGACAATCGGCCCGCAATTATAGGGACAGGAGGCGATTTTTCCCCCTTCGGAGTTAGCTCTGATCGTTATCATTCAGCATAATTAATGATTTTTTCAAGATTAGAAAGGTGTTCTAAGCACATCTGCATTACAGGCTTGAGGCAAGACCTAGCAAGAACTGTTGTTCTCAAATTAGCATTTCAGTATCTTTGCATTTCAATCACTGTTACTACATTTCTTTGTGAGAACGTCTAGCACATGGGGGGCTTGCTAGGGTCTGTAATATTCAGATTTAGAAGGGACCTCTCTCTCCAGCCTCGAGCAAAAGATCTTTCTGATTCGCAGCTCAATTGTTCAAATGCTAGTTTAACAACAACACACAAAAAAAGCAACAAGAACAACACAATTATTCTTGGTCAAGCAAAGCTTCCTGGCTTTTTGTTGTGGCTTTTTTTTTTTTTTAATAAATAATTTGGGGGAAATTCTGCAAGTTCTCCTTCTCCTTCTTTTCTGTAAAAGGGCTTTCCCTCTTTTGTGAGCCAAACTGAACGTAGGGGCTGTGTGTTTGTGGGTGTGGGTGTCTGCCTTTTGGGGGTGTTGATCCTCCTGCCGCCTGCAAAATGTCACCTGCTTGGCTAATACTGTGTGTGTGTGTGTGTGTGTGTGTGTGTGTGTGTGTGTGTGTGCGTGCGCACGTGCGCTTTCATGGGGAATTGTGTGGCATTTTAAGTTTTATTTTGAAAAACCCCAGAGAACAGAGTTCACCAAATATCCCTCTTGGATATTTTGGACTACAGTTCTCATTTGCCTCAGGCAGCATGGCCAGTGGCTGGGGAAGATGGTTTATGTTTATTTAAAAATGGTTGTTGTGAATGTTCTATTTATGTGAATGTGTCTGCCTTTTGGGGGTGTTGATCCTCCTGCCGCCTGCAAAATGTCACCTGCTTGGCTAATACTGTGTGTGTGTGTGTGTGTGTGTGCACGTGCACTTTCATGGGGAATTGTGTGGCATTTTAAGTTTTATTTTGAAAAACCCCAGAGAACAGAGTTCTCTCTGTGTGTGTGTGTGTGTGTGTGTGTGTGTGTGCACGTGTGTGTGTGTGTGCTTGGCTAATACTGTGTGTGTGTGTGTGTGTGTGTGTGTGCACGTGCGCTTTCATGGGGAATTGTGTGGCATTTTAAGTTTTATTTTGAAAAACCCCAGAGAACAGAGTTCACCAAATATCCCTCTTGGATATTTTGGACTACAGTTCTCATTTGCCTCAGGCAGCATGGCCAGTGGCTGGGGAAGATGGGAGCTGGGCCCCCAAACATTTGGAAGGGCCCCGGTTGGGGAAGACTGCCCTAGAGGTTAAAAAACGTGGAGGTACTTATCATCAACGATATGTGATGAACGGTTTTATTGAGTTAACAAGCTTATTGTTTACAAAAAAAGAAATATTTTCAATATGTTTCTGTTTTGGCACTTTAATGGTAATTAAAATATTTAATTTGTTTTAATATAAAATTGCGTCTTCATTTTATTTATTTCCATAAAAAGGCCCACCAAAATCCTCAGCACCAGGCCCATAATGCTCTTAATCCGGCCCTGCCCTGCAGTGCCCAAGAGACAGCAGTAGGCAAGGCGACATGAGGCCTGGTCTGATGTGGCTGATGCTCCCCCTTCCAAGACAGAACACAAGTAAGGTGACCATTTTTTTTCAAATTTAAAACCAGGACATTTATTTATTTATTTTCTATACTGCCCCACAGCCGAAGCTCTCTGGGTGGTTCAGTTTGTACATAAAAACAACAATAAAAACATACAAAAAAAGATTAAAAACCAAATTAAAAAGCACAGTTTAAAATACAATCCAAAAGTTAATAAAACTGTCTATAGGTGACAATTCCCCCCCCCCCATGCTATTTTGAGCTCTTGACTATTGAATACCTTGGCATAGAGGGAAGTCTTAACCTGGCGCCAAAATGATAGTAAGGTTGGCGCCAGGCGGGTCTCAGTGGGGAGCTTATTCCATAATTGGGGGGGCTACCACTGAGAAGGCCCTCCTCCTTGTTGCTACCAACCGAGCCTCTCTTGGAGGTGGCACTGGGAGGAGGGCCCCAGATGTTGAGCGTAGTGTACGGGTAGATTGCGGTTGGGAGATACGAGACGTTCCGTCAGGTATTGTGGTCCTAAGCCGTGTATTTATTTATTTATTTATTATATTTATTATATTTATACCCCGACTTTTTTCCTGCAAGGAACCCAAGCGGCTTACATAATCCTCCTCCTCCTCTCCATTTTATCCTCACAACAACCCTGTGAGGTAGGTTAGGCTGAGAGTCAGTGACTGGCCCAAAGTCACCCAGTGAGTTTCATGGCCGAGCGGGGACTAGAACCTGGATCTCCCGAGTCCCGAGTCACAGTCCTCCAACACTCTAACCACTATGCCACACTGGCTAGGGCTTTATATGTTAGAACCAGCACCTTGAATTCGGCTCGGAAGCATATTGGCAGCCAGTGCAAATGGGCCAGAACCCCAGAACAGATGTAATGTGCTCGGACCTTCCAGTCCCCGCAATGAGCCTGGCTACCGCATTTTGCACAAGCTGCAGCTTCCGAACAGTCTTCAAAGGTAGCCCCACGAAGAGTGCATTGCAGTAGTATAGTTTAGAGATCACCAGAGCATAGATTACTGAGACCAGGCTATCCGCTAGTGGTGGGGCCAATCTGGAGCCGGCTGAGGCTTGTTCTGGGCTCACCCCCCCGCAAGTGGCGGCGGCCAGATCCTGCTTTTCTGAACGGCGCGGAGCGTTGTCCGCGCTGCTTGAACCGCCACCGCCGGAGGACCCCTCAGCCCTCCCCGCTGCTGCTGCCACCGCCGGAGGACCCCCCAGCCCAACCTGCTGCTACTGTCGCCGCCGGAGGACCCCCACCACCCCCAGAGGACCCCCGCTGCCCCCAGAGGATGCCCGCCGCCACCGCCGTCCCCTGCTGCCCGCTGTTGTCGCTGCCGTCCTGCCTGGTCCGGCGTGCCTCCGCCAGTTCCGCTGCCTCCGGAGCCACTGCTCCGGCGTGCTGGAGCCCTGCCCGCACTCTATTTTGGCGCGGGGAACCATGGCAACAGGGCTTAAACAACCCTGTTGCCATGGTTCCCTCCCATCAAAAACAGAGCGCAGGGTCCCGTCGCGTCACTTCCTCTGTGCCAGAAGTGACGCGACGGGACCCTGCGGACAGGGAGGACAGGCTCTCCGCTCGGCAGAGAGCCCAGGTAAGGCTCGCGCGCGGGGCTGAGCAGCCCGTCGGACGCGAGCAGGCCCAGTTCGGGCCTTGCTCCTGTCTGCGGGCTGCTCGGCTACATCTCTAGCCTGTCCAGATAGGGGCATAGCTGGGCCACCAGCTGAAGCTGGTAGAAGGCACTCATTGCCACTGAGGCCACTTGAGTTGAGCCTCAAGTGACAAAGATGGCTCCAGGAGCACCACCAAGCTACGAACCTTCTCCTTCAAGGGGAGTGCAACCCCAACCAGAACAGGTTGAACACCCTCCATCCGGTCAAAGGAACCACCCACTAACAGCATCTCAGTCTTGTCTGGATTGAGCCTCAGTTTGTTAGCCCTCATCCAGTCCATTGTCTCAGCCAGGCACTGGTTCAGCACATCCACAGCCTCACCTGCTGAAGATGAAAAGGAGAAATAGAGCTGCGAGTCATCAGCGCACTGATGGCAACGCACTCCAAAACTCCGGATGACCCCACTCAGTGGTTTCATGTAGATATTAAATAGCATGGGGGATAAGACCGACCCCTGAGGAACCCCGTCTTAGAGAGTCCATGGGGCCAAGCAACATTCCCCAAGCACCACCCTCTGGAGCTGGTCATCCAAGAAGGAGCGGAACCAACTGCAATGCAGTGCCCCCCACCCCCAACTCAGACAGTCGCTCCAGAAAGATACCATGGTTGATGGTATCAAAAGCCACCAAGAGATCCAGAAGTATCAACAGGGTCACACTCCCCCTGTCTCTCTCCCGACATAGGTCATCATACAGGGCGACCAAAGCTGTTTCTGTGCCAAAACCAGGCCTGAACCCCAACTGAAATGGATCCAGATAATCAGTCTCATCAAGAATGTCTGAAGCTGGTTGGCTACCACCTGCTCAAGGACCTTGCCCAGGAAAGGAACATTCACCACCGGCCTAAAGTTATTAAGATCTTCCGGATCCAGAGAGGGTTTCTTCAGGAGTGGTCTCACCACCATCTGTTTCAGGTGGCATGGGACCACTCCCTCTCGCAAGGAGGCATTGATCACCTCTCTGGCTCAGCCGGCCGTTCCCTCCCTGCTAGTATTTATAAGCCAAGAGGGGCAAGGATCCAGAACAGACGTGGTTGCACGAAACCGTCCAAGCACCTTGTCAACATCCTTGAGCTGTACCAACTGAAACTCATCCAAAATAACTAGACCAGGCTGTGCTCTGGGTACCTCTCCTGATTCTACTGCTATAACATTGGAGTCTAAGTCCCTGTGGATGCAAGAGATTTTTTCCTGGAAGTGCCTAGCGAATATATTGCAGGGGGCATCAGATGGGTCAATGATGTCCCTGGGGCCAGCGTATAACAGGCCCCGGACTACCCTAAAGAGCTCCGCTGGGCGGCAAAGAGATGATTGGATAGAGGCAGTGATATGTTGTCTCTTTGCCACCCTCGCTGCCTCTAGGTATACCTGGCTATAGGCACATACCAGGGCTCGATTGCATCCACTAGGAGTTTTCTTCCACCTGCACTCAAGCAGTCTCCTGTTTTGCTTCATCACTCTCAGCTCTGGGGTATACCATGGAGCCGTATGAGCTCTACTACAGCGGGAGCTCAGGAGCTATCGTGTCAACCGCCCGGGTCATCTCTCTATTCCAGAGATTATCCAGGGATTCGACAGGACCGCCAGCCATACCAGCCAGAAACCCCCCAAGGGCCCTCTGGAAACCATCCGAATTCTAGAGATGTAGCTGAGCAGCCCACAGACAGGAGCAAGGCCCGAACTGGGCCTGCTCGCGTCCGACGGGCTGCTCAGCCCCGCGCGCGAGCCTTACCTGGGCTCTCCGCCGAGCGGAGAGCCTGTCCTCCCTGTCCGCAGGGTCCCGTCGCGTCACTTCCGGCACGGAGGAAGTGACGCGACGGGACCCTGCGCTCTGTTTTTGGTGGGGGGAACCATGGCAACAGGGCTGTTTAAGCCCTGTTGCCATGGTTCCCCGCGCCAAAACAGAGCATGGGCGGGGCTCCAGCACGCCGGAGCAGTGGCTCCAGAGGCAGCTGAGCCGGTGGAGGCGCGCCGGACCAGGTAGGATGGTGGCAGCGGTGGCGGCGGCGGCGGTGGCGGGTGGCGAGGGGCGGCGGCAGCGGCGGGCAGCGGGTGGCGGGGGTCCTCCGGCGGCAGCGGGGGTCCTCTGGGGGTGGCAGGGGTCCTCCGGCGGCAGCAGCAGCAGCGGGGAGGGCTGGGGGGTCCTCCGGCGGCGGCAGCAGCAGCGGGGAGGGCTGGGGGGTCCTCCGGCAGCGGCGGTGGCTCGATGCAGGAAACTAGAGGAGGGGTCTCCCATCCAAGTAATAACCAGGCCTGACCCTGCTTAGCTTTCCACACTCAGTCAAGCTGAGCCAGCGTGAGCCACAGGCCTGTTTGCGCTCACATCAGTCTGTTGTGAGGACATGCCCACTGCTCATTCTCATGTCACCTCCTTCCAACAAAGCAAAGATACAGAAGGAGAAGGAAGAGGAACTGAGCTGGATGTGGGTTTTATGTACAGGGTTCAGTCTCTCCCAGATGTGACCACAGGCTGGATGAAATCAAGCAATCAGTTAGATCTGCCCTGTGGATGATAGATGCCCCACACCAAATCTAGATTTACAGCAGGGGGGTTGAACCTCAGGTCCACGGGCCAAATATGGCCCACCTGGGATCCCAAATCTGGCCTTCTGGGGTTCCCAAGATGGTCACTTCCCCTTCCTCTGATCCCACCCCCTTTCTCCCAGCTGCCAATCATTTGATGGTTTCCTAGCCTTTGCATCCCCCCCCCAATTCTAAATGGGTGAAATGCCTTTCCTAAGGCTTAGTTCGTGGCAGTGAGAGCTTTAAACTAAAATACGCTGGTATTTTTGGCCCTGCCCCTTTTGCATTGGGCCCCACCCACCACTAGAATGAGGCCCCCGAGAGCTTCTCTGATATTGAATTCAGCCCTTGAGCTGAAAGAGGTTCGACATCCATGCTGGCTCAGCTTGTCTGAGCGTGGAAAGCTAAGCAGGGTCAGGCCTGGTTATTACTTGGATGGGAGACCCCTCTTCTAGTTTCCTGCATTGAGCAGGGGGTTGGACTCGATGGCCTTGTAGGCCCCTTCCAACTTTATGATCTATGAATCCCTGAGTTACAGGATCAAATGAAGAACCCCGAGTGTTAGCTAGGCTGTATGCAGGTGCACTGCTTAGCCCGCCTAGTGGTTGCAGCAGCTGGAAAAAATGCAGCCACAGTTGCAGAAGCTGGTGTGACCCAATGCCAGCTAGATCAACATCGGCGATCACTCGTGACTGAGTAAGATTGTCTTCCAGGATAAAATTACAAAAAGAAAATTATAAAAGAGGAAATTCTAAAAAAATTGTGTAGACTCTACCAATGGGTCCGTAAGTGACTGTGGAGGCCAATTCTAGATCCATACAGCTTCCCACAGTGAGGACACAGGTTACCAGATGGAAGATGGTGCTGTATAGGATTTGTTTGACATGCTTTTCACTTAGCACGTTTCTCCCTTTCACCTTGCACTCAGGCTTCTTCAAAGTCCATGGAACCTTTGTGAAAGGCCAACCTCCCGTTAGATCGTTCATGGGCCAGAGCTTCCCAGTTCTCGAATGTTTATATTGCATTTTTTTAGATTAGTCTTAAGAATATCTTTAAACCTCTTATACTGACCACCGATATTCCGCTTTCCATCCTTGAGTTGGGAATAAAGTAACTGCTTTGGGAGACGGCAGTCAGACATTAGAACAACATGGCCAGTCCATTGAAGTTGGTGTTGAAGGATCATTTTTTCAACGCTAGTAGGGTTGGCTGATTTGTTGCATAGCCATGTCCGCAGAGTGCAGGAAGGACGAGGGCTGCTTGGACCTAATCTGTTTAGAACTAAAGTTGCCATTGAATTTCACCTTAAGTGACATTGAGGTAAATTTAGAGAGTAAAACATCTGTAGGGATCTTGAGAAAAGCTAGAAGAATTTTGACAGCATTATTGACATCTCTCAAGGGGCTTCAGAACTACACAGCAACATCTGTTTACTTAAGCAGTACTTTCATGGTAAATGTTATTGGACATTACTCTCTGCGTTTCAGTTACTTGACACAACATTCCCATGGTAAAGGATTGCTCTTCTGCCCCTGAATCTACCTATGCACTTTCTTCAGAGCCCAGGATCCAGATGTTGAAGAGCTATGTGCTTGCACTTAATGACAGAGAGCTTCCGGAGGGAAGAAAATATATACTGCTTATGTATATTTTACACCCTTCCCCTTGGTGATGATCAATATGATACTGCACTTACTGCACTGAAGGATTTTTTGTGTGTGCCAAAAGCAGATATTGTAGCCAAGTGCTATAAATTTCATGAACAGAAAGCAGAGCAACGGAGAATCTGTGACTGGTTTCTGCTGTCCATCCATGTGTGTGAGGACTATCTCCCTGTCCTCTGTCCAAACTGCAGTGCTCTTCAAGTCTGGCGGCGGCATGTTTTTTTGTAGAATTAATGTTGCCCCCATTGCTCACAATCTCCCCTTGCTGTGCACACACATAGACACATGTGGAAATCCTGCTACGTATATTGATTTCTTATTTGGCACCGACCATTGAGGTGGAAATCTTAACACCTTCTCCATCGTATTCTTCCTTTGCTAAAATGCTCAAAGGTGCAGAATTTGTCTCTAACAGGAGCTGGTTGCAAGAAAGGGAGGATTTTCAGCTGATGCAGTTCATATAACCACTCACTGGGCAGGGCCCAGGGGGTAGAATTCACTCACAATGCTACTCCTATGAGACTGGAATCCTGAACCTTTAAGAGTTGTATCAATGGGAACATTCAGCATTTTTGAGGACTGAGTTGAACAATATTATATTTCCCCACTTCCTATAGCCTTTGAATAGGATTGCATTGTGAGGCACCATTCTTTGATCCGCTTTGTTTAAAATGATGATGATGATGATGATGATGATGATGATGATGATGATGATGATGATGATGATGCCCCAGCTCCTTTCTCAAGGGAAAGGCACTCTGTACTTGCTCAGAGGCAAGCTGCCCAGGATGCCAGAATTCTTGTAATCAAAAGTTGGTAAACCTAGTACTGAACTGCCCTTCTTCTGCCTCTCGTTACCTCCTGCACCTGCTGTGTGCAACTTGGCAACACATATCTGCGGCTTAGTTTGGCAACACTTAGTGGGCCTGCTCCAGAGTGAATTGGTCAGTGAACTGCAGTGTTGACAGAGGTGAGGTGGCTCAGATCCTGCTCCTCCTTCCAGCTGGCCTGGCTCCTTTCATTCTCTATTCTGCTCCAAACCCCCAGCTTTGTTGATCATACATTCTCGTCCAGTGATGGTTCTCAGTTCTCACCTCACCTCGGAAGGTCCCTGTGGGCCACTGCAGGGCTCATTGAACATTCTGAAGGCCTCTCTGCTGCCCACAACCTTGAGCTGTTCCCTTCTCATCTTGCTAACTCCTCTCTGCTTGTTCACTTACTCACGTATACGATTTCCCTCTGCAGTATACCTGATTGCATGGGACAATTGCCTTTCCTGTGCCAGAAAATACAGTTGCGCTTCTTCAGAAAGAGGGGGATGAGCACAGAGGCGGGGGAAGGGAAGAGAAAACTGGCATGATCACAAGAGGTATAGACACAGGTACAGAAATGGTGCCTCTGAATAAGTCCGGAATCTTCTCCTGTCTCCCATCCTCCTCTTAATTGTGGTTGGCACATCTTAGGGGACATCCCCCCACCGCAAAAAAGCAGTGCTTACATTTTAGATGTAAAACTGACATCTTTTCCTTAAAGGGAAGCATAAGGCCGCTCTCTCCCATGTAATTGTACTTGTGAACCATCTGTGGGGTAATTATTTTTGTTCACCATTTAAAAAGTGCTTATTTTTCTCTAAGCCATGTTCAAAAAGAGAATAAGAAAAAGAACACCAATACTTTTGGGGAGGGGGGTTTAAAGTAGAAAAATAGCTGCATACGATTTTTGTCCTATTAAATACACATTTTTCTTTACTTGACAAGGCATCTCAAATACAGAAAAATTTACATTCCAGAAAACATTACGGGGTGTCAATTGGCAGGTAGCTTGTCTCAGTTGTTTGATGACAGGAAGTGTATTAAGAAAACATGTTCTGTGCTAAAAAAAAGGGGGGGATGCTGACAGCCTCAGTTTATTTTTATTTATTTTTTGCATAAGTGAGGATTTTCATCAGAACCTGATGTGTCTGTGTGACATTAGAAATTGTGACATCTGTGATGACCATTTGGAAAAAGCCAGTTCCCTGTATTGCAGATTAATTAAGGCCTTTGTGATGGTTGTTTTCTTCCCAACTACCCAATTATGGCCACTCCATGATCCCCTTAGTTCCCATATATGTGTGGACACACATACACAGGGCTGCCATCAAGAGTAGGCATGGTTGGGCACCTGCTGAGAGCCAATACTCCAGCAGGGGGCGCACTGACAAAAGCCCTGTGGAGTTGCTCCTCATCTCCACCACTGCAACCTTGAGCAGGGGGTTGAACTTCACTCTATGATCTATGAAATCTATAACCTGCTTGTTCACCTGCCTCTCACTCTGGCCCAGTCAATGGTGGCAGTGAGAAGGAGGAGCAGGAGATGCCACGACCTACTTGCTGACTGATGAGAAAGAGGATGAGGAGCAAGAGCAGGATTGGATAGAGAAACATTTAGATGAATTTAGAGAAGTAACGGGGTTAAAAGTTAAGTGGGATAAATCGGAGATAATGACATTTAATTATAGTAAACTGGAAGAAAGGGGATTTAAACAAAGGAAAGTTGATATAAAGATAAAAAACATAATTAAATATTTAGGTATTGATATATTAAAAGATATGGATAAAATAGGGGAATGGAATTTTAAAAAATTAAAAGAAGAAGTTAAAAATAAAATAGAGGATTATAAAAAATTGGGATTATCATGGTTCGGCAGGATAGCTTTGATTAAAATGAAGATTTTACCGGTTTAATTTTTTATTTAGAATGATACCATATAAGATATCAGAGAAAGAAATCAAAGATTGGCAAGTAATGTTAAATAGCTATTGCAATGGGGGGAAAAGATCAAGGATTACTAAGAATAGATGGTATAAAGCTCAAAAAATAGGGGGACTTGGTCTCCCTAACTTAAAATGGTATTATATAGCTAATCAACTTAGATATATTATGGATATTATTGTTAGAAAGGATTTTATGTGGTGGGAAATAGAAGCATTTGAATTGGGTAATAGGGTGGAGAAATTTTTATTTACAAAACAAGGACATATTATGACAAAAAGATTAGAAAATCCCTTTTTAAAAAATATGTTAGAAATTTGGGGTAGAAATAAGGAAATGTTTTTACCAGATATATCCCCGCTTACTCCAGTGGTGGTTATGGAGGATTTTCCAGAGACTGTTAGACATTTAGAACGAATTTTTAGAGAGAAAAAGGTGATAAGTTTAATGGATTGGCTGGGAAAAATGGAGACAAGACAGCAAATAATTGATAGGGTTGGGGCAGGAAGAATTTCATGGTTAAATTTAATTCAACTAGTACAATGGGGTAAGAAATGGAAGAGGAGACATGAGCATGAAAGAGATTTCACCGCATTTGAGCAGTTGGTTATGTCTAGAGAACTTATAGAAGAAATGCATCAGCTAGGGGTCTTACAAAGATGTTATATAAAATGTTGCAGAAATCAGAAGAGCAAGCAGAAAATCTTAAAATAGTTTGGGATACAGAGTTTGAAGAGGAAATATCAAAGGATGAGTGGAACAAGATTTGGGATAGGCGAATATTGAAAAATATGTCTATAAGAATCAAAGAGAATTTTTATAAGCTAATTTGGAGATGGTATTTGACTCCGGTGAGATTAAATAGAATAGATAACAAATGTTCTCCAATGTGTTGGTGAGGATGTCAGGAGCTGGGTACATATGCTCACATGTGGTGGAGTTGTAAAAATGTAACGGATTTTATTTTGGAAAATGATTTTTGAGGAAATATCAGAAATTGTTGGAGCTGATTTAGAGGTTTGTCCTAAACTAGCTTTGCTATCAATAACGGAAAAGGTGACCGGTCCTCAAAACGTTAAAGAATTAATTATAAATTTGTTAACGGCAGGTAGATTAATGATAGCAAGGAAATGGAAAATTCAGCAAGTTTTCACTATTACCGATTGGTATAAAGAAGTATGGGATATGGCATTGAATGATATGTTGACTTGTAATATCAAATGCAAAAGGGGTCAATTAAAGAAAAATATTTTTAAGGATATTTGGGGTTTATTTTTGGAATATGTGTTAAAAAAGGGGAAAGGGAGTTTACCCTGTCAAGATATGTTGTATTTTTGGAATAATGAACAATTATAGAGTTATTGTATTATTTAGTCCCATGGTGATGGGAGCACTATATTAGTTATATGTGTGTGTTATTTTATTTGTATTGTTTAAAAAATTTTAAAATAAAAAATATTAAAAAAAAAAAAAGAGCAGCTGGTGACAATAGCGGTGAAAAGGTAGACTCACTGAGGGAGGGAGGGGCCCATTCAGAATGTCTTGTCCAAGGGCCCTCAAAAACCTGGAGCCAGCACTGCACATACACACACACAACTCTTCCATTAGTGCATTTGCCTAGAAAAGGTGTTACATCATTAACCATCTCTTTGAGAGTATATTTCTGCTCTCCACTAAGTTTACAATGTAACCATCCTGCAACCCTTGTAATTAACAGGGAAGTTGGCTGAGGACACTAGCTAAGTAGAACCGGGATAGGCAATTAATGTTAAGATACAAATGGCTGATTGACAAGATCCTTATTTTGTCTGATAGCACGATGGAAATGAAATCACAAGTTTGGGGTTTTATTTTCTTTGCCATGACACTCACTCTTCTCACTCCAAACCATCTCTGACATATGTTTTGGAGAGAAGGAACAGAGCGGAATTATTCTCTCTTAGAATAATAGAACTTGGTGTCATCCTACTACAAAACTGTTTGGCAGTAGGTGCAGGCCAAACAAAGGAAAAAGCTTCTACATGCAATGCACACTCAAGTTACAGAATGTGTTGCCCCGGTTGTTTGTGACAGCCACTAAAATTAAAGGCTTTAGAAATAATTAGGCCAAGTCATAGAAGATAGTCTACCAATGGCCATTAGCCATAGTAGCGAAGAACTGGACCTTGGTGATCAGGAGCTGTGTACCACTGATAGCCAGCCCTCTGCTGTTTGTCCCCAATATCAGACCTTCACAGACCCTGACCGTGAGCATCTGCTGGCTACTGCTGGACACAGACACACTGTTGTGTTACATGCTCTTTTGCCCTGATCTAGCCTGACAATTCTTATGGTCTAGTGTCTAGATCATGGCTCTTCACCTCCCAGCTCAATTTGCATTTCATATGTGTTCCAGGAGATCATGAGCTTCTATCTCATCTTGGTGCATTTCAGAGATGGGCTAGGCAGTCACAAATCTGGCATTGGTGCTCCCCCCCCCCCAAGGTTGCCAGATAGCCACCGTGTAAAGCTGTCTTGAACTGCATTCATCCTTAAGTCAAGCCAATTCCAGCCTTGTTAGTGGAATTATCTGTCCTGCTCTTGATTTAGGATTGCTCTGCAAAGAAGCTTATATATATATATATATATATATATATATATATATATATATATATATATAGTGTGTGTGTGTGTGTGTGTGTGTGTGTGATTGTTTTGGGGTCTTGACAAGTTGTTATTGGCATTGATTATTATAAGCTGCCTTATGAGGCTACATAAAGCAGGGGTGGAGAACCTGCAGCTCTCCAGATGTTATTGGCCTGCCTGGTGCCAACTCTGTTAACTTTTCGGCGCCAGGTTAAGACTGTCCTCTATGTCGAGGCTTTTAATAATTCTAAATAGTGCATGGTGTGTGTGTGTGTGTGTGTGTGTGTGTGTGTTATTTTTAACTTTTCTACTGGTCACGTATTAACTTGTTTTAGCTATTTTGTGTTATTTTAAATTTGGTTTTAAATTTTTTATGTTTTATTGTGTATTTTATATTATATCTTTTAATTGTTGTAAACCGCCCAGAGAGCTTTGGCTATTGGGCAGTATAGAAATCATCATCATCATCATCATCATCATCATCATCATCATCATCATCATCGGACTTCAGTTCCCAGTATCCCTGTCCATTGGGCATGTTGGCTGGGGCAGATGGGAGGTGAAGTCCAACAATATCTGGAGGGCTACAGGTTCCCCACCTCTGCACCTCAGGCCTGTGGCTCACGCTGGCTCAGCTTGTCTGAGTGTGGAAAGCTAAGCAGGGTCAGGCCTGGTTATTACTTGGATGGGAGACCCCTCCTCGTTTCCTGCACTGAGCAGGGGGTTGGACTCGATAGCCTTGTAGGCTCCTTCCAACTCTATGATCTATGAAATCTATGCACTAAAAGACAGGTTGTTAAGATGAGATATAGTTCTGATCATTTGGTTATGGCTACACCTCCAAAAGGAAGTCCACAGCCCTCATAAGAAGCTTTGGGTAAGCAAGGGTTCAAGAGAAAAGAAGCAGCCTGCCCACCTCCCCAGCAGGGCAGAAGGCAAAAGGTCATGACTGAAGGCTTGAATGGAAGAGTGAGTGAAGCCTAGAGGCATCATAGGCAAATGAGTGGCAGGCTTGCATTGATTAAGACCTGAATATTGCATATCGCCTAAAACACAGGAGGATTTCTCCTGAAAAGATATGGCTCCCCCCCCCCCCACTGGGCGAATACCACCAGAAGCTTACTCCAAAAACAGTCCCATCAGCAGGAAGACCCAAACCTTTGCTTTCCTAAGTACACCCATCAGGAGCTATCAAAATACAAAGAGTAAGGTCGTTAGCAGGGTTAGAAGACATCTGTAGGGCAAAGACCACCCCCCACTGCTCTCATTCTCTCCAAAAAGGCGGGAAAGAGACTATAAAAACCAAGAGGTTTTAGCAAGGTGTGTCCGGAGAAAGAGCTGAGGGGGTCACCTTGGAACGCGGACTGCAGGGCTACAGCTGAAACCTCATCACAGCAGACAGGTAGTAGCTGGGACTTTGCTTTTCTATCCTTCTAGGCGGGAATCTCACCCCCCCTTTTCCTATTAAGGCTTGTCAGGGCAAAAGGGACTCTTTCTCCTCTCCAGAATACAGGGTGTGTTTGAACCATAGCGTAAGGATATTTTGCTGCCTGACATCACTAGGTTTGCTTTACCAACAAGTAAGACGCTGTACCTACTCTGTAT
This sequence comes from Shinisaurus crocodilurus, assembly GCA_021292165.1. Classification (NCBI taxonomy): domain Eukaryota; kingdom Metazoa; phylum Chordata; class Lepidosauria; order Squamata; family Shinisauridae; genus Shinisaurus; species Shinisaurus crocodilurus. The sequence continues at coordinate 249,777,908 of CM037879.1, forward strand.
TCTTCCTCAATAAAACCACCCTTTTGTTTCTAGAGTCTGTGTGTGTGTGTGTGTGTGTGTGTGTAGGTTTGTTTAAGTATAAAAGGAGCAAAGCGCACACTTTCCACCCCAGTAGCGCAGGTTTTACCCCAGCCAAAGATCCTAAACCTTTCGTAAGAGTGTGGGGTTAGAGGGAATCTAGCGCCCAGAATTATCTGTCGTAACAAGGTTATTAACTCTTCTTCATCATCATCAAATGCAATGAAGGAGGATTGCTTAAGACCTTCTTCTATTTTCCTCTTACAAAAAAAACCTCTGTGCCAAGCCATACACCCATTTTGCTATTTCAGCAAAATGCAGGATGTTCAATCGTAAAGGAGTCCAGGCTTCTTGGACTTTTAACAGCTGTGCAGAAGGAAGAATGTTGGCAGATGCAGCCTGTCATTCAGCAGTGAGAAAAATTGCATCACCTGAAATCCCCACGTTTCCACAACTATGAAAAGGACAAAAATTCTGTCATCCTTTTCATCTGGTCCGAACACCCAGAAGAGGAATTCAGCCGGCCTTCTCTTCATGACTTCCAAGCCTTTTAATTTCCTGTCAGACATTGTGGCGTTCTCTTTAATATTCCCTTTTCCCTTGCCTACCAAAAGCAAATCTCTGCTGTGTGAATTTACCTTTCATCTCTCCCTCCCTCCCTGTCCCTCTCACTCTTTTTTTTTTTTAATCAAGTGGAAGCAACTGGTAAAGATTTCAAAGGACAGAAGGTGGAATATAGAGAAGCAGACAGGAAGCAAATAGGAGGAGTAAAAACAAGTGGGAGATACAGATGGCTGGGAGAAGAAGACAGAAAGCACATGCTGAAGAAGGGCAAAGCTAAGCAGGCCCAGATTGAGGAAGAGAAAACAGGGAATAGAGTATAGGAAAGGTGGTGGTGGGGAATCATATTTCAAGTGTGTTCCCCCTCCTGAATGCTTCTGTGTATGCCTGGAGAGGCCAGCGGAGAGGAGGGAGACTGCATGAATATGGGCGCGACTTCTTCTTTTTCTTAATAACATCCATCTATTTATAGCTCCTAAATTATACACCACAAACGTTGCTCAGAGACAAGATGTGTTATTTGGCTGCCAGCAGGAAAAGGAGGGGGGAGTCTTGAGCGTCACCCCCTGCCTGCCCCCCCCTTGTATGGCAAAGTGCTCAATTTGTGTAATAAGGGGCTCTAACTTCACAGAGAGAAGCGGGGAGGCAAACTACCGGGGTCAAGGAAGGGCACTAACTCCTCATACGTCTTCTTTCTGCTGAGCCGGAAGTTCAGTGTGTGGGTGGCTCTCGTCTGAGTAGATCGCTGGATTTTTCAGTAACTTTCCTCCAGGTGGCAGAGCTGGTGAATGGAAGAGGGGCAGCGGCGGCAGCCGCAGAGCAGTGAAAGGGCAGGGCCCATCCGGTCCAGCATCCCTCCATCTGCTGCACTGCTACCAGTACAGGGTCTACCTGGTTGGCTTCCCTGTCTCGGGAAGCAGACAAGGACCTTCCCCTGCATCACGCGCAGCTGTGGGCGGGGAGAACTTTTGCGGACGTGGGGGAGGTGAGGCGAGACTTACCTGTTCTCGCAGGTATTCGGCCATAAAGGGGGTGGGGCTACAGGAGCCAATATTAGGCCTGGCAGCCCCACCCACACCCTCTTTGTTTCCTGCAGCTCCCTCTCCCCCTGTATTCAGTATGGGCTCCTCTGGTCGCCGTTAAGGGACCGAGTAGGAATTTTGGCTCATCTCCATTAGGGGGGTGAGCGTGTTTCGCCTACTCCATACTACTGCAGGGTTAGGAGTGTTTATAGTCAGTGTAAAGAGCAAACCAAAAAATGGTCACAGTTAGATGATAGACAGGTAAGTGCGGGGTAGGGTATTTGATAGGGTAAGGTGAGCATCCCTGGCACCATTCAGGTGACAGGCGGTTTCATGAGGCCTCAAGTTGATGGGTCAGGAGGCTCAGACAACTGAGGATCAGGAACACCTGTGATGCCTTTGTTCTCGCCAAGCTTGTTGTCGTGAGACTCCGAGAGGGGGTGACGCAACAAAGGCTCCCATCACTGTAAAGTAAGAAATGGGGCAGCGGCGGACTCATCGCCACCACCCGGTTTTGGATGCTCCGCCCCAATTGCACAATTGAGCGGCCTAAGAGGCCAGAGTTGTAGAACCCGCACTCCATCCCTTTGCAGTCCATTGTATGTAAATAAACGTGGCCCAGTTAAATCCCAGCCAAGTGTCTTGACTCTTCATTTCCCCATTACGTACGCAATGGGGAATGCTGAGAGAAACCTTTACTACTTCTGCTGCAGATCCGTCTGCATGTGCACAAGCAAGCAACACATGGAGAGTTGTTGGCACATGGTCAGCAGCCACCATCGCCATTAAGAAAGATGGAATGGAAGAGAAAGGGGAATAATAAGATCTGCACTGGCGGCTGGGTGGACTGAACCCTTCTTGGCATCGGCAGACAGCACACTGCAAAGGGCGCATGAAGGTGCTGCTACCCACCAGTGGGGTTGTGCAATTGCTTCCAATTTGGTTTGGATCCTAAATGGATCAGAGCTGCTTCGTAGTGGATTTAAAGTGAATTGGGAGGCAAACAAAGTAGAGATGGAAGCAAAATGACTGGTTAAAGAAGCTTCATTGGTTAACAAAGCTTTGCATTGTAGAAGGTGGTGGTGGTGGTGGTGGTTGCTGTTGTTTCCCGTGCCCTCTAACAATTTCCGACAGACTTCAGAGATGTTTTCTTACAACGAAGACATGGGGAAAGCGGGGAGGGTTAGGGTGACTGAGAGCAAGCTATAATTGCACTGTAATTGACAGGTCTATCTGTAAATGGAATAATGCCTGACCTTGACTGCACCCTGTACATACCTGAAATCTCACAGGCATCTTACCAAAGGGCACAGCTGCATTCCCTGTGAGTTCCATGTAAATATACTTTCCCCAAAGAACAAGGTGGCAAGGCAGCAGAAACTTTTTGAAATGCTCCAGTGTTAAAAGTGCCTGGCACAAAAAATCCTGGACCTACTGGTCTCAACTTTGGCAGGCTTCCTCCCTCCCAGAAGGGGCTACCTTCCCTGCAAATGTCACCCAATTCTGTTAACAAATTTAAACATTATTGATGAATGTGATTTCCCCAATTAAATAAATGGGAAACCTACCTTAATTTGTGAAATGAAGCAACCCTACAAAGCAGGATGAAACAAACCAACATATGCGTATGAAGCAATGACTCTAAATCATATATCACAGTCCTACTCACAAAGCAGAAAGTCATCTAACAGCAGGGCCATAGCCCTTTTACTCATGGAATAATAATAAAAAGCATTCAGGCAATATTCTTCCTGCTTGCTCACTAAAACGATGACCCACACCCATGGCACACACCTGCTGGCAAGAACCTGGGCCTTCTTTTTAAATTCTATAAAGTTAAGTTTTATTTGATTGACATTAAATACAATTAAATAACTCATTTTAATGCATCATAGAACTATAGAGTTGGAAGGTGCCTTAGAGGCCATCTAGTCTAACCCCCTCAGTCAGTACAAGAAATCCACAGCTAGAACAGTCCCAACAGATGGCTGTCCAGCCTCTGCTTGAAGACCTCACATGAGGAAGAGTCCCTCCCCGCATAATTGATTCCATGGTCTAACTGCTCTTAGCATTAAATTTTTGTCCTAATCTATCCTAATCTGACTGAAATCTATCATCCTGTAACTTAAGCCCATTAGATCTAGTCCTGCTGTCTGGGGCAGCAGAGAATAAGCCTTTGCCTTCTTCTGTGTAACAGTCCATCAGGTATCTGAAGAGGCCTAGCAGGATCGTAGCTCAGTGGTAGAGTGCCTGCTTTGCATGCAGAAGGTCCCAAGTTCAAGCCCCGGCACCTCCAGGTAGGGCTGGGGAAAAACCACGGAGAGCCACTGCCAAGGGAGGCTGGTGATTCCTATTTTGGTGGGGCTCCTAATCCATTACAGGCTTTATCAGGAGTATTGTAGGAGCTGTCCATGGTGCTGATCTCCACCCCAAAATACGTTTGCCACCATGGATAGCTCCTATAAAGCTCCAAATAAAACCTGCAATGGATTAGGAGCCCCACTGAACTAGGAGTCACTAGCCTCCACTGGCTGCTGCCAGTCAGTGTCGACAATACTGAGCTAGATGGACCAATGGTCTGACTTCCTATATCCCCTCTCAGCCATCTCTTACCATGTTAAACATATGCAGTTCATTCAATGTTTCCACACCATCTTTCCCAGAACATCTTTGTTGCTTTACTATAAACTTGCTCCAATTTGTCTAGATCGGCCTTCTCCAGCCTGGTGCCCTCCAGATGTGTTAGACTGCTACTCCCATCATTCCCAGCCAGCATGGAGGACACCAGGTTGAGAAAGGCTGGTCTGTATCCTTCGTAAATTGCAGTAACCAGCAACGGACACAGAGCTCTAGAAGTGGTCTGATTAATGCAGAATAAAGGAGAACTATGGTTCTGTTACTGCAGCCAACAATTACAGTAGCCTTTATTTTATTTTTTTGTAGCCACATCACTCTGCTGACTCATCTTCAGCTTGTGATCAACTACAAGCCCAAAATCCTTTTCATGTGTAATGAATGTACAGGCCTGTGGCTTACACTGGCTCAGCTTGTCTGAGTGTGGAAAGCTAAGCAGGGTCAAGCCTGGTTATTACTTGGATGGGAGACTCCTCTAGTTTCCTGCATTGAGCAGGGGGTTGGACTCGATAGCCTTGTAGGCTCCTTCCAACTCTATGATCTATGAAATCTATGAATTAGGCCGTGACTCTGGGCACATAGACAGGAGCTGCTAAGCCAGGGTTCTCCCCCCACCCACCCCCTGCCGAGGAGATGGGGACAAATAGCTCAGGCTTCTTAAAAATGTCAGAAGATATTTGTTTTTTACAAACATGGAAGAGAGGGGCAGATCAAATTCAACATTCTTGGCAACCTTGGCACACATCACAGTACAAAGTCATCTTGACTGTTTGCAATCACAGTTGTTGTTTTTTTCATACACTCTCTCTCTCTTTTTTTGCAAGCATTTTCCAAGAGCTCATGGCATCCATCTCATTTTTGGGAAATCATGACCACATTGGTTGCCATGACTGGCCATCCAAATACTATTGCTTTTCATTGGGACAGCTGTCACATGGGACTGCATTTATATCCCCAGATATGGCCACCTTGGCATTGCTGTAATGCTGCATTTTTGGTTGCAGACTTGGGAGAGGATGATTTGGGGGGTGGTAAACTTTGTCTTGCCTCACCCACATTGCCAAGGTCACTTGTGAAACTACCAATGGAGGACAAACTCCTCAAGAATAGATAAAGAACTCTGCAGGTATGGAAGTGATGTAAATGCTGTTGTAGCCTGATCAGTGGCCATCCATGTTTATCATTATGTCCCCCCCTTTTCACTGAACGAGGAAGTACTATTATATTCTATAGCTATAATAATAATTTATTGCTATCTCACTCTTCTGCTGATACACTCAAGACTAACAGAATAAATAAGAAACAATAATAAAATACAATGACAATAAACAAGTAATTGAAAACAATAATATAAAACAGATGATACATTAACACAGTAAAATCAGGCAGCAACCAGATTTAAAATTACACAGTAAAACCCCACAAGAATAAAAAAATGTCTTCAGCTTCTGGTGAAAAGGACTCACTGGGTGGGTTCACACATCATGCTAAGCCACCCTGCAAATAAGCCATGGTGGGTTGTTTGTTTGTGGAATAACCCATGGTGCTCCTGACAGACAATTGGGCTCACTGTGGGTTGTTATCCCACTCCTCCCCCCTCAGTCCTCCAACTGGTATCCCAGTGTCCTTTGCAGCAGAACCCATCTGGTCTCCCCCTTCCCCGCTCCAATCACTACCCCTCTTCATTCGCTGCCTTTTTAAATTTTATTTTTCACAGCCTCAAAATGCATAGTTGGGGTTGTATTTTTTCACACACACCCCCAAAAATTATGCAGCTGTGTTCACATTTTGGTGGCAGCAGTGGCGGCGGTGTTTTGGAGGTGCACAAGTGTGCACTTATGGCTATCCGATATGTATGTAGTCTTGCCTGGTCGATGTCCTTGTAAGTTTCAGGTGTCAAAGGGAGCAAAGTGCAGTTGGTAACATACTGTAGATGGAAATTGACAAGGTGAGACTGCATATACGCTAATACGCACACAGTTGCTAAGCTGTCAGTTGAAAATCAGCGGTAAAGGGGTGGGGGGAAGTAGGTGCACCAAAAAGGGGGTGGCAACAAGACCTCTGTGTTCTGCAGAAAAATTACAGTTGGAGAAGCTGAAAAAAGGCAATCCCCTGGTGGTCACCACCGCTGCCTGGACATCTAGGGAAAGGAATGGATCCATACTATCAGCCCACTCTTTCAGAGAAAGAGCAATCCCATTCAGGACAGCTTGAATCACCTCATCTAGAGCCAGTGTGGCATAGTGGTGAGAGTGTTGGACTGGGACTCGGGAGATCCGGGTTCTAGTCCCCGCTCGGCCATGAAACTCACTGGGTGACTTTGGGCCAGTCACTGACTCTCAGCCTAACCTACCTCACAGTGTTGTTGTGAGGATAAAATGGAGAGGAGGAGGAGGATTATGTAAGCCGCCTTGGGTTCCTTGCAGGAAAAAAGGTGGGATATAAATGTAATAAATGTAATAAATAGATAGATAGATAGATAGATAGATAGATAGATCACCAGTACTGTTGACCAACACCACCTCCATTTTCTCTGGATTAAATTTAAGACATTAAATTCTACCAAAGATTCAGACTAATCTTTCCTATCACTTCAGCAATAGCACAGCACAAGTATGTATGATTCTCTGTTGTTTGTAGGGCTGAGGCAAATGTTCTGTTAAAGGACGTAGCATTGGCCTGAAGCCAGGCAGAGTATGGGCTATGCTTCCTGCCCTCATTCTGCCCGCAGCACTGCTTGCTAGGCAAAAGATGACAGCCAGCCACCAAGATGCTGGGGAGTGTTATATCTGCAGGCAGTGCCATCTTTTGTTCTCTCCACACACTGCATCATCAAAATAGTAGCTAGCTATTGCTAGGGCACCTACACCAGTATCCATTGTACACCTAGCAATATTTCTGAAAATGTTTTCTAACATCAGGCAACAAATTGTTCTGCTACCTACATCTTTGTGTCATTGAGTACTTAAGAAAAAGTTTGTTCCTTCACCTGCTATTGTTTATACTGTATTTTATTAATTTTTCTCTGAATTTCAGAAATGCTGGTCAGAGTTTAACAAATTTATCAGGAAGATCAGGGACACTTCACTGTTGATGTTCACTTCAGTCAAATAGTCACAATGATGTTCTCTTAGTGCCAGAAAATCCAGATGTTGCTTGTTAGAATATGAATGGTGCCATGGAAAGACCCTTTTGACATTGTGCTATTTGGTTTTGTATGTTGCCATTGCCATAATTCTTTTATGTAGCTTTGCTAGACAAAACACACTTTTCCTCTCTGAATTGAATGTTCATTATTATTTATTTATTTATTCAATTTCATTTCTGTCTCACCTTTGTACACATGGCCCTCAAGCTGGGTACATAGTGGAACAGAGAATATGAGATTCTGAACACACATAAATATGAGATTGACAAGCCAAGGTTATGTAATCTCACTGCAATTTCCTTTCTCTCATTTTCTCATATATATATATATATATATATATCCATCCATCCATCCATCCATCCCCAGGAACACTTGCAAAGGAGATTCTCTATCAGTCTGGTGCCCCACTATGTCTTCACTTGGCTTACTACTTCGTTTGCAAAAAGAAAAAAGAAAAGAAAAGAAAAAAGCCAACAACAAGAAGAAACTGTGATATTGTGATAATTGGTTGAGTAATAATGTCATCATGCTTGATGCATGTTCAATAAAGAATCATATTCACAACAGCAAATAGTCCTCAAGATACAGATTTAATTTGACAACTGTTCAATTGCCCATTAAAAGTACTGGTGTGCTCAGCCATTATCTGTCTAATCGTTTTTGCAACATGAATCAGAGTTAGTGCATCTTCTTCATTATACTTTTCTCAGCAAGCTTGCCTCACTGTGTTGCTTACATTTTTTTCTCATAGATCAATGGGCACCCTCTTGAATGCTTCACCATCATCTTTGACAAGTGTCAGAGAATCCTTTCACACAGCCTGGAACAACTTTCCCTAACATGGTGCTCTCCAGATATTTTGGACTACAGCTTCCAGAATTCCTGATCATTGACTATGCTGACTGGGGATGATGGGTGTTGAAGTCCAAGACATCTGGAGGGCAACAGGTTGGAGAAGGCAGGCCTAGAAGTAAGTTTATTTAATCCTTGTAAGCCGCCCAGAGAACTTTGCTTATAGGGCAGCCTATAAATTGAATAAATAACTTTTTAAAACCATAAAAATAAATCTATGGGCTTCACTGTTAGTCCTCAGCAGTTGTGTAATCTGTACTTTGTACATTTTAGTAAGTGTCTCCTTTTTGAATACTTATTCATTTATTTAAGCACTTCACACTTCACTTTCCCCCTCCATAACAACAGGAATCACTTAACATGGCTTACAAAATATCAAAACAGTAACCTAACATTAAATCACATTTAGAACAAGGTAAAAGCATCAGCAAAGTCAAGAAAAATAAGAGCCCAAACTAGCAATCATTAAATAAAATTAAAGTAACAACAGTCAAATGCTTGTTTAAAGAGAAATGTCTTCAATTGCTGACAGAGCGCAAGAGGAAGATGACCAAACCTCTTTTATTTTATTTATTTGTTTATTATATTTATACCCCGCCTTTTTTCCTGCAAGGAACCCAAGGCGGCTTACATAATCCTCCTCCTCCTCCTCTACATTTTATCCTCACAACAACCCTGTAAGGTAGGTTAGGCTGAGAGTCAGTGACTGGCCCAAAGTCACCCAGTGAGTTTCATGGCTGAGCGGGGACTAGAACCCGGATCTCCTGAGTCCCAGTCCAACACTCTAACCACTACGCCACACTGGCTCTCTTGGGACAGGGAGTGCCACATACAGGACACCACCACCAAGAAAGCCCTGTTGAGTGTTGCCACTAGCCTTACATCTGAATGCAATGGTAGATGCAAGAAAGCCAGAACAGCTGATCTTAAAGTATGGGCAAGTTCACATGGGAGGAGACTGTCCTTCAACAGTAGGTGTGGTTCCTCCATTTATGCCATTGTTTCTTCCATATTACGTGTTGACTAGACAAAAGCTACCCCTCTCACACATCTGAATTGTGCTGGTCTTTCTTACTGAGTCACTTGCTCTAGACTTCTGGTAAAACTCAAATAAATGTTATGCATGATCTTTTACTTCCAGTGTTATCATGACACCATAGCTTAGCTTGGGAATGCATTAGACATTTTGTTGTTTAGCCGCACGCTCTGAGACCATCTTGTCTACATCAAAAGTTTTAACATCTAGTAATTAAAGATTGCAAGGTGAAACCAAACATTTGAAGAAAAACATACATCTTATTTGCATGTGAATCTGACCGACTTTCACAAAGGTTTGGCCAAACCACCTCTTGCTCATTTATTTATTTATTTATTATATTTATACCCCGCCTTTTTTCCTGCAAGGAACCCAAGGCGGCTTACATAATCCTCCTCTCCATTTTATCCTCACAACAACCCTGTGAGGTAGGTTAGGCTGAGAGTCAGTGACTGGCCCAAAGTCACCCAGTGAGTTTCATGGCCGAGCGGGCCCAGTCCAACACTCTCACCACTATGCCTCATGAACTTCTTCTGCCTATTTTCCTTTTTCATGCTCTTTCCAGCTTAATAAAGTTGTGCTGCAATGATGCACACTTTTATGCCACGTAGCTTTTCATTGAAGAAATGTGTTCTCCATTCTACTGTGGTCTTCATAAAAGTTCTTCAGATGAATGCTTGTGGGTAGCTCATCAATATTCTTTTTAATTCTCTGAGAAGATGACATAGCACATTTCACTATGCCAAACTAGTGTTATTTGCAGGATGACACAAATTGCTGTCACTTGACATTGTCTGCACAGTGATGAGTCGGTTGATTAGGGGTAGGCAACCTTTTGGGGATTGAGGGCCGTATCACCTCAGAGGAATGTAGCTGCGGGGCACATACTGGTTGTGGTCAGGGACAAATCCAAAAGTGGGTGGGGTGGGGAAATCTCTTTTCTCTCCATTCATCCATTTGCTCTTCCATTCATATCCCCCCCACACACACACACACATTATCATCTCAGGGAGTTAGAGCAGCACAGCCTCAAACACTCCCTCTCCTCTGTCCCATTCTCCCTCTTTTACAGACACACATTTGCACCCATCCATCTACCCCCATTTCCAGGTTTTCCTTCTATCCAAACCTTCTCTCTCTCTCTCTCTCTCTCTCTCACACACACACACACACACACACACACTGTTTCATTCTCCCTGTTCACACCCTTTCTTCCATTCACACACTTACCTTCAAGTCAGCTTTCCTTCCATGCTGGGTCAGGAAGAAGAGGCATCTTGTTCTCCCCGCCTAGCAGGGAAGGAAAAGCAGCAAGGAGGCAACAAAATTCCGTGCTGAGGGCATGGGGGGATTTGGTGTGGGGAATGGCTTTGGCACCCACTGACTGTGGGCCACACTGAAGGCCTCCAAGAGTTGCATGCAGGCTGCAGGGTGTCCACATGTGCTCTAGATGTAAAACTGTTTCCCACTGTCACCCCCAGAGTAGATTAACAGGCAAGTTAAAGTATTCTGGTGTCTTTGGCAACATTTACTTCAATTTTGGAGGGTTATGCTATCATAGCAGGTGAGCACACACCTGAAAAGGAAACATGCGAAATCAGCACAAATGCTAACATATTTATTTTCAATATATTTAAACAATAAATATTATTAAAGTTTATTTTAATCTTCACAGATTCATTGACCTCAGAAGTGACACATAACACATTCTCATATGTGATGTGATAAGATTTAGATGCAAAAATATCAAAAAGCCAAGGCAGCCATCTTGGAATCTGTGCATTTTCTAAAAGGGCTCCACAGTTGAAATTGACAGTAAAACTGATCATTACAATGCTGCAAAAGCAGGCCTGCTTATCACAAGTTTGTTTGTTTGTTTGTTTGTTTCTACCATCTAGCACCAAGCTAAAATGCAAAATGTTGACGACTTGGTGGTTGTTGCTTGGTTAAGCATATATGAGAGGGTTGAGAAAAATGTCCAGTCAGCTGATTGACAAACTTTGGAAAGTCAATTTACAATTTCACAGATTTAAAGATAATTCTGACAGCCGCTTTCTCATACTGTGCTTGAAATCAATGTGTTCCTTGAGCAGTCATGTCACTGCTATGGTTCTCCCGGCGCACACGCGCACACACACACACACACACACACACACACACTTTTTTCTTAGTGCAACAAGAGGTTTCTTGAAAAGAGAGATCAAAAGGAAACTTGTTTGCAGAAGATGAGCTGGTTTCTATGTGGGTGATGCTGTTGTGGGAGAGAAGGAAAATCTGTTACTAAGCAGGGATCAGAGGGCCGTCGTCATGTGGAAGCCAAAAAATTCCATAGAAGGAAGAATTGTTCTGCCTGCAGCAGCCATGGCACCTCTGCTGTGATCCTCTCAGATGTTGCGAAGGCAGAATCAGTGGGTCTACCTGGTCAGTATTTAAATAAGTCTTTCCCAAAGGTGAAATGATTCATAGTGTCATGGCAATAAGGTTATCAATGCAAGCTCACTTGTGAAGCCTCCCTTCTGTTTACCATACTGAGAGGATCTCCCAATGTGGGGATCACAAAAGATGTGGGAACACCTGAAACACAGAGTATCCTGGTAAAAAATGTCATGAAGCTGTATTATAATATATTTTCTAGTGACACTTATTTGTGTTTTTATCAACCTCTTCTGAAGACTCTCAGTTTGTTGTAGCCATCAGAGCAGCATCTTCCCCAACTTGGTGCCCACCAGATGTATTGGACTGCCATCATTCCCTGCTGGCTGGGAATGATGAATGTTGCAGTCAACACACCTGGAGGGCACCAGGTTGGGGAAGGCCGCATTAGAGTGTCAACTAGGACCAGGACAATCCAGGTTCAAATCTCCATTGAACCATGAAACTCACCGGGTGAACTCACTGGGTTAGTCACTATCTCTCTCACAAAATTGTTGTGAGGATAAAATTGGGTTGGTGAGAAACAATGTACCCCATTCCAAACTCCTTGAAGGAAGAGTGGACATTAATAAAAACAACGAATTGTTGCATAGTGCTACCCTACAAGGAGTGGTGGGCGTGAATTTCGGTTGTTCAGTGGTATCAGTAGTAGCTCTTGGAAACAAATTTCATCTTGGATTGATTCAAATCTTATCTTTGCAATATGGAGACCAATTGGGCATGGTCTTGTCCCGCACCACTCCTGTAACGTGGAAACAAGCATGAGGTGGGCAGGCCAGATGATGGGTTTACTTTCTCTGCCAGTGCTAACAACCCCTAGGGGCAAGGGAAGTCACCATGATGTCTTTTCCTCCCCTTCTCATAGTGCTTGTTTTGCACACGTTACTGGAATAGTGTGGGATTGGGCTATCACATGATCAAATTGGGCCCTATTACTATACCAATCAATTCCTCTCCCTCTAAATGCATATCTGATCTAACAGAGTTGCAGGCTGCACAGTAGGAGGGGGAGGGAGGGATTTTCCCTGCAGCAGTATATTGTTGTGTGCAATTCCTGTTGTAACGCAAAATATTTTGGGGTGGCTTGGACAGGAACAGGCAATTAAGACCCATTAGCTTTACTAAGGACCTACTCCGGGTGGTGATAAAAACTGCTAGAACTAGTTTGTTAACTTTGAGATAAAATGTTTCTCCCTGGTGCTGGGAAAAGAAACCCCTGGAAAAACTTGAACTGCTGCTGTTATGTTGTTTGGGGACATGTTGACTTAGTTCAGACGACATGATAACCCCCACTCAAGGGTTGAGTATGTGTTGAGTGTGGGTTGTTGTTGAAACATGGGTCATCATGTTATCTGAACCCAGCTGAGCTAACAAGCCATGGCTTGTTAACCACAAACAATTCATGAAGAGAACCCATGGTTTAGGGATGTCACCGTTCTGGTTTTTGTTTTGTTTTTTGTATTCAGGAACGGTGAGCCGGTCTGAGCGAAAGGAGAATGTTCGTGAACAGTCATGGTTTGTTGCCTCGCCTTGGTTCAAACAACACAATAACCCACATTTCAACAACAACCCATGGTTCAATGTCAACCCACACTCAACCCATATTGAATCTTGAGTGGAGTTATCATGTTGCCTGAACCCAATTGTTGTGTTGCTCTCTTTCCCTTTCTCATGCAATCTCAGGTCTCTCCAGCCAAAGTCCAACATGCTAATCATTACATTGCCCTTTGCCAGCTCACTATTCTTTGGGGTCTGCCATGATGGGTGCCTGGACTTTAAAAATTACCACTACACTGCTGCCGACAGCAGCACTCCCTCACATAAACCTACCGCACAGTCCTCTTAAACATGAAAACCCAAATTGTCACTCAGCTTGAGACTGGAAGGAAAGTGATGATCCATGCTCTATCCTCTATGCTGTTAAGTAATATCTATATCCTCACCTCCTGTGAAATAGCTGAGTATTGGTAGATATGTGAGTTATGTGTTCATCCTGAGTTCTTTTTGAGATTAAATGCACAGTAACAGAGGGACATTCCGGGCATTATTATTTTCTGGATTTTAACATAGGAATATCTCCACACTTAGGATCCAATGGGGAGGTCAGCGCTCTCCCCGAGTAAAGAACAACTAAAAACTCCTTCCTTGATAGACCTGCATGTGCAAATCTGTTGGGATCATTTGATGTGGCACCAAAATTTACCTATGTTCTGAGGAGGAATAAAACAGATCTCACATAGTTCCATTATAAAGATGCAGACAAAAAATGAAGGGCTAGGAAAAGGACATAGCAAGCAATGCCAATAGCAAATATAGGGTTTGTTTGTTTGTTTTTGCATATGTAAGATAATGACCTGAAATGGAAGTTCATTAAGGCTTCAAGACACGACCCTCTAGTTTTGCTACAAATGACACAGGGTCTTAAAGACATCAAAGTAATCAGAACCCCTATTTTTATCCATGATGAATGTAGCTGCTGCATCAGGATTAGAGCTAAAACAAAATTTTGCAAAATTTCAAAATCTGCCAAATTTCCCAATTCACATGTTGATGCCAAAATTGGATCCTGTTTTGATTGGTTGGGTGATTCAAGTTAATCTGAAATTTGCTAAATTCTTTTGCAATTATTCTGCCAGATGCTGTGAAATATTGGTTGCTAGGGCATGCCAGCTGTCAGATATATATCCACTGCTACTTTCAGACATTGTCAAATGTTGATATCAGTGGCATGTCAGTTGTCAAGTCCTGTCATGCTATGATTGCTACATGTCAAATACCGGTAGTGTCTAACCTTAACTACTGTTCCAAAATCATTGGATTTTGATATTGAATATCAATTTTTTATTTAATTTATTTTAAAAATTATTTAGTATAACATATTAGTTCAATATTTGTGTTCCCACAAACATTCAGACAATATTTACCATTAAAATATGCAGAGGACAATTCTGAGGAAAATGTTTTGGGACACATTCGTTTTGGTACTCAGCAGAACCCACTGATGGACCAGTGCAACATTATGATTCGCATGCAGGAACCCTACCAGTACTGCAGCCTTCTCTCAACCTGCTGCTCTTCAGATGTGTTGGATTACAGCTCCCGTTATCTCCAGGGGATGATGGGAGCTGTAGTCCAACATATCCGGTAGGCAGCGTGTTGGGGAAAGCTGTACTACTGCTTTTTTCAATGACCTAGATTTCTGCTTGAAAATCACTGGGGCAAACTCAACCTTTATCCAACTGTGATTTACCTCCAAAATGCGACAAGAACACAAGATGACAACCTGGAACGATACAGTTAGGAGGCATAAGTGCTTTTCAGAGGTGGGCAGAAAGTAGGTCACCAGATGTTTTGGACTTCAACTCCCAGCATTCCTGACCTTTGGCCATGCTGGCAGGGGTTTCTGGGAGTTGAAGTCCAAAACATCTGGAGATCTACCTTCTGCTCACCCATATTTCACCTACATTGCCCTTCACTTGACCTGATCAGACTGCTGCTGATGTCTCTCCTCTTCATGTTATGGGACAGGTTTCCCCAACCTGGTACCCTCTAGATGTCTTGGACTACAACTCTCAGGCTGGCTAGGGGATGCTAGGGGTTGCAGTCCAGCACATCTGGAGGGCACCAGGTTGAGGAAGTCTGTTCTAGGAAATTAGGCAAGGAAAGAAAAGGAAAGAAGGGAACAGAGGAGATGGAAGTCCGTCCACGCGCAGTTCTATGCACACTCTTCAGCTGGTGGGGCAATAGCAAGCAGAAGGAAACAGGGGTGCTTTTGCAGAAAGAGACCAGAAACTGAAGAGCAAATGGAGAGTATTGTAAAGATAGCATAAATCCTAGATAAGGGCTTTCAACAACTTGGTGCCAACGGTTAAGTGTACTTTGGGAAGTATTAAAGAATACATCCATGAGGCAGGCAGGCAGGCAAACTTGGCGGGGGGGAATCGGGAAGAGGAAGCCAGGGCCCTCACAGCCAGCCTGATGCTGCGAAAGCTGAAGCTGGTGACTGACAGCCCAGCTAGGCAAGTACAGCAGAGATGCCTGCCCCCCCCCCCGCCCACTCCACCTCCTTCCCCTGCGGATCAGTGACTCGGGATTAAAGTGCTGCCTGTGGGGCTGATGAATAAAATGGAATGGATCATAGGGTGGATTCCATGTAAGGGGTCTCCATTGGTCTAGAATGCCATTTAAACCATACGGTAGCACAGTTCTGCCAGCCAAAAGCATCAATATTGCAGCACCAGTGACAGCCATTCCTTGGGATGGGGTGATGCCAGCAATTGGACCCCAAGGCCTGATCCTGGTCGGTGGATGCTCTAGAATCCTCCATGCTTCATGTCCTGTGGATGCAGCTACATGGAGGAAGTAACATTTGGCCCAATGTGCCCTATGACACTTCCTGGCAAATTTGAGCGAGGCAGCCCTTACCATTTGTGTTTTATTCACAGAGATTGCCACCAAGAAGCATTGCAGGTCAACATAGGCCAGGGGTGTTGAACCTCTTTCAGACCAATGGCTGGATTCTGTGTCTTGGAGAAAGCTCTCAGGTGGGGGTGGGGTCACTTTCTCATGGTGGGTGGGGCCTATGGCAAAAAGGGCGGGGCCAAAATAGGCAAAATACCAGCATATTTTACATGAAAGCTCTTACTGCTAGTAACTAAGTCTTAGAAAAAGCATTTCAACCTTTTAGAACAGGGTTGGGGGGATGTTCAAAACCCAAGAAACCACCAAACAATTGGGCTTCAGGGGAAAAGGAGTGAGGCCAGGGCAAGGGGTCATGGCTATATGGGGAACTCCAGAGGGCCAGATTCGGCCCCCAGGCAGGCCAGATTCGGCCCCCAGGCAGGCCAGATTCAGCCTGCAGGCTGGTGGTTCAATACCCCTGATATCAGCCTCATCCACATATTATCATGTGTAGGGCACTCATCTGGTGAAGCAGGATCAGGGGCTGCACTGCTAGCCACACTCCCAGTCTCCGCCTCCCCAGCGTAGCCCCACTCCCCCAACATCTGTGCGTTGAACATAGATGTCTGTGAAAGAACCCCTAGATGTGAGCGGCTGCTCACGCGGACTGACTCCATGCAATTGGGCCACCACTGCGGCTGGGTTCTCCTCCCCATCGTGTGGAGTCCCTATGCACAAGCAGCTGCGCACGCATAAGGCATCCTTTGCAGACACCTACACTGAACGCACAGATATCAGAGGGCAGGGCTACCCCGGGGATGTGATGCTGGGGCAGGATCAGCAGTGTAGCTCTGCTCCTGCTTCACCGCGTGAGTGCCCTATGCATGCGCAACATGTAAACACAGCCATAGCCATACACAGTCACACCGAGATGCTTTGTGTGGGGAGTTTTAGAGCAGGCTTCCCCAGCCTGGTGTCCTCCAGATGTGTTGGACTACAATTCTCACTGGGCTGGGCTGCACAACACGGCCAGTTCATCAAGGGTTATTTAACCCACGATGAGCCAGGGTGCACGCAGGGTGCATGCAGTCACCATTTTGAATATGCAACCTGTGATCGGGGGTTGCAGCATGTCATGTGAAGCCAGCCATAATGGGTTAGTTCAGGGTTAACCCTACTACTAATCAAGGGTTACGTGAGGGTTGTTTAACCCTGGAATAACCCACGATGGCTGGGTTTCCACAACACGCCGCAACCCCCAGTCGCCCCAGTTGGGGACTGCATGTTCAAAATGGTGACTGTACATGCTCGGCGGCATGCTCATCGTGGATTAAATAACTGAGGATGACCCGGCCATGACGTGCGAGCCAGGTCACTGTGCTGGACTAGAATGGGAATTGTAGTCCAACACATCTGGAGGGCACCAGATTGGGGAAAGCTGTTTTTGAGCATCTGAACAAGCCCAAAGCCTTGGCGGAGCAGTTCATAGGATTCAGCTATTTGAAATCTGCAACTGCCCTGAGGATTACACCAGCCATGCACGGTTCCATTATTTATGTTTAGTTAGTTTCTTTAGTTATTTCAGGGCTATGAGTTAGCCTTCATGCCTGAGCTGGAGAGTCACTGTTATTAGTTATGTCACTAGTTTCCATAGTGTTAAAATACAAACTCCAGATTGACTTAAAATTATATCTGTGGAGAGAAAGCCTGATGGAACACACTTCGCCCCCCAGTCACCTGCATAATCTCTGCCCAAGGCAGGAGAGCTCAGTCCCAGACACACATTTGCATCTAGTCTTCACCAAGCACCCTCAATAGGTTGTCAAGTCTGGGACACACATTTACATGCGATTCAATGGTTTTCTCCCAAGCATTCTCCATGGGCTGTCAAGTACCCACACCCTTGAAGAGTCATGGGCAAGGTGGCGCCGAGAACCTCAGTGCCCCCCCCCGTCTGGCTGGATCGATTCATCCTGTCAGTAGAGGGAGGGGTTGGGGATTGAGAGGGGGGGCGAGCGAGGGAGTAAAAGCAGCAGCCATGGCTTCTGTTCATTGTTGGGAACAAGGTGCAAGGCAGCATGGAGCAGGTCGTCAGCTCAGGCCAGCCCGGACACTCAACCCCCAAACAGACTGCCTGGGTACTTTGCCGTGAGTCCGTTACAGTTCCTAGTATTAGGCTAGGGTAGATTCTTCAATGTTAGCTGAGAATAGCGTAGGTTCTTTTTTGTTTGATAGTTCTGCTCGTGTGCATTAAGTTGCCCCTTCCTTTGTCAATTTCACACCCTGACCTAATTTCCTTGTTTACTATTCCAATCTCCCTTATCTGCCTGACCTAATTTGTATGTTTACTCCTACCAATTTGCAAGGAGTAGTTTCCTTCTGACTTGGTGCCTCAATCCAGTGTGACTGACCTGATTTGACCCAGGGAACGCAAGCAGGAGCACTGAGCTGTCAAAATAGCCGCGTAGCTCCCAGTCTTGCAGTCACAATATCCTTCTCAGAAAAGAGAACCCAGCCTGAACCTACTAGACATGGTTAATTTTCAAATTGCATCTTCCTTCCAAGGGTTTTTGTTGTTATTGTTAACCACTCCCCTTTTTAAAAAAAATCCCTTGGAATACATTGATAATTAAGTCTGTAATTGTTCTAGAGACTTTATCATCTTAGCAAATATAGGAACAAAGTGTCCAGAGACAGAAACTCTTACAATAAAAATTAATTACGTTCTACTCATGCCCCAGTCCCTCTGGAAGTGTAGGGAATACATTTTGATGAAAGGAAAGAAGTCACAGTTTGAAGCATCCCCTATACAGCCAGTCTCTCCTCACCCCCAGTTGTACAAGATTGTCACCAAATGTTTTTCTCTGCTATTTATTCTTTTGCTGTCTACGTCGCATAGAGATTTGCTTTTTAAAAGAAGCCTACATCATGAAAAGGGAGCTGGTGAATGGAAGACAACTGGGCAGAGGGGTGAGGTTCCATTTATTCTTAGTATAAGGAAAGTTTTTTTTAAAAAAATAAAATAAAATAACAGTGCTTGACATTTCTAGGTGGATGTTTCTCCTCAGGAGGAAACCGTGCCAGTTCTTCTCTGGTTGTTGTGAGAATCTGAACTAAAAAATGATCTTAGAAGAAGAGGTGTTTTACATGTTCACTAAAATAAAATAAATTTTCATTTGATGTTCCAGATACCAATTCAAAAAGTAGAATGGAGCTGGGGAATGAATGGAGCCGAGTTCAGCCAGCACTAGTGATGGTCAAGTTACCCCTGTTGATTTAGAATGAACTCTCCTAAAATGAGAGGATTTGGGTTCAATTCAGATCAGGACTAAATTAGCTTACCGTATTTAAAGGTTGCCTCATTTAGGGGTGGGTGGATCCGTCTGTTTCTGATCCATGTGACTTTCACATGTTCTTTCCATCAATCCATTCCCTTCTGTTTCTACATTAATCTGCAATACATAGGGTTGGGTTCAGATTTATTCATACTTAAAGTAGACCTATTGATATAAGTGGGCCTTAAGTTAGTCATGGCTAGCCCAAGTCCCAGTGATTTCAGTGTCTCTACTCTAAGTATGACTGCTAAGTCTGGATCCAACCCTTATATTTTAAATCCTCTCAAAATATGTATTTAAATATGTATTTTAATACATATTTCAATGTGGAGTTTTCTCTCAAAATACGTATTTAAAATGTGTATTTTCCCTCCAAAGGTGTATTTAAATGAGTATGTTGATACTGTTAAATTGCTGGGGAATGGCATTGCACATTAGTCTGAGAGGTGCAGTCAGGAGCTGCCTTGCACATTAGTCTGGGAGGCACAGATTGTGCAGGAATTCAGAAAGATGGAATTCCTCAAGCATCCCTAGCTCTCTTTGAGCTCCAGGCTTCCTCATGCTCCTCACGATGTCAGAGGGAGCATGAAAAGACCAGGACCCTTGTAAGTCCAACCCCCTTGTAAGTCCAACCCTTCTCAGACTCTAAAACTTTCTTTCTACCAGCAACGGTGTGTGCATGTGCGTGCGTGCGTGCGTACGTGCGTGCGTGCATGTGCACAAAGGGAAGGGCTGCACCTCATGACTCCCAGTTCATCCACTCCTGTGTTCCCCTCCCTTCATTTCAGTTTCATGGCATCAGGAGGCTCGGTTAGGAACCAGGTTGGGTTGCATGTACATTCGCCACTCCCTCTTCCTTCCCCCTTCTGCGCATGACAGCATGCATGTGCAGTCTTCCTGTTTTCTGGCTTTGGAATGTTTTTCCTCCCTAAGGGTGTGTTTTATTTTAAAAAAAAGATATTTGTATCCTTCTGTGAACCTCAGGATTCACCAGGGATGGGGACTCGGACTCGAGGACTCGACTCGTGAGTCGGACTGAGTCCCCCCTCTGACTCGACTCGGACTCGAGTCCCAATATTTTTAATGGGACTCGAGACTCGACTCGGGACTCGAGACCAAGGACTCGTCAACATCCCTGGGCTGTTGACGAGTCTTCTGGCTGTGCCAGAAGGAGCGCGATCACCGGTGAAGAGCGCATGGAAGCGAGGCGCGCCGCTGCTCAGCCACTATGGACAGCTACCAGGAGCGCAGCCCCAACGATGTGTTGAGATTTATTTTGATTGATGTGTTGTTGTGGGGGGTTTGGGTTAGGGTCAATGGGACATTTGGTTTGGCTGCCTCTGCCTGCCTGTTTGGGGTTCCCAGCCTCCTCTGCCTGCCTGGTCTCTTCTTGACCTGTTCAGCAGTTGAATTGTCCAAGACAAAGGCCTCTGCCTGCCTGCTTTGGGGTTCCCTGCCTCTGCCTGCCTGGTTATTTTGGGTTTGTCTGCCTGGTCTGTTCTTGCCAAAATCAGTTGCAGAGTTTTGAAATAAAAAGGCACACTTGTGCCTAGAATTTATTTAAGCCACACATCTGAAGTAGCCTTATTTTGTTGGGGGGAAACCCCATTGATTTTAATAGGGACTCGTGGAGTCAGTTTTGGGAGTGACTCAGGACTCGTGACTCGTGAGTCACCGTTTTGGACCAAGGACTCGGACTCGGACTCGAGACTCGGGTCCAAAGACTCGTGACTCGACTCGTGACTCGAGACCAAGGATTCTTCAACATCCCTGGGATTCACCCAAGCATGCTCCCTCCTTGTTCAGTGGCCCAGTTTGGGCTACAAAGCTACTGGCACACTGGGAATGAATTAAGCATTAGAAGGCATGATGGAGCCAGGGGCTGAGCTTGCTGGCAATACCGAATCGAGCCAGGGATATTTGGCCTGGCCTCACCCACTCTCCACCATATGTCACCCCTCCCCCCATTGCAGTGTCAGAAGACTATTCTAGTTTGAAAACCTCCCCATCTTTATGGTTCCTTCAGGGCCCAAGCATGAGGATGGGGGATGGGGAAGGGTACACTTTACCATGATCCAGAGATCTGGGGGCAGGGGCTGGACAGAAATCCTTGGGGGGTAGTCGAGGCTGTAGCTCCATTATCATGACCCCCCCCCCCAAAAGAGGCTAATTTGTAGATCATGCCTGAGAATATTTATGAAGACTTATTTCCGTGTACGTATTGTCCAGATTGTGTGAGATCTGCTGGAGCCAAAGCAGGAGCAGAGTTACAGCAGAATAAGCAACATTCTGAACAGTGAGTTGCTGCTGGCCCAGGAGAAGAGAGAGAGTGCACTTGTGCAGTTAATCTAGGTCTTGTCTTTTGAGAGACAGAGCGATTTGTGCTTCCCTGTGTGACATGCTCTCTCGCAAGAACCTCAAGTCCCAGAGTTCGTTTTGCATTGGCAGGAGGCAGGGATGGGGACTCGGACTCCAGGACTCGACTTGTGAGTCGGACTGAGTCCCCCCTCTGACTCGAGTCAGACTCGAGTCCCAATATTTTTAATGGGACTCAAGACTCGACTCGGGACTCGAGGCCAAAGACTCGTGTTTCAAAATTGTGTTCCTCAAATGCAACATGGATAGGTTTTAGGAAGTACAGCAAGTTTATTTTTTAAAATCATTTTCCTAAAATGCAACCTTTCAGACATTTTGGGTTTGGCTGCCTCTGACTGCCTGCTTTGGGGTTTCCTGCCTCCTCTGCCTGCCTGGTTATTTTGGGTTTGTCTGCCTGGTCTGTTCTTGCCAAAATCAGTTGCAGAGTTTTGAAATAAAAAGGCCTAGAATTTATTTAAGCCACACATCTGAAATAGCCTTATTTTGTTGGGGGAAAACCCCATTGATTTTAATAGGGACTCGTGGAGTCAGCTTTGGGAGTGACTCGTGACTCGTGACTCGTGACTCGTGACTCGTGAGTCACCATTTTGGACCAAGGACTCGGACTCGAGACTTGGGTCCAAAGACTCGTGACTCGACTCGTGACGCGAGACCAAGGACTCTTCAACATCCCTGGCAGGAGGAAGGAGGCATCGGTGGGCAAGGGCAAAGCACAATGATAATCAGGGACATTGATCTCAGGGACAGTGGGAGCAAGTGCTGCACAGGCCCAAAATATATGTGAGCAAATGTCTTGTTCACACACCCCATACCCCCATGTTTAGCTATAAAGAGAAATCAGACCGTCAGAAATGTCGGGAGGTTAGATGAAGGGAACTAAAGGAAGATGAGTTGTATGTAGAGGATGGGATCATGGTGTGTATGGGTGGGGGCCTGTGCTACAAGTGTGTACTGGGCCAGTCCAAAATGATGCTTGCGCCCTGGGTTGCTTTATGACACTACAATATTTGCAAGGATGGGCAACTACAGTAATACCTTGGATTGAGAGCATAAATCGTTCCGGAAACGTGCTTGTAATCCAAAACACTCTTATATCAAAGCGAGTCTCTGGCGGGCATGAGTGGGGCCGATTTTGGCCTGGTACGCCCGCTCGAGGCGAGCAGTTACATCCCTACGACTTGTCTTGCAAGACCTTGCTCGTTTATCAAGTAAAAAAAAATTAAAATTTTTTGCTTGTCTTGCAAAACGCTCTCAGACCAAGTTACTTGCAATCCAAGGTATTACTGTATATCAGATCTCTGCTCTTGCTCGCTCTCTTGCTCTCTCTCTGATTTGGGACTTCACTTTTGAAATGATGATTATTTTACATTTCACTCAGGAATCAGACTACATCTGCTTTGTTGTTGGTTTCTGAACCTGTTTTTTCTTTCACTGTTAGAGATGTACATGTGTTCATTGTTGTTTTGGCTAGGAATTTGTCTCCTCCTGGAACATTCTGCATTCTGTGGCTAGTAATTAGCTTTTTTGACATTAGCTGTGTAGATGAATATGAAATCTGGGTGTGAACATTTGTTGCCACCCAGACCTGTGTTTTCAGAGGGAGTGGAGCAATGCTGACTTTGGACTTCCAATGCCTTCTGAGCTATTTAAATGTACGGTGCCCATTGAGCTCAAGCTTGTGTCACACAGACTTAATTGTTTACTCGGAGAAAAGGACAGGCACTCCCTTCTATGGATGGGCCTTGAACATTTCCCTGAGTTTGTGCCATAAAGTGTCTTTGGTCTGCATCTCAGCATGTGGACAGATCAGATTGTAGCTATGTAGACTGGAGTACTCATCATGATGCTTTTAACAAGTGGTTTGTTCTATCATGACCAGGGCCATCTGTTTATTCTGCCATTTAGTAAAAAAAAAAAAAAAAACAGGTGGGGGAAGTGTAGGGCTTAGTACCAGATAGAGAATTGGAGACTCTGAGAATCTAAGCTTCCATCTCTTTCTTTTTTGAAAGCATATTTCTACCAAATGCAGAAGCAGCACAGGTGTGCTACAAAGACCAAAACGACATGCTACATGTTGCTAAGGGACATGATGTGGTTCCCATCAATAGGCATCTCTTTGATCCATAGTTCCCCAGCAATGTCTAGGAAAAGGCTGTTGCCCAATTTTTAAAAATGTTAGTTAATCAAAGGAGTTCCAATCAATTAATCCGTTGATTTATTGATTAAATCTGCACATGACTCAAGCAATAGCACTGAAGAAGAAGAAAACTTCCTTTGTTTTTAGATGGTGTGTCTCAATGTTGCAGCAGGTGCCATCTTAAAGGAGGCATTCCTTCCAATGGTGTTGGCTCCAGGTTTTGGAGGGCCCTTGGGCGAGTCACACTCAATGGACCCCTCTCCCGCAGACAGTCTACGTTCTCATCAGTATTGTCAACCGCTCCTGCTGGTCCGCTCCCTCATCATTGCTACCGCCTGCTTCCTCGCCAGCTAGAGAACCCATGCGCATGCAGGCAGTGGCATCTAAAGCTCATCCTACAGGCCAGAGTAAGAGGCAGACAAACAAGCAGATTGCAATGAGGAAGAGGAGCAGCGGGTCCGGTGGCTATGTTAGTGGAAATAGGGCCCAACAGGGAGCAGGCAAGTGAGCGGATTTATTTGACTAGCAGCCAGCTTTGTATCAGAAAGGAGAAGACATGTTTATTTGTTTATTTATTTATTTTATTTGTTATATTTATACCCCACCTTTTTTCCTGCAAGGAACCCAAGGGGGCTTACATAATCCTCCTCCTCCTCTCCACTTTATCCTCACAACAACCCTGTGAGGTAGGTTAGGCTGAGAGTAAATGACTGGCTCAAAGTAACCCAGTGAGTTTCATGGCCAAGTGGGGACTAGAATCCGGATATCCCAAGTCCCAGTCCAACACTCTCACAATTACGCCACACTGGCTCTCTGTTCTGCTGGAGACAGCTAAAAATAGTTCTGCAATAGCCACAGAAGCAAGTGAAATGAAATTCATTCACACAGTCTCTCTCACTCTCTCTCTCTCACACACACACTTCATTTTCACTCAGAAGAAGCCATAGTTCAGTGAAACTCTTCCCAATGAGTGTGTCAAAAAATACCATAACGTGAGCTCTCCAAGTGGTGTTAAGTACCTTCTCCCAACAGAATTATAGCCAGCAGCACGCCTCACTGCTTTGCATTGGGGCTGCCAAAATCTCGAAGGGCTAAGGAGGAAGTAAGCACACTTGCCTTTGTGCAAATAATCAAGTCGCCCAGGTCGTCCTCGTGCTGCCGCTCCCCCTCCCCCAGCCGGCTGCGTCTGAGAAGGAAGGGCTGGGTGGAATGCCCCCCCCTCCCCTCACCCCTGGACGCTGCCGCAACCACCTCCCCTTTCCAGCCCAACAACAGCTCAATCTGCCCCCTCCTCCAACTCATTCTTACAGAGATCTTCAACAGCAGCAGCAGCAGCAGCAGGAGGAAGAAGCGCATGTTGGCGGCAACTGCAGGCAGCGTTATCTCCTCTCTCTCTCACTCTCTCACACACACACACACCAGCATGAGGAGGAGGAGGCGAGATGTTGGCGGCAACTGCAGGCAGCGACTCACTCACTAGTCAGTGGGCCCGCTGCTGGGATGCAGGCCCTGGGCAGGTGCACAGCCTTGCCAAACCTTGATGCCAGCCCTGCCTTCCAATGTGATGGTGAAGGGGGAATGCCTTTTCTAAAGTAGTGACTGCCATCTGGAGTTCTGACCGGTACTTATTTTAAAAAATTAACATGCTTTTCCCAATTAATTGTGGATGCCCTTTTAGTGAACAGGCAGGGCCATCCTATCAGGGCATGAGAGGAAGAATACATGGCTGAGGCACCACCAAATCCCCAACTCTGCTGGGCTCACACTGGCTGGGCAGAAGGTGTGGGGATGACGACAGGACAGCGTTTTTCCATTTTTCTGTTCTTTGTTTGGGCGGGGTGTGTGTGTTTTCAGGTGGGGCCTTTATTGTGGCCCTATGGGATGCCCTTCCAACTGAGATCAGGTACGTATGTACCTACACTACTTTGTTTTCAGTGTTTGCTGAAGATTTTTCTTTTCGAGCAAGCATTTCCCGACTGATGCGTAAATTCTAGCCACTGTTCTGTTGATCTATTTGCTTTTACTGCAATTTTTTGTTTTGTTTTTTAAATTTATTTTAAACTACTCCAATCTTTCTTGCTGTGGAGCGGCAGGGCTGGCATCAAGAGGAGGCATGGTTGGGCACCTGCTGATGGCTCATATGCCAGCAGGGGGCCCACTCTGACAAAAGCTCCCTGGAGTTTTGAATGGTGGTTCAACTACGCAATGAGGATGGCAAATTGATAACAGAAGACAAAGAAAAGGCAGAAGTGTTCAATTCCTACTTCGGCTCGGTCTTCTCCCAAAAGAGGGTCTATGACCCCCCTGGCAAACCTGAAGGGGCAGGATTGCAGCTTGAGATTGATAGGCAAATGGTCAAGGAGCATCTGATTACTCTGAACGAGTTTACATCTCCAGGGCCTGACGAGCTGCATCCTAGAGTAATAAAGGAACTGGCAGAAGAACTCTCAGAAGCACTGTCTATTATCTTTGAGAAATCATGGAGGACAGGTGAAGTGCCAGATGACTGGAGGAGGGCAAATGTTGTTCCCATCTTCAAAAAGGGCAAGAAGGAGGAACCTGGGAACTATAGGCCAGTCAGTCTGACATCAATCCCTGGGAAAATTTTGGAGCAGATTATAAAAAAGTCAGTTTGCAAGCACCTTGAAAACAATACAGTGATTACTAGAAGCCAGCATAGATTTGTCAAGAACAAATCCTGCCAGACTAATCTGATCTCATTTTTTGATCGGGTAACCTCCCTTGTGGACTGTGGGAATGCTGTGGACATCATATATCTGGACTTCAGCAAAGCTTTCGACAAAGTGCCTCATGATATCCTGATTAGCAAGCTAGCTAAAAGTGGGCTAGATGGAACAACTATCAGGTGGATCCACAACTGGCTACAGAATCGGACTCAAAGAGTGCTTATCAATGGTTCCTTCTCAAACT
Organism: Shinisaurus crocodilurus; assembly: GCA_021292165.1. NCBI lineage: Eukaryota > Metazoa > Chordata > Lepidosauria > Squamata > Shinisauridae > Shinisaurus > Shinisaurus crocodilurus. The sequence goes on from CM037879.1 coordinate 249,804,792, forward strand.
GGGGAGAGGTAACGAGCGGGGTACCACAGGGCTCGGTCCTGAGCCCAGTGCTCTTCAACATTTTTATTAATGACTTGCATGAGGAGGTACAGGAATGCTTATCAAATTTGCAGATGACACAAAGTTGGGTGGAACAGCTAATACTCTGGAAGACAGAAACAAAATTCAAAGCGACCTCGATAGGCTGGAGCGCTGGGCCGAAAATAACAGAATGAAATTTAATAGGGATAAATGCCAAGTGCTGCACCTAGGGAAAGGAAACCAAATGCAGAGTTACAGAATGGGGGACACTTGGCTCAATAATACTACGAGTGAGAAGGATCTTGGAATTGTGGTGAAACTGAATATGAGCCAGCAATGTGATGTGGCTGCAAAGAAGGCAAATGCTATTTTGGGCTGCATTAATAGAAGTATAGCTTCCAAATCGTGGGAAGTGATAATTCCCCTTTACTCAGCACTGGTTAGGCCTCATCTTGAGTACTGCATCCAGTTTGTCTACACTTTAAGAAGGACGTAGACAAACTGGAGAGGGTTCAGAGGCGGGCAACAAGGATGATAAAGGGACTGGAAACAAGGCCCTATGAGGAGAGACTGAAAGAACTGGGCATGTTTAGCCTTCAGAAGAGGAGACTGAGGGGAGATATGATCGCACTCTTCCAGTACTTGAAGGGATGTCACACAGAGGAGGGCCAGGATCTCTTCTCCATCATCCCAGATTGCAGGACATGGAATAATGGGCTCAAGTTACAGGAACCTAGATTCCACCTAAACATCAGGAAAAATTTCCTGACTGTCAGAGCAATAAGACAATGGAATCAACTACCTAGGGAGGTGGTGGGCTCTCCCACTCTGGAGGCATTCAAGGTGCGGCTGGACAGACATCTGTCAGGGATGCTTTGACCTGGATTCCTGCATTGAGCAGGGGGTTGGACTCGATGGCCTTGTAGGCCCCTTCCAACTCTACTTTTCTATGATTGTATGATTCTATGAGTTGCTCCTCCTCTTCACCACTGCAGTCTGCTTGTTGACTTGCCTGTCACTCTGGCCCAGACAACAGTAGTGGTGAGAAGGAGGAGCAGGAGATGCCAATGCCTGCTTACTCGCTCGCTGGCTTTCTTTCTATCAGTGAAGCAAGTTGGAGCAGTGATGAGAAGGAGGATAAGGAGCAATGGCAGTTGGTGACAATAGTGGTGAGAGGTAAGGGAGGAGGCCCATGGCACACCTTGGGGTGTCTTTCCCAAGGGCCCTCAAAAACCTGGAGCTGGCACGGTGGAGCAGTTTCTGAATTTTATGATAAATAATAAAAAAAAAATACATTCAGATTTTCCCTCCCCTTGGATAGGACAGATTCTGAGTTATAATGCACGAGGCACTTCCAACAGATCCAATTACATTAGATTTATTAAAGAGTTCAGACAGAGAGAGGTATAGAAATGAGATGTTGCTTTTAAAGATGAAAGCAAAAGTAGTTACAGTGGATGAACAGCCCTGAGTAGAAAAGCTCATAGTCAAAATCCGAACAGAGCATTATTTCTCCCCCTGGCTGAAAGTCAACCCATAAAAATAGCATGATTTTGGAAATAGCTTGTCTCTGTCCTTGATGACATAAGGGAACACCGTCTGTCCTCTTCCACCAACAGAACGCAGGGTTTGTCTGTAAAGGATGCTCTCCTCCTAAGTGAGTTAATATTGTTACTTTAGGATTTCTGTTACGTAAGCACGAGTAAGTTACTTTTTATGCTTTGTTTCGCAGAACTGAGATTCAAGCTCTACGCAAAGAGCTTTTCCTTTCCTGCTTTTCTGCTACATAAACTCTAGGTGGCACTGTGCTATAGTGGAATAACACATTCACACAAGAAGGAAAATATCTTTTCGTTTGCTTTCAGAAATAGTACTCAAATTTCCCTAATCTAAAAAAAACCCTGGGAAAGTACTCTTAGAAAGCAAGAGCAAAACTGTAGGGTCACAACATCATCTAAAGAACTCATAAACAACAATGAGTAAGGAATGACAAGCGTACAATAAATTCCTCATGTAGAAAAACTCGTGCATTAAAAACATGGCTGTTCAGGCGGGAATATGGGGTGGGTTAGGTTTTTAATAAGAATTTTTTATATTGTTTTAATTATTATATTTTATTGTGTTTTGTTGTATTTTGGTTGTACATCGCCCAGGGTGTCCGGGTGACCGGCCAGATGGGCGATTGATAAATATAATAATAATAATAATAATAATAATAATAATAATAATAAATAATAATAAGGATTCTCACATATACACTGATTGCAATATGTAGCACATAGTTAAATTCCTGGAAGTAGCATGGAGAGGTGTAAATTTGAGAGGTATCTTCCCTCCTTGCCTTACAACTTCCTTATATATTGGTGCAAAACAAAAACAACTCAGTGCCTATGTGCTGGTGCTGGCTCATTTTGGAGATTATGGCTGAGGAGGGTCTTCAGCTAGACGTGGCATTCAGGGAAGGGCTTGGGGCTTGTCTTAACACTAGCCCTACTTGGAGATGCCAGTGGTTGAACCTGGCTGGGGCCCTCTGCATGCAAAGGCATGTGATCTGGCACTGAATTACTGTCCTTCCTCATGGCTTGATGACACTTGCTAGTACCTTATCATTAGGTAATCACTATATTTAGTGCTGCACATCCTTATCTCCCACAATACATGTGTGCAAGACAGTTAATAATTCTTTATTTTTGATAGCTTTTTTATTTATAAGTGTACTTTCTCACTAGCTTGTCCTACCCACTTTCACGAGTAAAGATTACTCGCTGCTTTGCTTTGACTTGACAGCAGCTCACCTTTTGACAGCTGTCACATCAAAGCAAAGTAAAAAACAACAACAACAACAACCCCTATTTGGAGCCTCTCTGGGTCAATGCCCAAGGTTAGTACCTACTGCACTTTGGCAGCAGGTACTCCCCAGGACATTGCCCAGGTGAGGCTCCCCACTTCAGACCTGCGGAACTGTGCACCTCCACACTTGCACAAGTCTGACTAGAAAAATTGTTTTAAAAAATTACAAAAAAAGTATGCACACTTGGAGCACAAAAAAAGGTGTGTGTTTTTTTAAAAGGGTGGCCAACCACAGCCCCTCCAGTGTGCCACTTGAGCACTTCAGAGGGGATGTAACTGGCAACGGCACGGGAGAGATCATGAAGAGCAGCAAGGGTTTTTTTGCCCCCCCCCCCTTGCCAAGTGCCTTCACTCGCCATTTCCCTTTACCAATAGTGAGATTGGTCGCCTGGGTTTGGCTGACACGACAACCCACTGTAGGTAAAACAACCGCTGGAACATCCCATGGGTTATCAGGGTGGCTTGTTTGGGGGGGAAAACCAAGCCACCCTGCAGGATGTGGTCTGGGTTTGGATGACACAACAACCCACTGTGGCTAGTTACCCATGATGGGTACTTGCCATGTCATGTGAACCAGGTCTTTCAGTTTCTCTTTCCCCCATATTATTTTTTTTTAAATCTCAAAGCTTTTCCATCCTGTTTATGAAGAAATTTGTGAATTTTGGTAAATTCTTATCAAAAAATGAACTCAATGAAATTCTCACCCACCTGCCCCAGCCAAATTTAATAGGTACGGGCGGCTATTCCTAGCATGGAGAGGTACCTCCGAAGATACAACTTCGGAGGTACTATGCTGTACCTCTCTGCCATTCAGCTGCTAAATATGAGGAGCCTGTCAAAATAATAATTAAAAAAGAGGTGGGAACCCTAATTCAGCATCACAAAAATGTCTGGATGCAGATTCAAAGCCAGACTTTGAAGAGCTAAGCACTCAAAGCCCTGTGCCTTGATGGATGAAATCTGTCTGTTTCGCTTTCTCCCACATTCAAAGCTTTTTTTTTTTTTTTTTTTTTTTTTTTTAATAATCAAGTTCTTTCCATCCCATTCATGAAGAAATGTGTGGATTTTGGTTCGTTCTTATATTTTAAAAATATCTCACCAATAGCTCTAGAAGAGCTGAAAGAACTGTAAATTTCTACAGAATTCTCTCCCCTAAGATTCAACTCTAAAGCACCCTAAAGCTGCTATGGCCCTGTAGGGGAGAAACAAAGGGTACCTGTATCACACACCTGATTTTCCCTTTGGGGGCTAATAGGAGCTATTGGGGTTGGGGCAATTTAGATTGGGAAAACAATGCAGAGGTGGGGAAGGAATTATTATGCATCCCTTGCCCAGTATGGCTGTTCTACTCAGAACTGAAGCATCAAGCACCAGGCAGCTGCTTTTAAGGAATAAAAGATGCAACTTCGGATATCCAGTCACAGGTCTTCCATGTCATGTCTGTTCCAGCCCTCAGGGAGAAGTGAGATGCTGACTCCATGTAAGCCCATTCCTATCTGTATTAAAGGAGGATACTGAAGTCCTGGCAGCATTTCTGCTGAGCGCATAAGCAGAGCATTATAAGATGTTGAATAAAGCCTCTGATGCCCAATTGATTGGGAGGCGCCATCTGAATTATGAGAGATCTAACCAGCATGTTGTCAAGAACTAGCGACTGCCAAGTCCTTCAGAACAGCTGTGGCTGGTCTTTCAGAGCAAGGCAAGTTCATTCATGCAAAGGAATAATTTATATGAGAGACAAGCTCATTAAAGGGGAAAGGAAAGAAGGAACTGGTTGATTTCCAGCCTGACTCCAGATCGACACTGGGACAAGTGACTTCCTGATGGTCACTGGGCACAATTTGGAGTGCTGGTCTTTAGAGCTGTGCTGAAACATGCACACACTGACACACACACCTTTTCACCACTCCATTTGCAGGGTGTGTGTGTGTGTGTGTGTGTGATCATTTCATCCATTTTCTCAGAGGACCTGTGAAATTCACGTAATGTCTTGGGCCCTCCTTTGCCTTCCCAGCCGCCGCCGCCGTGGTTTCTTTGATTTATTTTCTTCTTCCAAAAAAGTATAGTCCTGAAACAGTGGCGGTGGCAGCAGAGCTGTCCCATTGCAGCTCAAGGCCTCTGGCTGCCATTTCCTTCCTCCAAGAATACCCCAGAATGAGGTTGCTTTGGAGGTGGAGCCCCATTCACACCTTATATGCATGAAGGCTGTCCACTTGATTAAAGTGGCTCATGCTGGCTCAGCTTGTCTGAGCATGGAAAGCTAAGCAAGGTCAGGCCTGGTTATTACTTGGATGGGAGACCCCTCCTCTAGTTTCCTGCACTGAGCAGGGGGTTGGACTCGATAGCCTGGTAGGCCCCTTCCAACTCTATGATCTACAGACCTATGAATCTATAAAGGGGTAGCGGTTTTGGTGCCGCTAGACCTGCCCCCATCATCACATGATTTCTCCACCTCCAGCATCCATGCATTAGTCATGGAAATTTGAAGGGGGAAAGCCTATGCACATAGACCAGGGGTGTTGAACCTCAGTCTGGTAGGCCAAATCCAGCCCACCCGGGGGCCAAATCCAGCCCCCTGGGGTTCCCCCTGACCACCAATCATTTGGTGGTTTCCTGGCTGCTGCGCATTTCCCCTCCATTCTAAAAGGTTGAAATATCTCTCCTACTTCCAGGCAGTAACTATGCCAAGGGTGCAGAACCTTTTCCAGCCTGAGGGCCAAATTCCACTTTGGAGACATTCTCAGAGGCCACATTCCAGTGGTGGGTGGGAACAAAGGCAAGGGGGGTGGGGCCAAACTACAAAACATACCAGTATATTTTAGCTTAAAGCATGATGGTTGGCATCGGAGAGAGGGTCTTTTTTGTAGCAGCACCCCACTAATGGAATACCCTTCCAAGGAAACACTTTCTTTGCCACGTTTTAGGCACCAGGTTAATGCCTGCTTTTAATGAGCAGTGCTGTTGATTTTTATCGGCTTAAAACCTATCCATAGGCTGATTTTATCTAATGTTTTATTATTTTTTACTGCTTGGTGCTGGTGGTCTCCTTTTTGCTGCCCTGCTGCTGGTTGGTTATATTTGTATATTTGACATTGTATTTTGGGCCGTCCTTCACAATTTTAAATGAGTTTTCATTTTTAACTCATACTTATCATGCACCACTTTGGAAGTCTGATTTAAAAGCAGACAATGGGCAGTATCCTATTGTGCCCACGCATCATTCAGCGGGAGCGACCACTTGCACAACGGGGGTTTCGCGCTTCATACAGCAAGCCAAAATGAGAGGAAACACTCGTTCCTGGAATGGGGCGGGTCAGCATTGCTCACAGAAGGGAGTTCTGCTGGCCTGTCCCAATCCAGAAATGAACATCTCCTCTCACTTTTCAGGGCTTGCTTTATGAAGCGCTAAATCCCCCTTGACACAAGTGGTCGCTCCTGGGTGCAACACAATCAGTGGGAGTGCAGCAGCTCCAATGGGTACTGCCCTGTATCTGTGAGATTGACAAACCAGGACATCAGAAAAATGCATATAAAGTAGGGGCAATGTTTTGAGGGAAGTAGCCAGGGTGATCCAATAAAGCCTTGAAAGAGAAAAGGTGTTGTACTATGCTCAGCCATTCATTTGGGTGACAAGAGAGAGCAGGTGTATGCCATCTGTGAGGGCACTGGTGCATACTGGTTCAGTGGGACCAATTCCATGCTCTGGGTATGGATGTGGGATTTTGAACGAAGATCCGGGTTCAAGAAAGGGGTGCCCATCTATGGACTTAACCAAAGATCTGACAGAAGAAAAGCTGCCATTGCTTTGAGAAATCACTGAATCATGCCTGACACCAATATCCAGCGAGGGATGCCAAAGAACCCAAACGAAGTCGTCATAGATCAGCATGTCAGTCTGCGAGAACCATCAGCACAGGAAGGCACACTGACATTCTGATAACAGCTGGTATTTAATGCTCTTTTCCAAAGACATGCACAGCAATTGCCAAGTATTAATTAATCTCCACAATGCCCTTGAGAGCTCAGATGGGAAGGTAGATATTGTTGTATGTGCCTTAAAGATGGTGAAAGAGAATGAGAGAGAGTTCACTTGACTTGCCTAAAGCCATTCAATATGTCAGGAGGAGAATTACAGCAAGACTTCAAGGCTCCCTAATGCCAAATCTTGTTCTAATTTGTTTAAAGGACAATAATGTTTGCTCTTATTTAACTTTAGCCATACCATAGCTCTTTACAGACATTTAAATTTCATTGCACTCCTCTTACCATTGGGGGGAAATTATTTAACCCTATTTATAGTGTCAGTTGCAAGAGCAATAGAAAGAGAAGAACACATGGATGAAGGTTATTTGTTTCAGTTGGCCTGGAATATGATCATGGAGCACCATTTGTCTCTTCTTAATTAGGGTCATCCAGCTCAGAAAGGAGATCAGAGAGCTGGAAAGGGTGCAGGAAAAGGCCACCAAAATGATCCATGGGTTGGAGCACTTTCCCAATAAGGAAAGGCTGAAGCATCTGAGCCTTTTAATTTTTTTAAGGGGTGGGGAGATAAGGGACATGATAAAGCAGTGGTGGTGAACCTGTGCCCCCCCCCAGATGTTGTTGGACTACAATTCCTATCCTCCCTCACAATTGGCCATGCTGACAGGGTCTGCTGGGAGTTGGAGTTCAACAATATCTGGAGGGCCACAAGTTTCCCAGACCCGTGATAAATATATATACAATTATTCATGGTGTTGAAAATTGCATAGAGGCTTTGCAAGAAGACGTAGTTTCTTCTTTCTGATTTAAATCTGCTTCCAATCAATTTCACTGGAAGATCCTGCATTCTAGATTTATGGGAGGATAAGGAAAACCTCTTATGCACTTTGGATGGCTTGCCAGGAACCAAAGGCCAGGCTGGTAAAGGTCTAAAAAGAGATTCCTTAATCCTTCCTTACATCTTGGTGTGAATGAGGTCATCGTGACAACATGTAGGAAAGCATGGGGAAGCTTGCTTGCAGCAGAATGGGAATCAGCATGGCAGACCCAGGGTACCAGAGAAGCATGCATTCTTACCGGAAATGACAAGAAATGTCTATCCTTATGCACATGTCTATCTGACACTGGAAGGCCCACCAGCCATTCAAAAATTAATGTTTTCATGGTAGGCTACTCTACCACTCCAACTTCAGACCCAGTTCTTCACAGGATAAATTACAATGCCCTCTGAAAGGCTGGAAGAATTTTCTGTAAATTCTTAGGGGTTTGGGTGTGGAAAATGTCAACCCTTGCTAGGAGGAGAGGGGGCAGGAGGAAAGACCAGTAGCCTGGAGCTTTCAGAAAAGGCAACACTGGCAGGACTGGAGAACCACCAGAGCAGACAGCAAACATTTTTGAACATTTTTGTACAGGACATAGGATCAATGCCAGAAGGACTATGGTAAAATGTTAGAAGACACCAGAATGACCATGTGAAAGGGAAGAAAAAAAGTGTGTTCAGGACCTGAGCCACAGAGACGCGATCAAGATGGCAAAGGTCGGCGAGTCTTTCTGGCGCCCAACATTTGAATGGGAACTGGGCAAACTGGCACATTCTCCCTCTGCTATGGTAAGCGTCATTCAGAATAGTCACTTAGCCAAGGCACAGCTGCCTTCTTTCTTCTGCCAAGCCTGATGTCTTCTATTTTCCATATTTCTTGAGGCCTACTGGACTTGGCCCCAAAAAAGTCTCAGCAAAATCTCTCCCTGGGGAAAGAGCAGCCCCGAGAAAGGGCAATTAAAGGCAGTGCTCATTTCCTCTGTCTAACTGGTGATACGTCCAGAAAGATAAGAGCCACCGTGCGAGGCAAAGACTGCAGACGACCTCCCAGCACAGCTGAGAAGATTTCCTCACCAGCACTCACTTTGACCATTCACCAGATCCAAGTCTTACCCAAGCACAGCCAGCCCACAGTCCAGTTAAATTGGAGGCCCAGACTCGCTGCCAATTTAGCCGCCCTCAAATCAATAAATGGGGCAACTCCACCCGTTAGACTGCACTGACTAACTACTGCACGTCAGCGGCAAGTTAGTGAGAACCCATCAAATACTGACAGCTGCTGAAGAATCGTCAGATGTCAAGTGCTGGTGCTGACTGCCAGGAGATTTTGAGGATAGCTCTTAAGTGCCACTGGCTTACTCTCGCATCCAGTTTGAGACTGAAAGAGGTAGGAGCCGAAATGGGAATGGTGCTGGTAATTGCTGCATTTCCAGACTCTCTTGTTCCATGTAGCTCCAAAGAGTTCCTTCTGCTTTCTGCTTCAGCGGCTCTACCATGTCCCATAGGACTCAGAAGAATCAGGAGAGAGAGAAGGATGCCTGGGCTGTAGACAATTCTGGAGAAAGCTGACTGACAGATACGAAATATGTTGCTCTTGTCCACACTTGAATGCAGTGTTGCTGCTGCAAGTACTGCGGAAAGCTGACCTTTCTGTCATTTTATCTCTTCCTCTAAGTCTCATGAAAGGAAACAAGCAAACAAAAATCAGAGAATTGCATGGTTTGGGGGGGGGGGGTCATTGATAAACTTCTGTTTCTTTCTACTGTCTAGGATCGGAGAAGTGAGATGCAATGTGGAGTTCAGAATAAATATGACACTCCCTTCACAATGCAAGAAGGGTAGGAAACTCAATGGCCGGGGGACAAATTCTTTGTCCTTTTGCAGAAGCAGCACTCAGCCACCTCTTACTGTCCCTTTAAGCATCCCACACTTAGTTAATAATTAGCCTGTTGTCTGTGGCTCTGCCAGTGAGCCTGGCGTGCACTTTCTTTCTTTATGCATATTATCAGCTGTGTGTTTGTGTGCCTTTTATTGCCTATCAAGTGAGGACCATTTTTCCTATCTGTCTGCCAGGTATAATCCCTTGGAGGGGGTCGTAGAATGTCTGAAAATGTTGTGCCAACTGGTTGGAAAACACAGAAGTTACAAGCAGCAGACTAGCAGCTAGGTCTCCCGTTGAAAGCAATGGGAACGGAAAATGAATGAGAATAATGAACATGAATGTGATTTTAACAAATGGATTACTAACCAAATGAGGTTTTAATGGCAAAGTTGAATGGAATAACTAATAATAATTTTAAAAATCCTCACATCCCTAGTAGGAAAGGGAATTGTTGACCTTACTATGGAGAGTGATTTGCACACAGCACAGACGTACAACCCTTTTGTTTATTTCCAAAGTTCCTGCAGAACTGCTAGTTGTTTCTGCTTCCAGGGGGAAATGACCACTGCTTAGCTGTGTAAACTAATGCTTTAAAACGTATGAATTCAATCATGTTTCTTGGTCCCATACTAGAAGAATATGTCAGTTGATTTTATTGCCTATCTAACTATAGATTCTTACAATTTTGCAACAACAACAAAAAAGAGACACAGTCACAGAAAGAAAAAGGTTGAATAACAGAGCAGTCCTGTGGGCCCCTAGGCAGCCTCTAGAGGGCCACAGGATTGTTCAGACATCCAGGTCTGAGGTCGGAAAAGAGCTCTGACCTTGGAGCTGGGGATTCATGCATGGATGCCCCTCCTGCCTCACAGCCAGCACAGAAAGAACCATGTGAGTGAGCTGCTTCTCCAAGGTCATAAGAGCAACCTCGGAGAAGGGGTAAAGGGGGTGTTCGAGGGGCGGGCAGGGGAGGAGATCAGTGCCGCCAAGCTACCATGTATCCTGGTGGCACCTCAGCTTCCTTTCCTCCCCCCTCCCAAGCTCCACAGTTAGCAATCAGCCGTCTAGCTGCTCTGTAGAGTGGGAGGGGTCCGGGGCCAACCTTCACCTCCGCGCTCCTCCCGCTCTGCATAGGATGCCTGCAATCCTCAGAGTTGGATTGCTCCATAAGCCAGTTCATCATGCGCACAATCTACATGAACAGTTTTTAGGACCTTTGCTCTAACCTTTTTAGCAGCCACTGCAAATAAGGTTACTTGATTAGTTACATAAGGATCCATATCTTCAACTAATTTACACATCTGCTCAACCAAAGTTCTGTCAGGCATTCCTCCCAGCAAAGGGGCAAGAAATCTTTTCCGGGGACTGGCATACAGTTCACAAATATATATATATATATATATATATATATATATATTTATATATAACATCCTCTATTTGTGGAGCCCCACATATACAAAGACATTGAAGTATGGGAGCATTTATATACCTCCCATCCAGATATGCAGAAGGCATCACTTGGAAGTAGAAGAATTTAATGTATAGCTTTCATCAAACTAAAAAGTGACAGTTTTCCCACCCCCTTTGATAGTTGTTAAATATTCATTTAATATTAGTTATATATAAAGTTTATATAAAATTGATATAAACTTTATATCAATATCAAATTGATATCAAATTAATATACATTTCATATAATCTTTATATGCATTTTATATTAAACTGTATATAAAGATTGGGACAGCCATTTTTGTATGTGGCTAGGGCTGGTTTCTGAGCACCTCTGTGATTGGTCATCCTTTTTCCCACCCTCTGGTCTCACCAATCAGAGCCCTGGTGTCAAAGGTATACGAGTCTGGGCCTCTTTGGCAACCTGCATGCTGCTGGAAGCTGCTGCAAGTTGCTCTTCTTTTGAACCCTTGCTTTCTAGCCATGAAATCCTGTGGAGAGAACAGGATTCACTGGGGGACCATTGGAAGAATATATGGATAGCACTACCCCAGGTCCCTGCCCAAGATCTGCCTGTGTTGACACCTTAGAGGAGATGGAGGTAACCCTTGAAGATGTGAGTGAACTTTATTAAACTGTGACTAGGATAGTGACCGATAGGGAGATCTTTGGTCAACCAGAAATTTTTAGGCTCCAAATTGACAATTGGATCATTGCAAGTAAGAAGAAACATGCCTGAGGATTTTGCCTGTTCAGGGGCTTTCTCATACAGCAGTGCTGAAGAAGCTCCATCAAGCAATGGGGAAGAGAAGCCAGTATATACACAAATGGCCCCAGTATACAGGGATGGGTGAGCAGGAGCCCATCTGTGAAGAAATGGAGCCGATACATTGGGGAAAGCCGATACACATGTGATGTAGAAAGTCATATGATGGTTACACAGGTTGGACCTGGAGCTTCCCCTAGGGTTTCTGGGAGCAAGAAAGGGAGAACATGTTCAGGGACTTCCAGGAACAATGGAATACTGAGGGAAGTTGAGCCACAGAATCTTGAGATTATTAAGTGAGGCAGAAAAGAGGGTGAACTGATTTGCTTGAAAATCCTAAGAGCTTATAGTATCCTGGAAAGGATATTAGGGTCAGAAGGATGTGTGCGTCATAAAGTTAAAAAAAAAAACCTCTCCTCCACACACTATATCAAGAGGTTCCAGGATGCAGCAAAGGGAAAAGGGCACCCTTTCCCACTTTCCAAATACCCCACCCTGCTATAAAGCAATAACGCAATAAAGTAATCAGATTCAGGGACATGCAGTCCGTCCTGATCTTGTGCTCTTTAGCACTGTACAGTATGTCACAGTGAGGGAAGGTTTCAAGAGGGTGTGAAATTTTAAACGTGTCCTTTTTTCGATGCTGATGAAGATGATGATGAGAATATGTGTAGCCAGCAACCCAAAGCTATCATTTTGGCCGTGTTCACAGAAAAGGTGAGATCTATCCTGAATTAGTTTGGAGAGGAGATGGCTGTGAAATTTTCAGCTGGGGATTATGAGCTTTAGGCCTAAAAGCAGGGACTGCAGGTAGACTCAGGGTCACTCACTGGGGAACAGACCATTGGGGATTATGGTTTTCAAGTTTGAAAAAATTATTCTGCTTATTCAGAAACAAACAACTTGGAAGTCCACACAACCCCTGTAAAGGCTAATTGCTCCAGTAAAGGTTTTGGGAAGAACAGAGGGTGGGAGAAAGAGGCTGACTTGAAAGCAACTAAAAAAAAAACACAAGCTGCTGGAAAGGTGGAAAGTGGGAAAGCTTGTTGGGTTGGAAAAGTACACGCACTGTGTGTGTACCCCCAGGGGGCACCCGGGCAAGGCAAACTGCCTTCCGTTTCACCACATGCTCCCATCCCAATGGCGCTTCCTCCACAGATTTAAGCTGCTTCTCTTTTGGAGTGAAAACAGCAAGCCTCCATGGTACGGGAACGAGTGAAGCATTAACGCAAGAGAGGACGGCTGGGATCATGGCTGTGCGAGTGCCAACGTTCATAGGCAGAAGAGATCACATCCCATCAGCCATTCAGCGCCAGCAAGTGGACAGCTACTGAGACCCTGTCGAGATGGATGGCAGCATTGGTCTGTGAGTCAGTATGTGCATGCATGTGTGTGTGAGAGAGAGACGGTGTGTGTGTGCGCGCGCGACCTTTTCTGCCAGCTCTCCATTTCCCAGCGCCTTCCTCAGCCACACAGCGTACTGAAGTGCTGCTATTTAAACAAGCCAGTTGTTAATAAATGCAGCCTTTTAGCCCTAATTGGAGAAGAACCACTAGCCTGCAAACCTCCCAGAGCTCTTCAATTATAGATAGAGCTCCAGTCAGAACTGCTGGGAATGGCTGAGTGATTTCCTGAGTAACTGCAGATCTCCCTTTCCCTGGTACTGCGTTAATTGCTCCAGCAGGCCGGCATCATGGAGCACTCAGATGGGCCCAGGGGCAGCTTCAGCGTACGAAGCGTGACCCAAGGTGAGGCAATCTCTGTCCGTTTGTGACCACTTCCCGCCCGCTGACCCTTTCTCTGAGGCCCGGTTCATATGCGCAGTGGCAGTGGGGGAGGGCGCTTTGCAAATGACTGGAATACATTCTGACTATCTTACAATCTTTTTGAGCCCAAATTAGGTAAGCACCGTGGAAGCTGTAGCCCCAGACCGACAGTCACCACCATTGGCAGGGTACAAAAATTTCTTTCAGGGTTGGTGGGTAGGTGTGTTTCCTTTCTCTCCACCCACCTTTTGCACTTGAGGCACCTGTTTGCTTGTGGTAAATGAACATGAGGTACAATTTGCGCACCACTCACACTGTCACATACTGAGGAGCCCTACAGTGGTGTGCAAAATGTTAGCTTCTGCCTTTGGTAAACAAGTCTGGCAATTAGTTCTTCACAAGTTATTTATTTATTTCCCCGCTTTTCCCCTCCAAAAAAGGAGTTGCTCAAAAAGCCTTGCAAGTTATGGGAAGCATAACAACAACAACAACAACAACAACCAGTCATTAAAGTCCATTTTCAAAATGTTCAAAGCAGCGGCAAAAGTAAAAGAAACACAAAGAATCAAAATGAACAGTCAGTAAATAAAATTAAGCAACAACAGGGTCTACTAGTCATCATGATAGTTATATGCTACCTCCAGTTTCAGAGCCAGTATGCATCTGTGTATACTTTATTTATTTATTTATTTGATTTCAATTGTACCCCACCTTTCTGCCAAGAAAAACTGCACTTACAATCATGAATAAAACTCGATTAAAACAATAATCAAACAAATGCATTAAAACACAAATAAAAGCACAACAACAACAGAATGAAAACAACATCCAATGTAACGGACCCACTTACACGCCAAAGGCCCACTTGAATAAAAAGGTTTTTGCCTGCTGTCAGAAGGACAGCACAAAGAGAGCAAACCTAGCCCCCCTCAGCAGGGAGTTCCACAACCTGGGAGCAGCCACCAAGAAGGCCCTCTTTCTCATTGCCACCAAACATGTCTCTGAAAATGGCAGTCTCAAAAGAAGGGCCTCTCTCAAGGATCTTAAGACCTGGGCAGGCTCATATGGGAGAAGGTGGTCTTTCAGGTAGCCTGGTCCCAAGCTGTATAGGTCATAATCAGCACTTTGAATTCTGCCTGGAAACAGACCGGTAGCCAGTGAAGGTGTTGTAACAAGGGAGTCATGTACTCCCTGCAACTGGCCCTGGTCAACAGTCTGGCCACAGTTTTCTGAACAATTTTCCAAGGCAGCCTCACATAGAGTACACCACAGTAGTCCAAATGGGGTGTAACTAAGGCATGCGTGACCATAGCCAGATCAGCCATGCTGGGGAACGCAAGCAGGCGGGTTCGGTTGCCCTCATGTCCAACTACTGGGCCTCCTCTAGGCAGCGGATTGGCCAATGTGTGTACAGAATGCTGGACTAGACAGGGCTTTGGTCTGATTCAACAGGGCTCTTCTGATGTTTTTTTGTTCTTATGAGACAGTCAGTTTGCAACTGCTGTAGGCATAGAAAGGAAGTTTCTTTCACGTGTAGGATGGTCTTGCACTGACTGACCCAGGAAGTTGCAACAGTTGGTAGTCAGTGCAAATAGACCTGCTTCATCAAAACAATTTGAGACAAATGCAGAATTTGGCCATGAACAATCTGTCATGACTGCTGGGCCCCACCCAGCCTGTGGGAAGACTGGCTGAGGAAGAAGTAAAACTTGAAAGTGTTACAAACTCTAAGTGTGTGTGTGTGTGTGTGAAACTATTGCAAAATGCTGAAGCTGAACCCCGACAAGATTGAGGTACTTCTGGTGGGGGACAAGGGGAGGTTAGGGGATGTTGACCTGGTGCTGAATGGGGTACATCTACCCCTGAAGGACCAGGTCCACAGCTTGGGGGTCATTCTAGACTCCCAGCTGTCCATGGAGGCTCAAGTGTCAGCTGTGAGCTGGGCGGCACTGTATCAACTCCATCTGATACAGCAGCTGCGCCCCTACCTTCCTAATCTTGCTCCCATCAGTGGTTCATGCCTTGGTCTCCTCTCGCCTAGACTACTGTAATGCGCTCTACGTGGGATTACCCTTGAAGACGGTTCGGAAGCTACAGCTGGTACAGAACGCGGCGGCTCGCTTGGTTAAAGGCAGCCGCCGGCGGGATCACATCACACCAGTGCTCAAGGAGCTGCACTGGCTACCAGTTGCTTGCCGAGCCGAATTCAAGGTGTTGGTTTTGACCTTTAAAACCCTATACGGCTCCGGTCCAGTCTATCTCAAGGAGCGTCTCCAGCAACATCAAGTAGGCCGCTCAACAAGATCTGCCACAGATGGCCTTCTCCTTGTCCCTTCAGCCAGAGCAGCTAGACTGGTGGGGACGAGGAAGAGGGCCTTTTCTGTGGCGGCCCCCGTACTGTGGAACTCTCTCCCGAGTGACCTCCGCCATGCCCCCTCTCTGCTGAGTTTCCACCGCTCATTAAAAACCTGGCCGTTCAGGCGGGAATATGGGGTGGGTTAAGATTTTAAAAAAACTTTTATACTGTTTTAAATGTATTTTATCTTGTTTTTATCCTATGTACATCGCCCAGGTTTGCCAGCCAGATGGGCGATTAATAAATGTAAGTAAATAAATAAATAAATAAATAAATAAATAAAATAAAATAAAATATGGCATCAAAACTAATGGAGCAGACTTCTAAATGTTACCAGTTCACACAACAGCTTTGCTTGTAATCATTATCTCCCCCCCCCCCAGCACCTGTGACAGCTGCCGAGTTGTGGTGGATGGGCATAAGGTAACATTGTATAGACCACTATTCCAGGTGTATTTAATCATTATTTTGCTGATGCCCAACCTTTCATCCATGGAGCTCAAGGCTGGGTACATGAGGTTCTCAGGTGGTCTCTCATCCAGGAACTTGGTTAGATCAGCCTTCCCCAGCTTTGTGCCCTCCAGGTGTTTTGGGTAAAGAACTCCCAGGATTCCTAACCAACCATTGGCCATGCTACTTCAGACTGATGGGAGTTGAAGTCAACAACTCCTAGAGCAGTGTTCTCCAACCTTGGGTCCCCAGATGTTTTTGGCCTACAACTCCCAGCATGCCCCAGCCAGCTGGCTGGGGCATGCTGGGAGTTGTAGGCCAAAAACATCTGGGGACCCAAGGTTGGAGAACACTGCTCTAGAGGGAACCAGGTTGGGGAAAGCTGCCCTAGATTCTTAGCTGCTTAGTGCTTAACTTTGACACCTTCAAGGCCATATTCAGGTTACCCTCCAGTGATGTGCCAAAATGTCAGCCTCTGCCCTTGGTGAAGAAGTCAGCCAGCCTGTTCGCTGCAAGCCTGGCAGCAGGCCATTGGGGCACAGTGAGAAAGTATCCTCCGCTATCCTAAGGCTGCAGTCCTAGGCAGGCACACATCCTTATTTCCAAGTAAACATGGATAGGCCTGGGTTGCAAACCACACCTTTTGCCTCCCGCACCATTTGGGCATCACAAATAACTTGGAAAGCAAGAAATCATATGAGGGGCTCAAAACCTTGTCGTCATTGCATTGCCAAACTATTCAGAGTATCTTTAACTGCGAGAAAGCCAAATGAGTGAATCACTTCCATGGGTGCTCAAAAGCATGCCTTGCCCAAGAGCAGAATATTCACTTCTAAATATACATTTCCTTCCAGTCTGCAGTGCATGGTTTAGTATTTCATTTTTAAATTATTTTATATTTTTATACTGCCACACTACATTTCACTTCTGTCTTACTAAAATGTGAAGAATTCTGAAACTCAAGATACTCTAACAAGGTGGTAAGATCTGCTTCCCGAGTATTCTGTGCCAGACAAAACATACACATCTGACATGTCAGTTTCCACTGATTACACAGTCCAGGTACAGCAGCAGTGCACAATGTTTAGGCTCTGAGGGCCACATGTGATGCTGGCTTGGGCACTCATATACACATACACCCCAATGGTCCAGTACCAGACCACTCTTTTCTCACTGCTAGCAGCAGCAGGAAAAAAGTGATCTGTATCAGGCTGGCCGGGGTGAAGAGAAATCACTGTACAATCAGCAGAAATCAGCATGGGGATATTCAGTGGCAGTGGGGGAGGGCTGGGTCAAGGCTCCCATGAGGGCTGCATTTAAGGCCACATGTGGCCCACTGGCTGTGGGTTGTGCACCCCTGAGCTTCAGTAACAAAATAGGTACTGTACCTGCCCAATTGGTGGGGTATGGAACAGATTCCCTGCAGTTCAAGAGTGCCCCTCATTTTAAAAATGTTGGTCTTGCAGCCTCAGAAAGAAATGAGGGATGGAGGATGGGCTCATTATGTAACCAGCCATAAGAAAATTCTTGACAGATCAATTCTTGACTGTTTCCTGCAGAGTCGGGGTCTCTGATATTGGAGGGTGAGGAAAGAACTGAGGCAGGATTGACTGACAGTGATTAACTAGGCAAATAGCTCTGCTGATGCCTCACCTCCCATTTGTCTTGGTCGGCTGCATTTGCCGTATAAGTGAGCATGAGGGATGAGCAAGCATTTGGATAAATAAGGAACGGCCTGATTCTTTGCCAAAGAAAAGAACAAAAAATTGAGCGTCTACCAAACAACTGTCTGCTGTTCTAAAGAGTTGCCATTATTATTATTTTTCTGTTTGGGCAAAATACTCTGGGCTTGAGCACTTACAGAGCCAGAAACTGGTCAGCATATTGTAGTGAGATTTGGGTGGGAGAGCCTGGATGATCTTTCAAGGATCCCACACCCACCCACAACACTGCAAATCTGTGGTTGTGAAAAGAGACTGCTGGGATGGATCAAATGGGTTGGGCAGGCTTAGCCTGGCAGATTCCCTACAATTCCCTACTGTTATGGAGGTTAGCTGAGTGGTGGCTGTCCTCAGAGAAGGCTGTAGACTTTTCTAGAAGGGGTGGGCTACATTTCTCTTTCACTGAGGCCTGTGAGAACAATAGGAACAAGCCAGGTCTGTAGTTTTGGCACTTGGTGGTGCTGACACAGGGTCTGAAGAGGAGGTAGAGGGCTTGGCTCTTGGGAGGAAATCCTATGGCAAGTGGTCGGCAACCTTTTCAGGTCAGTGGGCACATTTGGAATTTTGTGAGAGTGTTGTGGTCAGTCTGACAAAATGGCTGCCATGGGGGGCTTGCCCATTCATAAAATGGCTACCAGGGTGGGCATGGCCAGTCACATCACACTGACTCATTTCCCAGAGGGCAAACTGGTAAGACTAAAAGAAAAGTACCCTGCACAAGGACCTAAGTACAAGGCAGAGGTGTGGTCTGAGCTCCAAAACACAAAACCATTATTTTGAACCCAAATTTATTTATTTATTTTATTTATTTATTATATTTATATTCCACCGTTTTTCCTGCAAGGAACCCAAGGCAGCTTACATAATCCTCCTGCTCCTCTCCATTTTATCCTCACAACAACCCTGTGACGTAGGTTAGGCTGAGGAGAGTCAGTGACTGGCCCAAAGTCACCCAGTGAGCTTCATGGCCGAGTGGGGACTAGAACCCGGATCTCCTGAGTCCTAGTCCAACACTCCAAGTCCAACACTACACTGGCTCTCCCAAAGTGGGAGAAATAAAACAGTGCTGGAGGACAGCACTTCACTTGGCAGCACTCAGCCTCCCAGTTTGTTTGTTTTTTAAAGGTGTTTGTAATCAAAAGAAATATTAATAACATAAAATAAAAATCCGAAGGGGCAGGGAGAGACTGGTGGGCACCAAGAGAGGTGTCCATGGGCACATGTGTTCACTGGAAACCCCAGCGCTATGGGTTCCCCCAGAAATCTGATGGGGAACAGGAATCTGCAGATTCATTAGCAGAGGCAGGCATTTAGACACCCTACCTGCACGTCATACGTTGTCAGTCATAGGCCCATAGCCAGCCCAAAAGTTCTGGGGGAGGTGCCAAAAGGGGGGGGCAGTCCATCTGGTTTTCAGGCATTTTAAAGACAAAAATGTTAAACTGTTTTTTAATAATTTGTTTGGGGGGAAATTAGGGAGCAGAGAAAATTTAGGGGGGGACCAGCCCACCCACCCTCCAGCCCACCCCTGCCTACAGGTCTGGTCAGTTACAGTGGAAACAAGTGCCTGCCAACAGTACTGTTTTTCCAGAGTGCTGCTGCTGGTGGATCACAAAAGCCCTGCTGGTCTTTGCTGGTGCAAGCAATATGCCTGAAGCTAAAGTGTTTTCACCTCCTCACCAGGGAAGCCATCCGAATGGTGTTCCATGTTGCAACGAAACTGCACTCCTTTGGGATTTGTCAAGAATGAGGAAAGGGTCAAAAAACAAGGTTGCTTTTCCAGGGTTAACCAAACCGCAAGGAGCGCAGACAGGAAACAGAAGTGTGCATGTTGTGACAAATGAGCAATGAAACAGGGTGTGCTCTCCAGGATCCTTAGAGGGGAAGGAGGGATGTCTGTTGTGGTGCAGCCCAGAAACAGCTCTCCGCCTGCATTGGCTCTATGCTACCTCCAGTATCAGAGACAGTATGCCTCTGTGTATACTAGTTGCTGGGGAATATGAGTGGCAGGGCACTAGTATTGCACTCATGTCCTACTTGTGGGCTTCCCACAGGCAGCTGGTGGACAGAATGCTGGAGAAGATGGACCGTTTGTCTGATCCAGTAGGGCTCTTCTTATGGCTATTTGTGAGGAGAACAAGGCCAACAACGTATTGCAGTATTGTATGGTGTTTTAAATTGTATGCTCTTTGAGACCGAGAATTGACGTTTCTGCTTACACTGATCTTCAAAGCACCAGATATAGTAACAGCGCTTAGGGCCAAATTGCATGTTACACTACTACTACTACTACTACTATTATTATTATTATTATTATTATTATTATTATTATTATTATTATTATTATTATTTTAAAAGTATGCTTAAATTAAGCTGGTCGCTTGTATTATGATGGTAAAGCAGCCGTGTGGGCCCCCAATCTGGAACGTGTTCTTGATTCAGATCAGGTTCTTACTGAAGATAACCTCCTCAGCTTCTATTTGCCCCAAACATCTATTGCAAACAACACCTTCAGGGGGTAATAGCAGCTGTGGGGCGGGCCGCGGGATTTCAATAGGAAATTCTCAAAAAGGCCTCAATCCAAATAAAGAGCACGTTCCAGATGAGGGCTGTACACCACTGCATTTTGCTTAAAATGGAAGTGTCTAAATAATATACAGCCAAAAGTATTGAAATGTTAAAATACTTGATTTTTGCAAGAAACAAACAAACAGGATTGATGAATGACAGTCACCTTCTCATTGCACAGGATGTTTCCAGTTGGCCCCACTGATCATCCTATATATCAGGGCCTGTGGGCCAAATATGAACCTCTAGGCCTCTCAGTCTGGACCTCTGAACTCTTCTCAGGACACGCCCCCTCACTGGCCCTGCTCCAATATTATTTTCTCCAGCCTACTCTGTCCTCCATCTACACAGCTGATGGAGTGGACGCTGCACAAGTTGGGGAAGGAGAATGCCTAGATGCAAATGTCTCCCCACCCCGCATTATGTACTGAATCCTGCCCACTTTGGGCTCTGGCCACAACCACTGCTGGAATGTGCCCATAACCAGGTCAAAGCAATCTTCTTGCAAACAAAGAGACTTCGCCTCCAAAGAATAGTGAATATTTGCAGAGTTAGTGAAAAGTGTGTTTCCCAAATGAAGGCAATGAAAGAACTGAGGCACATCTAATTAAAAATGCATATCAAGGCATAAAAAGACAATAGAAGGGTAAACAAACAGTGGAGATTGGAAGCTGCTTGCAATAAATGTGGAGACCATCTCCACGTAATGCAGCTGTCCGGCACGAGGACTGCTGTGTGCAACGCACCATTAAAGCAAGCATTTTACAGTGTTGCTTTCCATGAAATTGCAAAGGAACACAGTTCTGGGCAACGAGCTGTCTGGCAAAAGGAGTGCTGTTACTGATGAAGATGATGGTGGCAAAGGCAAGTGATACAAGTACATTTCCACAAAACGGCTTAGCCTAATCTGCACAAGTCTATTCAAAAGCTAGCTTGAGCGTGGACTCTTTGATATATACAAAGCAGTCCCATGTGGCAAAGCCAGACTATGTATTTATTTAATAACAGCTGCCATGTACGGATGTTTGCAGCACTAGAACATAACGTTCTACATGTGCTTTGATCTAAGAAAAGTCTACAACGGAAAAATCAGCTCATGGCTTGATTACGGAAGAAGACGCAGAAACAAATTAGTTAAAGTATTCGGAAGCACTCATGGATGATCCAATAATATACGACACAGCACACCAAGTTGCTTTGCATTCCATCCAGACTATGATCAAAATGCAATCTTTTCAGGCATATATATATTTAATTAGTTCAGACAATAGGATGGCCATCAGGTTGAAAAAAAATATATCCTCATAGTATGGTTCAAATGTCAATTATGCTTTTTAGGATCTGAATAGATTCTGAATCAGGATGGCTCATCATCTAGAACCTTGTTCGCTTCTTCCTACGTGGTACCAGCAGGATTAGGGAGAGATTACACAAGGGATGCTCCAAATAATCGTTTTGCCTCCACAGTGAGCTCCCTGCAACAAATTCCCTTCACCTTTCCATCCTAATTATATTGACATAAAGCACTGTTACAGTGGACCTTCTGCTTCTTAGTTCCTTGTTCACTGGATCTCCAAACTGAAGTGGTGTAAGGGATTGCTCATAACACACCGGTTAAGGTCTCAACTGTCCTGTCCCTCCTTGAGGTCTGGGTTCTCAAAATGCTGGAGCACTTTACTTCTTCTGATTTAGGGCAGGAGTGGGCAGAAGGTAGATCTCCAGATATTTTGGACTTCACCTCCCAGAAGCCCCTGCCAGCATGGCCAATGGTCAGGAATGCTGGGAGTTGAAATCCAAAACATCTGGAGAACTGCTTTCTGCCCACCGTTGACTTAGGGCCCCATCTTCAGTCACAGGGATGGTACACATGCGGGGGACCCTTTACATTGCCTTGTCTGGCTCATGCACATTTGCTTATCAACATGGAGAGTGTGGTTTTCTCTATAGCATCTCTATTTTGGGCTTTGAAAATAATCTGGTCTACATTCTGCGTTGATGCACACAAATGGAGCACCAACAGGGTGAAAACCATCCCATGGTGCTATTTAAGCAGCCCCCCTGTTGCAGCTGAAATATGTCCACCAGCCTATTGTGTGTTAAGAATTCATCTGAAGCTACCAGAAACCACTGGAAAAAAGAAATGAACAGGAAGTTGTTGTTGTTGCTGTTTTAATTGTTTACTCCATGCTTTGATTTTTATTTTTATTTTCAAAAGTGGTTTATGGAGTGGGGGGATCACAATATCAAAACAATAACATACTAGTGTTACAAGTTGTGAAATATATCCACAGCCCCTTTCAAAATGGCCTCTCTTAGTCCAGGAGACAGCGCATCTCCACATCCATGATATCTGCACTGTGATTTGTTCGTTGCCGCTTGACCGAGATCTCCCATGTGCTTGGCATTTCGTTCAAAAGAATACTGGTTTACTCCGAAACAGAAAGCATCAAAAGATCACATTCTCATGACCATTTAAAACACACACACAAAGGAAAATATATTCTCAGCAGTGCAGTACCCTAGCAGGAGAGAAACCCTGCTGATCCCCAACCAGTAATAGCAGTCATGAGAACTCTTGCCCCTTTTTCCGGCTACCCCAAGGCACATGGTGCCACTGAATCTCTATAAATGAATCCTGGCCTTCAACATTTACTTCTGTTTATTTCACTAATATATCCTGTGACATTCACTGACTTCTGAATAGGTGGGAACTGAGTAGGTACATTTGGCTTTCTTTCATGGGGATTTCGGGAGGCAAGAGTTCCAGGCACCTGGGTCACTGTGCAGCTAGAGAAACTCAGCTAGTTTCAGCAAAGATGCTGTGAATAAAGGACATAGTTTACAAGACATTCCATGTACACTGTGCATCTTAGTTATACAATGGCAGCCAGATCAGTGGATTATTCTAATATATTTTCCTAAAGAAAATAATTGTTTTTAGCTCATGCAAAGAAAAGAATCCAGCCTGCTTCCTGTTGGTTTCTCCAGTGTTGTTGCCCTTTCATTGACAAAAGGGGTGAACACATTTATAATAAAGAATGGTCCTTGCAAGCTTTTCTTGGAAGCATCTTGGTCTGAACTTGCGAAATTTTAATTTTAATAATTTAGAGTGGAACTAGTAGCTTTTCTGAGATGCAGCAGAGACAATACAATTGATTTGGCCTGTCAGTCCACATCTAGTGGTTGCACTGGCATTCCCACAGATGCTGCCATTTGCCAGGGTCTAAAGAGGCTGTAAATTCCCCTTTGAGAGAGGGGACAGTAGCAGCCTCCTTAAAAGAGGCAGTAATCAGGTTGCTTCTGAAGAAACCTGAACTGGACCCGGATGTGGAGGACAACTATAGGCCAGTTGCTAACACCCCCTTCCCGGACAAGGTGTCGGGCATGTGGTTGCTGATCAACTCCAGGAATTCTTGGATGAAGTTGATTTTTTGATCCATTTCAATCCGGCTTTAGGCCCAATTTTGGGACAGAAACTGCTGTGGTTGCCCTGTGGGATGACCTTTGCTGAGAGAGAGACTGGGGGAATGCAACCTTGTTGGGTCTCTTGGAGCTCTCAGCGGTTTTCAACCCCATTGACAATGGTATCCTTCTGGATTGGCTGTCTGGGTTGTGAGTTGGGGCACTGCTTTACACTGGTTCCATCCTTACTTGGATGGTCATTTCTAGAAGGTGGTGCTGGGGCATTATTGCTCTGTTCCATGGCAATTATGTCATGGGGTTCCACAGTGCTCCATTTTATCCCCCATGCTATTTAACATCTACATGAAACTTATCCAGGGATGTGGGCTGAGGTGTCATCAATATGCCAGTGACCCCCAGCTCTACCTCTTTTTTTCATCTAACGCGGGTGAAGCAGTGGTTGTCCTGAATCAGGGCCTGAGCAGGGGAATGGACTGGATGAGGGCCAAAAAACTGAAACTCAATCCAGACAAGATGGAGATACTGTTAACAGGTGGTTTGTCTGCCTGGCTGAGTGGTGTTCAATCTGCCCTGGTGGAGGTTGCACTCCCATTGAAAATCAGGTATGTAGCTTGGGGTGCTCCTGGATCCATCATTGCCACTTCAGGCACAGTTGGCCTTGGTGGCCAGAAGCACCTTTTATCAGCTTAGGTCAGTGGTTCTTAACCTTTTTGGTGTCACGCCTCCCTTGTGAAAAATCTTTTGACCCACGCCTCCCATGTATTATTTTAACGGCCCAAAATTTAGGCTTAGGCAGGACGAGTTTGCATTTTTTTAGTTTATGCTCTGTCTCTGGACTAAAAAAAATGCATATTCAATTAAATGAACGGCATAGCTCCCAGGATTAGTAGAAAGAAATAAGGTTGGGCCAACCGCCAAGCTGCGCTGCAATGTACTTGTAAAATAAACAATTTATAGTTGAGGGGCTACTCACTCACACCTCCCCTGGAGTCAGTCCAAGCCTCCCCTGGGGAGGCGTACCCCACAGGTTAAGAACCCCTGGCTTAGGTTGATATACCAGCTGTGACCCTATCTGGACAGAGATAGCCTAGCTACAGTTATCCATGCTCTGGTAACCTCCCAGTTGAATTACTGCACTGCATTGTATGTGGGGCTACCTTTGAAGATGGTTCAGAAACTTCAGTTAGTTCAAAACAGAACTGCTGTTTTGGAGCTGGCCAATATGATCATGTGATGCTAGTATTTCATCAACTGCACTAGCTCCCAGTCCATTTCTGAGCTCAATTCAATGTGTCCGTGTTGACCTTTGAAGCCATACACAGCATGGGATCAGAGTATCTAAAGGAGCATCTTCTCTCATATGTACCTGCTCAGACCTTTAGGTCATCTTTGGAGGCCCTCCTCTGGGTGCTCCCCCTGAAGGAAGCTAGATGGGTGGTTACAAGAGAGAGGGTCTTACAGAATGCCCTCCCCAAAGAGGTTTACCTGGCACCCAGGGCTTTTTTTCTGGTGGAACTCACCGGAACTGAGTTCCAGCACCTTTTCTTCTATTAATTAATCGCCATCTACTCCCGAGGAAATGAAATCCAAGAGTTCCGGTACCTTTTTCTCCAGAAAAAAAGCACTGCTGGCACCTAAATGGTTATCCTTTGGGCTCCAGGAAAAGACCTTTCTTTTCTCCCAGTCATTTTACAGATTTTATGGCTGTTTTATCTGTTTGTGTGCTGCTTGTTTTGTATTGTATTGTATACTTTTAAATATTTGTATTGTATTTTATATTTTTAACAGTTGTATGGCATTTTTGTCTCCTAGCTGTTTGTAATCCACCCAGAGAATGTTTGTTTGTTTGTTTCATTTATATACTGCCCAGTTAGTTATTGGATGGATTAAAAATACAATCAATCTGTTAATCAATAAATAACAGCCCCCATCATGTCTCCTTTCCAAGCGAACCTATCCTCCACATCCATTCCAGTCCCACTCAGGACACACTCCCAGTGCCATGTGCGGCTTCCTCAGACTGGCCTCCTCAATTGCCCTCCTGAACTCCTCGGATGTCCTATTGTGTGCCTTCCGATCACTCCCAGTCACTCTATGCTTACGCATTTTCATGCAAACTTTTTTTAAAAAATAGAAAATTCTCAAAGTTTGGGACAAACCAGACTTAAAACTAAATAAATTCTCAAAGTTCAAGATGAACTGAATTTAAGATTGGAAAAAGAGAAATGAACCAAAATTGACAGATTAATCCATCCCTTTTTGGCATACAACTCCCAGCATCCCCAGCCAGCATGCCCATTGACCATGCTGGCTGGTGATGATGAGAGTTGTAGCCCATCACATCTGGGGAGCTCCAAGTTGGGGGAAACGGCTGCATTAAATGCTCAGGCCACTTCCTTGGGTTCTAATCATCTGAACCTTGGCGCCGCGGCTCTTGCTACTTTTTTGTTTTTGTTTTTTTTTAATTAGGCGATTCTTCTCCTTCGCAGGGCTCAGCCTTCTGTTTGTATCCACACACCTCCGCTTGTTTTACAACCACCTGGAAACACATGATGACAGGGTGTAGAAACAGCTTAGCTGGTGAGGGCTAGATAGCCATCAAAATGCCATGTTAGTTACGCAGGTGCTGCTGAGTGAAGAATTGGCTCAGACATCCAGTCTCCTCAAACAGCACACATTCCAATTACCGTATTGCCTCTGCTAACTGGGCTGGAAGAAAGGGAGCAACCTGATTGGCCATTTCCCTCCAACTCCCACCATACTCCTTGAATGTGAAGTGCTTAGAAATGTAGGGCTGGAACTATTTAAAAGCTCCGCAGTGCCCACCTGATTGGAACTTTGTACTCTGGGATGCAAGAGAATAATAATACTGGAAAACTCATTTAGAAGGGTTGATTAAAGACAGTTTTCTTGTCATCAGCATGCTGGGAGTTGTAGGCCAAAAACATCTGGGGACCCAAGGTTGGAGAACACTGCTCTAGAAGGAGTTTCCTCTGTCAGAGGATGTTAGCAGAAGTGGCTGAATAAAGCAGACTGAATCCAGAAAGTGAAGGGGCTTGGCAAACTTGACTGAGTCATAAACAGGTAGTCCCCTAACTAAGCTGCCAGAAGTATAAAACAGCAGAGCAAATAAAGCCAGGCTTCCAACAGAAAGAAATCACTACTACTACAGAACATACTAAACATGATGGTCCTTTTATACACATTTTTAAAACCCAGGTCAAAAGGAAACCTATTTGGCTCCACCTGTCTGCTAAGCAACATTCCCCCCACTGTAAACCCTATTTGCTCCCAAGGCGCTCTGCATCTAAAGCTGTTAGTCACCTTTGCACTCTGAGTGACCCCTGCCCGTTGCACCAACTGTGTTAAAAACTCCCAAAGCAAATTAACCCTTAGCATGCACCATTATTTGGTGTGATCCCCTGCCACCTCTAACGGAAGAAAGGTTTCATAGATCATAGAGTTGGAAGGAGCCTACCACTCTATCGAGTGAGTCCAACCCCCTGCTCAGTGCAGGAAACTAGAGGAGGGGTCTCCCATCCAAGTAATAACCAGGCTTGACCCTGCTTAGCTTTCCATGCTCAGACAAGCTGAGCCAGCGTACAGTTGGAGGAAGTTCCTTCCATTACAGGATGGGAATCTCTGGATCCAACCCCATATTTCTTTATTTGAATCACTGATATAAAAGCTTCCAAAAGAAAAAAATGTGTTTGGCATACCTCCTGCAAAGGTGATTGCTTTGAACTCTTCCCTTGGTCCAATTTGGCTGTCTTAATGATCTGTGCACAATCGCACACAGAATCAGCCCTCCACATGGGATGTATATTCCTGCCCCATGCATAAATCTCAGCCAAATGCTGTTACTCTCGCTGGATGCATCTGTTTCTGTGCTTGAGGGTGCTATGTGCATTACAGCCAACTAGATGCCCATAACTAGAACTGGATCAGGAGCCCATCAGTAGAAAAGAAGCACACAGTATGCTTGAAATTTGTGGGCAATAAATAGTTCTGTTTCTGGCAAATTACTGGCAAAACCTGAAGAGTGATTTGTTGCTGTTAAATAAAATGCAAAGATATTTTTGTGAGATTATTTCCTTTTGGATAAAAAATGTTCCCTGTGATTTCTGTTGCATATTGAATATGTACTACATTTCGAAGCACTTTTATTGCCATATTGCACAGTGTGCGGTATTAATCACTCAACACATTGGAAAATGTATCATTTAGTCCTGCTTCAAACATGTGAGAATAAATTATACTCTAATAGCTCTTCTGAATGTTGAATTATTATATTTATATGCCCTGAATACTAATGCCTATATTTCCTGTGTATGCACTATAATGGACTAACAAATTAACATGAGTTATAGTGTTAAAAGCTGGATCAGTCAAAAAATCAGATTTGTCAGTTCGGAGACAGAGTTGGGGGAAAAGGTTAAACAAAAGCAGCCCTGTGCACCTCGACATGCAGATAGGATTTTGAGATAACTTGATTTTAATTATACTTGCTGGCAGTGGCATGTAGCCAAGAAAATGGCCTTGAAAGCAAGTGAGAAAGTGAATGGCATTGCCTGCCGTGTGAAGTGTCAGAAGAAAAACCACAAGGAACAGCACCTTCTCATATGCCCTGCCACAGGTTGTCCCTGATCAGCCTGCTGCCTTCTGGCTTCTTTGCATAAAAGTTTATGCCTTGCTAAAGAGGTACTAGGAACATCAGAAGCTGCCTTTCTCCAAGTCAAGACCACTGGTTTATCTAGCTCAGTATATCTGCCTACATTAAGTGGCAGCAACTTGCCAGGGTTTCAGACAGTAGCCTTTTTCCCACTCCTGCCTGGAGATCCCTGAACCTGGGACCTTGTGCATGTAAAGCATGTGCTTTGCCACTAAAATATGTCTATGGCCCTTCCCTGTGGGGGCCAGAATCCCAGGCAGCCCTCGCAGCACGTTGCTGTTGCTCCGTGTGCCTGAAGCTTTGTTTGGCCAAAGCTCAGCAGCTGCTGCAGCCAGGCTAAGCTAGGGTGGCCACGTATGCATCGCCGAAGCAGAGGACGAAAGAGACACTGCTGTGCCTAAAAATTTCAGATGCTCATTTATATGGATAGATGCATATTTAGCAATTATAACAGTGTCCTCCAACCTTGGGTCCCCAGATGTTTTTGGCCTACAACTCCCAGCATGCCCCAGCCAGCTACGCTGGCTGGGGCATGCTGGGAGTTGCAGGCCAAAAACGTCTGGGGACCCAAGGTTGGAGGACACTGAATTATAATTATAATTTAAATAGAAATACAGTACATCTCACCATAGTGTGGAAGACTGTGATCGGGTGACCTGTGTGCCTTGCTCAGTCTGCTGTCCAGGTGGTGTTGATGGGCAGCTTCAAGGCCCAGCTCATCTCTCACATGGTTCCTTATCTTTAAACCAGACTTGGACTGGACAGCCCTTTAAATAGAGGATGCCTCCTAAGTAGAGGATCGCCCTTTGGCTTCCTTTCAAACAGAGGGCTGTCCTCTGTGTGTGTGTGTGTGTATCTATCTATCTATCTATCTATCTATCTATCTATCTGTCTGTCTGTCTATGGACACCTGGCCCTCTTGACTAGAGCCTCCTGACACTGTTGCTGTTCCACACTCACCGTTGCCACCTGCCAGTAGCAATGGAAGTGAGCAGAAGCAGCAGCTGCTGCTGCTGCTGCCGCCACTGTCTACTCGCTTATCTGCTCTTTCTCTCCTGGCAGTGGTGGGGATTGGTCCCAGAGGCAGAGGGAGGGCAAGTGGGCAATTGTAGGGAGGAGGAGAGGGGCCCACTGAGGGTATCTTGCCCAAGAAACCACCTCCACCTCCCCTCAAAAAAACAACAACCTGGAGTAAGCACTAACACTAAGAGGCTGTGCAGAGCTGCACACAATACATTTTGGATTATACTTGATGGTTGCATATCATTTACCTCAGCGCACGTCTCCCACGCTTCTCCCTGCGAAGGGTATTCCACATCCATTTGACATGGTTGTTAAGGCTCCCCACATTGGCCTTGTAGATGCCTACTCATACATTTCAATCTAGTTCTAGCACTGGCATCTGGAGAACAAGCTTTGCCAGATGTAGATGAATGGAATGTTTAGAACTCTACTCCTTATTTTTCTAGTGGTATCTTCCAACATGACAGATTTTGGAAAAGTTCTAAACCAGTGTTCTCCAACCTTGGTTCCCCAGATGTTTTTGGCCTACAAGCTATGCTGGCCGGGGCATGCTGGGAGTTGTAGTCCAAAAACATCTGGAGACCCAAGGTTGGAGAACACTGTTCTAAACCATGTTTTTACTTAGGACTCTCACTCTCTACTGGGCAGCTGTGAAATACTCTGTTAGGCCTCACTATAAATACTTGTTCCATATTAGACCTTTTTGAAATGAAATTTGCCCTGAACACTTTCTCTGCATTTTCCTGGGTCCCTGAAGAATTTCACAATGACTGTCACAGTGAAGGACATATTGTGTAGGTAGGAACAGAACCCATTTACAAGGAAAAGGCACTCTTAGCCACTGACATTGCAGGGGGATACATCTTAAGATAACAAGTTGCTTCACTGGTGCTCCTAATATATTGCTGCCCCCAGTGACTCTTTGGGTTGTTCTTGCAGTTAGGCTATCTATCCTAACTTTCTAGTCCTCATTATTACAAACATTTTAAATTGTGTGGCCACCCTTGGAGAAAGAAACAGCTTCAGCCATGGGCTCATAAGCCCTTCCTTCCATCGTGCATTATACATACATCAGTGTCTAGCCACCTAGTTTCATTCTGGAAAAGGATTGGTGGGCTAAAATTATTCATCTCGATGTCTGTTGAACTTTCTGTTCCTCTTCTGGAATCAGTTTTGGATTCTGGAAGCCTTGGTTCCATTTCCAAATATACTGTAATAAATTAAGTTCCAGTCCTAAGATGCCTGGAACTTGGGCTTCCTCAACATATGTGCATGGGCAACTAAGGCATGTGCTAGTAGAGTTGTACATGTATAGACTCACTGACATAGTCAGGGCGGGCACATCAATGCAGGAAGCTTCTGCTCATAGATGGTGAGGCCAAGTGTACCAATGAACTGGGGCATGATGGTGTTGGGTTCTGATAAGTGCCCTCATCCTTCGAGCCTGGTTTTATCCTGAGGGAAACATAGGGTAGCCAGATGTCCAACTTTACAGAGAACAGTCCTCTATTTTGGAGAGCTGGCAGTGGACAGTCCTCTATTTGAAGGTGTCTTATTCGATGGGCTGTCCAGTCCAAGTCTAGCTTAAAGTCAAAGAGCCATAAGGAGGGAGAGCAGCAGCATGGGCCTTGCAGTTGCCTGTCAGTAGTCAGCAGCACCTGGACAGCAGACTGAGCAGGCACACAGGAGATTTGGTTAGTCTTCACCACTGTAATGAGATATATTGTATTTCTATTTAAATTATAGTTCTTATTTCTAAATTTGTACCTATACACATATATTTGCATATGCAAATATTATGCAAATTGGTGTCCCCCTTTCATCCTCTTCTTTTTGTGATGCAACTCCTCTGGTTTGGCAATGAGTAAATGGCCAAATGGCCAATGAGTATATGGGAACAGCAGATTTACTACCAAATTCTGCCAGTTCCAGAGTATAGCAGTATCTCTGATGGTGTCCTAGACAAGCCTTTACTGAACCGGAGTCCACACTACCATAGTTTTAAAACATTGCATTAGCAGTGCCTTCTCAGAGCTGGAGAGTGAAGATCACCTGATCTTCCTTCTTCAGCTCCTGTTCAAGTTCTGCATGGCTTTTTTCAACCTAGCTCTGTCACCAGCAGCTAGTGGAAGGAATCCTGCCTATTGTTAAGATGCTTTATGACCTTGCAATGAATATCCCTCCCTCCTTTTTCTCTTCTAGGAAGACTGCACACTATTTTTGCTGCTGAAATGCTGCTCAGTGATGTTCACTGATCGACAATGCCTTTCTTTCATTACGATGCTCTGGGTGGAACTGGGCATCTATGTTTAGGCACAATCTTGGCACCTCCATAAAATCTCCTGCTGTTGGTTAGCTAGAACATGCCCAAATGGCTCCCCCCTCCCAAACCAGGACTCAGATGCCTGGGTGGAGTCTCCTCGGCGCACACCACATGGCACCTTCGCATTACCTTTGCTGATCTCCCGGTGGTATACATGGCAAACCAGAGGATCCACAGAATCAGTGCAAGTGGCTTGAGGCACATAGTGCATGGATGCACAAAACCTCATGTAACACAGTCCCTTTGGGATGGGGTAGTGCTCTCTTTCCTGCTTATGCCAAACTTGGAATGGAAGAATGCTCCTCAGGGACATGTCTCCATATGCCTTGCCACTGCTTGTTAAGATATCCAGTTGCTTGCATTTTAGTTTTGTTTCTCCTTCTCCTTCTTTTTGCCCTTCCTTGCTGGATGCACAGTGCCCAGGCAGTGCATATTCTATATATTCCAGAGTTCTGCAATCACACAGTGCCAGTACAAAATTTGATACTGGGTGCAAAAGTTTGCATTCAAGGAACCTTAGCTTGCTTTCTTTTCTTTTCTTTTCTTTCTTTCTTTTTCAAAAAACAAGGTTCTAGCCCTTAAGGTTGCACATATATCTTGGGAATGCATGTGTAATGCCTAGTGAAATCTCAAAAGCTGACCAGAGAGGGCTGAATAGGATTTTCAGCGATCATCAGGCAAGGCTTCACCACTGCATGTGCTACTCTTTGCACTTTACTCTCTTTTTTTAAAGATACACGGCCCTGGGCATAATGCATAGCAATGTTATATTTCCCTCCGTGGAATTATCACTCGTACCTCTTTGGGTGTTACTTCTGTGGATATCTGGGTGGTGATGCTTCTGTTCATTCCATGCTTGCAAATGCATGCTGCTTGCTGGTTGCCTGCAGAGATTTATGTCTAATCTTGTCACCTTTCGGAGTATTAGCAGAACCAGGAAGTAGTATTAGCAGAACCAGAAGTAGTAGCCACAAGCCAAAAAGAGATATATCACAGGAGAACATATATCAATGGATGGCGATTACTGGGCAAATATCACAAAAGTGTGGGGTGGGGTGAGGGGTCGTGGGGATACCACGTGTTTCTCTCACCCAAGGGATGGAGACTTTTCTCCTTTGTCCATAACTTACCATATGAGAGCCAGTGTGGCGTAGTGGTTAGAGTGTTGGACTGGGACTTGGGAGATCCGGGTTCTAGTCCCCGCTCGGCCATGAAACTCACTGGGTGACTTTGGGCCAGTCATTGACTCTCAGCCTAACCTACCTCACAGGGTTGTTGTGAGGATAAAATGGAGAGGAGGAGGAGGATTACGTAACCCGCCTTGGGTTCCTTGCAGGAAAAAAGGTGGGGTATAAATTTAATAAATAAATAAATAAATAAATATGGCCCCTGTGATTTGATAGACCACTTTTCCCAAGTAAGAAGAAATCTAAAAATCTGATCACAGCTAGCTCAGATTATCTAGATTCCAGAAGAAAGATGTGATGTGTGAATGCCCCCTCAGAGGCATTTGCTGCAGCTGTCACTCTGAGTAACTGATAGCAGTTTAGATCGCTGCTATGAGGCTTCCTCCTCTAATTCACACATCCCTGGGGATGTGAACTGCCAGCTCCCTTTTCTTTGTGCTTTCACCTGTTCCCTCATTTCTTGGTCCTTCCAGGTATTACTGCAGCTTAAGATGATATTACAAAAACACCCGACACTAAAAGAACTCTTTCATTTGTGTTCCGTGACCCAGGGGTTATTGCAAAGCCTCCGTTCCTGAGGAAAATATCCATTTGGAGCAGTGAGTATGTGTATGAAACTTGCATGCAGAAGGAAGTAAACTCCCCACCATTGGCCTAAAATAGGGCCACTTTGGTTGACTTGGGATGAATATGAACAGCCACTTATCAAGTGGTAACCATAGCATACATGTGATCAGGCAGTAGGCCTTATCTGCAAAGTGGCGAGGAGAATTTTACCACATGTACAAACTGAGTCAAATCCTGGGAAGCAGGGGAATGATTGACATCTCCTCAAACATGAGAAGATGCTACTTGGGTAAATGGTGGTCAACAAGGTGAAAGGGAGAAACGTGCTAAGCGAAAAGCACGTCAAATGAATCCTTTACAGGACCATCTCCCATCTGGTAACCTGTGTCCTCACTGTGGGAAGCTGTGTGGATCTAGAATTGGCCTCCACAGTCACTTACGGACCCATCGCTAGAGTCTACACAATCTTCTTTAGAATTTCCTCCTTTTATCCTGGAAGACAATCTTACTTGGTCACGAGTGATCGCCTGATGATGATGATGGTCAACATCCAGCCTCCGTGTTCTGTATACTCAGGAAAAATGCATAGTAGTCACAGGGGGGTGGTAAAGCTGGTTTTAGAAAGACAGGGGAAATGCCGCTTTGCAGACATGATAATTGGGGGGGGGGGGGAGAGAGATGTGTGTGCTGGAGGCAAGCAAATAGCTCTGCCCACAGTCAGAAAAGGATTCTCTTCTTTAAAATGGCTGCTACAGTGGCAGAAAAGGGTAGTGAGGGTTAACTCCCAGCCTCACCCTACTGATTTTAAAATAATACTCTTGCTTAAGGAATGCTTATATTACTCTTGCTACAAGGGTAAAGCCAAAGAACATGATCCTTGTGGACACGGCAGTTTGTTCTTTGTAGAATTCCTTCTTTGTGCTCATTCTAATCTTCCACATGCACTCACCCAAGGTAACACCCACCCACCTACCCCCCACCCACACCTACCTGCTATGCCTCACTTTTTGCCACATTCACTCACACAAAAATACACTCACTCACATTACATATCACTAACCCCACTCAGCTCATTCTTACACACACACTTACCAACACTCAAACCACTCACTCCTCCCTTACACACGCGTGCACACACACACACACACACACACACACACACACTAAAAGAGAGGACCCACAAAGCAAGGATAGACATGTGGCATCTTTACAAGTGATTCATTTGCATCACTGGGGTTCCTTCCTCCTGCCCTTGAACGGATATAGAGTGAAAGATTATAGGCTGGCTATTTCACCCACATGATTAAGCAGAGAATATGTACTTCACCACATGTGCAAATGGACATGGTCTTATAAAATCTGTATCATGATTTGTAGTGTTCAGAAACACAGCATCTGGAGTCTTTCATTTTCATTTCTTTTTAAAATCACCATTTCTGAGTTGGTTGAGAGGAATTGTTGTTTTGGTTTCCATCTCTAGGTAGGGCTTGGTTTACTTTTAGTGATGTGTAAGGATTTTCTCTGCGGGTAGCAGGGTGAGCTATATCCAGTCTGTTCCTGATTTCTGCCTAGGGCATACTATGATCCAAATCAGGGATAAGCAACTAGAGGCTTATAGTCCAGATCCAGCCTCCAAATCAGTTTAATTTGGCTCCACCAGCAGCCCCTACCAAATTTTAAGCAGAGTATGGCGAGATGTTATCCCACGGTATTGCTCATAAGAAAAGGGGGAAATGCTTTCAGGGTGTACAAAGGAGAGTCCATATGATAACATTAAGGGTGCATATTTAGATAGAAAAAAGGCCTACAGCTCCCAGTATGCCCCAGCCAGCCATGCTAGCTGGGAAATGCTGGGAGTTGTGGGGCTTTTTTTTCTGTCTAAACATGCATAGGATTGTGCCTTGAATCTCTCTTTAGACTTTGTGTGCAATGCCTCAGCTGTGCCTGAAGGCAGGTGCTGTGCTCTGTAACATCCCCACTGTAGATGGCATGTTCAATTTATGTCACGACACTCCCTTCTGGCCTCCAGATTACTATCTGAAAGGATGGAGTGGTCCCTGAGACTATGGAAGTTGGCTACTCTGATCTAGATTATGGGGGTACAACTCTTCAGGGCCCAGGGAGGGGGTTGTGGAGAATCCTGCCTTGGGGCGATCTCTTGGCCCCATCAATCTGTGGAGAAAAAAGCTCTCTCTGAGTTAGATGAGGAGACAATGTGAAACCTCTTTAAAAATTCTACCCTCCATCTAGGGTGGAGACCTCTTGTGTTTGTCCTTTTTTGGGGTTCTTTTTTTGCCATAACTGGAAGTGATTTTTTGTTAACAGAAAATGTTTTAAGAATAACCGTGGTTGCTTAAGCTGTGGAGAAGACTGGAAGTCCTTTTTAACTGTGTTTATTGTTTGTTGTATATGTGTTTTAGTGTTTGTTTGTTTTTTTCATGAATAAAATTCTAAAATTCTTTAAAAAAAAATAAAAATTCTACCCTCCATCTTTCTTCAAGCCTCCACTCCAGTAATTTCAGCTGGACTGCACATTTACTGAGCAAATCGAAGTTTCAGGTTGTGTCTCACTGATATCCCATGTTTGAGTCACTCACCACACTTACCCTCCCACAAACCCTCCAGTGCATCAGGTTAACTTAAACTCATGCCAGTCTTCTTTTCAGGCCAATATCCCCAAAGAATTTGCATTTGCACTCAGCAGCACATATGGAAAAGACCAAGAAAAGACTCTGATACTGGGGTTTTGTGGTTTTTTTACCCTGATATTTTGTGGTAGGTTTCTTTATTTTTGAATATAAAGTGACAGAAATAATTTGCTGTTAGAAAAGAGAAAGAATCTTTGACTATTTACAGATTCTGTACATCACAAAGTTTTCTCATTTAGTTTTATTTTTTGTTGTTCCTTCCCCCCCTTTCTTTTAAAGTTTTTCCTACATTGTTGGAGCAATGCTGTACTGGAAATCTATACATTTTGCCCACCCACCCCCAAAAAACCCATCTGCTCCCAAAACAACTCCCAGTGAGAAACAAGATAAATCAATGGGGGGAAATCAACTACTTTCTTTTTTCCGGGATCCGTGTGTGTGTGTGTGTGTGTGTGATGATGATGATGATGATGATGCTGTCTGTATGTGTGCGCATGTGTGTGTGTGCATGCATGCATGCACACACACATACACACACTATATATATATATATATATATATATTTCAAGTTCAAACACCAAAATCATTAAGAGAAAGGGAAAAGTAAAACAATTGTCCTCCCCCCCTCCAGAATCTATCGATCCCTGCTTATCCGAAATCAGAAATAGCTATTTACAGAAAAAAGAATCGGGGGGGGGGGTTAGGGGAAGGAGGATTGGGAGAAAGAAGAGTAGTGATTGGTGGGGGTAGTGGGATTTGGGCCTCAGAGAGACGAGGCAAGCCTGAGTTCGACTGCGCTTTCCCTTGGGAAGACGCTACACTGGGAAAGTAACAACAATGTATCTTTCCCCCATTTTAGTTGTGTGAGGAAACTGCATTTCCAAGTCTCTGCCCTCAACCCCACACTGGATGCCTTTGTGTCATCAAGCTTGCATTCAGAATGCCTTGTTCTTCTGTCCCACCCCCAACCGGGATTCATAGCAGTGTTCCCAGGATACGCTTAAATAGCACCAGCGGCCATTTTGAAAATAATCCATGCCGAGATGGCCATTTGGTAACAACGCTGTGATTGGACACCATGCTAGTAAACCCTTTCCCTGACTCTCCCTGCCACACTCTCCACCCCTCCCTCCCCCCCTCCCCTGCCCTCAAATGATTGCACAACTTGCACTAACTAGGAGTTTAGAGCAACCAACCAAGAGATAAAAGCTTACATTAAAATCACCCCAGGCCCCCATCCAGCCCACCTCACTCGGCTCAGGCATTGAATTTGGGGTCATGTTATCAATCAATCAATCAATCAATCAATCAATCGAGAGACCATACCTACCACTTTAAAAGCTCCAAAGCAGGAAAAGCGTATGCAGACAGTGCAGTAGCTGTGCCATTCTTCCATGACAGGGGTGGGCAAGTTGTGGCGCTCCAGATGTCTTGATCTACAATTCCCACTGGCCCTAGGAAGGCTCTGAAGACACCCACTCCCCATTTTTGCTGGCCTTTCTGTAGTCTGTGGGCTGCAGGTTTTATTTGGGGCTATCTATTTTTATAGCATTTTAATAGCATTTTTCTTATCGTATTTGTTTTACATAGTTTCATATTGTTTTTATCTTGTACACTGCTGTGAGATGGTTTCACCCTTAAAAGTGGCCTAAAAATAGTTTAAAATAATAATTTAAAAAAATAGCCAGCAGAGCCCATGATGAGAGAGGATGCAAGTTGTAGGCCAAAACATTTGGAGGGCCACTGGTTGAATCCCTTTGCCCACCACCCTCATCCTCTGCCACCTGTACCCAGCATGGCTTTATTTTGCCAATCTACGGTGACCAGGAGAGGAGTCAGGAGGAAGAGAGTGGGGCCAAAGCACAGTCACTGCATCCATCCCCAGTGCTTGACCGTTCTAGAGGGAAAGGGATGACCTCAGGGTTGATCGTTGGCAACCCAAACTGAGTTTCAAAAGCTCAGCACAAAGAAAGAAAATGCTATGTGCCATCATACACTGAAAGCCCCCGGCTCCTGTGCCAGGAATTCCCAAACAGATTGTGAATGGGAGACATGGATAGAACATTGCCTTTACTTGGGGCGCACCTGACACCTGTCACCCCATCCCTTGACAACAACTTATGCCTCTACATTCCATTGTGCTGAATTTCCCCCAATAGCAGCAACCTGCCAACCCAGCCACAAGGCTCTTTTAGTTCAAAGGCAAGTTCAAACCCACCATTTGGGAATTTCTGTCTGGAATTGTATCCTCCTCCACCAATCTCCTCTATTTGAAACATTCTCTTCATTGTATTAGACATTTCACATCATGAAATGGGAAGATTACACTGTGCGGATATGATTGGGAGCATGATGTATGTATTTCACCTCATTTAGCTGGAGACACCACATAAATGGAACCAAAGGCAAACCAAGGTGGTTGTTTTTCTTTTGTTCAATTCTACAGAGCACACATATACTGGGGTGGGCAGAAGTTACGCTGGGATCTACTGGTAGATCTCTGGGTGATGCAAGGGTTTCTGACTCCTCCTAATCATTTGACAATAGTGACCCCCCCCCCCCAAAAGGCTTTTTTAGGATGCTGAAACAAACAGAGCTTTTGGAGGGGGGAAACCAGGGGTGGATTTTTGTATGAAAGGACTGAGCTCATTTGCGGAACTGAGAATAGATTCCCATGTGTACGTGTGTAAGACTGCCTGTCCACTGTTTCCCCCATGGCTTCAGCTGGTGGATCTCAGGGCTCTAGAAAAAAATTGAAGTAGATCCCACAAGCCTAATCTGTCCACCCCAGTATACACTATACTTTCCGTGCAATTGAAAATGTGAAAATGTATGTTTTAACTTTCACATTAACAACTAAGTGTACAATCATATGCCTGTTAAGACAGGAAAAAAAAGTCCTACAGAAGTCCTAAGACAGAAAAAAAAGCGGGCTGGGGAAGTCTGTGAGTTGTAGGACTTTTTTCTGTCTAAACAGTCATAGGATTGCACCCTAAAATTGCAGGAACTGATGTTTGTAAAAGGCTGGCACTCTGGTATGAGTCACACTTGAAACATAACATGGAAACTCCCAATATGTGTATTTTCCATTGGACATCACTTACATCACTTCTTACTTGTACTGCAATGTAAACTCCATTTTTTCTTCATCCAATGAGTTCTTTTAAAGATATTCTATGCTATTCATGCTTTGGAACATAAATGTCAGAATCCTTACAGACCCACAAGCCAACTGTAGCTTTTCAGTACAACTATAATGTGAGACGTACATTGAAAATGAAAAGGGCGGTCAAGTTTTTCAGGCCTAAAACCTAGGCAAAACTTTCAGAGGGTTTTAAAAAATCTAAATAACGTATACCGGTAAGTAAAATAATTGCATGGATTTTTTGGGGGGGTGTAATTTTAACACCATCTGGATTTGGAGTATGCCATTTTTAGGTTGTACTAGCCTGCAGTATTTTTTTAAAAAGGAGAGAAATCAGAATCAATACATACTTACTTTTTTCTTTTCTTTTTATAGTTTTTGAGCATCTGAAATATTAGTCCACAAATTCAATATGTTGGCTTTGAAACCAGAATGTCCCTCCCCTCCAGAATACTGATGAAGTCATATAAGAAAATGAATTATCCTACCCAAATGAGCTCTTAACGTTCACCAGCCTGCACTCACTAGGCAGGATATTAACCAGATTTCAACCACCTATCCTTGAGATCTCCAGCTGAAACGGACTAGCCCAGCTCATACTGAGCAAGCATCATATATCATTCCCACAGCCTTCCCCAACCTGGTGCCTTCCAGATGCTTTAGACTTCAAGGGCCACCAGTTCTAGCCACTGGTGGGTCAGATCAGAGCTGAAACAGAATCCCTTCAACTGCACTTAGCAGGAATGGTGATGACGACCAGCCCTGGCTCTTTTTTTTTTTTATGCATCTTCACTTTCCCTAAAAATTGAATCACCAAACATGATTCTGGTAGACAATAAAATCCTGATAACCTTGGGCCAAGTGGTTTTTTCCCCCTCCCCTGTTCCCCAGGGTCTGTATCTTTAGAGACAAAGTGTCCAGAACATGCTGAAAGAATGAGGCACATGATCATGCAATTGAATGAGGTCTCATCATCATAAGCACACCTTTGTAAATAATGCTGTTTCTCTCTTTTACAACAGAGGGGAAAATACAGTCAACATGGTAGTATTCAGAAAGGGATCACCTTATCCCTTAGAGCAGACAATACAAGCCCGTGGCCTGGGAAAATCTAATCAGCTGGGTTTTGAAGATCCCATTCAGAAGAGCCCCCTGAAAGCTTAGGTACAGAAACAGAGCTTATCCAAACCTCTTGTTATCAGGCCTAGAAATCTCCTGAGAATGGTGCTTTCTTTGTGGGATTTCTGGAGCTTACAAGGATCAGGAACATCTGTAAACACAGACTTTATTCACATATTTATTTGGGTATTGGTACTTTTCGTTCCAACCCATCTGGCACGGAGAGAGCAGCACACAGCTATGAAGATTCTCACACTCAAGGACTAATAGCTATCCAGCTGTTCCATCTGGTGTGAGGACTGCCTGAGCTCTGGAGCAAGTCTCTCCGACTACTTGTGCGCAAACTGCACATGATGAGCATAATCCAACTCTGAGGCAGGCAGGCAGGCCTAAGTCCACTGAAATAAAAGGATGTACGCATGCCTAACTGTGCTGGATGGTGGCCATTTTCTGTTTCCATATTCCCATCAGTATTGTTATGGCTGCTAAGTGACTATCCTTTGCTAAGTGACCATTAATTAGCTGATGGTTTAATAACGGGCAGCTAATGGTTAGGAGATGGTTTGTTCCTGTAATGAGCACTCTACCTGCAGGGTGAAGCTTAAGGCCAAAGCTCTTCGACTGGTGTGTGTGTGTGTGTGTGTGTGTAAGTCAGCCGGAGAGCTGGGAGTTTCTGAGCTGCAATGTAACTGGACTTGAGGCAGCTGAGTGGTCAGGGGGAGGCACACAGTTGCTCTGTGGGAATCTGATCCATGCTTTACTGGTTGTGCTGCCTATTTTTAGGAGGTTGCTTGCTGCTTGCTTTTTTGTTTTTCAATAAACACATTACCAACATACAGCAAGTGTCCAGTGCACTTCTCACTGCTCAGGGAGGTGGGGAGCACTTAAT
Organism: Shinisaurus crocodilurus; assembly: GCA_021292165.1. NCBI lineage: Eukaryota > Metazoa > Chordata > Lepidosauria > Squamata > Shinisauridae > Shinisaurus > Shinisaurus crocodilurus. Next base: position 249,846,418 of record CM037879.1, read on the forward strand.
ACTAGTGTGTGAGAGGGGGGATATTTTCTGCCCTTGGGGAGACATTGAGACTTCCTGTAAGCTGAGCCAGAAAGGAGGAGAAAGCAGCAACAGCAGAAATTAAGGCAAACCCGAAGAAGAATCTGTAGGCCACACATCAGGAGATAGAAGACCCTTCCTGCATCGGCAACTACAAGGAGTCGAGATTCGAGACTGACCCAGAAGCCTAGCAGATGAGCACTCAGTTGAGGATGGCTGAAGAAATCCACAAGGTGGATGAAGGGTTGACTAGCTTTGATTGTAGAGTATTTCAGTCAGTAGCTGAGAACCAACAGCCTTGGTTTGAATTGGAGACTGCCTGCACTAGATTCCCAAAGAGCAACTCTGTGGACCTCTCCAATCCTCCAAGTTTCTTCCAGTCAAACACCATATAAAGGCATATAAAATTCAACAGTGGCATGATTCACCACGAAGTTTTCCTGAGCAAGCCCCATTGAAATGAATGGTACTGATCTTGCATAATTCCCAGTCATTTAAATTGGCATTGCGCAGGAGATTTTCCTGACGGATGTGCCTCTAAGTTAGGATCAAGCCATACTTACACACTTTTAAGTCCCACTGATTTAAATGAGATTTAAATGTGTACTTAACTCTCCCAGTGAAATCAATGGGCCATAAAAGTGATTGACTTTGGTTGGATTGTGCCCCTAGTTTGCATTCTGTGATTGCTTTCTATATTATTTGTACATACTCAATTTATTCATCAGCAAATACTACGTAATTGTGCAAGATTACACAAAACAATTTACATAATGTATATAAATGATAGCATCTGTCAATTTATCTGTTAATGTAAATTCTAACATAAACATATTTAAGGTTAATGTTTAGACTGTGAGGCATTCAAAGGAGAGACCTGCATTTTCACACCTGTCTAGGAACCATTTAGGTATCATACAAATGAAATCAATGATAAAGCATGACACTCAAGAGTAGATATGGATGCTGAGGCCTTTGAAGAACCGTCTCCTCCTGTTCTGCCCAATATAGAACTGCGGACTTCAGTCTAGGGCCGGCATCAAGGGTAGGCATGGTCAGGCACCTGCCAAGGGCCCACACCCCAGCAGGGGCCCGCTGAGATGAGCCGCCTGGAGTTGCTCCTCCTCTTCACCGTTACAACCTGCTTGTTCACCTGCCTCTCGCTCTGGCCCAGAGGTCCCTCCAGATAATGGAGGTGGTGAGAAGGAGGAGCCGTAGAAGCCTCTGCCTTCTTGCTCACTGGCTCTCTGCCTGTCCAGCAAGCAAGCGATAGCAGTGATGAGAAAGAGGATGAGGAGCAAAAGCAGTGAGAAGTTAGACACATGGAGGGAGTGGGACCATGGAGGGTGTCTTGCCCAAGGGCCCTCAAAAACCTGGAGCCGGCACTGCTTCAGGCTACACATGGAGTGTCATGGAAACAGAGGCTGCCCATCCTCTTCAAACTCAAGACAGCATGGCCCAAGACTGACAGCAATAGGTCACCCTGCTTGTACAGAGGTGTGTGTGTGTGTGTGTGTGTGTGTGTGTGTATGCACTGGTGCATCAAAGTATATACCAGAGCTGCCTCATCCTAGCAACAGTGAATATAGTGTGGGATAGGGTGGAGTTAGGCTGTATTTGCAGGGCTGGCCTGGTGCAAGACATTGTGGTAGACCTGCCTCCTCTCTCCTGCCCCTACTTGCCTTTGTAAGTTGCTCTTGCTGCTGTGTTAGTGGTGGTGGAGACGATCACACTGGTCCCCATCCACAGAGTGAGGTGCAGGCACTCAGGTGATTCCCCACAGGCGTGCTGCCGGCTACTTTTCCACAGCGACAAATAATGCAATTTACAATTAAACAGGATGGAATTGTTTTAAGTTGAACCACATTCTTTAAATGAGCCTTTGACCATGAGTGAAATGTGATGAAATCTAGCACTCCTTTTTTTTTTTCCTGATTGAATTCTGCTTTGTACTTCCCTTCCCTGTTGACGGTGCATTGGTTTTTGCCTCAGTAAAAACCCAGCCAGAAGGGCTGCCCTTGAGGTCCATCCGGTCCAGTTCGGCTGACCAAACTGAGCACCTGTTTGCTGTGAACGGAAGTTTTGTCTTTCACCACAACTTGGTAGGCTCAACAATACTCAAACAGTACAGTTCTTCTTCACCCACTTCTGATTTTGTCACTGGATATTTTGGCCCGTGATATTCAGTGGGCACAGCTACACTGCAACCACCATTCCATCTCCCCAGAATTTTGCAAAATATAGTTCCGTTGCTGGGAGGCGGGGGTGGGGGGTGGACGACAAAGTATAGGAATCTCTCACAAAGAATTATCCCTTTTGTTACATTGTTATATTATTATTATTATTATTATTATTATTATTATTATTATTATTCTGATATATTTTAGAAACAATAACATATATTTTAAAAAAATAAAAGAATGTTCATGTTTTTTTGGGAGAAGCCATGGCAGTCAAAGTCACATAAAACCTACATAGTCATTTCCCTTCCCTGATATTCTAAGACAGTGTTCTCCAACCTTGGGTCCCCAGGTGTTTTTGGCCTACAACTCCCAGCATGCTGGGAGTTGTAGGCCAAAAACATTTGGGGACCCAAGGTTGGAGAACACTGTTCTAAGAGTTCTGTGCAATGTGTACCCATTGCCTTCTACATGCCCCTTGGAGACTCTGTCAAGCTGTTGTCCTCCCTCAGTCAAACCACCCCCTTAGATATTTGCAAAACTGCTATCATGACCCCCATAATTAGCCTGCTTTTCTATGCGCTGGGACAATCACGACATCTATCAGGCTCCACTCTCCTGGGTGGCCCATACAGGCAGCAGTGACTGACATTACAGGATAAATGCAGGCCTGTGGCTCACGCTGGCTCAGCTTGCCTGAGCGTGGAAAGCTAAGCAGGGTCAGGCCTGGTTATTACTTGGATGGGAGACCCCTCCTCTAGTTTCCTGCATTGAGCAGGGGGTTGGACTCGATGGCCTTGTAGGCTCCTTCCAACTCTATGATCTATGAAATCTATGACAGAACATCCAAAATCAGCACGCTGGGTGGGAAAAAGATACATTAGAGCACCCCAGAAATGGTAGTCTCATTGTTTGCACAGGGCTGGGGAACCTTTTGCCTGCATTTCTTGTGAGGGAAGGGAAATTTCTCCTTGAAAAAACCGTCTTGAAAGTATCCACAGTTCCTCTGCATGCAAGGGCACGTAGACTACACAACCCCCCCACGTTACTTATCTGCAGAGAGTTCCACTCACACACAGAAACTTACTTAACATTCTGCAGTGTCCCCCACAGCTAATAGAAAGAGAGCGAGCTGCTGAAGGGCAATTGTGTAGCCCGCACTTAACCTTGAGCTGGAGGATTTGATGTCCGGGCCTCAGTTTCACACCTCCTCAGCAAAGATAGGCTAATCGGAAGGCAGCCGAAAATGCTTCATGGCACTCAACAATTCAGATAAGAAATCAGCGAACAAAGCCATTCTTTCCTGGACAGAGGAGTGGCATATCTGGTTGTTAAGACAGGGCAGGAAAAGCAGCAAGGCAAGATGCCTGGTGCGGTTGTGAAAGCAGAGCTTAGGTTATTTTCCACACATGGTAGCTGAGCGGGGAGAGGCCCACACATATCTCTGTCCTTTTCGGTCTAGGACGTGGATGGGCAGAAGGAAGGTAGGTGCAGGATCTACTGGTGGGTTTATGGGTGATGCGCAGTAGATCACCAATGGTTTCTGACTTCCGATTGTCTAACAATAGCAACAACTAAAAAGCTTCATCCCCCCGCCCTGCAAGCTTGGTTCTGTACTGATCGCAAACCCCCGGGCTGAGCATGTGCTCAGAAGCACCCTGTGTTACTTAATTTTTAGCATATGTCTGTCCACCTCAGCCACCGTTTTGCACATGAATCCACTTATTAAATCTCAGGATGATGATGATGATGATGATGATGATGATGATGATGATGATGATGATGATGATGATAGATCCTGCATGCCTGAAGTCCTCCCACCCCTTCTTGCCTAGAACATTTTTGCCATCCCAGAACTATCTTAGAAGAACTATGGAAAAACTGAGCTTAGCATGTCACATGCAACAGCATCCTTCCAAGACCCTAACTGTGTGCTGGTACTTGTAGAGATTTAGAAGGGATATCAGACTAACTACAACAACAGAGGCCAGAGTTCGAAATGGAGTTAGCCAATGAAGGCAGTAGTTCAAAGAAGATTGCCAGCATTATTCAAGCAGACAATGAAGAAGCATGTGTGCCAGAGCCCCAGGAAATATTAAGGACTACCACCACCACCACTGCCCGGCCATCCCCCATCTACACCTCTTTCATATGGTGATGTTAACTTGAAAATCCAGTCTTCAGTGAATAAATAATTAAATACCCATTTCACAATAATGTACACAGGCCATTGAGGTGCATCAAGGTGCAAATCATGTTATGTTTGAGGGTTTTAATTTTTGGGAACTGCCCAGAGGGCTTTGGCTATTGGGCAGTACAGAAATGAAGTTAATTAATTAATTAAACTCACCACAAGTATAGCTTTACAAGGAACTAGAGACCGGGGTTGAGCTCTCCACTCAGCCACCAAGCTCACTAGGTGACTTTGGGCCAGCCACTATGTCTCAGCCTAACCTACCTCACAGGGTTGTTGTAAGGAAAAAATTGAGTGAGGGTGTAACAATATATGCCACCTTGAGCTCCTTGGAGGAAAGGTGGGATATAAATGTAGCAAAAGTGAGCACATAAATAAAGGGGAAATTCACATAGCAGTAGCCTAATTCGGGCATTCAGAAAGGAATTAAAAGAAATGGGTGAGAAGGCGCATTCTAGCCCCGCCCCCTCCTTCATCTTGTTCATTGCCCTCTACTCTTGGAGGGCAACTACGTGAAGCCTCCTGTCTCCATTTTCCAGCATTCTCAATTGCGTGGAGAACCTGCATGGAGACAGGAGGCTCTTCTTTTCACAAAGTTGCCCTCCAGGAGTAGAGGACAAAGAATGAGATGAAGGATGGGGCAGAGCGAGAGAGTGCATGCGTTCAATTTTAACCCTTTCCTGAAAGCCTGAATAGGGCTAGCATGGTAAGACTAATCCCACGAAGAGCAGGAGACACATACATACGTCTCCCGATTTAAAGTCAGCATGTTACACCCACCATATTTGGGCCTATACAACATCAAAGAAGAAACCTAGAGAGGAGGTTACTCAAAGGGCGTGAGATTCAACAACAATCCTTGCAAGCTTCTTCTCGCATTGGCCTGTTGCCGCCCTTTGCAGGAAGATGAAGACAAGAGGTGACCGTGTGTCTCTCGAGAAGATGCAGAGATGAACTTCTGTGCAGATGTGGAAGAGAGCTGGAGTGCCTGCCTATAGATACTAAAATGTCACCCTAGCTGACTGCAAGTCTGGGGTTACTGCCTGAAGGATTTATTCCAATACTAACTAACCATTATCTCTCATCTTCCAACATACATCTGCAGTACGATGGTATTCTCCCAGCCAGGATTTTCTGGCAGCTAACCCTGGTGGAGACATGGTATTCACTCACTGTCATTCTGCCTTGCATATGAGGACAAGCACAGAGTGGTGTATGTGTGTGTGTGTAAATCAAGAGATTAGCAAAGAGGCCCTCTCCAGAAATGGAAAAGTGGAGCGTTGCCATATGAAAAAACGAGGGCTGACCCATTAGGCGGAGTGAGGCAGTCACCTCAGACAACAGAGTTTGTTTCCTATTAAAGGGCAGCAGCCATGGTCATTTGGATTTCCCACTTCAAGATTGGGTGGGGGCAAAAGATCTTACCACATTTCTGTTTATAGCATGAAATAATGAATAAGCTCTAGGACCTTCACCCGCATCACGCGCAGCTGTGGGCGTGGAGAAATTTTGCGGGCGTGGGGGGAGGTGAGGCGAGACTTACCAGTTCTCGCAGGTACGCCTCAGGTAGGGGGCGGGGTTGCAGGAGCTATTAGGCCCTGCAGCTCCGCCCTACACCCTCTTTGTTCTTCGCAGCTCCCTCCCTCCCGCCCTGTATGCAGTATGGGCTCCTCTGGTCGCCGTTAAGGGGCCGAGTAGGAATTTTGGCTTATCTCTATTAGGGGGGTGAGCGCGTTTCGCCTACTCCATACTGCTGCAGAGTTGGGAGTATTATAGTTAGTGTACATAGCAAGAAAAAATGGTCACAGTTAGATAGTAGGCAGGTAAGTGCGGGTTAGGGTATTGCTAGGGGGAGGTGAGCATCCCTGGCACCATTCAGGTGACAGGCGGTTTCAGGATGCCTCAGATGGATGGGTCAGTAGGTTCAGACAGCTGGGGATCAGGAACGCCTGTGATGCCTTTGTTCTCGCCAAGCTTGTTGTCGTGAGACTCCGAGAGGGAGCGACACAACAAAGGCTCCCATCACTGTCAAGTGGAAAATGGGGAGGCGGCGGATTCATCGCCACCTCCTGGTTTTGGATGCTCCGCCCAATTGCACAACTGAGCGGCCTACGAGGCCAGAATAGAATAACCCACACTCTATCCCTTTGCAGTTCATTGTATGTAAATAAATGTGGCCCAGTTAAATACCAACTGAGTGTCTCGACTCTTCATTTCCCCCCTGTACGTCCGCAAAAGCCTAATGGGAAGAGTCTAGGCAGTCCATACATCTGAGCCAACTGGTTCAAATTACAAGAAAGGGGATTTTGACTACACAGAAGGAAGGACTTTCTCGTGGTTTGGCATGAGCAGTTTGACAGTGGAGCAGAGCAGACAGCCTCAGGCAGCGGTGGGTGGACTCTCTTTGCTGGAGGTTTCTAAGCAGACGCTGGAGGACCACAGAGGATGATCCACCATAGCAGTGGATTTCCTCTATCAGCTGGGGGCTGAACTAGATGACCTTTGAGGTCACTTCCAACTCTATCAATTATTTGCTATGGTTCAGTATTAAGTTCTATGCCAGTAGTCCACAGAGTGTGAGAATCAAAGATCAGCTGGGTAAGAAAGGCCCCCCCCCCCAAAGATCACGGGACATTTTTATGGCTAGATTGAAAGAGAAATGAGTAAATTTACACAGAAGAACCAAAGAGAGGCATGATCTGACATACACTTGCCCTTCGATGTATGCTTCTGATAATGGAATCTCTGTAAGATGGCATGTACAAGCACAAATGCAACAACCATTCAGGCATTCAGCACTGTAAGCATGGAGGGGGAAATGGTGGTGCATGCTCCACCCCCTCCACCCCCACCCCAATCTTGCCACATGGAGCAGGAAGGTCAGAATGGTCAGCCTTCCCCACAGTGAGGAACCCTGCGTGATTGTAACGGGATGTGTTCCGCTGAATGTGGTTGCAGTCTCCCTTCAGATCTTCCTGCTCAACATGGGAAGGGAAGGGATGATGGGGGAGGGGGCAGAGTCGATATGCGCATTCTCACATCCCCTCCACTGAATAGAGCTAAGAAGTCTAGGTATAGCGATGCATCAAAACTGTGGGGGGGGGGCGGTTTGGGGCACAATACTCCACTAAACTTCTCCAGCACACGCCCCATTGAAGTGAATGGGGTGTATGTTCAAGCTTTTGGTTATTGATGGATTGTTCCCTAGATGCTGGTGCGGTGGGGTGGGACGTTAAAGGCAAAATGGAATGTTTACAGGGTTTTGGACTTTGAATTATGTCGAGGCAACCCTATCTCATTCAGCCTGTATTGAATCTGCATGATCTATTATGCCACAGGCTGTGGTCAGGTTAAGGACTCTGAGAGCTTCATTTACATCCTGACAGAAAGATAAGCTCAAGTCCTGCATATGAATTTACAAAGCATCCCAAAAGGAAGAGATTGCATCTTTAAGGAGTTCTTTTACTCTTCACAATGGAAGTAACAACAGATGCTTTTCCTTGCACACCTTTTCCCAGGGTTGCCCTGTCTTCCTAGGCTTGGCAGCAACCCTGAAGTTCCTATGCTAGAAACCATAAGCTTAAGGGCACAATCCTATGCATGTTTTAGACAGAGAAAAAAGGCCTACAACTCCCAGCATGCCTGGGAGTTGCAGGACTTGTCTGTCTCTGTCTAAACATGCATAGGAGAGTGCCCTAAGCTAGCTTTCAATATAGCCAGGAACACCTTTAGTGGCATTTACTTTGGAAAATCTCTAGGGGGATGATGGGGAAGCAAGAGGAAATCCAGCAAACATAATATGCAAACAGAGCAGAAGACCTGCTGATTGTGGTCTGCCATTTCCATTCCTTCCTATGTCATCAAGACCCTTTGAGGACAGTGATGGAAGTGAGCATTGTGTGAGGGTCTACCCTTGCTTAGGAAGGAGTTCCCCTATACCACATTTCTTCAGGATGTTTGAGAGCCAGCTCCATCTTTCTGCAAATATTTGGAGGTCCAGCCTCAACATTTGAGGGTTTGAGCACCATATTTTAAGAAAAGAGAGTGTCTGTGTGCAAGAGGAGGGAGAGAATATATAGTAAATTACCAAATTTTGCAGATCTATTCTTGTGTGAGAGTCACTGATAGTAATAGCTAGTGCCTCCAAAGTGTGTGTGTGTGTGTGTGTGTGTGTGTACACAAGTCCACTGACCCTGCCAAGCAATTTCCTCCATCTCAGCCCAGCAGTTCATGAGCAATATCCAGGACCAAGAGGTAGAGGCAGGTAGGTCAAAAGGTGTGTCCTCACAGTTTAAGGGATGGAAGGTAGAGCTTAGCAGGTCAAGAGGCAGAGCCTAAGGAAGGACCCTGCTCCTCTAGATGTATATAGCTGTTCCTTGTGTTTACATGTCTCCTGCTCCCCAAGCAATCCCATCCACACTTAATACCTGCTGAAACAGATCAACACAATCCAGCTATAGGATTGGATCTATGTTTAGTCATACTTAGAGTAGTAGACCCACTGAAATCAATAGGACTTAAGTTAGCCATTACTACCTTAAGTCCCATGGATTTTAATGGGCCTACTCTAAGTAGGATTTAACCTGGATCCAACCCTGTATTTGGAAAACCTACATGCAGAATGTATAGCTCAAGAAAAGCAAGCTAAACAACAGGTCAAGTCGCATATGGTACAGTTTATATCATCAAGAAATTGAGGGTGTGAAGAAACCTCTTTGGAAAGATATGATACAAAACTTGGGAAATAATGCAGCCATTGGTGTAGTGGTAAATTTTGAAATGCCCATGCTCATAGTGACAGTCCCCATAGCCAACACCCCCACCCACCCAGCAGAGCCCAAAAATGCAGGCAGCTGTGTTGTTCCATGTCAACAAACCAGTTTAGGAGTTTTCATTTGCTAGGAGCAGGCCTTTTGTAAAGTGAGTGAGTATGAATTGCCCCTTCAAGACCAAACCACCCCAAAAATACTCAGCATTACAACAGGGGACAACATATTGCTAGGTACTGTGAACACTGCAGCTACGCTCAGAGGAACACAGAATTCTGAGGGAGGTGGCAGACGACACCAGCGACCCTGCCAGACAAAACGTGCCACCGCTGCCTCCCTGCAAGTCCTGGCTCCACTGCACCACTGAACTCAGCCTTCTCTCTCTGAATACCAGAAGCTAGAAACAAACAACAACAGGGGAAGACTGTTGCCCTCCTGTGCCCTCCTTCTACATTTCCCAGAGGTATTTGGCTAGCCCCTGTTGTGAACAGAGCTGGACCAATTGGAGACAATCAACGTGCCCAAGGCCACAAACTGGATACAAGGCAGAGGTGGGGTTTGAGCCCTAAAACACCAAGTCATTCCTTGGATCCCACATTCACTGCTGCAACACAGCAGCAACTTTACACAAGGCAAACCAGTTAATTCCCTATACAGGTCCCACCCCAAATCAAATCAATCGCCACTCAAGTGATTTTTCTCCCCTTCCACTGAACTTTTCCCACCCACATTGTCCCCAGTTACATTTCCACTCTGCTACCTCCACTTGGCCCCAAAGAAGAAAATATCCTCTCTTTTTTTTCTAGGGGTGTGCAACACTGGGAATTCTGTTCTGTTTAAGCCCAATGGGATTCTGCAGTGTTTTCATTCTGGTATGCAGTAGTGGGCAGTAGCGGATTTTTTTTTTCTAATTCTGGAAAAAAAATGTGTGTGGGGGTTTTCGGGTTCCAATTTGCACAGTTTGGAGGGATCTTGAAATTAGCGCAGATGGTATTGTAATTTTAAAAAATATTTGTATTATTGGCCATCCTGCGCAGGTGCGCAGGATCACAAGTCCACCTCTACACTATGTAGCCTCACAAAAGCATATTCCCCTCTTGTTGTAAATATTCTTGTCAGTTTCATCCTCTCCACACACTACTTTGTTTAGCCCAGCAGAGCCATATTCTGTACAGTACTTGTCAAAGAACCTGTCAATTCCCCCAACCCCTTCACTCGGGAAGTGCTGCACTGGAGGATAAAATTGACAAGTTCTTGCACAAGATTACCAATTAATTTTTTTTAAAAAAAAATTATGACACCATTTGTGCAAATCTCAAGATCCCCTTCCCAAAATTGTGCATATTGCCGCCAATTTTTTAAAAATGGAATCGGCATACTGGTTCGATTTGCTACAGATCAAGTTGACGCCAGCAGGGGAGAAACAGAATGAAATCTGCAGGGCTAAACTGGAAAAATCTTTCAAATTTTCACTTTCCAAACGGACCTCTCATACCTCCCTACTTTTTTCTTATCCATATCGGCAACACAGTCAGGCAGCCAAGCCACCAGTTCACTCGCTCCCTTAGGCTCACACCTGTCTCTGAAGATGAGCTCCCAGAGGCTGGAGAACAATGACAATGTAATTTGGGGGGAAATAGCTGGCCAATCACCAGCCAAGCCCCCGCCCCCAGTGTCACCAATGGTGAGCTAGCCTCCCAGTCCCAGACTCAACCCAGTGCCCGCAAAGTGCAGGCTCCCATGCTCCAAAGGCACTTGTAGGGGCAGGCAGGGAGCAAACATGTACACTGCTGCAGGATTTTTTGCCTAGAAGACGACAGCCCAATGTGCTGCGGCAACTAAATGAGGGGCTGCCACTGGTCATTGGTCCAGTTCTTCAGAAGGGACAGAGATAACTACAAGTACAACATCTCAGGGAACTGCAGTGGGTGCACATCTACACAGTGGGTTTGAAGAAGGGACAGATAGACCCACACACACACCCTTTTAATTTTATTTTTTAAGCTGCGTACAACTTGTCCATGCATAGTGCACAAAGAGGTACAGTATAGACCCATCCAGTTTGACAGGGGGCATATCTCAGCTCCCAGGCATCTCTGGTTAGAGTGTATCAGAGATCAGGGTTGAGAAGATCTCTGCTTGAGATCTTTGGAGTGACTGTCAGTCAATGTAGAGAAGACTGGGCATGATGGATTGGGGATATGATGCAGAAGAAGATGATTGCTTATATGATATCCTTAACCCATGCAGACTACATCTGATCTGACCTCTCTCCAGAGATCTGCATTGTGGGCCCCATGATTGCAGGATCCACACAAGCCATGCAGGCTGCATGAGTCCTTCTATTAAGTCTGCAAAAAAGGCACCGACCTCTGTTCGGTTTTTGCTTTTTTGTTTGTTTCCAACATCCAGCTTGCTTCTCAAGTGTTGGTGTGAGAAGCTACCACCTGGAAGGCCCTGTGAGCATCACAACCACCGTCACTAATAAATAAGAGAAGAGATTTGCTTCACTTTCAAGGAGCATCATGTGTCACACAACACATGAACATGCATGGGTGTTATCATTATCCCCAACCCCATCTTGCATTGCAGCTCACATCCCACCCATATACAACATATTCATCCTGCAACCCTTCCCCTTTCATTTCTTTTTCAATAACAAAAGTTATCTGCACACCTTCCATTCCTGATCATTTTATTTTGGTGACTTTCATGCTACATAAAAATTAGCTGCTCTATCAAAAATTATTCACAATATTTTTCAAAATATTTCAAGCGGGCTTTTTTTTTTTTGTCTTTTAAAAAATATTTGTAACTTTATTTTTTGTTCTTACTGCAGCTAGGGTTACATGACATCCCATATCCTCCTCCTGTCACCATCATTTTACTATCAGTTCCCTTTATACATGCATGTGTGAGCACATTTATATATAATCCCATTTCTTTCAGAGAAAAGAGGCATCTGACAGTCATGTTATAGTGTTTCCAGTTTGAATGCGTAAAGGGACCAAATGGATGGTATGAAATTGGTAGAAGAGGGGATGACAATATTCAATGCAGGAGGCATTTACTGACCTACACAGAAGGCTGGGAGAATCCAGGATTTCCCCAGAGACTAGAGAGGCCCAGGAGAAGAGCTTGGCACAGAGTGCCAAGGGAATTGCACTGTCAAGGAATATTTATTTCTCTCCTGATGCACTGAGGCTGAGCTCAAACAAACAAAGGTATCTGGGAAAATGTACATTATTTAAAAAACAAAATATACTAGCATCAACTCCAAACACCATTTCCCATGCTTCAAACTAGAATTACATAGAATTCTCTCAGTTCTATCACACTGAAGCCTAAAGCATGAAAAAAGGTAATCCATACTGTAACTTACAGATCAACAGACCTGGATTGCTAAACAGAAGACTCTTAGATAGCATTCTTGACTGTAGATTCCCCCTGACATTTTTATTTCAGAATGGATACACTGTGGAGTTGATCATGCTTTGGCGGTTGTTGATTCTGGCCAATGAGGAAGGCACGGTTCAAGTAAAGATGACAGCAAGCAAGTATAAGCAAGTATCCATAAGCAAGTATCACAGCACATGCAGAAGACCAAATTGGAGCAGATTTGTTTCTAGTCTGGGTCTTATTCCCCCAAACACCAGTTGTGTGCATCTGTGCACATACATGGGAAATGAATGTCTGAGATGTCTTTCTCATCATCTTGTCCCTCATAAATTTCAACATGCTCTCTTTGAGGGAATACAAACAGTCATTGACCAACTCGTAACTTACCAAGGTATGTATGTAATCGCTTGGGACAGCAATCATCTGAGATGTCTTGCCAAGCAGTGAGGAGAATTTTATGACTCCGTTGTTTTCACAGATCTCTGACTGAATAAAGATATGTGGCAAATTCTTATCATTGGGCAGGATGTTTCAGGTAACCAGCTTATTAAATGGTTACATACACGTAACGTATGTGTTCAGCTTTTGCTTGTTTAAATATTTTATTAAGTATGTTAAGAGTTGTTGGCAGCTTTGGGGCAAAAAGGGTGTTATAGAAATATAAATAAATAAAATATTGTTAAACAAAAATAATTGTAAAGATGTGGGCATTTAGCAGCAAAGGTTTCAGAGAACTGTCTTCTCCATCCTCATTGCTAATAGTAGCACCAGGAATGCTGGCGAAGAGACCACTGAAGGTGGAGGTCAAGGTAACGTATGTTACAGCATTAAAAAAAGAAAGAAAGAAATTGTCACAGATACATCTAACTCAGCTATGTGAATACATATGTCCAGTCATTTCAATAATAATTCCTTTGCCCGTTATGAGATCACACTCACCCACATAAAAATATTCAGGAATCTTATCAATCCATGCTTGATTAACAACAGTACTCTATATAACCATTCATAAAGATTCTAAGGATCAATACACACACACACACACACACACACACACACACAGGATGCGCTGGCTAAAGTAAAGGTATAGATTTTGAATAAGACAAGATGGTAAATTTAGCCATTCCTTATAGATGAGGGTAGGGAAGCTGTGAAAACCCATGGAAGAGATGAGATGAAGAACATTGAGCCTTAAAAGACAAACAAACTAGATCATACAATAATATGGCTCATGCTGTAGTTCCTTGCTGTTTTGGGAAGTGTTGCTTGAAAATGGTATTTCTATTTTTGAAAAGTATCCTCCCCCCCCCCCCCGATACAGACAAAAGAAGTAAAATCTAACATTTAGTTACATTCATTTTCAGAATCTCTTTTGTTTCAGACTCTAACTTGGTCTCACCATTCAGTTCACATATACAAAACTATCATTTTAGTCAGTTTAAATTATCCACAAAGCTCTATTTTGGACTGCAGAAATTATTTTTTCTTTTCTTTTACAAGTGGCCAAATGTTGGCAAAGTGCTTTCTACCACCCACCCCACCCCCCGCTAGGAAAGTTTTGTTACAAATTTCCCAGCAACATTTTTAAAAGGAGGGGACTTTTCAGATATCAGCTTAAAGTGCATTAACAGCCCAATCCAATGTAGAGTTAAACATGCATGCATCCACTGAATTCAGAGGGCTTAGACCAGAAGTAGGCAACCTTTCAGGGCTGTGAGCACATTTGGCAATTTGAGAAACTGTCCTGGGCACCAGCACAAAATGGCTGCCATAGGAGGCATGGCAAAGGACAAGTAACCTGCCTGAAAGACTGAGCACAAGGCAGAGGTGGGGTCTGAGCCTCAACATGCCAAACAACTCCTTTAAACCCATAGCTTTCAGCACCAGCAGAAACCTATTTCACAGGAAAATGTGTTGATTAAAAAAAAAAAAGTGGGACAGATAGGGCACCTGGACGGGCACCGAGATGGGTGCCTGGGTGTGCACCACATTGCCTACCCCTGGCTTAGATGCACGTAGATCCGCATAGCATTGGGCTGCAAGTGTGCAAATGTCACTCATTTGTGGCATGGATTATTCCAGACGTCTGCTTCGAGCAGGGCTTTTATTTCACACACCCTGCATGATGTTTCCGAGCACTAGGACCACGACCGTTGCTTGTGTGGGTGCCACAGGGGACAGTAGCTGCGCAAGGCAAGCACCACAGGCAAGGACCACAGCATCGTATCTGCAGCGCCACTGGTGGTGATGAGCGACAGAACTCGCCACCAGCACTGCTGCCACCACCAGCGATGTTTTTCAACTACAATTGTTGTTCTTTTCAGAAGATGCCCTCATTTGCCACGCACCCCTTTGGTGGGCCACCGCAGAGTGACAGTGCCGTCATCTAGTCCTCAATTAAAACAAAATTCCAACAAGCAGCAAGGCAATCACACGTTGCCACCCAGGATGCTTAACTCTTTTTTTAAAAAAAAATCCATTGCTGGCTGAGCCCTTCTTAGTTGTGTAAAGACATTACAGGAGTGCTCAAAGAGCGTTGCGTTTTAAAAGCTGAACGGCAGCATTGTTATCTGCCATAGCATGGCCCTTCCCCCATCAGTTATTTGGGAACAAGATGCTGCACTGCTGGAATCAGGGTGAGCACAGCTATAACAATGGGATATGATCCAGTTTTTCTAAAGGCCCCAATTCAAAAATAAAAATGGGAGGGTGTGAGACAGAAAATTACACCCCAAGTGAGCAGCTTTCATATGCATAAAAGGCCAGTGGGGTATATTGCAGAGCTTTTGTTCACTGGCAAAGACATCTTAGAACTGCCCTACAATCAAACACTTTACAAACGCAGAGTACACACCTTCCCATACAGCCCAGAACTGAGATCTTAAAATCATATTGCAGAATGCACCTCCTCTTTCCCCACCCAAATGAGTTCCCCTGGCTTACAACATATAAGAGATAGCGCACATTTCAGGGAGGTTTGTGTCTTAATAAGTGCTACAATGGCTTCAGGTGTCCACAGCCAGTTAAAAAAGAAGAAGGAATAGATATATAAACTTTCTGGAAATTTTGGAGCCATGGGAGATAGCAGGGGAGGGGGCATTGTTTCTTTCTGGCAAAAATCAGGAATTTGTGGGCAGGCAGGATTGAAATATATGCAATACTCTTGTTCTACTTTACAAATCTGAAATCACTTTGCTACTTGAGAAACATAAAATGTATTGTGTATATTTTGGTTGTCTCATAAAATTATTAAAATTAAAAACACTTAAAGGTAAACTCACAGAGCATTGCTATGGCCAGGTAGCAAAATCGACCGTCTAACTGCTTTGCAGAGCAAGAGGAGCGCGGAGGTGACCTTAGCCTCCATGCTCCTCCCGATCTCCATAGGATGCCCGTAATCCTCTGAATTTGGAGGGCTATGGGCATCCCCACTGGATTGCACCCTCAGTCAGTAAATTTTAAATTTATCATGCCAAACATGATAATGATAATGCCAAACATAAAATGATAATTTCATGAGAAAACCAAGTTATTTAGGAACAAAATATTTGGCTGTGAAATTTTATGGATGAGTTGGGAGCTATGGGGGAGGGGAGGATTGAGGGAAAACTCCTTCTCATTTGCATTCACCTTGCTCCTGCCTGTCCCTCCCTTCCCCCATGGCTAAATTCCCTTTCCACCCTCCTCCCCTCTACTCACCCACCCACCCACCACACACTCACTCACTCACTCACTCACTCACTCAACCTCTCGCCTTTCAGACCCTGTATCTCAGGGCTAAACTGCATCTTATGCAGAAACTCCATGATTGACTTAAAACAGCCATGGGAAGGTGGAATCAGATTGGGGCCGAAACACTGGGGAGGGGAGGTTTCATGCTTCCCCCCTGTGCTGCTTCCCCAATATACATGGCTGCTTTTTAGACACTGAGCGGGGAAAATAGATCCCAGCAGTGTTCCATGCTGAGCAAGGCCCTCCACCCAGACAGCTGTCCCACCAACCCAAGAACTAGCTTTGGGAAAGGAAAGGAGGACAGTCATCCTACATGGATATGGTAACATTTAGGCTGCTGGCCCTGAACTATGAGACTGTTTCACAGAAAAAGCATGTTGAATCCAATCAAGCAAGATATCCCAAGTAGGGGTATACGAGAATTTTATTTCAGTTCAGAAATCATCCAAACTTGCCCTGCTCGCAACCCCGAATGCAAATAGGAGCTGCTCCTCCTCCTCCTCCTCCTCCTCCTCCTCCTCCTCCTCCTCCTCCTCCTCTTCTTCTTCATGTCCATACATTCTTGAATTTGTGAGCACATTAAAAATATAATATTTTTTTGAAAAATGTGCACTCTGAAATGCAATTTTTTTAAAAAAAATACACATTTTTATGCTTTAGTGAATGGGGTGGGGAGTGAACACTTTTGAAAAATGAATGCAGAAATGCATACTTTCCCCAGCCAAAATGCGCACTCATCCCATTCAAATGAGCCAAAAAAACAGGCCATAAACAAAAACAGGAGCAAGCTGAAGCAAGCTTCAAGATGAAGTTCAGATAATTTTCATGAGCTTGAACATCCCTCTCTCATCCTTAATCCCAAACCCAACTAGTAAATAAAAATCTACCTAAGCAAGGGGAAAGTTCAATCCATTTCTAGTGTCTTAAATGCTGCCCATCTACAAAACAGTTTCATGATGAAATTTATTCAATGCAATCCCTGATTCCTGGAGGAAATTCAATTCAGACACTTCAACGCATGTAGTTCTTGAGTTGACATAATTTACTTCCGGCCCAGTCCTAAATACATTAGGTGGAAATAACTCCCACTGGCTTTAGTTGAATTTAACTTCAATTTAATATATTTGGAGTTGAGGTATCAGTCTGGCCTGTGGGGTGAGACAGTGCTGGACTTTGGAGACTCTGGAGATCTGGGTTCAAATCCCATCTCATCTATGGACTCACTAAGTGACCTTCTGCAATCCTTCAGCCTTGGTTCCTTCTCTTGTGAATCACACTAACCTGCCTCACACAATTCTTCCAGCTAAGAACAAGAAAGATGATAATGCACATTTGCCATTACCAGCTGCAATGCTGTGAGCCTTTGCACTTACACAGTGGCTCACAAGGTTAAATAGAAGGGCCACAGAGCTAACCTAAGGGCTAGCCAAAGGGTATGCCTGCTGGGTCCTAATCTCAGCCCCATCACTGGTGCAGCGAATGCCATGATTCCTGCTATGCTGTAGCTTCCCCTGCCTTTACTAGTGGAATAGTTGGGTCACACAAGAGCAGTTATGTGGTCCAGGGAGAGGGAGTAAGGCATGATTACCCTTAGACAGCATCCACTGAGCTTTTGCCTATCAGGTGGGTGGATCCTAGTTTAGCCAGGAAAATGTAGGCCATTGTTTGTGATACTACTGCTAATACAAACAGATAGGACTGACCTGTAAATCATTACAGAAATGAAAGGCACTAACAAGACTCTTTTGATAAGCATCACATAACGGTATGGTAAACATCAGAACGAATAAAGCATGTTAACTGGATGGAAAACTGGTCAGCTGAAAGATTTCAATTAGCAGTTTTCCATGGGGAATTATTATTAAACAAAGTTCTTTCCAGAGCAGCAATTTATTTTATTTATTTATTTTTTTAAAAAGGCACAATAAAAATATGCTTTTAACTGAAAAGGCAAATAATTGGAATGGGAAGTCTACACTGAGCCCCACTTTACTTTAGAAGATGGCCAAGTCAGAAAGCCTGCTATCATCTTGATGAAAAACAAACAAAATGCTAGCATCCTGGTTCTGAATACCTCCTCAGCAGCTTACAGTTTCTGAAGAAAAGATCAACTATTATGAGCCCTTTTGTCCTGTTTTGTTTTCTAAAGGATAACATTCCAAGGCTATTGCTTTTCTACACCACTATCTACAGTTTGAAATACATGAAATCATTGCTGAGAAAGTTTATATATGACCCCCCAAAAATAATAATAATAATAATAATAATAATAATAATAATAATAATAATAATAATAATAATAATGCTGGATTAACAGAAGGATTGGGACAAGGAAAAATCTCCCAATGCAGTTGGGGATGGGCGAGGGGGAAAGACAAATCCCTATAAAAAAACAAAAGGCATGATCCACCAGGGTAGTGTCCAACTCCCATTGCTTTTAATGGGGCTTGTTCAGGGAAACCTCCTGGTGGATTGGGCTCAATGGATGCCATCTATTAAAATGGAAACCAAACTCTGGAACACTGAGTCTTTGAAAAAATGGAGTCAGAGAAGAAAGAAACTGATTCTCAGTAGGATGGTGTCAAAAGGCGTAATGGTATACAAACAGAGCAGTAGCAAGCAGAAATAGGGAAGTGGTACACTAGAGAGTCACATGCACTTTTGACTTTATTTTGCACCTTTATAAAAGGATGCTGATAAAATTTGAAAGGGCATAGAGATGAGCAATCAACAATTTCAGGTCTTTGAAACAGTAATGTACTGTTAAGAAGATTGACGAAGTGCCTTTAATATGATGTGTGAGCACTCTCAGGAAAGAAAACACCATGGAGTAAAGGGCTCTTGAGCATAGAAGACAGAGCAGGTAAGGAACAATTGGTGAAAGGAAAAGGTAGAGAAATTCACATGAAAAAAGGAGCACTTTTTAAAAGGGATGGTGATCAATCATGACATGTCAAACAAAGTAGTGACTTCTCTGTCAATTCCACCACCACACCTCAGATGACTAAATGCCTTTCTAAAACAGGCTTTAACTACACTAGATGTCTCCTTATACTAATAAATGGGAGAATAATAATAATATTGTTAGCATTGGGTATTCTAACCACAAATAATGCATGAATCTAAGAAATCATTTGATTTATCAATAAGCCAGTTTTTACAAAAGAAGAAAAGCTATACATGAAGAAACAAGCTCTGGCTATTTGTCCATGTCATTTGCCTAGTCATGCCAACTGCTTATCAGAGTCACAAGATTTTTTCCTGACAATAGACCAAGAAGATATCAAACTTGGTGCTCTGCCTAACTTGTTGGAGTGCAATACCAATTGGTACTGCAGGTGGTTGGCACAGGCAAGATAGATCCACAGAATGTACCAATCAGTATAAGGGTGTGTGGGGATAATAGGATTACAGTAATACCTCAGATTGAGAGCATAATTCGTTCCGGAAACGTGCTTGTAATCCAAAACACTCTTATATCAAAGTGAGTCTCTGGCGGGCCTGAGCAGGGCCCACTCGAGGCGAGCGGTTAGATCCCTACACTACTTGTCTTGCAAGACCTTGCTTGTTTATCAAGTCAAAAAAATTTTTAAAAATTTGCTTGTCTTGCAAAATGCTCTCAGACCAAGTTACTTGCAATCCAAGGTATTACTGTATTTATCTTTTAACCACATTAAAAAAATAAATAAATCCTGCCCTTCTTTCAAAGAGTGTAGGGCGGAATACATAGGGTGTCTTTCTATCTTTCCAAGCATCTTGTAAGATAAGTTAGACTGAGAGATGGAGATTTGCCCAAGATCAGGCCACCCACCAAACTTCATGGCTGAGTGGGAGTTTGACATCTTGGTCCAATTCCAACTCTCGGTCTGCTACGCAGTCACATTGGCTTTCCTCCCCACAACCTTTCCTTGAAAGTGTGCTACGTAGAATAGTGATATCATCTTCAGAAGCCCTACACACACACACACACACACACACACACACACACGTGTGAAGGTGGCAACCAAAGAAGCAGTGTAGACAGGACAAAGAGATGAGGTAGCAAACCTCTAAAGAGGTCAGTAAGGCGGGGGTGGGGGTTATGATAGGATTTGAACATGGAGAGTGAGTTCCTAACATAGACAAAAGATCCAGAATGGCAAACTACTCAATCCCAGGTGGAAATAGGAGGGCTATTAGAAGAGTAGCCTTCCTTGAAGAAAAAGTGGGAAAAGAAGAGATGGTGACCCTGAAATAACTGGAGAAAAAGCCTTGAAATGGTAGATGTTAAAAACAATCTAGAATGAGGAAGAGAAAAGCAATGACAGTGTTCAGAGAGAAGAGGAACATAAGAACAGGTGACCTAAGGGAGGGGATAGTCTGGTGTTTCAAACATATAATTTCAAACATATATTCTCTAGCAATCGATACATGTTATAATTAAGGAAATATTAACACCCTTTCCTCCCCACCCGCCACCAGCCCCCAAACCTCCCCCAACATGAGTCCCTTTCTTAGCACACACATAGAACATCCAGATAAACTTCCCAAACTGGCAAAAGCAACCACTGAAACAACTTCAAACACCACAGACCAAGGAAAACCACAACTCATAAGTCAACTCCCCTTCCCCTACCCCATGCCTTTGCTTAATATGGAAATACTGTACATATAAAAAAATCACCCTTTTCCCCCAACCTGAATATAGCTGCTGTAATTAGCTCCTATACATATGTACACTTATATTTACATATAACCGCAATCAAATAAGCGGATGATATATATGGCACGACATGAATACATAACATTAATAACAATGTTAGGAAATGTTGCATTGTTTCTGCATGGAGAAAATGTGTTTTTGAGACTAAGAAGAGTCAAAGGGTTTGCTGAAATATATGGATTTTGATGTTTGGGATGTGTCCATACATACTCAGGCTTTTTGCTGAAGTTATGAGAGACCTACATTTATATTATGCAGCTTTTCAGTACGGTGTGTGTGTGTGTGTGTGTGTGTGTGTCTGCTCATGTGTACATGTGTGTATACCAGTGCTTATGAGGGAAGTATAGGCAACTCTGTGGAATAGGATGGACCTTCCAAGAATGTATGGTGGCATTCATTACAGCCATCTGTGATAGATTACATACATTAAATTACGTAATGTATTACTGATAATACTTTTTTTTAAATCTTGGGTCCAATGCAAATGATCAAATTGGCATGTTAGGTTTGCTGACTGAATGGATCCAAACTACCTAAGTTTGGCACATGGTAAAATTGTTGCATACCCTACAACCCACCTCCAATAGCTTTGTGGTGGCATGGCAAATGTGAGAAGTTGTGAATTGGGCATGTGATTAAGCTTTGCCACACCAGTCTGGATCCACTCAACCCATGAACTCATAATGGAGGATGGCAATGGAACTTAATTTGAAGTTCACGGCATGGTTAAAATGTTGGTCTTTCCCTCCAGATTAAGGAATTTCAGGTAACAAAATCTGAAATGTATCTTATTGGGAGGGGGACAATGACACTTGCCTATGCCCCTCCTTGGCTACTGGTCTATCACCATGCTGATTTGGTTGTGTGAACTGATGCCCAGTCTTCATGACATTGGTTTTGGGTTTTTTGTTTTGTCAAGATGTAATCTACACTACCATATGCATAGGTAGTAGATGATATAACAATTCATATTATTGTCAACAGTAAAAGGAATTTGGGAACATTCAGAAGCTGGGAAAGGGACTTCAAACCATTTGAAATTAACTTTTTGAAAATGAGGTGATTGAGTTTTGTCTGAGGTTTATCTTGTTGGGTTCCAGAAATGGAAAACCCATACATAATGGAAATGAAGCTATATGCCTGGATCTATAACTGGCGGTTATAACCCCAACCAACTTTTCTAGTGGTGAGGGTGTAGGGAATATAAGAACAGAGATTATGGCTTGGAAGCCTATTTGGCTACAAACTGGAAATAAGCCCTTGGGGGACAAAGCGAGTGTCCCACTAATTACTTTCTTCATATTCGAGCAGTGTCCAGCAGGACAGTGGACATATTCCACTTGGACAGACCTAGTATATTCAATATTCAATTGCAGGGAAGCACTTATGGGAGAGAGGATGTAGAAGCAAGTTAGATGGGTTTAGGTCTCTCTTCTATTTTTGTTACAAACTTAAGCTCCTGGTCTTTCCTGCACTTATCTCTGATAGATGTAATGGAATGAAACCAACACAAGTCCCATTTTGGAGCAGATGGGCAAGTGCAATCCTGAACAGCATGCCAATCCTTTCTGGCAAAAAGGGATATGCCCATTTCAACTGATATAAAGAAACCCAAGAGGCATACAAGTCTGTTCTGGCTACTATGGCAACAACCTCCTAGAGAAGAAGAGTGGAACAAAATGGTTCCTCTCTGCAACTAGTTCTTCACTATCATAGTGATGTCTGTGTTTGCAGATTTGAAGGAAGGAATTTGGAACAAAAAAACCCTCCCAGGTTGAGGAGGAGTGTTGAAAGAAAACTGTCAAAACACCTGAACACAAACTGGGATTGTGTTGGATTTCTGAAAAGACAAAATATAGATTTGCCTGTGCAAGGGAGAGGGTTGGGGGTAGTACTTTTTTTTTTTTTTTTAAACCTATAGATTAGTGCTGATGTAGGGGCAACCCACTTTTAAAAATGTGTTCAGTGTCATGCATAATATCCACTTACCATATTCATGGAGCACCACACATTATGGCAGGATATAACATAACATGGTGTATTTCTACATTGCCAGACATCATATCACATCATCCATTACAGAATGCCAGAATAAGTGGTCTGGCAGCATGCCATACTAAGTTGAACAGCTTGGGAAGCCTGCCATATTTTTTTTATCTTTTCCTCCCTTGTCCCCTTACATTTACAACACACGTATTGTCATGGTTCTAGAAGAATTAGTATTAAGAAAGCATTTCAATACATCCTCCTAAAGGACATGAATGGCAAGAGATGCCAGACTGAACACCAGTTATGTTATGTATGCTCAGGCAACCACTCACCCATGCAGGAGACAATAAAACTTAGTTCACAGGAAAAATCTATCTAATGAAATGACAGAAATGTTAGGGACACATTCAATTTTTCGAGCCGGAAAGAAGAAACTGAGTTTCTGAGCCAACAAACATACAATTTTGTTGGCCTATCGTACAGAGTATCATGTATTTTTTGGCAAGTTAAGCAACCAACATCACTGCCTCCATTCTAGCATAAACAGCACCTGCTGCTCAAATTTCCAATCATGTTCACTTGGTTATTTTTAGTGAAACACTTGGAATTTTAAATTACAAAATCATAATCAATGTTCAAAGTGTCACCTATGTATATGAGCCAACCAACTCAACCCTCTTACTCTTGGTCAAATTCCAATGGAAAGAAAAAAATATGTTTCACATGAAAGATAAGTGGAAGAGACCAAGAAGCTAATTTCATGTGTCAAGACAATACACAAGACACTTGCAGATGGACTGTTGTTGAAATTCCTCCAACTTTTCTAGTTGTCCTTAAAGTCAGCATTTTTCATACTCTGTGCACACAAATTGACATTTGTAAAGCTCTTTAATATTATCAAACCTAAACCTATAAATGTAAACATGTCATTCAATGTTCAAATTGAGCTAGGGTAAGAGAAGAAGTTTGTATGAGAACCATAGTGAACCTTCACCCAAAACATAAATCTGGAATCATTCTGAGAGTTCAGTTAGCATCTTTTTGGTTTGCTTGTTTGTTTGTTTTAGTTTAATTTTCTCCAAAGTACCATTCTCTAAAATTTTTGGTTTCAGCTGAGGGATGGGAATACTGAAATGGCTGCCAGAGGCAGGCATATCAGTAGGATCAAACCCAGCTGATAATAAACCTTTAAGGAGCATTAGTAAATGGAGATTTCCCAGTCCCAAGGCTTCCAAGCCAACATAACTTTGGAGAAGTCCCTGTAGTGTTGGGTGATAGTCTAAACTGAACATTCAAAATGATGGTTCACTCCATCACCAAGGGAAAACAGCACAATGTCTCAGGACCCAGATTCCAGAGAAGGACAATATGGAGTTTATAATCAAGCAAGGATGATGGTGTGCTTCCATTAGAACATGAAAGCCCTGCTAGCAAGGCTTGAGGTGATGTAACACTATTTTCTAACCATGAAGGGAAAAAGGGTGACAGGTGTGGGTTAGAAAGAGGTATTCAATGCATGCAGATTTCTCTCATTCTCCCCCATTTTGAATGGCCTGGCCCACATAAAACTGCTTCCAGATATACCGCCTGAAAGTTGTCAGGGAAAACACAACCTAAAACCCATCACCTTTCCAAACCTGAATATTCACAAGAAGAGAAGCACTAGTTTGTACAAAATGCAATAGAAAAAAAACATATTTACAAATGAAATGAAGGCCTTCGAAACTGCCTTTGTCAGAGGATTCAGCATCATCACTTTGTGTTCTGCAAACTGCAAGGCAAGTATCACTTTTTTTAGAGGGGACAGAGGAGAGGAACGAAAAGGGGCTCTGCTCCTCCAGCCATACAGAGAGCATCACTCCTTCCATAACTTGCTCAGTAAAAAGGGGTGGATTCCCATTTCACAAAATCTTCCAGCCCATCCTTGTGCCAGCTACCAAAAAACCAAGGCCTTCTATTGGTTTAAATGCAAGAAAGGTATTAAGCGAAAGCCAAGAGGGGTGTGGTTGGACTTGGAAGGATACATGAGAGGAGAATCAGCTGCAGGAAATGTGGCTTGAAAAAGAATGGCTGCTTCCAAAGTTCAGAGCCTGTGCCTCTCCATGCATTCAGTTCAACTGCAATGTATCTGATAGATCAGAAGAGCACTTTTGACCATCCTTTCCCATTAGGAAAGCTGAACAACAGACCCATGAAAAAGTGAGATGCTTTGCCACATATTTGTGAAGCAACAATGGACTCCTTGCCCTTACCTGAGGGTTCCTTCTGGAAATGAAACATTCTCACTTCTACCGTGTATGTAGTTTAACTTTCACTTACAATTATTCCTCCTCCACAGCAAAACTGCAGTTTTACCAGTACTGTACGCACTGAGAACAGGGCCAGAACAACTGTAAAGTTTCAAAATAATTCCACTGTTTCAACCTCCTTAACTCTCTTTCCCTGCCCCTTTCCACCTCTACTCTCCAACCCCCGCCACATCATCTGTGGGATCTGATGTTTCAAGCCCTGTGGAAGACAAACCATTTATTTCCAGAACACTACAATTATCAAATATAAGTATATATTCAATAAATACACATATACACATGTCTGAGTTGTGCTGGCCCTATTCCCACCAGCAGATGCACCACCTTCTTGCATTTTCTACTTAGAGAAGATACCTCAACACCAGCAGAGCAAGCCTTTTTTACATTCTTCTTGTAAACTCACTTTGTATGACAAGCAAAAAGTGGAAACGATGGCTGAGGCTTCTCCTTCCCACATTCAATCCAGCAGAAACTACCAGCCCTATTTTTCTTCTCCTCAGTTGTCCTTTCTATTCCTGTGCATTGCAAAAGGCTTGCTCTGCTGGGTTTGTCAACTAAATACCTTAGTGGTGATAAACTCATTTTGTTTCCATCATCAATGTTTCATGTAAATTATTATTCACATAAGCTTGTGCATAAACCAACTCACGTCTTTGAGTTCATGATTTCAAAATTAACAATGAGTTGTTCATGAGTAGGGTCAAACCTGCCACTCGCCCATCCCCTGGGGCCCTACTTTTTAATTTCCCCAAGATATTTGCTGAGAGTTTCCTGATCTCACTAGTATTCACTTCTAGCATTCCAAGTCATCTTTCAGAGGGGACCTCACTGCATTATTGTAACTTGGCTACTGGCCAGATCTGCATACATGTCAAACAAACCTCCTCAGTAAATATAGCAAGATTTCAGGACGTTTTGTGATATATATATATATATATATATATATATATATATGCAACTCTATATTTCAGCCTTTAACCCACAGAGTCTTCACAAAAGAACTGAATGCATCTTTGCACATAATCAACATATAATGTATTAAGTTGACCCCACTCGATTCATATCACATCAATTTTGCTTAAAAATACAAATGTAAGAAGAACTAGATCTTCTTCATCTCTGTTCCATCTCTTCTGCTCTCCACCTTAGGCCACATTCTCACATCTGTACTAACCATCACCGTTTGGTGCTAAGACAATCCTAAACTCTCTGGCCATCGGCCCCACTCATGGGTTGACCTCACTTCATCCATGCCCCGCCTTTCCAACTGTGAAAACACAATCTTAGCTCCTAAGCTCTGACATGTGATGGCCAGGAATGGAATTGTGAATGGGGAAATGTAAAGAGATCATCAGGGGTGGGGGAGTGGGGAAAGAAAGAAGTGGCACTTCTCATCAGTGCTGCCTAAGCAGAACTCCAATATTCCACAACGAAAAAAAGAGTAGCAGAAGAGTAGCAAATGGGAACTAGGTCTGAACCCACCACCTGCCCCTCCCACACTTTGCATTTCCTGCACCATCCCCTCCCATGCGTTTTCCCCATCACTCAGACATCAGATTCAATACTGGAAAGTTTCTCATAAACATGCCCGTTGCTGGAGCCATTGAAAGCCCTGGGGTTTTTGTTGTTAGGCACACAGGGGTTGGACTGGTTCCCTATACAGATGTCCTTCTGGAAACGGGCTGGCACAGCCCCATGAAGGGCCGAGACCACTGGCTTGTTGGTGGTCACAATGGCTCGGAAGTCTGGCCTGGCCTTGGGCCCTCCTGCCACCACAGGCTGCCTGAAGAAATAGGATTTGCTGCCATGGAGCAAGCACTGATCATCCCCAAAAGTGGGGATAAAAGGGTTTTGAGTGACCCGGTCAGGGTAGAGAGACTTGCTGAGCATATAACCACCACTAATGCCAGGATTGTTGTGGTGGTGGTGGCTGGTGGCGGGCACTGAGGACTTGTTGTTGGCAAAAGTGGACTCGCTTGCTGGCATCTCAAACATATGGGCATAGGGGCTTCCCTCCAAAAAGCGGCCCTTGTCCTTCAGGCTCACGCTACGGGGGGCCAGGGCTGCTTCTTCCTTTTGCAGATCCACAAACGTGTCGTAGGAGTGCTGCCGGCGCAGCTTGTTGCGGTTCTTCTTCTGCACCTTGGAGGCAGAGTTGGAAGGGCTCTGAGGATACTTGGTAGTGGAGGTGCTGGTTGCCACTGGCACAGGAGCAGAGGGCTGATCCAGCTCTTGGAGGGAGTTGTCCTCACTGATGTCATAGAGGTTGCCTGCCTTCTTGCAGGCTTCACACCGGATGCATGGCTGACGGGTGGAGTTCTGCCCCACCACAGTCGGGGTGTAGTTATGCAGCTTAGATGGGCAACTGCGGCAATAATTAGCCCCTGGCCGTTCCTCCCAATCAAGATTGGTGAGGTTTTTCTCCCATGGTGCTGGTACCCCACTCACAACACTGTGCTTGTGCTCATTGTTTGCTCCAAATTCCCCCGACCCATGTTTGTGGTGGGTCCTATTAGTACACGTCCCTGCTCCCCCTACAGTGTCATGCTTGAAGTCATCTCCACGCTCTTTGTAGATATCTGTCAGATCCACATGTTCCCAGTGCGGCGAGTTCTCCTTAGCCCGGAACTGATCCAAATAGAAATCCCTTAGCCCTTCCTTGTCCCTGAAGTAGCGCTTGTGGTCAGGGGAACGGGGACGCCGACGATAGGCCAATTCAATCTCATCAAACTCTCTCCGTGACTTGGCCGAGGCTGGGCGTTTCTTTAGACTATCCTTATACTGCTGTTTTCGCCGCTTTGCAGCATTGCCTTCAATGTTGCCATAAGTCACTGTGTGAGTGGAGATGTCTGAGACATCTGAACGGATCAAATCATCATGTGCCCCTCCTCCACTGTATCGGTCGCTCTTGAAAGACAACTTGCCATAAAGGTCACCTAGCTGGCCATGTTTGGTTGGTGGCAAACCAATATCCAGTGGCTTCTTACTGAGAGACCGAGGCTGTGCGGAGAAGGGTGGATTATCACAGTCATATAGTCCATCAATGGAGCTGGCACTACCTATGCTATGGGGGCGATGGTGGTGGTGATAATGGTCTTGATAAACATTACTTTCTTTCAGCTGTAGATTGCCAAAGGTCCTTTCCACCTCACTAATATAATCACTGAAAAGGTTCTCCTCACAGGGGGGGTTGTTATAAGACTTGCAGTCAGAGTGAGTGAAGCTGCGGCGGTGCTCAGAGATATCATAGACAGATGATTCGCGGCGGATGAAATCCAGGGCACTTTGTGGTGAGCCGTTGACACCTGAAAGGTTTGCCATGTTCTTTGCTGTTCGGAGCAGGCGCAAAATGTTAGAATGGGTATTGTTCATGGTGGCAGTGGGGGAGTTCATAGAAGAATGGCGGTCTTCAATAGCCACTCCATGAATGCAACTGTAAATACCCTATGATGGAAAACAAGCAACAAACAGCAGTTAGCAGAGGAGAAGTGCAGCAAAGGAGTTGCAGAGCTCGAAGGACTGAGACTGAGGCCCTTGACTTTTGCTAGATAGGAATCCTCCCATCTGGCCAGTACACCACTCCTATCATATGATCCTATAGTTTTTTTATATATATCTTTAAGAAATGAGACAATCCTGCCACTAGAATCACTCTTTCACTTTTTATCCCTATTCTTGCTCTTTTTCCTCTGTAGCTTTATTCCTCTGTTTCCCCCTTCATCATTACATTGCAATAAATCTAGAAATCTGTTCAGCTCTTTATTGAAATAGCTGGTCTACTTGTCTTAGGCATGGTCATCAACATTCCTCAAAGATTAGGTGTGGAGCTCAGGAGTGCTGCTGAACCATACATTACTTTTAGATACCCATGTGGCAGCTGTGTCTTGGAATGCTGTTTAACAGTTATATTTTATTCACAAATCACAGTCCTTTCTGAGTCTGAAGGACTTGGCCACTGTCTTCCATTGCCCTGGCAACCACTCAGAATACTACTACGATAAGGCACTTGAAGATGATTCTGAAGCTGGGTGCAGGTAGACTATTACTGCTTGATTCACTGCACTGATGTCCAGTTAACTTCTGGGCCTGATTCACAGTCCTGTGTGTTACCTATATTGCCCTAAAGGAGGCCAACCCTTCCCTTTGGAAATATTCTTGAGGAGCTTGGGAACATGCCTGAGAAAATATTTGCCCACTCAGGAATTAGAGACTGTCAGGCCAGGGCTTTGAGAAGTACAAGTCATATTAGTTCACTTGGCACAGTTTCCTGTCCCTCTGCATAGCCTCCAGTCCTAGTTATGCATCTTGATCATAGCTATTGACCCACAACATTGCATGGGTTCCAACTCTTCTTCCCCAGTCATGATAACAAAATCTGAATAAAATTGGAAGGTTGTACAAAACAGCATTTTTCAGCCAGAATTACTTTGCCCAATATCTGAAATTGGCTTTTCTGGCCTCAGAATCTGGCATTTTAAGAGCATCCTGAATATGGATCACATTTTTGTAACTCAAAGCCTAGCCTGCTAAACAAATAACCTAAAGATGAAAGAATCCACATTTTGATCATTTAAGTTTACATTATTACCTCCAAACCATCTTTGATCTGGGAAAGACTCAAACTGGTGAATGTATGACAGGAAAGACAGCTTTCACATGAGCATTTAATTCCTTAATGCAGTATCACAGAATGTAATAACATTGGTTGAGATTTAGCAGTGGAATATTACTTGTGCAGTAATGGATGAGGATGCCTGGTTACTGCTGGTTTCTGCCCCTGCCCCTTTCCCCCCTTCACTTTGCAAAAGCTAAGCTGGCTTTGTTGCAGTTGGCAGCCCAGATGCCATTCCCTTTAAAACTGCAGGCTGGAATGCCTCTGGGTATGATGCTACATGATGATGTAGCATCATTCCCAGAGGCATGCCTGAGGTAAAAAGATGGCTACCCAGCCAGCACCCCAAAATGTGGCAATTTTCACTCCCCACCCCACCTCAAATTTGGTGGCACTGTCCCCACCACCACCTTTGTGAGGATGAGTGGTCCAGCAAAGATGTGGAGGGAATGCTGCCCAGGCCTACTGGAACGGATAATAACATTGTGTTGACTTGGTTGGAAGGAATGGTCATGGTGATATCCCTTCATTCCCTTCAGCTGAAAGTTCTCACCCTGCTGATGGAGAAGACAACACCAGGCTTGCCAGAGCAGACACCCATGAAGCAGTGGCGGAACTGCCAATAAAAGAGATGTTCACAGATGAAGGTGATGAGGCTGAGGGCCATGGCTGCTCCCAACATATAGAAGACTCCTGCCATGTTATCGATGTCCAGCTGGCTGCTCATTACCTCATTCTTCTCATTGTGGCAAATGCCAGTGAGCCAGAGAGCTTCTAGCTCCTCCATCTCCCCTGGAAAGACAGATAGGAAGGAATAAAAGTGAACATTAGTTGAGATTTAAGGGCAGTGATTAGAACAGCAAGTTTTTTCTTTCATGAGTTTTTATTTTTAAAGCACACTTAATGTAAAAAAAAAAAAAAAAAGCTTCATCCTGGTGGTCCTCACAAAAACTCTTTATGATCAGCTGATATTATCCCCAGTTTCCCATGAAATGAGGCTTGTAGTGACTTGCCAGAGACCACAAGTGAGTCCAGACCTTGAATTCAGGTCACAGTTTAGTCTGCTATCCACTGGTCTAGACTGGCTGTATAATATATTTGGTAGTTGTAATTCAAATGACAAGAAATTTATTGCTGCAAACTCAATATCGTGAGCTCTATGCTTGCCATAAGTCAAACATTCATATGGAAAGTTCAAACAAGTTTATTATATTTAAAAAATGGTCATATGCATTCTATTAGAGATAATGTAAACCAGAGCAAATATATTACTACTCCATAGATCTGTAAGTATGCAGCATATATGAAATTGAGGCAGAATGAGTCCAGGGTTGTTTTAAATAATGTCCATTATTTTGAGATGGAAGCTCCACCAAACTGCATAAAATAGATAATGCACCAACATTTGGATGGATATTATTTTATTTATTTATTTATTATATTTATACCCCGCCTTTTTTCCTGCAAGGAACCCAAGGCGGCTTACATAATCCTCCTCCTCCTCCTCTCCATTTTATCCTCACAACAACCCTGTGAGGTAGATTAGGCTGAGAGTCAGTGACTGGTCCAAAGTCACCCAGTGAGTTTCATGGCCGAGCGGGGACTAGAACCCAAATCTCCCGAGTCCCAGTCCAACACTGTCACCACTTAGCCACACTGGCTCTCATTTTATTTTTGATATGTATATTGGGGTAAGCCAAGGTTGTGCCAGACAAATTTGAGGGTTCCCATTAACAGATGACTCATCTGCTTGAGTCATCTAGAGCTGTTTGCTCTGCAAGTATTTTGGTGTAGTACACCTTGGTGTAGCACACCATAGTCTAAATTGTATAGTCTGATCTGTGAGGGGACTGGTTTGTGGATGGCCCTGCTTTTATGGGGATGGGTGGGTTATTGCTTCCAACTCTGTGATTGACTGCAGAATGCCTAGCTTAACCAACTCAATATTACTATTACTATTATAGCTATTATTTCTGATTTATGTAGGACCTACAATTAGAAGTGGATAGGGTCATCCCATGAAGTTGATTGGTGGGAGATTCCGGACAGATAACAGGAAGTATGGTACTTCTTCACACAGAACATAGTTAAACTATGGAATTCCTTACCACAAGATGTAGTGATAGCCACCAGCCACCAGCCTGAATGGCTTTAAAGGGGATTAGACAAATTCATAAAGGATAAGGCTATCAATGGCTATTGGTCATGATGGCTATATGTTACCTCCAGTATCAGAGGCAGTGTGCCTCTGAATACCAGTTACTGGGGAACACGAGCGAGAGGGTGCTATTGCACTCATTTATTTTATTTATTTATTTATTATATTTATACCCCGCCTTTTTTCCTGCAAGGAACCCAAGGCGGCTTACATAATCCTCCTCCTCTCCATTTTATCCTCACAACAACCCTGTGAGGTAGGTTAGGCTGAGAGGCAGTGACTGGCCCAAAGTCACCCAGTGAGTTTCATGGCCAAGCGGGGACTAGAACCCAGATTTCCTGAGTCCCAATCCAACACTCTAACCACTACGCCACACTGGCTCTCACTCATGTCCTACTTGTGGACTTCCCACAGGCAGCTGGTTGGCCACTGTGTGAACAGAATGCTGGACTAGAAGGACCCTTGGTCTGATACAGTATGGCTCTTCTTATGTTCTGGGGCAGCAGGGCCCTTCTGAAAAAAACAGAAGAGCCCTGCTCGAAGGCTTACAAGCTAAAATATTTTATATTGTTATTTTAAAAGATTTAATATTTCTAAAGAAATAACAGTGTTGCTGTATCTTGTAACTGTTAGAGAATTATCCTGAGATGTTGCTATATTTTATTATGTAAACGTTTTTGATGTTGTTGTGAGCCATGGAAAAATGGCATACAAATAAACTGATGCTGATGAATTGCCTTATAAAATTCTCTTTTAATTTCCACAGAAGTATAAACAGACAGAAAGGGTCAATTCTGAAAAAAGGTTTTTCCAAGAGAAACTATCTTCCCATTCTCATCGGCCTTTTTTAAAAGTAACACTACCACTAATGCTACTCTTCCACTAACAAAAGTGAAAAGATTGGAAAGGTTGAGAGTTCTCATTCTGTATTTTACCTCAGAATACCCAAATCTCTTGGTGAAGAAATGAATGAATTCCCTTCCATTCCCCTATTTCCATTTCCAATTACACTGCATTTACATTAGCTCTGACACTAAAAACTATTTATGGAGAGGCGGAGGGAGATAATAAAAATGTTTCTCTCCTATGAGTCCCACATTTGTTAATTCCTCATTTAAAGATATTCTGAAAAACTGCCAACATTTACTTAATTATTATATTTTTATCCTGTCCTCCCTTCTAGGTGCTCAGGACGATGACAACATACAACCTTAGATCGTATAACCTTTGTCCTTCAGTGCTGTTTGAGATGCCTGATGATCCTCTTGATGCTACTTCTGAATGGAAGCTGCTTTGATAATTGCCAGTCAAAGATCATATATCAATCTATGAATGCATTAATTAATTAATTCATTCATTAATTATGAAGCAAAACTTCCACTATGTGTCAGAGTTTTGCAGTCTTTGAGTAAGTAATGAAAAGTGATAGGATTACTATCTGCTAGTTTTTAAAAAGTAGAGGTAAGAAGGAAATATTAGTTCTGCTCAATGAAGATACACTCCTAGTTACAGAGCACTTACCATCCCCAAAAAGCTGTAGGATTGCAAGATCCACTTGCCGTTTCCAGCCCGAATTCTTCTGGATGGCTATGCCATAACCCGTGGAAGCAAAGACCTTCCCACTGCCAATCGTCACCAGCTTGCAGCCTTCATCTCTGCCAGCCATGTAGTTTAGCACAGCTGCATCATAAATAAAGGCATCCAGCTTCCTGCACAGTATCAAGAGGGGAAAAAAAACAGTAAAGGGAAGGGTCTGTGCCAAACCTCAATCATCTCATACTGCTAAAGGAAGTGCAGAGCCCAAGGGTGACCTCAGATAACCAACAAAAAAATACCACCCGAAAGAAGCTGTGTGAGAAGGAGATGAATGGTAGCACCAGTGTCTGCAGCATCTTCCAGCCTAAAGAATCTAAAGATGTATTCACGTATGTAAGCAACTCCATGCACTACTGCATAATACCTCCTTCTCCAGCTATGAATACTATGCAGCAACCGTTCAGTGACATGCCTACAATAACTACACAGTGAATTAAAGCAGACCGTTTCCAAACCAAAGAGCCGGAGAGATGGTGCTAAGCAAAATGTAATTACTCAGATTAGATTTGGCCAGGACCCCTGCTTTTCTGAAGGGTCCCATGGGCATCTTTAAAAATGACAAACAATTAGGAGATCAAGTTATGTCTCTCTGTGAGGGCAGTAACTTCAGCTTTACATTGCTCCCCTAACCTCAAACTGAGGAATGGAATCAGTACTGAATCAAAAAAATGGCTAGTACCAACTACAGCTGAGCTTAAATTTCTTGGAAGACGTTTTTCTGAGCAGCTTTTTGAGATTTTTCTTTTTCTCAGCCCCTTAGAAAAGGGCCACTTGCCAGAATATTCTCTAAAATGTATCCTCCAGTTTCTTTGTGGCAGCTGCCATCTCCCCCCGCCCCCCATACACACACACAATGCCTGAGAATGACCTCGGTTCAGGACATTCTGGAGGATGCAAAATGGTGGACAGGCTGCCAACACAGTTGCTGCTGCTGTCATTGCAGCGGCAGCCAAACGCGGGGGGGGGGGGAGGGTGGAACCTTTGCCAGAAAGAAAGGAGCTCCACCATTGCCAACGCTGAGCTTTACCGCTGAGAAACTGTTGGGAGAACTTCTCCTCCCCCTGAAGAAATTTGGTGAAATGGTCCTCCCAATTTATTTGCTTACAAATAAGAATGTAAGAATTCCGAGGATGGAGAATTCCGAGAGCTCCTTTGTGAACAGCTCTAGCACTAGCGTATTCACACCAGCCACATTTCGCATAATCTGCTGCTGCTATGAGGAGGGGCTTGGTGTTTGGGATGCCAGAAAAATCTGTAATGGAAATGAGTTCAGATTTCTATTAATCCGACCTACAGATACTGCAGTGGACCGGCTTTTTCCAAGTTGTGTGGACTTGCAAACCACTTTTTTACTTTTGGGGGGGGGGCAGGGGGTGATTTGTGCAAGTGCTTTAGTGCCTTTTTCAAACAAGTGAGAGCAGAAAGCCCCAATAACAACTGTGAAACTGAGATTGTGAGATGATACAGGAAGAAATCTGTTATAAAACAAAATGAAGTTATAGTGGAAGAAACAAGGTGAACTAAGAAACCAATGGCTGTCAACCACAGCCATCCCAAAGCTGGCAAAAGTTAGCCTGGACACATTTGTACTTGCTCATGCATTCTGGTTAACTGTTTATAACACCCTGAAAAGTGGAGTGGGGGAGGGAAAGATGCCAATTCTCTTCCAGTTTACAAAGGCTACCCTGTCTGGAAATGTTCCTTCCTTGCCGCAGGTGACCAGCTATTTGCAAGACTGGCACAAAGGCACTCATGTTAACACGGATGAAGTATTTTATAAGGAGTCCTCTCCCTACCAGTAGATTATCAGATTACAGTAATACCTTGGATTGCAAGCATAATACGTTCCGGAACCGTGCTTGTAATCCAAAACACTCTTATATCAAAGCAAGTATCTGGCAGGCGTGAGCGGGGCCGATTTCGGCCCACTACACCCGCTCGAGGCGAGCAGTTACATCCCTACAAGTTGTATTGCAAGACGTCGCTTGTTTATGAAGTCAAAATTTATATTAAAAAATTGCTTGTCTTGCAAAATGCTCTCAAACCAAGTTACTTGCAATCCAAGGTATTACTGTAGTATGCACTGGAGAGAGGAGGTGGGGAGATAGGAGCAATCAGCCCCAGATATACTGGAACAACCTTGGCAATGCACTTAAGTGGCTTACCACCATGTGGATCAGAGGTCTTATATGGAAAGTTTCCAGGCCAACACCAGTTGCTCCGAGGAAGGTATATTGCTATCATGGACATTTTTCATGAAATAACCTGAGTTATGCAGTAAGCCACTTACATATGTTACAGCAGTTGTGTGGAACCTTTGCAGAATAGCCCAGTCATGGTTCCCTTGTACATAGGTATTTAAGAATGTGTGTATATGCAGGTATAACATCCACTTGCATACTGTGGAAAACACCGGTGCAACATGTGCATTTCCTGCAGCATTCATAACGTGCAGAGCTGCACTCAATACTGGGTCAGATCCCCAGTTGACTTATCTCTTTATATAAAATAGGAAGAATGAATACCATATCATAGTTATTTCAAGACAACCAGGAAAACAGAATTTTAGGTCAAGTTTGGTTGTGATTATTTCATTGTAACTTAAGGCATTGTTTCCACAGACCAATTGATCAGCTTTTCAGAAAGTATGCATTGGAGCAGGAGGAGGAAGAATCACTTTTAAGGAATTTACATATATACAATCAAAGAGAACAAAAAATGCATGAAGATAAAATTGCTCTAGGCATTGTTTTGTTTGTTTGGGGTTTATTTTGGTAGCAGGAATATTCTGGAAGAGACTCCTCAAAGACCCAAGAGAGATCCCCAAACAGTCAAGTTTATATTATCAACATTATTCATTATGGTAAACTTGGAAGAAGGCAATCTCACCCTGTTTTCAATGAGGACAGCGCATCTTGCACCGATCTTTGGTTGAACTTCACCATGTAGGCATGCATCAGTTCATAATTGTTGCGAATGTTCCTTTCTGTACTGCCATTGGGAACTGTCCCAAAGCGGAAAGGCGGCGAGAAAGCATTTGGGTTTTGGAACTGGGGAGAAAAGAGAGAAAGAAATGTTCTCAGGTTTTTTCAATGGTTTTGAGAAAGAACAGGATGCGATGTGGCTCAGTAGATCAGAACTCTAATGGCACTTTAGCATTATGGACCATGAGCCAAGGAAGTCATATGTGTTCACAGATGAGGACCATGCATGCAGCAGTAGCTTTCTTGGATGTTTTTCCTGCAGCAGTTGATACTACCAAAGAGACAAGCAGTTGAAGCAGCACACCTCTTCAGCCACAGAATTAAAAAAGTGAATGACAGTGCCAGCTGCACTTGCAGGCACATACAGCTTCTTTCAAAGGCAGTACTTGTTTTAAAGATGGCACAAAAGAAAGCACTTCCCCTAATAATTACTGCTCTGTTGAAATGATCTCCAGTTGTGATTGTCACTGTCTCTGGGGTGAAAAGATGACTAGCTATTGTTTATCTGCAAACAATATTGCATTTTAACCCAGAATGGGGGTATGCAGATGAAGAGGTGGGACTATGATAATATCGGCAGTCTTGATTCTCAGTGGCTGGGGCCACTGGCATTACCAGTGTCACGAAGCAAGTTTAGCCCCACCTCAGTGGTATCCAAAAATGCATCCTTGTGCTTTCTCCCATATAAGTGAGTGGTTGCCATTCATTTCTATGGAGGAAAGTAAAGTGCTGCACTTGAAGACACTGTTGCAAGGGAGGACAAAACCTTCCCTCCTCCTCAAGGCTGATGGGGACTCGGACTCGAGGACTCGACTCGTGAGTCGGACTGAGTCCCCCCT
Source organism: Shinisaurus crocodilurus (assembly GCA_021292165.1). NCBI lineage: Eukaryota > Metazoa > Chordata > Lepidosauria > Squamata > Shinisauridae > Shinisaurus > Shinisaurus crocodilurus. Next base: position 249,883,899 of record CM037879.1, read on the forward strand.
CTGACTCGACTCGGACTCGAGTCCCGATATTTTTAATGGGACTCGAGATTCGACTCGGGACTCGAGACCAAGGACTCTTCAACATCCCTGGGCTGTGCCAGAAGGAGTGGAGAGGAGCGTGATTGCCGGTGAAGAGCGCATGGAAGCGAGATGTGCCGCTGCTCGGCCACTATGGACGGCTACCAGGAGTGCAGCCCCAACAGTGTGTCAAGATTTATTTTGATTGATGTGTTGCGTACTTGGGAGAGGCAGAAGAAGGGCCTGAGATTACTCTGTGTGGCTGCTCTGAGTGTGTTTCTGGTTCCAGCAAGTTCATCACCAGTGGAGCGGGTGCTCAGTGAGGGTGGAATTGTGATGAGATCTCACCGTTCCAGAATGGGGGCCAAACATTTAGAAAAAATCATGTTCCTCAAATGCAACATGGATAAGTTTTAGGAAGTACAGCAAGTTTATTTTTTAAAATCATTTTTCTAAAATGCAACCTTTCAGACATTTTGGGTTTGGCTGCCTCTGCCTGCCTGTCTGGGGTTCCCAGCCTCCTCTGTCTGCCTGGTCTCTTCTTGACCAGTTCAACAGTTGAATTGTCCAAGACAAAGGCCTCTGCCTGCCTGTTTTGGGGTTCCCTGCCTCCTCTGCCTGCCTGGTTATTTTGGGTTTGTCTGCCTGGTCTGTTCTTGCCAAAATCAGTTGCAGAGTTTTGAAATAAAAAGGCACACTTGTGCCTAGAATTTATTTAAACCACACATCTGAAGTAGCCTTATTTTGTTGGGGGAAAACCCCATTGATTTTAATAGGGACTCGTGGAGTCAGCTTTGGGAGTGACTCGTGACTCGTGACTCATGAGTCACCATTTTGGACCAAGGACTCGGACTCGAGACTCGGGTCCAAAGACTTGTGACTCGACTTGTGACTCGAGACCAAGGACTCTTCAACATCCCTGATTTATACACAGACCTACACTACTCTGCACCCCACCTCAGGAGTTCTCCCTCCATTCATCCATATGACTGGCATTTTGCTAGCAATTCACCACTAAAGACCAAAGGTAAAGAATAGATAAAAACACAGCTGGTACAAAAGTAACACCATACTAATCATGACATCTTGAAAATTACATTAGGACTAAAACCAGCTTTATCATTAGGAGATCAAGACTATTGGGTCATGTTGACTCTCTAAATGTTCATTTGGCATGGTCTGGAATCTGGATACTTAAGGCAGTGAGATCCACAGATATCAATCATTTAAATTACTGCAAATTTAAAATTGCCTAACATTGAGGTTGAGCTGAAAAATATATAGGGCAAATGACATATCTCCCTACTAAATTTTACAACATTTTATGGGGACAATTTTCAAAAGAAAGTGTATGATCCAACACAAGTGTTTTCATATTATAAATCAAAATGATGATGTAAGAAGATAATGAGATGTGCTTTAAAATCATAGTTTCTTACAATAAAAGCTGAATGCTTTGCACATTTTCCTAAAGGACAACAGGCAGAAATGTACAGATATTGCTGGAGAGTATATTCCTCAAGGCCCCAGAAGGAAAAGCACAACTCATTCCCACTGCCACTCTCACTGCCTCCAGGAGGGAATTTTGAGCAAAAGAGAATTCTAATTCAAGTCCCAATTTGGTCCACTGAGCAGTTGTATGCTAACTTCCCAAATCTTGTATCTTCAGGTCAATGACACTGCCGTGGCTATTCACATGGTTCCACACTATGCCAACAGTATGCCAAAAGGCCTGACAGACATCAATGACATCATCATTATCTGGATCCATGAGCCCATGAGAGATTTCACCTCAATGACTTCTACGCATCATTAACCTGAGCTGGAACCAGTTCATCCACCAGGTTCACATTCTGCACTACTGTGCAACTAGACGATGGACATATAAGCACCACCTCATACTAGAAACCTTCTGACCACTAAACATATCTGCACATTTCTAGCTTCTACCCAAAACACACCACAAGTTCCATTGTTTATAGCCAAGCCTTACAATACATAGGGATGTCGGAGAAATCCACAATGGATTCAAATGAAGTTCAGACTTCTATGAATCTGACCCACAGATTCTGCAGAAAACCAGCTTTTCCCAAGTCACATGGATTCTCTGGACTTACAGACCAGTTTTTTAAAAAACTTTCCATAATTTTATGCAAATGTGGTTGTAGAAAAATACGAAAAATAAAAAAAACCCAACCAAAAATGCACATTTCCCCTTATAAACTAAAGCATGAAAATGTGCATTTGGAGGGGATTTGCATATTTGGGGGGGGATTTGTGCAGTTTTGGAAGTGCGAATTTGCACAAATGCATACAAATGCATTTGCGCAAAATCCAATTCCATCAGTGAGTGGACGACGGAACAAAAGGTGCTTGTCAATCCATGAAATGCAGACAGAAGGGATTTAACAAAGTCCACACATCCCTAAATTACAACAGCCTTATGATGCAACAGTTTGTTCCAGCTTGTCAGACAGGGACTCACACTTGAAGGATTTACATCAGGCATTTCTTGAACTACAATACCCACCCAGTGAAGTGAAAGAACAGGCTGATAAGGCCAGACTAGTACCCACGGAAAAGAAATAGTTGTTGCCACAGCGCATCCTGCAAAATGATACTTCCCTCTCACAGGCCTTGGGTAGTAGGTCTGCCCTTGCTTAAAGACAGACGCCCAATCTAAAACAAACCCAGATGCCAACTTTGTCCCCATACTACCCCATATCCAGGCAACAGCATCAAAGGACCTAATAACATTAACCACAACATCAAGGGCTCATTCACCTGCTCATCTTCCATGGTCAACCTCCCCCACCCCTGATATATTTGCTATCACTTGCGAGCAATGCTCTTCTGCATTCAATACGGGACAAACAGGCCAGTCTCTATGCAAAAAGATGAAACTGGCATGAATCAGAAATTGCATCAGAAATTGCAACATTCAGAAACCAGTCGCAGAACATTTCAATCTCCAGGACCCTGTCCTCTACCGCTAACTGAAAGTTGCCATTCCCCAACCAAACGAATTTCAAAGGGAGATTCCAGCATTAAATTGCTGAATTAGAATTTGTACAAAAGTATGATTACATTAATTTAGGCTTGAATGGAGAAAATGGTTTTCTCCTTCCAATCCTGCTACAAGTGTTAATTAATGTAGCAAAGATGGGATTAGTGTGTTATCACCAATTATTGCTGTTCTGAATGGTCACTTGACTTATCTTAAGCTTTACACAGAATTGTCACAGACTGTACTTTTTGTAATTCATGACATTTTGGCTCTATTTTTTCTTCTCCGTGTGTGTGTGTGTGTGTGTGTGTGCGTGCGTGCGCGCGCGCGTGCGTGCACGCATACCTGCCAACCAAGGATAACACTTCATGCATCTAATGAAGTGGACTCTAGTTCATGAAAACTTATGCCACAATAAGATGTTAGTGTTTAATGTGCCACAAGACAGTTTGTTATTTTGCAGCAAGAAACCGACACAGTTCTCCGACTGGAAGTTGATTTTGTTTGAGGCTCACTAAGTGATATTCCTTATTCCGGCAGAATGAACAGCCCATATTTAAGAACAGCAAAGCTCCACTGATGGCCGCTAGAGTGGCAAGATGCAAAAGAGGGCAGGGCTCCTGCACCTTTAATAGTTGTGTAGAAGAGGGAATTTTGACAGGTGACAAGCCACAAATGCTGAAATTTCCTCTTCTACACAACTATTAAAGGTGCAAGAGCCCTCTCCCCTTTTGGATCTGGCCACTTATCAGGTAACAGATTTCTTTCTTTTTTAATCTAGACCTTATTGACAAATTGAAGGAGGGGGAATCACCAGGCCCAGATGGTATCCATCCTAGGTTTCTCAAAACAAACAAACAAACAAACAACTCAAATGTGAAATTGCTGACCTCCTTACAAAAATAAGGATCAGCCTCCATACCAGAGGACTGGAAAGTGCTGAATGTGACACCAATTTTTGAAAAATGGATCTAGGGGATCCTGGAAATTACAGACTGGTTAGCTCAACGTCCATCCAGTGTAAATTGGTGGACAGCAATATTAAAGATAAAATTACCAAGCATGTAAATGGAAAAATATTGCTGAAGAAGAGTCAACATGGCTTCTTTGAAGGTAAGTCCTATTTCACTAACATTTTAGAGTTCTTTGAGAGTGTCAATAAACATGTGGTATGGGATGATCCAGTAGGCCTTGGTTACTTAGACTTTCAAAAGGCTTTTGACAAAGTCCCTCACCAAAGACTTCTGAGCAGACTTAGAAGTCATGAGAAAAGAAGAGAGATCCCCTTGTGGATCAGTAAATGGTTAAGGAACAGGGAGCACAGAGTAGGAATAAATGGACAGCTCTTGCAATGGAGGGATATAAAAGTGGGGTCCTCTAAGAATTTGTATACAGACAAGTGCTTTTTAACACAATCATAATCTGGAGTCAGGGGGGAACAGTGAGGTGACCAAGTTTGCTGATGACATCAAAATATTTAAGGTGGTTAAAGGGGTTAACAGAGCACCTTGAAGGTGTGCGTCTCTCCAAACTAGGGGAATGGGCATTAAAATGGCAAATATGGTTCTATATAAGTAAATGTAAAGTGATGCATAATGGGGCAAAAATTCCTAACTTCACATATACACTGATGGAGTCTGAGCTGGCGGTGACTGACCAGGAAAGGGATCTTGGGACTGAGGTGGATGGCTTGATGAAAGCATTGACCCAGTGTGCAGCTGCTGTGAAAAAGGTGAATTCCATGATGGGGATCATTGGGAAAGAAATAAAAAATAAAATTGCTGATATCATAATGCCTATACAAATCTATGGTGCAACCACATATGAAATACTGTGTACAATTCTGGTCACTGCACCTCAAAAAGGATATTGTACAGCTGGAAAAGATGTTAAAAAAAAGGGCAACCAAAATGATCAAGTGGCTGGAGCAACTCCCCAAAGAAAAGGTTACAAAGTTTGGAGGGATTTAACTTAGAAAAAAGGCAGTAAGGGGGTTCATAACAGAAGTATATAAAATTATGCATGGTGTGGAGAGAAGTGGATAGGGAGGGTTCTCTCATAATACTAAATCCCCAGGATCATCTAGTGAAGCAGAATGGTGGGGGATTCAGTACGGATAAAATGATATATTTCACATAGCACATAGTTAAACTATGGAATCACTACCACAGGATGTAGTGATGGTTTTAAAAGAGACTTAAGATGAATTCATGCAAGAAAAGGCTATCAATTGCTACTGATTATGATGGCTATATATTGCATGCTGTATCAGAGGCGGTATGTCTCTGTATACCAGTTGCTGTGGTACCTGAGCAGGAGGGTGCTGTAATGCTGTTGCACTTCTATCCTGCTTGAGGGCATCCCATTGGCATTTGGTTTGCCACTGTGTGAATAGAATGCTGGCCTAGATGAGCCTTTGGTTTGATCCAGCAGGGTTCTTCTTATGGTCTTTCTTTGTAGGAGAGGGTGGAAAATGGGATGGAAGCCATCCTGCAAACCCCACACTGCTCGTGGTAAATATACCACTCATAAAACCCTCTTCAGGCTGAACTGCTATAAGATTTTATATGCTACATGGTTTACTCAAGTAACAACCAATGCTTTCTGGGGTTTTATGAGCAGTAAACTTTAGCACTGACAATTACTAGAACTCCTTAAAATCCATACGCAGGGAGGTGGCGGAAAGAAAGCACACTGAGATGCAAGCCAGGGGCCCAAAATCAGCATTAAAAGGTGGAAATTCTGCCAAAGCCTTTCAAGTAAATGGAATATTCCCTCCTTGGTGCTGCAGAGAGACATTTTGCATGGCTTAGGAGCACCTTTTGCCAATCTAATAACAGGCACAATGAAGCAGAAAGTGAACTTTGCTTAACAGTCAAACTGGACTCAATATTGTGGCAAATAGATAAACTCTGGGACTAGGCAGTGCACACACAATTAACTCCTGGTGCATGGATATGCCAGATGTATGAAGAATATACACCATCACCTTCTACTGCAGAAAATACTAGTCTTCCAACGTGTACATATGCTTCACAAATTAGAACTCTCTGGAATAGCTGCATGTATATTGATCTTCACCAACAAAGATGTTATGCTTCGGTGGTAATATCAATCCCTTTCACTGGCACAATAAATAAAACCTGCTCACTCCAGTAAAGTGCAGAAATGTGCACCAAGGGGCATCAGTGTGAGTGTTTCTGTGCTGCTAATAAATGGATGAAAAATCTATTTACTGAAATATAGGCCAGCATATATTTTTTTTAAAAAAAAATCTTGCTGGACATGAAAAGCCTAATAAGATACATCACAGGACCAAGAACTCCCTCCAAGGGGACAAAATAAAAACCGATAATAAAAGCAAATTTTACTATGTGCCCATAAGTCATTCTGAAATCAATAGGACTTAGATTATGTGCTTTGCTCTGCACAGTTGCTGGTGGTGGGGAGTGGATCACAATTATGTGTTGCAGAGCTGCAGACCACATTTCATTACCATATAAAGTAGTGCAGAATAAGTCCATGATCGCAGTGCTTTCAGCCACAGCTGTGCAGCTACTTTAGGAATAGCCAGAGATAGGTGAAGGCTTCCTATCGGTTTATCATCATCTTGAGCCAACACAGCACATGGTCCTGGATGAGGAGACTGCTCTACTTTAGGGCCATTGAATTCAGAGTCAGTGTTGGTGGCGACCCACTATGGCTGGAGCCCCAAATCTTTCATATGGAGCACCGAATCTCTGGAAGGCTATCTGCCCCACCACCCTGCTGTCCATGGGTGGTGTTGCTGTGTGGCTCACCTAGGCATAATCCCTGGATCTTCTCAGCTGTGCCCCGGCTCTTCAGAGCTGACCCAACTGCCATCATCTGCCTTAATACAAGCCTGCTTCTTCCCTCTGAATGCAGCAGCCTTGCACTTGCAAGGAGACCTTAGGACTGATTCCCTTAGCAGACCACTAGGGAGGGTAGCAGGAAGGCACCAGCCTTTTAAACTAGAGGGGAGACTGCCACCTTTCCTTCCACAGTCTGCTCATTATTTTCATTAAGTCCAGAGTCCAAAACTGCCTAACAACACCACTGTCACCCGGCTTTCTCAGGGTGTGCCTGACTCTGCAGAGACCTGCCCAGCCAAATGCTACTAGGGGATTGCACTTGTACCCTGGGCCATTGTAGGCAGTGAGGCCCTGACAAGAAGAAGAGCATGGCTGCTCACATATCAAATGAAGTGCCAGAGGCCTTCCTCATGTGTTGCTTCCTCAGAGCTGGCCCAGGCCTCTTACCTTGGGGGGAAATAGAAGTGGGTTTCCTTGCAAAAAAAGGTTTTGAATGAGCATCAGTGTCTGAATTTGGGGCAAGGCAATATATGAATGTATGGCTTGCTGGCTTGCTTGAGTGTGTCTGGAGCTCCTTGGATCTGTAGTCATCTTTCTGGAGTGCACCTGCTTTTTGCATGATCCTCCTTGGCATCAGGGGTTTGCACTAGGCTAGAGAAAGGGAATAGATGCGGGAGGAGGATAGAAGCCTTTTGCTCTAGAGAACTGGCAGAAGGGAACATCTCTTCAAGAGGTATAACAAAGGAGGTATATAAAATGATTCAAAAAATTGAAATGCAAAAAGATAATCTCAAAATGGTATGGGATATGGAATTTGGGGAGGAGACTTCGAATGAAGGGTGGAAAAATATTTGGGGCAGACGCATATTAAGAAACATGTCAGTAAGCATAAAAGAAAATTTTTATAAAATTATTTGGAGATGGTATTTGACTCCGGTAAGATTAAACAAAACAAATAGTGATTGTTCTCTATTGTGTTGGAGAGGATGCCAGGATCTTGGCACTTATGCTCATATGTGGTGGAGTTGTAAAAGCGTACTGGATTTCTGGAACAAAATTTTTGTAGAAATTTCAGAAATTATTGGTAGTAATTTGGAGGTCTGTCCAAAACTAGTGTTGTTATCAATAACAGAGAAACTTGTTTGTTCCCAAGAGATAAAGGAACTAATCGTAAATCTGTTAACCGTGGGGAGATTAATGATAGCAAGGAAATGGAAAGTTTAACATCAGTTTTCAATTATTGACTGGTATAAAGAGGTGTGGGATATCGCCTTAAATGATAAATTAACTTGTAGTAACAAATGTAAAAAAGGGGCAATTAAAGAAAAATAATTTCAAGGATATTTGGGGACCATTCCTAGACTATGTTTTAGTAAAGAGAAAGGGGAGTAAGCCATGTCAAGATATGATGTATTTTTGGAATATTGAATAATAATGAATTATTATGTAGAAATTTTTTCTTGGCCCCATGGTGATGGGTGCACTTATATGTATGTGGGGGTTTTTTGTATTTGTTTTATATAATGTTTGAAATAAAGTTAAAAAATATTGTTTTAAAAAAGAAGAAGCCTCTTGCTCTTTTGTGTACAAAAGCCACAATGCCTTGTGGCACCTTAAAGACTCACAAATTTACTGTGGCATAATAGGATTTCACAGACAGGAGTTCACTGTACAGAAAGTTATTTTGAAAGATGTTGCTTTTCAAGTAACTGGAGAAAAATGGCACTTGCTGAAATAAAGGTATAATGATCTCTGTTGCATCTGATCCTGCTGGATTAGCTGGCTTTTTCCCCTCTTGCTGCCCTCCCCCCCAATCTTTCTGCCAAAGGTTTTTTTCTGAACTGAAGTCAAATGCCCTCCTCTCCCCTGTCCATAACCCCTTTTTACAAATAGGGTTGTCCTTAAGAGACAGGTTCCTTTAAAGACAGACAGACAGACAGACAGACAGGCACGTGTGCACACACACACACACACACACACACAGACTTTATTTATTTATTTATTTATTTATTATATTTATTAATCGCCCATCTGGCCGGTCACCCGGCCACTTTAGAGCCTGAGGCGACTGCCTCAGACAGCTGATCTGGGATGTCATGAAAAAACAGCAAATTATGTAGGCCCTGGCTACGGTTCATGTGAATATTCTGTTTGGACGTAGGAGAGATTTGCATATCCGCTCCTGATTGGGCCCCAGTGGCAGTGCATACCAACATTCTAAATGCCATTGGAGTGATTTGCATAACTACTCTTGAATGGCCCCTGCGAGCATTCCAAGTCACGTCATTGGCTCTCATCTATTTTGGGCCGTACAGGCACGGCGAGGGTTTTTTGAACTGGTTTTTTGAGGGAGATTTGAACCCACCAGTCTTTGTCCTTGGGTGATGTTGAGTATGCGTGTCAAATTTGGGGTGGATCCATCCAACCGTGTAGGAGCCTATGCAATGCACACAAACCGATCGGACATACAGACATATGTACGGACGGACGGACAAACTTTCACATTTATATAGTAGACTAGCTTTTGCCCGCGGCTTCGCTCACGCGATGAAGAGTGACCATGCCAAGTTTGCACGGGTCGTCATTTTCCTATAGGCACGATTTGTTCAAAATTCCTTAAGGTTGCTGACCGCTGTTTTGAATCACTCCATAGGAAAGGTCCCCCGGGGCTACATGGAATCCTAGCTCCCCCAGGACTACCAGCTCCCCCAGGACTGCACAATGAAATCCCAGCTCCCCCGGGACTACCTGCTCCCCCGGGACTACACAATGAAATTCCTGCTCCCCCCCCCGGACACAATAAAATCCCTGCTTCCCTCCCGGGACTACACAATGAAATCCCAGCTCCCCCAGGACTGCACAGTGAAATCCCTGTTCTTCCCTCGGGACTGCACAATGAAATCTCTGCTTCCCCCCCTGGACTACACAATGAAATCCCTGTTCCCTTTCCCCCGGGACTGCACAATGAAATCCCCCTGCTCCCCCCCCAGGACTACGCAATGGAATCCCAGCTTCCTCTGCCCCCGGGACTACACAACAATGAAATCCCAGCTCCCCCCCCCCAGGACTGCACATTGAAATCCCTGTGTCCCCCCCCAGGACTACGCAATGAAATCCCTGCTCCCCCCCCCAGGACTACACAACAATGAAATCCCTGCCCCCCCGGACCACACAATGAAATCCCTGCTCCCCACCCAGGACTACAAATTGAAATCCCTGTTTTCCCGCCCCCCCCCCCGGGACTGCACAATGAAATCCCTGCTCCCCCCCCCCAGGACTACACAATGAAATCCCAGCTCTGCCCCAGCTGTGGTTCATATGAACATTCTGTTTTGACGCAGGAGAGATTTGCATATCCGCTCCTGATTGGCCCCTGTGGCACTTCATATGAACATTCATTCTACATGTCATTGGAGCGATTTGCATAACTGCTCCTGAATGGCCCCTGCAAACATTCCAAGTGACGCCATTAGCTCTCATCTATTTTGGGCCGTACAGGCGCAGCGAGGGTTTTTCGGAGATTTGAACCCGCCAGTTTTTGTCCTTGGGTGATGTTGAGTATGCGTGCCAAGTCTGGGGCGGATCCATCAAAACGTGATGGAGCCTATGTGACGACGCCCCGCACACAGCAGTCATTCAGTCATTTGGTCATTTAAAAAGTTTCCCTCCTTTTTCACCCACTCAGAGAACATTCTAAATGGCCTAGGGGAGATTTGCATACCCAGCCCTATTGGCCCCTGCAGGAATTCATACAAATGTTCTAAGTTGCGTATGGGCTATTTGCATAACTGCTCCTATTGGCTCCTGCAGCAATTCTGAGGTGAGGCCGATTTGCAGAACTGCTTCCTGTTGTTTTGCCCATAGGAGATATGAGAGTGGGGCAGTTTTGGCGGGGGGAAAACATAGCGCGGGGGTCCAGCGTGCCGGAGCAGGGTCCCAGCATGTCAGTTCCGGCGCAGCGGAAGTGACGCGACGGGACAGGCGCAGCCTGCACAGGCGGCTCACCGCAGAGAGGCGAGCTGCCGCCAGGACCAGGTAGGCCCGCGCGAACCTCGCGCAAGCATTAGCGGGCCCGATTTCGGCTCGCGCGAGGCGATCGGTTACATCACTACAACGGAGGGTAAGTTTTAAGCAAGCACAGTTTGGCACATTGCACAGTTTTGTCCTGAAAGCAAGCAAGAGGTTAATTATCTTGCCTTCTACAACATTTAAATTATAGTAATTATTTCTAATTATGCACATAAATTTGTATATGTAAATTAACATATGCAAATTTGTGCTTCTTTTTTATTTATTTTTTGTCCTGTGGGCCTGAGCCCCGGATCTTTTTGGTACCTAGCAGCACCCCTGGTTGAATCTAAACCATTGAATAATGAGCTACAGCAGCCTTCCCCAAACTGACACATTCCAGATGTGTTCTGCTGGCTGTTGTAGTCCAACATACTGGAGGGTGCCAAGTAAGGGAAATCTGATCTACGGCATTTTTAAAAAACCAAGAGGAACAGTGATTGTTCAGTCAATGGCAACTGTGTACTTGCAGCTGGCAACTGCTCCCACCACCAGGCCCCAATTCTGCAGGGAAGCTTTGAACATTAAATGCATTGTGTGATACCCAAACCCAGAACTCTTTGGCTGTACACTTGACAGGAACACACATAAATATTAATCCCCAGAATGCAGGCTTTATGTTTACAACACTGAGGGGAATCGATGCCCAGCTACCACTCACCAACTCAAGGGGGGCTGAGGAACGAAGGAAGAGACTGAAGAAAAGGCCCTATTTTCTCATAGAAATCATTTTCTGCATAGGAAAACTTATTTTCCTGCCCCTCTGACTAGCGTTTTGGACAAATGCATTTTGAGCCTGTAATACTGGCAAATGCAATAAGGCTTAAAGAGCCAGGAGAAGTGAGGCCTGTGGAAAACAACACTGGTGACTCTACTGCTGCTGAACTGGGTCGGGTCCGTCAGTGGAAGACCAGGAAAGCAGCTCCCAGAAAGCCTTTAGTACATGGCAGGACATGGTGCATATCAGGACATGGGGCTCTTGCTAAGTCAGGAAAGTGTGGTTTGGTGCTGGAGGAAAGGCTGGGCATGGTGAAGTAAAGGGCATTTTGTCTAATTCTCCCCCCCCCCCTTTAAAGAGAATGATAACTAGGGAGGGATGAATTTCTCAATTTCAGTTTTGCTCAGTTTCCCATTTTTTCAATCTTGGCCCTATGAGGAGAGACTGAAAGAACTGGGTATGTTTAGCCTTCAGAAGAGGAGACTGAGGGCAGATATGATCGCACTCTTCCAGTACTTGAAGGGTTGTTACACAGAAGAGGGCCTGGATCTCTTCTCGATCATCCCAGTTTGCAGGACACGGAATAATGGGCTCAAGTTACAGGAACCCAGATTCCACCTAAACATCAGGAAAAATTTCCTGACTGTCAGAGCAGTAAGACAATGGAACCAACTACCTAGGGAGGTGGTGGGCTCTCCCACTCTGGAGGCATTCAAGGTGCAGCTGGACAGCCATCTGTCAGGGACGCTTTGACCTGGATTCCTGCATTGAGCAGGGGGTTGGACTCGATGGCCTTGTAGGCCCCTCCCAACTCTAGTTTTCTATGATTCTATGATTCTATGTTTCTGCATCAGTATTATTATTATTATTTTTAAAGCCCACGTGAAAATTTGTAAGTATTTTTGTGCACATTTCTCTGAATACACACATTTTTCTATGCACTTTCTGCAAATAATTTCCACAAATATAATGCATTTTCATATGTTATCTCCCCTATTATACATATTTTTGTAAGCATTTGTTTTACTGGAGAACTGCGTTGCAACATTCAGTAAAATGCAAAGGGCAGCATCCCATGGGGTGCTGCACCCCACCAATTCCATTCTGCAAGTGAGACCCACTGCTTGCGCGATGCAGATTTAGTGCTTCTGGGAGCTACCAGAAATGAGCAGGAATGCTCATTTCTGGAATGGGGCAGGTCGACAGAGCTCGCATAAGGGAGCTTCGCTGACCTGTCCCAATCCAAAAACAAGAGTTTCTGCTCATTTCAGGGCTTCCTAGAGGAAGCGTTAAATCTCCATTGCAAAAGCAGTGGGGGCCCCTTGCACAATGGAATCGGTGGGAGACGCTGCTTGTGCAACAGCCCTGTTGGAAACTGCCCAAGGATCTAAGTATGACTGTTTGGGTTTTTGTACTGGTTTTGGAAGTGTGAATTATTAGGTAAGTAGACATCCCCTGCCTATTCGATGTAATAAGTCAAGAACAGCAAAGGACAAGCATGGAGATGGTCAGCCAGATTTGTTCACATCCTCTGGCGTCAGTAACTGAAGATCTTCCAACAAAAATGAACCAGACAGTGCTCTGGACACCTTCCATAATGGAACTGCAGTAACTGTGGAGCCTACATCATGGCAGATGTGAACAACTTTATCTTCAAAGTGTCCCACAAACTTGCCAGGGTGTGCTAGCAATGGTTCTGCCATATCTCTCTCTGAGCCAGAGTGCAACAGGCTTCTTCTTTTTTTTAATTGAATTTTCCAAAAACAAAAACAAATCATATTTGGCTTCCGCCTCTTTGTCTGACAAACATTACCAATCCATATCCAATCTAAGTTTTCTCTATTTTCACAGAAAGAATTTCTATCACCTTTACTAATATTCAAGAAAAATCAAAACCTGAAATTATTAAGTCACTTTCCCTCCTCCCCAAAAAGTCCACCAGAGGTTTCCAGTTTTTCTTAAATGAAGATTTTTTCCCCCCTCTAATTAAACAAGTCAAGTGTCCCACAAACTTGCCAGGGTGTGCTAGCAATGGTTCTGCCATATCTCTCTCTGAGCCAGAGTGCAACAGGCTTCTAACCACACAGAAAAACTCTGCTGGATGACATTGAGAAGATGCCATGGTGGTGGAAAAGACCTCTTCCTTTGCCACCATCAACACCACAAAATAGGCTCGATAATGAGCTCTAACCTTTGTTTGGTCAGGCTCAGCACAAATCTTTCTTCACTTGCATTCTAGTCATCCACCCTCTTGCTTCATTGCCCTGAGCTCATGTATATACTAAGGAGCTGCCTGGGTTTACCTCAGAGGAAAAGGGCAGTTGGGCACAATCATGTCAACTGCCCGGGCCATCTCTGTATCCTACAGGGTGACCAGGGTTTTAATAGGAGCACTAGCCAAACCAGCAGGAAAATCCCCCAGAGCTCTCCAGAATCAATCAGAATCTGTTAGCCTCTGGGGGTGGACCATTTTAATTGATCCCCCACCCTTGCAGAGGGAATAGGCTGCCAAAAATCTAATCCTCAACAGGAAGTGATCAAACAATGACAGGGGAATAGATGTTAAATTCTCCACTTTCATATTACCATCCTCCTGCTCTTGCCTAGTTGAGAAAACCAAACAGAGTGTGTCCTGCTATGTGTTGGGCTGACAATATGTTGGGACAGCCCCATAGCTGTCACGGCAGCCATGAAGTCCTGAGCTGTTGGGTGTCCCCCAAAACAATCATTCTGGGAGTCCTCAAAACCAAATCCGAGACCATCTCTATCAGCTCAGACAGGAAGATAGATGAGCAGCAGGGTGGGTAGTACACCAGCATAATCCTCAGTCTGTCCCAAGTACTCAACAAAAGATACAAACACTCAAGATTGGTGCTAAAATGTTGCTTTCCATAAAGCAATAATATCACTTCACTAGGCACAACAACTCTCAGGGCTTGAAGCAACATGATAGGCAATACTCGATTTCAACAACTAAATATAATTTCATATGTTTGTGTCATTTGTGAACTGAGCAATATCTAACTGGCAACAATATTTTTTGGGGGGGAGGGTGTTCTGATTTGAATATACAGCCCTTCAAAATACACTCAGGCTGCAATCCTATGCACACTTCTCTGGGATGAATAGAGTAGATATATATAAGATTGCACTGTAAAAAAAAAAAAAAACAGAGGCATTGTGCCATCACCATAATGATGGAGTTGTCATTTCTTCATCATAGGCATCAAAAACTAAGGGTTTGCTATTCATGAGGCTGCATAAAACCACTTGCTAAAGTCCTGTTTAATGTGAGTTAATCAAAAGACATTGTAGGGGGGAAATGCAACATGTATTTGGCTCATTTATCAGCATGTCTGATTCACCTTTTAAATTGTTTGCGCATAAGGTTGCATAGTATGGTGCAATACTGAATGGGATGAGGATGTGGTGTGTGTTTGTAAGGAGGGGGAAGACAGGGAGAATTAAATGCCCATGTATTTATCTGTCATTTGTTTGAGATCAGCATGGCTGAGCATCTGCTGGAACCCATATCCTAGGGAGGGGTTTGCCAAAATGGTTACTGTATGATATACTCTTGCTCCAACTTCCATCAGAAGAGCATGGGGAATATGCACCTGCTAATCTTCTTGTTGCTGTGGTGGTGTTCCACCCCCAGCACACACAGAAAGGAAGAGCAAACTATCAAAAATAGGTGCTGTCCCCCTCCCTTCCAGGGGGGCAGCAGCAATAGCAACAGGAGGAGAGTCTCCCTTCCAGTGCCTTATTATTCCCCCTGCTTTTCTCTTCTCCCCTTCTGAGTGGTCAGAGAGAAAGAGGGAGGGAGGGAATTGGGTGCAAGCATTGTCTCTGGGGAGAAGAAGGAGGAGGCAATGGTGGTAGAGGAGGAGGAGGAGGAGGAATTTGCAAAAATTGGTCTGGCTGGATTGTTAGAATAACTTTCTTTTTCCTTAGGAAGAGGGTCAGTTTAAGAAGCCACTTTGCCCTTCTGTATGGGACCCAACTGGCTCTTTGCAACTCCCTAACTTTCCTGCGCATAGGTTTTAAATAAAACAGCAGTGGCAAAGTTTTTGCCACACTTTGGGTTTTAAACATGGGCTTCTTAAACTGAGAGTTTAAACAGCAGACATGATAGATGCCTTGTGCCTCCCTAACTGTAGCACATTTGCTTCCCAATCCATCCTACATCCAAACATCCAGTTATTTCAGTAGAATTCGCCTAGCCTAAACCATGTTTATTCAGAAGTAGATCCTCCTCGTGTGTTAATGAAACTGACTGATTTTGGGATTGCAGCCTTAGTACTGTAGCCTATGGAAAAAGAAATGAAGATGTCTTTTTCTTTTGTTTGCCACTTCATCTAGCCTTCATTTCTTTCTTTAATGTCTTCTAATGGGAAATTTTGTTTTGTATTTTTATTTTTGTTGATAGGACTAGAGCTGCCACCTTCTTTTTAACAGGCCTATTCTGCCTTTAAAAGGACAGAAAGTAATTGGATGCATGAAGCTCTCCCACACCCACACACACTATACATTTCCATGTAGTGACCAACTGCACCTGTTGCTTCTCTACCCCTGATGCAGCTGTGTGAAAGGCACAAGAGCCAGCAAGTAAAGAAGTTGGACACTCTGCTTCACCTGAATTGCAGCTACAGCTTTAATAATTTAGAATGCTTTCATTCATTTTGCATTTTTGTGATCTTAAATGGGATTTGTTGTAAGCGACCTTAAGCTATCAGTGGCACTAAATGGGCAGGGAAAAGGGATCAAGTGATACTCTGCCGATTGAGGGCCCAAACAAACCTGGAGTCAGCCTTGCCTATGCAAAAGCGTATGAGTGAGCAAGATTTCATCTTCCAAATGTTGTCATACATAATTCATATTGCCTAAGATGCACTGAATGTCCAAAGGTATCCAACCACATTGCTCAGTGAACTAGAAGCCACTCTGTAGTGCAACCCAGCCCCCCACCCCCCGCCTCACCGCCCCAAGACAGGTCTTACTAATGATAGGAGTTTGAGATGGAAAAGATCCATCCTCATGTCCTCATCTGGTATCTCTGCCAACCAATTTCAACGAAACTGTTCATTCCATTTTTAATGCTCCAGATAATTATGTTGATAGCATGCCACATATCTTCTTTGCAGCTTGTTCCAATGTCTGCAGAGTCAGGTCAGTATGAAGAAACACTTCACAAACTTCAGTGTTCATTTATCTTGTAGCAGTTATACAGGAGTCCCATTTTATACTGCATTTGCCTCAAGGTTGTAAAAAAACAACAACACCCCAAAACACTACATTATATAAAAAATCAAATACTATAAAATTTGGTTTTGTGATTAGCTATGTTATTTCCTCTGACCTTGCATAATCCCCAGCAATTATTCAATCTAATACATTTCGAAGTGTCACCCCTCTTTTATTTTTTATAACATCACACAATAAAGTGTGATGTTAATAACAATGTGCATAGGATGCATAGCTGTCTGTGTACATAAATATTGGCATTTTAAGGAAACCGTAACCCAAATACTGTTGTTGCTGGTCAAACAAGATGTGTGTGGGTCCCCAGACAGGGGAACATCAAAGCCTCCTTCATCCATGGCATTCATCGACCACTCAGCAACAGGTAAGGTTCCACCTCATCCAGACACCCTTTGAGCTGAGATACCACCATGTACTCCATGGGTACATTAAGTCAAGTTGAATTTGATGGATTAATTGGAATGAGACATCAACTACAGCTTAGTAGAACAGATAATGGCCCTGTGGGAAAGAAGGAGGAGCGAAGGAGGCAGGAGCCAGCAAAGGCAACATCAGGGCCTGCTCCAGTTGGACTGCCCCACCCCACCCCACCATGGCAGATGAGAGGGGAAGCAGGGCTACAGGGAAGCCAGTGTTTTTGTAAATTGTTGTGAACCGCCCAGAGAGCTTCAGCTATTGGGCAGTATATAAATGAAATAATAATAATAATTAAAAAATTAAGGTTCAACTTAAATATTTATTTCTCTTCACTGGCTTGAAAAACAGGCCTGTGGTTTATGCTGGCTCAGCTTGTCTGAGTATGGAAAGCTAAGCAGGGTCAGGCCTGGTTATTACTTGGATGGGAGACTCTTCCTCTAGTTTCCTGCATTGAGCAGGGGGTTGGACTCGATAGCCTTGTAGGCTCCTTCCAACTCTATGATCTATGAAATCTATGAAATCTCTTTACAACACTGGATATGGTTCCCATCAACTAGCCCCCACTTCATGGGAGTGTGTGCCACCTAGTGCCTCTAGGTAGATCTTCAGGTTGGTCTGGTGTCTCCATGTCCAACCAGCCCAAGGGTATAAGGCTAACTCCTTCTCCAAGAGCTTGACCTCATTTTCTCCTTGAGCAGCCACCCCTTTCTTGGTTGCCCCCACCTCCACCCTTGCCAGGCTAGGCTTAAGGAACTCTCCTCCTTATCTTCTTGGGGAAAGAACAAGCCTCCTGGGGTTTATGTAGCATGTTCACCCCAGCCATGGGGGGTAGGTAGTGCTCTTGGGGCTGAGCCGCCCATCTATTGCCTTCTCTGGCCTCTTCTTCTCACCTCTCTCTGCCCTTTCTCCTGACTTCTCTCCACCTCCTCTCCTTCCACATTCTCCTGGCCTTTTCTTCCTTCCTCCCCTTCCCTTTCCAAGCTGTGGAGCCATTTAAAAGTCTCCCCACCAATGCTAGGCCCTGCCCCGCCTTCTTTCACCAGCAGCTGCTGCAGCATCTCCTGCTGCTCAGGCGTCCCAGGAGAGGGGAGGCCCTCCCTGCTGTTGTCATACTGGGGCACCACCACCTACCACCCTCCTGGCCTGTTCTCCACCATGGCAAGGAAAGAGTGGCTGATCATGGGGACCTCTGGCGGTCCCTCACACAAAGTTTGCAGCATTTTAGAAGAACCTCCGGAGACGACTAGCCGCAATGGCGGTCGAAGAGGAACTGAGGGAATGGGCGGGAGCCGCGCTAAGGAGCACGCGCGAGGGGGAGGGGCTCCCGCCCAGTCTACCTCAGCTTTAGAATTTTCCAGAACGGTCTCAGCGCAGGCGCAGAGCCCATATGTGTGATGCACAGAGACCACGAAGAAGAACAGCTATTGTCTGTCTTGGCAGTCAGTGGAGATCAGAGGAACATCTGGCTGAAGAAATAGTGTCCCTTTTCTCTGCTTTCAGAGAGCTGACGCTAATACTGGGCTGATCACTTTCTGCTGAGTGAGCTGCCAGGGACATGGGGAATATAAGGGATCTGTGCGGTGCCTGCACTTCTAAGGGTACTGGAAAAGCTCCCTGTTTGATTGTCATTGGTGATATGCATCATCATCTAATTCTAATTTCTATTTTAAGGGAAATACTTCCACTTGCGTGTTTAAGCACCAAACTAGAAACACAGGCACATAAAACAAGGTGTGATGTGCCTATGCCAACTTCATTTGGATGATTATATATTTGTACCTAGGGAACTTTTATACTGCCCTTTTCATCAACCAGGAAGAAAAATACAATAAAAACAGGATTTAGATATGGTAGCCCACCTAGCCCTATGTCATCCCTGTAGGCCAGATATACAGGCAAGGGACTAGTGCAGCTTCAATTTAAGGCAAGGGATATCCAAAGCCAGTCCCTTTATTTCTGTAGATTTTTCTGTACCATTGTATCAGAATTCCAAGGAGTGCCCTGAATACCCTTGCTGTTAAGATCTGTGGTGTAAATCAGATGTCCTTTGGAATGAGCATCCAAATGCAGATGCTGCCCATGACTTTCTATGGGATGCACAACTAATTATGGATGCTGTCCATTACTTTCAATGAGATGCACATCTGAATGTGCACCTGGACACACCACCAAATGTGGGAGTTTTCCTAAGCTTCCATGGGGATGCACATCCCATTCATAAACCCATGGTGAGCTTGTGCAAGAGTTCCGACAGTGATAATTTTTTTAACAATGAAAAGCAAATAGAAATTGGACAGTGGATTCTGAATCATCATCCACATCAATGGAAGTACAATATCCATGTTGGAAACTGAATCTGCCAGACTGCCACACAATTCCTATTCAAAACATATGTGGCTGATTGTCTAAATCAGAGCCTTGGAAGAAGTATCCTAGTAGTGACTTGTCAAAAAGTTTCCCCAGAGAAGACTGTAATGGGCAGAATACTGACTCTAGAGCTCATGCATCCCAAGCTGGCTGAGTCTTCTTGGAACAGATCAACCTTTGTCACTCATCTCTTGTGGATTCCTTTAAAAATGTAGATTCCTTTAAAAAAAAAAAACAACACTCAGACATACCTTTACCTAATCCCAAGAGAGAAATCAAAGCCATGAGCCATGAATGGGGAGCAAAGTGCTTTTTGAATAATGTTGGTTTTGAATACTGGCATTCTGAGATGCTTGGCACCAATATGTTTTTAAATAATTGCCACTGTCTTGTCTTGGGAAGTATAGTCGCAAGATAGGGATCAAAAAAGTGAAAGGCCTGGTGATGTCATTGGGTTGGGCAAAAGAACATAAATAATTAGCAAGCAATTCTGAGATTCAAAGAACATAAAAGGAAGTTCAAAAATAGCAAGTTTAAATAAAGTTGTTCTTGTAAAATGGCTAAAAATCATAAACCTTCATCATCACATGTAGCTATTGACCATAAAATGCAAAGAGCAGGGGGCAGTCGTTTGCCTGGACCCCGTTGCACTATCCACATCTATGCTGATCAGTTATTGTTTTATTGTTGTAACATAAAACAAACATTTTGTTGGGAAGAAGCAATATATGTGTGTGTGTGTGTGTGTGTGTGTGAAATTAATAAAAATAAATTAATTAAATATATGCACTCTCTGCATTAACCAGACTGCTTAGTAATTCAGGGCTACATTACCTCTTCTGATGGTACTCAATTTCTGATCAGAGCAGCATCTCTCAACCAAGTTACTACATAGCCTCTACACTGACCTTGTTGCTAGGCTACACTGTCTCTTCAACAACAGAATGGTACTGCATAAGAATTGAAGAGGTGGCTAATGGACCAGAACAGCAGTTTGTCTAGACACCAAACCCTGTCTCAAACAGCAGCCAGTTCTGGATAGTCCACAGAAATTAGAGAAGAAATCACAGAACAGTGACCATGCAACCTAGCCCTGTCATCCACATAGATCAGGGGTGGACAACTTGTGGCCCTCCAGATGTTTTAGCCTACAACTCCCATGATCCATCACCATTGGCTATGCTGGCTAGGGCTGATGGGAGTTGTAGGCCAAAGCATATGGAGGGCCATAAGGCATGCAAACCCAGTCAAACTGGAATTACTGACAGCAACACCTTAAAAACGTCTATATCGTGTCCTGACTATTCCTTCTCATCTTGCCAAGAATGTAGCAGAGTCATGCGGCAGATTGTTATCCACCTTTTCTAACAGGAGTGAAATCTAGCCCCCAAAACAGCATGTCTGTTCTCTACATGTCTTTAAGCTCTATCTGTTTAAGGTACTGGACATGGGGTGTGGGGAGAACCACATTTATACTCCCATTAATCCTGAAGAGTCCCATTACAAGTTTTTACCATCATTAATCCCTGCAGCGTTGTAGAAGAGAGGATCCTATGAGGAATGAGTCAAAGCTAAAGCACATCACAGTCACACCAGTGTTTTAAGCCATTCCACTTTGAGCTGAATTTAAAGAAGGGCAGGGGACTCAGAAAAGGCAAAAATATATCACCCATTGATGTCTTTAAGCATTCATAGTCTTAGAACTAATCGGTCTATTTTTTCTGAACAAAGCAGTTTCCATCAGAGAGCAAGAGAAAATTAAATTTTAAAAAGGCCAAATCTAAAAACTCCATGATAAATCTTGCGTTGCAACTCCACTTGTCCTGCTGTAAACCTCATGTCTGAATGTGAATATGCATCACTTTAGTTCTATTTTTCCTACTTTCTAGCAGTAGCAGCTGCAGCAGTCCCCTCCTTAGAAGAGTATGAATGATCCGTAGGTTGACGCATCCAGATACTCTGGCAAGAGTTCCATGAAGAATTTAGAGATAAACAACCCTGTTCCTGCTCACACTATGAAGTAAGGTATTTCCATGTGCTGCATGCATATCCCCCAATGTTCCGCTGTACTTTGAGAACTGAAATGTGCTGCCTGGCACCTCAGTCCTGAACATATTTACTCAAAAGCAAGTCTAATTGATTTGAAAGGAGCTTACTTTCTCAGAAAGTGTGCTTGGGATCACAGCCTATAACTCAGTCCCTCTGAGCATGTACTTATCTTTAAGTAAAAGCTTTTTTACTTTTTTTACTTTTTTTTTGCTAGATTAGGTATGTCTCATATCTCGGGGCCTAGTTGAATAATAAGATTTTATGCGCCGTGGATTTTAAGATTAAATTTTTGAAAAGAACAATGTTTAAAACCAAATAACATGGACAAATCAACTTTACAAAAAGAAAATGTAGGTGTATGTGTGAGAAAGAAAGAAAATGGGGGTGCAATATTATTTCTATTATGAAAAGTAATCCCTTTATTCCAGATAGTTGAGAATTTTCAACAAATGTATAGACTCTAGGGATGTGTGAATGGAGAAGAAGCTGCTCCTTCCGCTATTTGCAGATTTGGGGGTGACTTTTGCTCCGTTGTCCGCCAATTTGCAGACTCAGCATTTGCACAAATGCATTTGCACATATGTGCACAAACTTGCACTCCCGAAAATGCGCAAATCAGCCAACAATGCACAAATCCCCCCATAACATGTATTTTCACACTTTACTCTATGGGGGGACTGACACATTTTTGATCAGTTTTTTTCATTTGCATATTTTTCTGCATCTAAATTTGCGCAAAAATACACAAAATTAAAAAAAAAAATGGTACACAAGCCCCACAGACACCACGCAACCTGGTTAAGACAGTCTACTGTGGAATCCACAGGATAGATTCTGAGAAATCTGGATTCATCTGAGTTTGTTGCAGAATTCTCCAACATCCTTAGACACATTCAGAGATAGGTAACCTCTCTAACCTGTATGCTATCTCTAATTAATCCTTTGGCCCCATAGCAGTATTCTTAATATCTGTGGGGCACAGTGGTCATGGGGCTCCTTTCCTTTACCCCTAAGAGCTCATTTTCAGTCCCGTGAACAAACCTCAAGATGGAAAGAAAAAACGGGATAACTCTGTGAGATGAGAAAAATAGGAAGTTGTCTTTCTTTTGGAAGGGTGACGTCTGCGAGGGAAATGAATATTTTGGGGAGCAATTAACTGAAGGGGCAATTAATTGTGGTCAATCATTGCAGGAAATTTATTTGGGAGTTGTCTCTGTGGGGAATGAATCTATAAAGAGAGAGAATATGTTCAGTACATCTGGGACACAGAGAAGTGATAATACAAGGCTTAGCTGTCATACTGGAACACAAGAAGATCCCGCCTGGGTCAGAGCAGAGTCTATGTGGCCTTGCATTCTGTTTTCAGCTGCAGCCAGCCAGATACCCCTGGAAGCTCAGAAGCATGACATAGTGGTCGGATAGGCACCCCCTGTTGTTTTTCTCAAAAATAATTTGAAATTCAGAGGTATACTGCCCCTAAATGTGAAGGTTCTATTTAGCTATCATGGGTAATAGCTTTCGACAGACCTGTCCTCCATGAATTGGTGTAATCCTTTGTAAAATGCATCTATGTGAATTATCGTCACCATACCTCGCAGTAGTGAATGCCACTGTTAATGGTGCACTGTGTGAACTTCATTGCTGTGTGAACCATTGTTCTGTGAGGCCACCTGGATTTGTCTGCAAACATGGAAGGTTTAGGAGTGGGGTGGGGGGAATTCAGAACTTGTTGCAAATGTTTGGTTAGGAATGGTAATTCTGGGAAGGAGAAATCACTTACTTCGCCTCTACCTTGCACTCATTTTATATAAGTCATTGACTTGTCTCCATCTAGACCCACAATCTGCTTGCAACAGCCAAATGCCTCTGAGAAGAGAATAAGCATATGTTGGGCCTGTGAGAATCCATTTTGATTCTGAGAGTGTCTTCCATTATCCTTGGGCCTAAAGAGAGCCTAAGAAGAAGCATTTTAGCATCTCTCCTCTTCCCACTGCCTGCATACCTGTGTCCTGGGAAGATGCTTGGCTCCCAGTATGAGAGATGGGTCAAAGAACAGACAAGCTGATTAATTCTTGGCATGCAGAGCAGGAGTAGTAGATGTCCACACTTACAACCATTTTTGAAGCCTACTATGCTGAGAACCAACACACCAGGTGTTGGTTATCGCCATTCTTAAGCTTACCATGATGGGAACCAGTAACAGGTACCGGACCCCCATCCCTAATTTCCTGTGCCAACATTACTCATTTTGCTCATTAGCTTAACTGTCAGCTTCAAATGTATATCATGATGTATAGCATAACTGCCAACCTTATATATGTGCAGCAAAAGTGTATAAAAGTTGCACGCTTTCCTTTGTTCGGGGTTCGGGCATCGAACGGCACCTGCAAGCTACATCGTTGCCTGATCCAGCATTTATTGGGAGCATGTGTATGCTGTTGTAAGTTACTTCATAAATCTTTCTCCTTGTAAGCAAACCTGGAGCTGACTTAACGCTTTCTTGGGATCTGTTGTAAAGACTTTGACAGGCCCACTGCAGGGGGCCGTAACAGCGTAGTATACTGTCAATATCCCACCAGCCCTGTTGAAGGTCCACCTGCATTGGGCTCCTCCCTCACCTGTCACTGCCAACAGCCATTCCAGCAGGCTGCAGCAGAAAAGGATGAAATGGGAAGCAGGGCCATTATACCAGCCCTGTCAAAGACCATTGCTTATTTTCCTCTTCCTTCCCCATCCCTTTTTCCTTTTGTGCCATGTCTTTTTAGATTGTAATGCTGTCTTGTTTTACTGATTATATATAAGCCGCTCTTTTTGGCTGAGGAACGACATAAAAATGTTCCCCAAAATTCCCAAAAACGGTAAATAAACAAATAGCATTCACTGGTTAGGTATGTTCCCAGCATCTGGTATTCAGAGGTATACATGCAAGCACCGTTTAGCTAATGTGGCTAAAAGGAAGGGCTTTCATGGGTTGAGCTGTGCTAG
The DNA here is from genome assembly GCA_021292165.1 of Shinisaurus crocodilurus. NCBI lineage: Eukaryota > Metazoa > Chordata > Lepidosauria > Squamata > Shinisauridae > Shinisaurus > Shinisaurus crocodilurus. The sequence continues at coordinate 249,908,623 of CM037879.1, forward strand.
AGCAGATAGGAAGAGCTTTAGGTTTGTGTAGTTAAAGGAAGTTGTGGTAACTTGGCAGGATAAGTGGGGCTTGTGTAGCATGCTCACTTTAGGGGAGCACCACTCTCCTTGAAATTGAAGTGACTGGCAAAGAAGACTGGAAAGTTATTCCCAAGTTTTTAAAATGGTTTACTTTTTCCATTATATATCATAGTGTAACATCGGGAGGGGGGAAATCTGATCACAAAATACACACACTGTATTTTAGCAACACTCATATTTAATTTCTTTTGCTGGCAAATGCCTTTAAGAATATTGAGAGAAAAATCTACTCCAGCCTTTGCCCCCATGGTGAAATTTTAAACATCTGCCATCTTAATGCAAAGACCACTGCACCACAATGCTTTTCTGTGACCCCCTCATTGCTGACAACTGGCCATGGAACTGACGATCAAACTCCCTACAGACTTTACACACTCAGCCTGCCAGTTGGGTCTAACCATCAATCTAAAGAGGACAGAGGCTGTGGTTGCAGCAAAGGCACAGACTAGTTCTATGTGTACCATACAAACTATTCACACTGGATGTGTGATCCTACAGCCTTTGGTCATGGAGCACAGGGTGCAGAGCAGCCAGAGGGCCCTATGACAACCCTCCTTACTAGCATGCCTGGTGCCTACATTATGGTCTTTTGGGTGCCAGGTGGAGACCTTTTTATTTTTCCAGGCTTTTCCATCTTAACTATTTTTTCTGAACTTTTTTTAGATCCATTGTTCTGATGTTATTCTCTGCTGCTAAGTTTTACTCCGTCGCTGTCCCGTTCTATTTTAAATTTAATTTTCATGTCGCATTTTTTGACTTTTACGGTTTAATTTTTTTATTCTTGCAAACCACCCAGAGAACCTTTGTTATTGGCTAGAATGTAAATACTGAAAATAAATTAAAAGGGGTTGGACTCGATGGCCTTGTAGGCCCCTTCCAACTCTATCATCTATGAATCTATTAAAAAAAATAGCCACCCCCACGCATGCCCTTACAAGCATGCTGGGTTCCAGTGAGACCATTCAACAGAGACGGAAGCCTTCCTGCACGTTGCTGCCAGCACCCTGCTGCTGGCTCTTTCCCAGGACCACGGTGCACTGGCAACATCCCAGCAGAAGCAGGATCAGAGTCTTGTATGGGGATCCAAGGAAGATCCTACAACAAGATGCAGCCAGAAAGGTGCAGGGGAACTTCTGCCGCCAGCCCACCACTGAATAGCCTCACCAGGGTGCAGAGGTGGTGGGTGTGTTTGGGGAGGTTGTCCTATAGTCCTGGGGACAGAGGTGCATCTAGTTCTGGACCTCAGGGCAAAAGTCTAGGGCCCCACAGCCCAGTGGGCCCCCCAAATGACAACCCAAAGAGTGCCAGGTAATCAGGGCAGTGACAGACAGGCCTGGCATCAATACCTGGGCTGGCATGAACATTTAAAAAAAAATAGTCAGGGGGTGGTTGGCCTGGCATGTACAGACTTACAGGTGCTCGTTATTTTTACTTTAAATATATATACGTAGTCTCCTTTTCTACAGTAAAGTGGTGCTTCTTCCAATGTAAATATGTTTCACATCAGGGCAGCCGAAGCAAACTCCAGTTTTATCCCTGTAGTTATGACGGTGCTTCGATTTAAGTGAGTTAAAAATGCAAAAATGCACATGCTCAAAGTATTTCTTCTTTATCAGGGTTAGCAAATAGGTGCTTTGTTTTTGTTTGGGGTTTTTTGCTCTAACATATCAGGAATGTAGAAGCAGTTGCAAAGCATGGAATGGTGATGGTGGTGGCGGCGGCGTGTGTGTCTGTGTGTGGAGAAGAGGAATGCTAGTTGTGCATTTCACAACTGAAATAATACACCTAAGGGGATACCTAAGGGGGGGGGGGAATAAGACCATTAAGTCCAGGGTCTCAAATTACCTAGCTGCACCACTGCTTGGGGAAGGGCTATAGCGGAGCAGCAGAGCACACCCTTTATGTGTAGATGGTCCCAGGTTCAATCCCAGGCATCTCCAGGTAGGGTTGGGAGAGCCCTGTCTAAAACCCTAGAGAGCGACCTGCCAATCACTGTAAGTGGTATAAGGAAGTTCCCTGTGTTCCCTGTGAGTGCTTCTCCACACCTTGCCCTCTCTGTGATCGCAGGATGCAGGCATCTATTTGTTGAAACCATAGTCTTCAAATTTGTTGACCAAATCTACTGTCTTGGAAGTACGGTACATGTCATGTAAAACAACAGGAGGATCATAGGTAGGATCATAGAGCTGGAAGGGGCCTACAAGGACATCGAGTCCAACCCCCTGCTCAATGCAGGAAACTAGAGGAGGGGTCTCCCATCCAAGTACCACACTCAAACATCTGAGCCAGCATGAGCCTGCCCACCTAAGCAAAATTGTTTACTAGCTTCAGAGATACCATGGAATCCATCTGGCTACCAGAGTAAAAGTCTACACACCATTGTATAGTCCACTCTTTGATATAGCTGTTATCAATTGTTATCAATTGCCACCCCAAGTTGTTCAACCATTTTCATATGCATATAATTTCTAATATCATTTGGAACATCAAAGTCCCAAATACTGAAGTTCTTGAGTGATGTAACATCATGGAATCCTTCCTCATTCTGGCTCAGCTGTGTTAGATAAGGCTGAATCCCAAGGTTATCTTTTTGCAGGAAGCTGAAGGCATAAAGGTGTGAGCAACTGGAGGGGTGGAAGGTTATCCTCAAAGCAAATTCGAGATCTGTTGGCCTGAGGGTCAAAGTACACATGACATATAAGGAGTTCTGTGATTGGAAGTCCTGGTGTCTTTTTCCATTAAAAAGAGCAGTTGTGGGGCTTCCTGATTTGGACTGGGATTGTGGCACAGACAGATGGGATCAAATCCTTGTTACAGTCCCAATCTGAAGCACCCAGAAATCAGACAAGCCTGATTTGAAGCAAATATAAGAAGCTCATAATGAATAATAATTAATAATTAATAATAATAATAATAATAATAATAATAATCAAAAACACCGATAATAAACAAATGCACTAATGATCAATTTGAATGTACAGCAACCCCAATCACAACTGCTATTAGCTGTAAGGGAGAAAATGTACAGGTGTTTAAATCTGTATGTTAACCCAATACCCCCCCCCCGCTGTTTTTATAGCAGCTTGGGGTGATTTCGATCGGAGCTGCAACATTAATGCAAAGGTTTTGACTCCTTCCTCCCCATAATGTGGCCCCAATCCAAAAAAAATGCACCCCTATGGCTGCTTTTTATAGTTGAAAAAGACGATCCAGGAATTCCAGTCATGGAATTCCCACATTACAAGTAGTTTGACCCTGAATCCAATAACCTGGTAGCCAAAATATACCTCAGAAGTACAGAATATGTAATTTTGCCATTCAAACATTTGGTGCAAATTGCATCCAACATGTGAAAAGAAAACAAACATACAAGAAGGAAGGCTTATTGGCCTCAGGCTTTGACTTTATTGGCAATGAATGTGTGCCTCTTATATATGTTAATTCATCCATTAGCAACCACTGAACCAAGACCTGTCAGCCTCAGCACTGATGGTTTGCCAAGTCAAAACTGGGGACTGAATAATAAGGCATTGCAAATCTTGGCAGTATTAAGGATATGGGGCACAGCGTCTATCTTGAGGGCATTTAATCTGGAACAATGCAGTACCACTTCACCCACAAATCAGACAAGCCTGATTTGAAGCCAATATGCGAAGCTCATAATTAATAATAATAATAATAATAATAATAATAATAATAATAATAACGACGATGATAATGATGATGCAGAAACACCAATAATAAACAAATGTACTAATAATCAGTTTGAATATGCAGCACTGCACTCACAAATAGCTATAAGCCATAAGCATGAGGAGCCCATGGCTTACTCTCACCTTTGTGTCTACAATGTAGTGACCTTTGTCTAATGCTCCTAAGGAGCCCAGCCTAGCATAAAACATCTGCATGTGTTATTTATTTAAGTGTGTGTGTAGGCGATCACTCGTGACTGAGTAAGATTGTCTTCTAGGATAAAATTACAAAAGAAAATTATAAAAAGAGGAAATTGTAAAAAAAAATTGTGTAGACTCTAGCGATGGGTCCGTAAGTGACTGTGGAGGCCAATTCTAGATCCACACAGCTTCCCACAGTCAGGACACAGGTTACCAGATGGAAGATGGTGGCCTGTAAAGGATTCGTTTGATGTGCTTTTCACTTAGCACGTTTCTCCCTTTCACCTTGCACTCGGGCTTCTTCAAAGTCCATAGAACCTTTGTCTAATGCTCCTAAGGAGCCCAGCCTAGCATAAAACACCTGCATGTGTTATTTATTTAAGTACAAAGCTATTCACACAACAGCAAAAATCAGGAAATGAAAGCAAGGGAGAGTGAATATTAAGAAAAGGGATGGGAGAAGAGGACTTTCTTCTAAAGTTTTCTTTTCTCTCTCTCTCTTTGATTATCAGGGATGGTTAACAGCATAATCCCAGATCTTCAAGTAGTGCAGCATTTGTTTAATCCAATATTTAAAAAATAAACATGAAAGATTTAGCTCATATTTAATTTGTATTTTATCAATATAAATTAAAATTAATCTGAATTAACCAATCCTGAATTAATTTTATTTTTGTTCAGATTTCTTCTTTGCTTCCCCCACCCCCCATTCAAAATTATTTGATTTGACTCTGTGGGGAATGAAATGCTGCATCTCTGAAAATGGCTGGTAGAGGTCTCCATTGATTTGCATGTGAGAAAAGAAAGGCTGAAACTCTAAAAGTGCTGCCTGGTGGAGGGGAGCAGACCCCACAGCAAGGACCCTTAGGTCAACAGGGTCTTGCTCTGGGGTGGTGTTTCACCCCTCCCACACACACACAGCTGTTGGGAAAACAGCTGTGTGTGTGTGTGGGGGGGTGAAAGCTGAAATAAAAAAGAGAGAATTAATTACCCACATTAACAAAATACAAACGAAAGTTTTCCAAATGAAAGAAATCACAAAAATAATTTTAAATCCTAAAAACAAAAGGGGAGAAATATCCCCCCCCCAGAACACATCCCTAGTAATGACACTGACTTGTATAAGAGGTTTTTTCCAGACCAAGCACCCCCAAATATAAATATTTATTTAACTGATTTATATTCCACCTCAACACAAGCTTCACGCTACAATATATAAATGTAAGAAATAAATGTACAAAATAATTTTTTAAAAAATATAGCCCACAGTTGCAATCTTGTGCACACTTATTTAGGAGCAAGGCCCATTGAATACTGTGGGACTTATTTCCATATAAATATATATTTATATGAGCTACACAGGTGGTAGAGGTGGCCTTAGCTATGGAAGGACTGGAATTAAATACCACCTGCCTGCCATGAACATGGTCTGAGCAAATCACTGCCTCAATTTGCCCTCTTTACAGAAGGGATAAAAACACCCTCCAGTTGCGTTGGACTGCAACTCCCATCATTCCCAAACAGCATGGCCAGTGGTGGGAATTGCAGTGCAACACATCTGGAGAGCACCAGGCTGGGAAAGGCTGCCTTACAGAAAAAAACATATGGATTGAAAAAGTGCTTCTCTACCTTAAAAAGCGCTATATAATTGGAAAGCAGGGAGCAAAATCAGCCAAAGGCAAAATGTGGTCTTTGTCAGATTTGCCCCAGACATGATCCAGGTGGAACAGGAGGCAAAAAGAATGAGAAGGAGGAAACTAGCCTGTTGGCTCATAGTTGCCCATATCATCACACTAATTTAGAAGAGAGCAGGCACTTTCTGTCACCTTGCCCAGTCAACGTACATCCAAAATCCAGGTTTGTTGGGGAAGTCTCCTCATGTAGCCTGCAGTTCTCTTGGCAACCGCAGGTCTACTACCCCATAGGGAGGCTCACACTTGTAGAAACTTGGGCTTAGATTGATCCCAAATAAACTAGCTCACAGATTTAAAAAAATAACCCAACAGAAAGAATAGCTTGCAGCACCATTTTCTTAGTATGTTAAAAAAAATAATAATCATGCTATTTGTTACTAACATCATCACCCAGATCCTACATTATCATTGCTAAAGAGACTCAGTATGTGTCAAATAAATTAGAGCAGAAGCAAATGGCTTTTCTGACAAGAGAATGACACGGTCAGGTTGTGGATGCCTTACCTTTTTGTCGCTCAGCCCAGACACCTGGTCAACATACTCTTCTTGGATCATGAAGGCAGCCAAATTGGCAGTGTAACTGGCCAGAAAGATGACAGCAAAGAAGGCCCACACAGACACCATGATCTTGCTAGTTGTTCCCTTTGGATTCTGCACTGGCACAGAGTTGTTGAATACCAGGCCCCACAGTAACCAGATAGCTTTGCCGATGGTGAAAGATGGACCACCAGGCTCTAAAATGATCAATATAAAACCACAAATAGTGAGAGGACTGGCAGTCATTATAAGTAGTGAGTAAAAAAAAAAATCCCCACATTTTTCTCCTACATCTGATGTCATACTGTCTGGTTGCCAAAACATTGATTGGTGATTGAAAGCATCCCATGTGTTTGCACATTCTTTTTCCTCTATCTTCCTCCTTTCCCTGCTTAGCACTAACTGTGATTTACAGCACAATTTGTATGTCTACACAGAAGTAAGTCCCATTTGGTTTAATGATATTTACTCCAAGGTAATTACAGTATAGAATTATAGCCTCAGTATTAAATCTGAATTGGCATGACTACAGTTAGCTTCTAAACCAGATACTGAAGCCAGGATTAGACACTGGCTCCAATCCGGTTTAGAAGCTAACTGTGGTTTGTGGAAATTATGGTTATGCCGGTTGAAGCATAACATGAACCACAGTTAACACTAACCAGAGAATGAGGAGGAATTCATGCAGGTAGAAAGAGTAGGGAGGGGGGGACAAGCCAGTTGGGTGCTCCCAATCACCCAAACATGGTTTGGCTGCATAATGTCTAAACCAGGTCTCAGCGCTTATATTCATGGTAGGGCCAATCAGACATTGGTAGCCCAATAAGTTGTCTCCACATAGCTGAAGAGGGCGGTCATGTTGTAGTGAGGTGAGCCTGACTTTACTGCTCTTAAAAGCTCAACTCAACTGGAGAGCACATCACCTTAAAAAAAAACTAATAATACTAATACTACTAATAGTAATAATAAGCAAGCATTCCACAACATGGAGGGCATTGATGGTGTTCAGGCATTGTCTTTTAAGGGCTTTATGAGTGTTCTTGTGCTTGAGTGATTCCAAAAAGAAAAGTAAAAATAACCCCTGAAGGTTAAAAGCTCAACTTTAAATAGTATGTGAAGTTGTGTGAACATGATGGGCAGGGAAGGCTGTGTTGCTCGCATCACTATGATGGGACACAAACATGTGGACACAGTGGTATTCATACAGTCACATTCCACCCAGTATTCACAACCAGAAAGGAAACATGGCATTTCCTGTCAACAAAACCTGGTAGCTGGAATGCAGGGAAATGTGATACTCCTGCAACAGAAGAGCTGCCTTAAAGAAAAATGCCTGGATGCCCCCAAAGAAATGAGTAAAAGCTCCCGACATTCTGTTCCAACACCACAGCGGGTGGAATGGTGCGACTGGATGTGGGAAACCCAGATACAAATCCCCACTGCTGTGAGGCTCAGAAAGCAAGTGACCTAGGCAAAGTCACTATCCATCTCTATCCATCTCTAGGACTAATCATCAACCTCCAGGTCACTGAGTGAAGCAAAAGTAGCTTTCCCCAACCCAGCACCCTCTAGATGGGTTGGACTGCAAGCCAATGGGCCTGCTGGATGGGGATGATGGGAGTTGTAGTCCTATCCATCTGGAGGGCGCCAGGGTTGGGGAAGGTGGGGCTAAAAGGTCACTATGAGTACCTTGGAGGAAAGGTGCGAAGTATCATCTGACTTAATAAGCCGATGTGTATCAATGGAAGCATCCATCATTTATTTACCCATCTGTTACCATCAAACTACAAAATGGGGGTCACTGGAGTGACTAACCCTACAAGCCACTCCTGCAACTTAAAGCATATCCACATGCTCCCAGAGTCTCGGCATACTTGAGTATGACTCGTGAAGAGAGGCATACATAAATCTTTCTCACATTACAGTTTTTAGACATTTAAGAGCACTCCCATGAGTGAAACTGTGAATTCACAATAGCACAAACCCTATAACAGATGATGGTGTTTGGTACCATACTTATTGTTGTTCTATTCAATAACCTCCTATACAGTTGTTGTTGTTGTTTTTTATGCACTTTATGTCCCACAAGGTCACTGTGATCTGAACAAGTAGAATCTTCCTTGCAGTGGAGTACAAGGCAAAGAGATTTGCTTCACACAGTCACTCTTTTCCCTTCTCCATTTGCATAGCGCTTACTTGAACCTAGTTCATAAGTCTATTAGCTATGCTTATTAATGCAGCTTTATATGCCACAACTCCAACTGACTTTCAATAAGAATGGAATGAATGTATCTGATGGCAAATCTGGCTCCTACATATGCAATGCAGATGAGATAAGTTATTATGAGAAACATCCATTTTGCATTTCTTGGCTTTTTGAATACTTAACAGTGAAGCATTTCATCAACATTTATTTTTGCATGCAAATTAATTTATCTCTGTATTGATGCTTGTAATTTGCATTTTTAAAATTTGAAGATGCAAGTGAAGAACTTTTATAGGAAAGAAAGAAAAAAAGGGAATAAATAAAATTATAGACTTCAAACTTACTCCACTGCATACTTGCACAGAAATATTGTTGAAAACTGTATATTACTTCAATCTTGTATAGCTTTCTTTCTTTCTTTTTACAAGAGTCCTCACAGAAAGCTAACGTGTTTTAACTTTACAAAACAAACGTGTATTCTCAGGATCTTACAATTAAGGCAAGACTGTGATCCCGAATGTATGTTCTTGCTTAAGAATACAAGAAGTGACTTGCTACATCAGACCGAGGTCCAGCTAGCCCTGCGTTCTTTGCAGTCAGCAACTGCTGACAGTCTAACTGGTCAGTCTATTTCTGGTTCATGTCAGTTTTACATGTGTTCATTCATAAGTCCATTTTGCCTGCTTCCACGTTAATGTGTGATTTTTTAAAAAATAATAATAATAACTACACGAAAATGTATATTTAAATACATATTTTAACATATTTTTGTCGCACAAAAATACACATTTCTAAGACAGCATAGGATACTGGAGATTTCCCCCTCTGAGGTTGTAGACAGAGCTACAGCCTCAGAAGGGAAATCCCCACACAGATTCCACCCCCTCCCAGCCACCGCAGAAAGCTCCGCAGTGGCTCCTCTCCTGAAGTTGCTGCTGTGTCCTCAGACGAGGTCATAGGGATGGAGGGAGCATGCCAGTGGGCAGGAAGGGGAAAGAAGAGGCCATGGATCCATTGGATCCACAAGCATCTCAGCCTCCATCCCTGCCCCCAGCCAAGTAGGTCAGCAAGATGGGCTCAGAAACCTGTCTAGCTCAAATTACAACAAAGGAGGATGGAGACACTGTAAATCCTCCGTTGCTCCTCCTGCCCAGCCTGGCTGTTGCTGGCAGGGCTTAGGATAGACCAAGGGCTCCAAGATCAGAGCCTTCCATCTATTGAGCATCAATCCTGTAGGACTGCACTCTAAATGTATTTCAAAGTAGATATTTCTAAACATGTTTGATCATAAAATATGCATTTTTGTACACATTTTGGTATGTTTTTTGAGCCAAAAACTGCATAACAAAATTTGAAGAACTGCAAAATCTGAATAACAGTTCCAATACGCAAATTAGTCCGGGAGTTGCGGATCAGGTCAGTTCGTATCAGAATTCACAAAGAATGATTTCTTCAAACATCCTTATACCACCAGACAGACCACGATCTACTTTCTGCCCAACCCTAGTTCATAGGATCTCAAAGTAGTGGGAGAAGATTTTTAGAGAATACTTCTCACCCCTCTGATCCTGGAACATTTTGTTCTGAAATAACTCTGTCAAATACCATGGAACAAATGAATTTAAGGAAATTGTAGCCATAGTTTCCTAACTGCATGTTAAAGGTGAATGAGAGTGAAGGAGTATATTCCTTTGAATATCTACTCAAGGAACTTAAAAGTACTCTTAAATGTAGCAATTGCTATCAAGAAAAACACACTGTCATATTCACATTGGCCTTGTGCAATGGATGTTTCTCACAATAAGCTCTCTTATGATCATCATTTCAGGTAGAGGGTCCAGTTTTGCCAAATACATGCATCCAAACAATTTACCAGTCACATCTATTCTGCTACCTTTACTAAAAACATCTGCTTCATTGTGTGTGTACATGAAATCACTGTGTGACTATCTACATTAATATTTACAACTCTGCATACATCGCCTTAGATATGCGCATTGGTCCATGGATACAGTCCACAGCTTCATGGACAACAGTTCCCTTCGGCGTGGCTGGCTATACATAAGGCTCTGACTAAATTTCCATTACAAATCTCTTTTCTTCAGGCCTCAGAAACTTGGTGACATAAATCTGCTCAAGGCCAAATTGGCAAGCGGGTAAAAAGATTCTCAGAAATATCTCAGTTCAAGCATTTTAACATTATCAGCCTGTAGGTAAACCAGAAGGACTTAGGTAGGGGGCCATTTCACAGCTTAATGAAGCTAAGGAGAGAGAGAGTACCAGTAGCTTACCAGCATCCAAGCTCTGTTTGTATGATATATGTTCTGTATCTGCCTTTGGCCCGTTGCTCATAAATCATCTAGTCAAAGACATCGCTCAGCTTGGCATCCTTCACTCTGTTCCCCTCTCACTGCTGCCACTTTCTCTCCATCCCCCTCACCCTGGGAAAACCAATACTTAAACCTCAGCTTGCCCTCTCCTTGGAGAGCAGATACATTTTTAAATTAATGGACAATGTATCTCAAACATATGGGGGTAGCAGAGTGTGACAGGGGAGACGGCTCATCTTTTCTGCTTGGATTCCCACCCCACCCCCCAAAACTATTCCTTCAGGCACATCTCGATTAGTGTGACTTTCTTATTCCTGCCCCCTTTCTGACATGCACAGCAATCTGGATGTGAATTAATTTGTAAGAGGTTAATGTGCAGAGGTTCTCCATTAGGTGCTTTGGGTAAATCTATGAAAGGAAATAATTCCATTAATGTAATTAGTGTAATGAGAGATAGATTAATGAAATATTACATTGATAGCATTGTAATATAATCATCATCATCATCATATAACTTTCCAGTTATTCAGCCAAGAAATCCAAGGCAAGCAGAAGCAAAGCAGGAAAACTAATCAAGGGTTGCAAATATCATTCTAGAAATTAGGGCTAAAATTCATATGCATGACAAAATTTGCAAAACACTGCATATTTGCTGGGTACCAATTCAAATCTCAACACTTGTCCAAGTGAATTAATATTTCAGTTTGACAGTAGCACATTTAATTTGGAGAAATTCCAAGTAAACATGCTTAGGATCGGGCTGCTAGTTTCAGATCGGCTAGAAAATGAAAGGCTCTGTAGTGTGAGCCAGAAGCGCTGCCAGGCTTGAGGGGGCTCTGAGCAAGGTACATTCCAGGCAGTGGCTCCCCCGGCCAAGTTCTCCCTGCCAGCTGGCCTAGTCCTGTTTTTTAAAAACTAGCAGTGGTGGCGGGGGAGGCTCCTCTTCCTCCTCCTGCCACTGCCAAAAGAAAGTGCTGCGGCAGATGGCCGGCATGGGTGCCATTTTAATTTAAAGTGTTTTTCTTTATTCAATTTGATTAGCAGCAAGCTGAACCAATCAGACACTACCTATGTGGGCATGTGGCCAATGAGAGAACTGGGGCGGTGAAGGGGCAATCTTCTTGCCACTCTGGTGCCCCGTGCTTGTGCCCTATCTGTGTGAGCCATGCAATTGCTCTATCATCCAAAGAGATCCATTCAGATGCCCTGCTCTTCATGGACCTCTTTATTCATCTTCTTTCCTTCTGTACTTGGGGAAAATAGAACATATGTAAATGTCTGACATGTACGCATGAGCAGAATAAACCATCCCACTGCCCAAAGAGCCAAGATGGACAAGAAGGTCCATAACGATTGCCTGGTGGAAGGTGCACCTCCTTACCTCTGCCATCAGCCAGACACCTGTTGTATCCCACAGGACTGAAGTACTCAAAGACAAAGACAGCCACCGCAGATATTATGAGCAGCATTACAAACATCATCACCCACACGTCAGCACTGAATGGTTCTGAATAGGAAAAGACAGGTCATTATTGCACAGGAACCTTTCCAGCCTACCCCAGACTGCAAACCACCTATCAGGCATGGACATCTGATTACACCTCCTGGAACTGGAACCTGAATATATGGATGAAGAGAGCCAGTGTGGTGTAGTGGTGAGAGTGTTGGACTGGGACTTGGGAGATCCAGGTTCTAGTCCCCACTCAGCCATGAAACTCACTGGGTGACTTTGGGCCAGTCACTGACTCTCAGCCTAACCTACCTCACAGGGTTGTTGTGTGGAGAGGAGGAGGACTATGTAAGATGCCCTGGGTTCCTTGCATGAAGAAAAAAGGCAGGATATAAATGTAATAAATAAATAAAAGCCTAGAGGCAGGGCTATATATACTTTTTAACAATACATATACAATTTTGCACAAATGTAATCCAAATTCTGCACCAAGAAAAGTCAAATTCTGTGACCCGAACAATTCACACCAATTAAAAAATTGTGCTTTCTGCTATGTTGTTCTTCTAAAATTTTACTAATTTCCATAATTTATTCTGGTCATGGGTAAGAGGAAGGAACCATGCAGGGTACTGAAGCCTATTCTAGACTACCGGCATTCCTACTTTGCTACCCCTCTAGCTTCAGCAATTTCAACTGGCCTTGCCTACATGTTTTCAAGCTTGCCTTGTCTGCCATGAGGACTAGAAACCAGCTTTTATTTGGGGTGCGGAGCTGCAATGTATAAGAAGCTGAAATCTACACCTAGTGCCACATTCTGCTCTTTTTCTGCCTTTCCAGAGAATTGCAGCATACACAGAGCCCAGCCTTTAGACCATATTAGACGTGAAGGCTGACCCAATCATAAGGCTGTCAACTTTTTTTTTTTAACTAACTCCTGTGTTGTGCCTATAACAACAGTACGGCATACAGAAGTTAAGCAGGTGAAGCTTTTCATGACGTGAAAAGATAAAGATCTGGGGTAGTATCTAATGTTAGTTCTACATAGAGTAGACCCATTGAAATGACCCATCATGACTAACTTTAGTATGATTCATATCAATGGGTCTACTCTGCATAGGACTAGCATTGGACACTACCCTTGGATACAAAGAGACCTAAGCGCAAGCAGAGCAGAAGGCAATTCCGCTTGTGTAAGGGGGCTCTACGATTTCAGCCAGCAACTCTCCTGAGCCACCATTGTACATTGTCACTCGGCCCTCTGGACTAATTCTTCAGCAGACACAAAGCTTTGCAACAGGTAGGAGGTATTCAATTTCGTTGATGACGTAAACTGGGAACTAGACAGGGGGAGTATATCTTGGCTGGCTCCGCTCTTAGCGACTTTCAGTACCATTGACCACAGTGTCCTTTTGGATTGGTTGGCCAAGTTGGGGTTGGGAGGAACTCTTTTGAGCAGGTTCCCATCCTATGTGGAAGACAGATTCCAGAAGGTGGTGCTGGTGGACTACTGTTCTTCTCCTTGCCCTTTTACTTATGTACCCCTTTCAAGGTTTCATCTTGTACCCCATGTTGGTTAATGTCTACAACCCTCCACTGGAGCCATTAGAAGAGCAACCAGGCCCCTCCTGTGCCATTCCTGAACTCCCCCAAATGCAGGAATCAGAGCCTGAGATACTTCATCCCTCTGAATGGAATAGGATCAAATGCAAGCAGCAAAAGAACAAAAGGAAGCCACAGCATGGGGCCTCCCTTAAAAGCAACACACTGACCTAATTAACCAGCTGTGCTGATTAACGACCAGATATAAACTAGCCCAACTGAAGCCAGCCTGTTGCTGCAGACAACAGTGTTTAAACCTCTGTGCTTTGCCTTGCTATTCTAGACCTGTCAGATTCCTAGACTCTTGGCTGCCCCCCCAGGACCACTCTTTTGCACACACCCCGATGGGCCTTGATGCATGATACAACTGGCTCCTGTGAGCTGAACTCTGGATCGCTTTGACCTTGCCTCTGCCTTCTCCTGTTGACTATACTGGAACTGGCCTGGACCCTGGCCTGGCCTGATTTCTCTCTCTGTTATTCCTGAGACTATTCGAGCCTGGACCAGGATACTTGCTGGCCTAGGAGCAGGACAGTTTGGGGTCTGTGATAGGCTGGATGTGGACTAGCACACTGGGACTTAATTCAGATAAGACAGAAGTGGTGTTCCAGCCTGTTTTGGATTGGATGGTACTCCCTCTGAACAAGCAGGTTCACAGTCCTGGAGTAGGCACATCTGGTCACTGTCACACATCCCTTGGTCACATCCCATTCAGACTATTGCAATGTGCGCTGGTAGGGCCTTTGAAAAAGTGATAGAATTGCTGTTGTCATGCTGCTGATGGGTGCCTGTTATTTGGAGCTTGTGAAGCCATTCACTCTACAAGCCATTCACTCTACACGCTGACTCAGCTTGTCTGAGTGTGGAAAGCTAAGCAGGGTCAGGCCTGGTTATTACTTGGATGGGAGGCCCCTCCTCTAGTTTCCTGCATTGAGCAGGGGGTTGGACTCGATCGCCTTGTAGGCCCCTTCCAACTGTATGATCTATGAATCTATGACTTGCATTCTGTTTCCAAACCCAACTCAAAGTGCTGGTTATATCCGTTAATGTTTGGCGCCCCAGATACCTAGAAGACTTTCTGCTCCTGCATGAACTTGTTCACCCCTTGAGATCTGCAGAGGGGGCCTTGCTCTGTGTTCCACCGCTGTCTGAAGTACAGTGGTGGGCATGCAGGACAGGGCATTCTTGGCTGTTGCACCAAGATTCTAGAACTCCCCCCAGGGGGTGCAACCTAACCCCTTTCCTTATAGTTTTCCAGGGTACCGACACTCCCCATATTGAGATAGACCTTCTGCATGGAGGAATGTGTACCAATTTTAGGGATTATTATCTGGCTTCTTTGGTGTTGTGATTTATCTGCTGCTGCCCTGTTTTTATTGATATTTAACGGTTATTGTGTGTTTTTAAAATATACTTTGATGTTTTACTGCATTCTTCTTTGGTGGCTTTGCCAAAAGTGGCTTATAAACTGCAAAAATTAGTAAACAAACCAGAGGCAGCCCAAAACATTTTGCTGCCTGAGGCGAAAGGCAAGATGGCACCAGTGGAGTCTGGTGGCTCCAATGTCAGTGGAGCAGTGTATCTACTCTGGGTTTTAGTCTGAACTGTAAAGGAGCTATCCATGGTGCTGCACCCCACCCCTAGCCCCAACATAGATTCAACACCATGGATAGCTCCCTAAAATTTCAGACTATGGCCCAGAGGGCATCCACTGCCCCGCTGACATTGGAGCCACCAGCCTCTGCTGGATGGCACCCCCTCCCATTTCCATGTACAGAAGCCATCTAGACTGGTAGTTGAATCTTACTCCAGTTGGACAACATGTTCCACTGCACCTGAGGGCAGCAACATGGCACACACAGTCCTGTCCTCTTTCACCATGATGCTGCTCCCCACCCCCCAGCATCTGCTGCCTGAGGCAGCCACCTCTTTCCACTCAATGAAAGGGCCAGTCCTGAAATAAGCAAGCAGACCAGGGAGGCAGAGGGCTTTCCATTGTTGGAGGTATTTAAGCAGACACTGGACAGCCATCAGGGAAGCTTTAAACTGGATTCCTGCATGGAGCAGGAGGTTGGACTTGGTGGCCTAAATGGCCCCTTCTGACTATGATTCTGTGATTCTATGACTCCGCTCACACTTCTTTGGATACAAGCCAAAGTGATAGGGAAAGCTTCTATTAAATGTCTGCATGTCATGCTTCTGGGGCCAGTAAAAGAATTGGCAACCCTGCCAAATCATCATAACAGGTCACCTCCAGGGTTGCAGAAGCAAAGGTAGCAGGAAAGTGGAAGAAATGTATTTGAACTTCATCAAACACCAGAAATATCTAGTTCTGTAGCCCTAGATGTATATTTTTGAGGTTTCTAACTTATTATTGTTATTCTCATTCTCACATCTGGATCCTGGTTCCAGACTAAAACATCAGCGTGTGTAAGCTTACTTATGCAGCCTATGTGTGAGTTGTTTGTTTGTTATTTGAAAAAACTACAAATATTCTGGTAGCTTTTGATGAATTATTTCCCCCTGCACTGTGCTGTGCCTCAAAAGAAGCCTTTACCTAAAAAGGCAGAAGGTGAGACAGTCCCATTGCTTCGTGACACCATTACACTGATTCCTGTCTCAATGAAGGGCACAGAAAAGTCGACCACTTCTGAACGCTCTGCATTTATTGTGAGGGATCCCACTGCCATGTAGGCACGTTTGGCAACCACCTAAGGTAAAGAGAAAGAAAAAGGAGACTCTAGTCAATTACTCTGTTCATTGTCTTCATCTTCTACATTCTCGTTTCCATATTGGTAGTTGAAGGACATTCTTCAAGAGTAAGGGATGCTTTCAGATATATTAAAATGACATCATTCCAATGTCCACTACAGTGTGGCTTACTGTGTGAAGGCACTCATGAGGCAACAAACAGCCACACATTCATAGGTACTTATATCCATGAGAATTGACCTGTACAAGAATGCAGGATATGACATACCAGGAGTCCCCAGTTTACAGTGGGATTCTAAAGGCAAGAGAGAGACTGTAAGGGCAAAAAGTGGCGACAACACACTTGGGGATGGGAACTAGAAGCACAGAGAAAGGAGAAGTGAGGTGATGCACTGTGTAATAGGAAGGGTGAAAGGAGAAGTATGTTGCCCAGGAATTATTTCACATCATATCTGAACATTCAGAATGGAAGGTCAGATCAGTGAAAGAAAGAAAAGTTCTGGGAGGGACTACACTTGTTTAGCATTTCAAATGAAGTGCTTTATTTGAGCAAGTTAACTCAGCCCTTGAATTTGCCCTTTTAAGTCATGGTCAGTTTCAGTGTAAAGCACACATGGGATTTATGGATCAGAGACTATGTGCAATATACACTGGGAGACAGGTGGGGACATCTCAATAGACAAATATGGCCTTAATTTCTGAGTGCATGCATGAAAAATAATTTGGGAATAAATGTAACATAAGCAACATAAGATAGCCTTATTTCTACTGCCCTTCATCTCTCACCCGCTTCCAGCACAATTCTTACGTTTCCTTTTTTTTTTAAAAAAAAATGTTTTACATTTTACCTTCATGTAAAGCAGTGTTCTCCAACCTTGGGTCCCCAGATGTTTTTGGCCCACAACTCGCAGCATGCCCCAGCCAGCATAGCTGGCTGAGGCATGCTGGGAGTTGTAGGCCAAAAACATCTGGGGACCCAAGGTTGGAGAACACTGATGTAAAGTACCATGCTACCTGGCAAATTTGCTTGATGATAAATCAAATATGACTATTTTTTCCAAGTAGCAAAATTCAAGTTTGATATGCAGATTTGGAGAGTACGATTCAGTTAATTTCTGTCTTAAGGACAAGAATCAACCACCTATAGAAATAGGCTCTCATTCAATCTGGTGGTGAGCTTGTAGGTCAAAGTACAGCCGTTCATGGCTTACCTCGCCTATCATTCCATTCCACGTTCCATTGACCTTCTTCCCATGTTTCCCATTGGTTACCAAGTAAAGGTCATAAGTGAACTTCACAAACTTGGAGATTTTCTTGAGAATATCAATACAAAACCCTTTGCAACATTTCTTGATATAGGCAGTCTCCTCATCAGTCTTGTTCCTAAACAATCACAACAGAACATGATTAAGCAGAACTCATAAAATACATATTAAATTTAAAAAACACACACAAAAAAAAACATGTTTTCCATCGTGCAGCATTCTCAAAATGTGGATTTTTTTTTAATGTTGAGAAATTCCATATGATTCTTGGAAAAATTCCCAGATATGTTTTTCCAAACTCAAACTTTGTCTTGCATTCTCAGTTAGCAGAAACTGAACATTATAAGCAGAAATATAGCCAAATACATTCTTGTGATTTTTCTTTTTTTTTCTTTTTAGACAAAAGTGCTAATTTCCAACAAAATAAATTGATCTATGCCAGAATTTAGAATTGAGGGAAAACTCCCCTTGTAATCCCCAGCTTCTCTCTTACCTGCCCTGCTGTATCCCTCATTGAAAAGTCCACTTGATGTGGTTAATGCTGAGTAGCAGGGTGAGTCAAGCTAATCTGAACATGGTGCTGGTGCAAGTGGCATCATAGCTAGCCTGAGACAAGCCAGTTGGCTTTGCCATTATTGAGTACCAGGGAGAAACATGCTAAGAGGAACCAGCTGGAGAAAGAAACTGTTGGCACCTACTCTGTCACAATTCGTTTTTGGCACGGGACAGTGTTCCTCATGCAGGTACCACTTAGCGGGTCCACATTTTCCACAATAACAAATGGGGCTTCTTCTAGGGTCACTATGCTAAGATGGTCATCCTCACGTTCTTCACAGTTAGGATACAGCTCAGAACGAGGCCAGACATAATACTTCATCTTGAGGCGTTTGTCCTTCCACCATCCCACCTGAAGCAATACAAAAGCATAGAAAGATGTCACCGTTAAAACCATCCTCTTTAAATGACAATCCACAAATAAGCCTTGTAGAAATGCAGAAAAATAATGGCTAGAGACAGAGGATGGTTCTACCCACAGCTACGTATGCTGCAATCCTATCCACACTTACTTGGGAGTAAATCCCATTAAACTCAATTGGGCTTACTTCTGAGGAGACATGTATAGGATTGCACTTGTTTATTACTAGCATTGTTGTTTGCTTGTTTATTACTAACATTTGCACCCTACTTTTCTATCATTGTTACTCAAGGCAGCTAATAATAATCCAGCAAAAAAACATATAATCAAAACCAGTAATCCAATATACTAGTATTAATCTAAAAACTACTCACCAATCCCTGATCCAAAGATAAAACAGCAGCAGTCAGATTGTAATTAAGAAGCAACATCCAAAAAAAACCCTTCTCTGAAACAGGAAAGTCTTGGCTTTCCATTGAAAGACAAGTAGTAATGGGGCCAGAGAGACATCCCTCACAAGGGTGCCACAACAGAAAAGACTCTTTCTCTTGTGCCCACCCACAACACATCTGACAGTGTCACTAGCAGGACTTGGAACAGGGTCTTGGAAGTAGATCTCAATGCTTTGGCAGGTTCATGTCGGAGGAGGTGATTCTTCAGAGAACCTAGTCTTAGGCCATTCAGGGCTTTAAAAGGTTGAATTGAGCCCACACCTTGAATTGAGCCCACACACAAATTGGTAACCAGTGTAGGTAGCTTAATATCAGAATAATGTGATCGAGTTAGAATTTGGGCAGCTGCATTTTGAACCAACTGACATTTTCAAACCATAAGCTTATTTTTCTGCAATGAAATATGAAATGGTAAAACGCCATCTTCCATTCATACTCAAAGTTTCTGAGTAAATGTGAATTTGGCATGACAAGGTTCTCTACACTCAGTCAGTACTAAGCTTTTGTACATTTGACAAGAGTTATTTCTTTGAAATTGGTTCTGATCCATTCACGAGGTGACATAATCAGGACTGAGGCTCCCCAAAGGTTCAATATGGCCTGCAGAAATTCCAGAATATCCATCCACAATGCTTTCAGACATACACAATTCTTCCCCATCACCATTGACAGTAATTACCATGTTGGTTAGCAGATAAGAGCTAAGAAGACACAGGCTGCATGGATCTAAAACAAATGCCCCTATGTTTTGGTGGATTTGTTTCCCTCACCTTCCACCCATAGGGTCTCGGTCAAGGCAAACTGACAGCAAGGGGCAGTGTGGGTGGAAGACTAGCATGAACTTTGGTTGCTCACTCAATACCTGCTTTGTGGCCTTCTACTACAGCTGATGTTTCAGAATCACTAAACCTATTTAGGTGTCAGAGGTTACTTTAGTAGAATCAAGGGCTTTCTGGTATTCTGAATTTGACAGCATCTAGTACCATCATTAAACATTTATCGTTCCTTTAAAATCTTAATTTGAATTTTATTTTATTTTTTTTAAAGAAAAATCCAATGTGGGCTCAGCATACAAATTATTTCAAGAAACTAAAAAGTCACTTACCAGCATCAGTGACCTCCTTACAAAGTCCCAAAGGACTGTGCCAACAGAGGGCTTGAACATTCAATGGAGTTAGGTCAACCCCATAGGTATTACCATAAATGCTTTAGGTAGCCCTGACTTTCTCTTAAGTAGCCACTACTAGTACTCCTATTCAGAAAAGAAAGTGAACCTCAGAAATTCTCTCCCCGCCCCATCCTCGCTTTTAAATAAATGACTAAGGGTGCAATCCTATGGATGTTTAGACAGAAAAAAGTCCTACAATCCCCAGAATGCCTCAGCCACCATGGCTGGCTAAAGGGATGCTGGGAGTTGTAGAACTTTTTTTTCCTGTCTAAACATGCATAGGATTGCACCCTAAATAAATCAGTGGTTCCCCACCTGCCCCCACCACACAGGATTGCTAGAGTTTAGTGCAGGAAATGCACACTCTTGATTCAGAGTTCCCCTTCCACTCCTTTGTTCTAAGCCTAGCTGTTTTTAGTGGAGACTATACCTCCATCCCACACCCACCCTCATTCATTTATAGCAGTGTTCTCCAACCTTGGGTCCCCAGATGTTTTTGGCCTACAACTCCCAGCATGCCCCAGCCAGCTATGCTGGCTGGGGCATGCTGGGAGTTGTAGGCCAAAAACATCAGGGGACCCAAGGTTGGAGAACACTGATTTATAGTATTCAACAGGGAAAACAGATATACTGAGGAAAACAGCTACAAAATGTGTTCCCCAACATTCTGAGAAGATACAAACCCACAGAGTGAGAAACAAAGCTGTCTCCGTTTTCCTTTGGCATCTATGCAAGGATCATCATATACCAAGCATGAGCTCAGCCTGAGCCACCTAAGCTGGTGTCTCTGCAGCACAGGCTTCTGTCCATCCAGAATATAATGGAAAACAAAATTATAAGGTCCATCAGGCCATCGGCAAGATCTCAGAGCACAATCACAAAAGCCAACTATGTGGGATCACAGCTTTCCTTTACTACAAGTTTGGGAGCTGGACTGGAACTGGTGGTAGCGTTGTGTGGGTCCCTGAAATAAGAATCAATATTTGGCAGTGCCAGAGGAGAATAGAAGCATGTGACCAAAGGAGTGGGTATCGAGGTAAATCAGTAAGACAAAAAGAAAACATAAATGCGGGGTGTGTGTGTATTTAAAACAGTTTTGTCCATGGAAAGTGAGAGAAACAGAGGGGAAATAGAATCAGCTCTGGAATAGGAATGGGAGAATATGAGGCCAACTGAGAGGGCGGGGTGAGGAAGGCACACATCTGGAAGGGGCCTCACTGTTTCTTTTTGCTGGAGCTAAGGGAAGAGTCGGCAAGGGAGCATGCAGATCTAAAATCTACATTAGTTGCTAGGTGCTGGAGGTGGAAAAGAGCAAGGGAGACAGGAGCAGGTGGGTGCAGGCAAAGGGTACATCAGGGCCTGCTCCAACTGGACTACCCCCACCTGCAGGGCTAACTGACATCCACTGCCCTGTGAGAAAGAAGGAGTGAGGGAGATAGGAGTAGGCAAAAGAAATATCAAAGCCTGCTTCAGTTGGACTGCCTCCCCCACACCCACCCCAGAGATGGGAGGGGAAGCAGGCCCATTCCACCAGCACTGCTGACAGTCTGCTTAATTTTTTCTCTTCCCATTCCCTTTTCCTTGTGTGCCTTGTCTTTTTAGATTGTAAGCCTGCAGGCAGGGACTGTCTTTTTTGCCTGATCCCCCGCCCCTAAGAGAGGATGCTTTTAGTTGGGTCAGGTTGGAATCTAGAAATAGTCCTCTTTCTTCGACGTCTACATCCCCACAGTATCCTGGCCAGGAGCAGCCTCATCAGCTGGAGAGCTGCTCTTGGTTTGGCTGGGGCAGACTGGCTCTGATAGGGAGAGAGGAATAACATGGGAAGGAAAGAATGGGGATGATGGAGGGAGACAGAGTGATAGCAAGAACCGTGTTTTGTAGCCTCTGCAAAAGGGAAATCCTGTGCAAAAGTGACATGGAAAGAGGCTGCCAGATGTTTGCCTTACTCCCCTCCTGTTAGCACTTATCACACGGTTAACTACTGTAAGAATATTTTTCTGTGCCAAATTTCACAGCAAGAATTTCTGTGATTGTAGAACAGAAAAAACCATAGGCCTCATGAAATTGCCACTCATGTCCAATATCTGGATGCGACCCAAACCTCTACTGAGCACTGTGCACTAACACTAGAAAGCAGGGGAGGCTGGTGACTCTTGCGTCAGTGGGTCTCCTTTTCCATTGCAGCTTTCATTCTGAGCTTTATAGGAGCTCTCCATGGTGCTCCATGGTGGTGAACCTATTTTGGGAATGGAGTACAGCACCATGGAGAGCTCCCATAAAGCTCAGAATAAACGCTTCAATGGATGAGGAGCCCCACTGACACAGGGGTCACCAACCTCCCCTGCTAGAAAGGAATTATCAATGTAAGAAACATTCTGCATTACCTTAGGATGCTCTTTTCCCTGAGAGGATCCCAGGGGGGTGGTGGCTGTGCCTAAAGACCCAACCACATGTGTGGGGCCATGGAATTGGCACCCAGCTTGGGCGGTGGTAGCAGATTCAATAGAAAAGGATGACACAATTAGGGCTGGCCATGTAGTTGGGTCACTTAGATGTTCTACTAACCACATGGGATCTACTCAAGGATAATCAGATCCAAATGGCTGGATCTGGAACATTTAAAGAGCGCCTCAGAATTACAGATGTTTCAGAGTGGAAAACTGTACATTATTTAAGGCAAAAAACAGTTACCTAGAAACCTACTATCAATAGAGGGAATACTTAAGGCTGCAGTCTTATGGATACTTCTCAGAAGTAAGTTTTATTGGCAAAGTGGGACTTTTAAATAAACATGCACAGGATCTGGTTGCAGGGCTACAATCCTATATACAGTTCCTTGGGCATCAGTGAGGCTTCCTACAGAGTAAACATGCTTAAGATCTTGGTGCAAAGGGATATAATACCAGACCAGACTATATACCAGATGCCCTATCATTTTACATGGGGAGAGCACAGCAGGTGTTCGGTAGCATCTAAAGTGCAAACACAGCATTCTATAATCTGTTTATCTGCCCATGAGAGGAGTAATGAAATATAAAGAATCATTCCATTCCAATAAGCAGTACATAAACTGCACAAAGTAGAGGAAAGGAAGAAATTGTATGAGAGTGTTGGACCAAATAAATGCCATAGAAACTGTCAAGAACTTCATTTCTTTTTGTGCTCTGTGTGTCTAACTCCATTTGGCCAAGCTGAAATGGCACGTAGTGTTGCAAGCACCTGCATGTCTGTTATCTTGAGATGCCTCTGGTCTTCAAGCCCAGAGTAAGATTCAGTTAATTGGATTGAATTATCTCAGCTGCATTCCTGTGGAAACTTTCACCCTCGCCCGTTATGGGGTCTGGGAACACTGCTTCAACCAGCCTGTGATTGGCTAACTAAGATCTTCCTTGAGCTGTCAGGGGTTTGAGCATAAAAGGAGGAGGCTTGGAGCCACCCGTTTGTCTTCCTCTTCATGCTACAACTTGCCCTTTGGCTTGTGAATCTTTGGATCCCAGAATCCAGAATAGGCCCTGTCCTACTGGAAAACCTGTACTTAGGTAACATATAGGGCAGTGTTTGCTATTTCTTTATTATTTTTGCCTGAAGTATTGTTTTTAAAGGTTACTCTGATTCCTGTATGCCTTTTGCCGCTTTTCCCCTTTCCCTATGCAAATAAATTTAATCTCTACCTCAAGAGTTGTGTGTGCTTCCTTCCAAGTAAGCCTTAGTTCTAAATCCAGAGTCTTTTCCTTGGTTACTTGCTACTGTTTAACATTTCAGGCTTAAGGCTTGTAAATAGGGTAGGGTGACACTGAACCCCTATTCCCTAAGCCTCAAGAGTGACCTGTAAGGGCTCAGGCTGAGGTGGATGTAAGGGATGGCGGCAGTCTACCTTAGTAATTGCTTGCTCCCTGCCAGTCTGCAGGGAGTTTGGGTGACCCTCCCTTCACAGAAACATGCTAAAATCTTGTGCTTTGATGCTTAAATGAACGCTTTTAGTGCTTCTAACAGGCACACAGGTAGTGCACCTTTGATTCTATAAATGCAGACTATGGGCATCCAGTTAAAAACACTGACTTAAGAAAACTGGATCAAAAGGTAGGACACTTTTTTTGCATTTGAGATAATGCATTTGCACAAGTATGAATGTGCACAAGTGATTCTTTTTAAACACGTGTTCCTGAATGACAGCAAGTTGAATCTGATATAGGGGAAAGATCTGAGATGGGGAGGGGGGATGTGAAGAAGGAAAGTTCTGAGTAATATTTAATAGTATATACATCTCAGAGATGCAAAGCAATGTATTACAAAGATAGCACTATTACTAACAGAACTAAAAGTCACATTTCTATTGACAAGATCATTAAAAGGTGAAGCTTCAGATTAAAAAAAAAAAATCCTGAAAGGCTGTGCAAAGTAAAGAGTTCCAGAATTCTCTACAGATCTGGAGCTACTACAAAATTACTGTAGCCATTGCTTCCATGCTGCACCAGCCTACCTTCCAAGTGGTAAATCTCTGCAGTTCTAAGTAGTTTCCCATTGTAAAACTCCCCCGCCCACAAATCTCCTGTTTAGTGAAGTATTCACCTAATATTTCTGCACAGATACACTCTCCATCCGACAACTGTGCCCCCTGCATGGCCTAATATTGTTCACCCAGCAGCCATTACTGTGGGCATCCTATACATATGCACTCATTTTCCAAATATGTTGTGGCAACCCAAAAACATAATTGTATAAGACCATCAGAACTCTTTGATAGTGGATTTGCTGCCTTGAGTCCTAGTATTGGGGAAAAGGCAGGATAACAACAACAACTTATCACAGGTCTTTGCCAACCTGGTGCCTTCTGGATGTGTAGTACTTCAACTCCCATAATCCCTGACTATTGGCCAGGGCTGGGGCTGATGAGAATTGCAGTCCAAAGCATCTCAAAGGCACCAGGTTGGAGAAGGCTGGTCTACGAAATAAAATCAAGCATTAATTTTGTGTATTGGAGCCTGTTATCTACTTTGCCACTTCCACTGCCTATGACAGGCCACATTAGGCAACATTGTCACTAGAGAAAGGCAGTGAAACAGCCTCCTGGATGGACCTGGCATTATCATGGGCACGCCGCACCCCCACAAAGAACACACAGAGACTAAAGATCTTGGGGGCAGATTCGCACAACTATTTTTATGAGTTGAAGTAAAAAAAAAGTTGACTCGTTTTGTGTACTTGTTGAGCTGGTCTTCTAATTGTTCAACATGTCCGCATCACAATTCAGCACCTCTTGAAAAGTATTCAGAACATGCACTGAACTGGGATGAGTGAAGGCATCTGGACATGTGTTGAATCATTCACAAATTAGTTCAATTTTATTTATTTATTGCACCAATCCACTAAATCTAGTTTTGTGAATGCTTCAACACATGTCTAGATGCCTTCACTCATCCCATTTCAGTCCATGTTCTGGATATTTTTCAGGAGGTGCTGACATGTAAAAAAAAAAAAAAAAAAAAAGAGTTAAAAAAAATCATGAGAAAACACCCTAAGCAACTTGATTTATCAGTTGACTCAGACTGGGCACCCTGTTCAGTCACTCATGATATGTTTCATGATCCCTAACAGAGACTCTGTTTCTAGTCAGAAGCTCCTGTTGGCAGCATCTCTGCTATTTTTTATGTCTCTCTCCACTACTGAAGGAGCACATCATCAAAGAGGTCAGCATGCAACAGGTGGGGAAGGAGTATGTAGGAAACCTGTTTACAAACACTTAGGATAATTAATTAACTATGTTGGTCAAAGGAGATTACTATTGGTAGATGCATCACATGCAGAATTAATTAATATGAAAAGTGTTCTTTCACAAGCCTCAAGTTCACCTTTCAACAGCACCTGGCAAAGTCTCTCTTTTTCACTACACCTGCAGAACAGGTGATGGGTATTAATGGGCATTAAATTTGGTAAAACAGGACAGTGACAAAGCTAAAGAGAATTAGCTGCTGCTTCACATTTGTATAGCACCTAAGCACAGTGAATGTGCAGGAATTAAATATCCTAAAGAAAAGGAAAATGTTGTTATTTAGTTCTTATCTCTCAGTTCTTTACATAAAATAATCACTTCCCAGAAATGCATTCTTCATATCACCCCCAGATTGGCATTTATGCAACTCTTGCCATTTTGTTAAGATGCCATTAATTATGGGTTTCCTTATAGCTCCATTTGCATGCTTTCTGCAGCTGCTAAAATCCTGCCCTCTGACCTAATTAGCCTGGGGAGGTTAAGAAGGTAAACTTTAAAAGCTTCTATGTTTAGCACAATGGACCAAATATAGTGGCACAGAAGGGAAAGGGGCTGCAGAAGTCATAGGTGGTGTACCCTTACATTATTCTTGATGTCTTTTCGTATTTTTTGGCAAGTAAGCTCACAAATATTCCTGAAGACAGGTCATGTGGTTTCCTGAGCAGGATAGTTGAGTTCTTACGCATGGGACAAGCAAGAGCGTTTAATTTAGAATGGAAACTTATAGATTCATAGATCATAGAGTTGGAAGGAGCCTACTACAAGGCTATCGAGTCCAACCCCCTGCTCAATGCAGGAAACTAGAGGAGGGGTCTCCCATCCAAGTAATAACCAGGCCTGACCCTGCTTAGCTTTCCATGCTCAGACAAGCTGAGCCAGCATGAGCCTTGTTGACTGCCTATTCTGTATTATATGTGTTTTATTTTTATTTTATTATTACATTTATATCCTGCCTTTTTTCCTCTCGCAAGGAAGCCAGGGGGGCTTACATACCGGTAGTCCTCCTCCTCTCCATTTTATCCTCACAACAACCCTGTGAGGTAGGTGAGGCTAAGAGTCAGTGACTGGCCCAAAGTCACCCAGTGAGCTTCATGGCCAAGTGGGGACTAGAACCCAGATCTCCCGAGTCCTAGTCCAACACTCTAACTGCCACACTGGCTTTCTTTTGTCATATATATGATCAAAGAGCGCCAGTGTAAATTAATACTGCCACAACAATTTGATCCCGTAAGTCAGTAGAATTTTATGGGCAGACTGGGACTCTCACCTGGGCTGCACCAGTAGCACTGCCATCATATATCTACGTGGTTAAAAATGGATGAATAAATAAATAAATAAATAAATAAAAGACATGGATCCCATATTGCATGTATAGAATTCACTACCGCAAGATGTAATGATGGTCTCTGCCTTAGGTGCCTTTGAAAGAGGATTAGACAAATTTGTGGCAGGTGAATCTATCAATGGCTATTAGTCATATGGCTATATATGGAACCTCCAGATTCAGAGGCACTGTGCTACTGAATACCAGGTACTGGAGAGCTACAGCAGGAAAGTGTTATTGCCTTCAAGCCCTGTTTGTGGGATTCTCCAGGATGCTGGAGGAGATGGGCCTTTGGTCTGATCCTTTAGGGCTCCTCTTACATTTTTACTGCAGTAAACCGCATGTGGCTCCTTCCTTTTAAGGAGTTTCACTGCTTTTAAACTCCTGGATGTGTTTGCATGGGAATACAACACTCAGTCCAAAGCTGTAAAGCAATTTAAACTGTTAGTAAGAACTATTTTTCAACATCTGCTCCTACCAATGTCTTACACTGGCTCACTGGACCCCTGAGCCATATCTGAGCATTGGGGAAATCGGTGAATTCTGGCTTGGCAAGCAAGGCAAACACCACATGTTGACTCCTGGTGCAGCTGGGTTGGTTTTGTTTTATTTTAAGTGTATAGTCTTTAATGCCTCATTGCATTTTATTCATATTGCGACCTGCTTTCCTGACTTCAGTCATCCATCAAACAAACAAACAAAGCCCTTTACTAAGAATGCATATAACCAAGCAATCTGATTGTTTGTTGGCTTCCCAAATGGCTGCAGCCTTATCAAGCACATTCAGGATTATCACGAGCTCTCTGAAAAGGGGCCTTTTCTAAGGAAGTTCAGATAAGACACAGCGGGAACTTAAAAAGTGGCTGGGGAGCAATCAATTATTAAGGTGGGAACTACAAAAAGTCGTACTAAGAAATAGTGGAGGGCAAGATGGAAAAAAACAGAGGGGGCAGGCAGGGAGGGCCTCCCGTTTAGACCAGAGCCTGCTTGGAGGCCTGTACGCTCTGCTGCCCTGATGACACCTTCAGCACATTGGGGCTGATCCATAATTAATTTGGACTTTGCATTGGTACGTGAATTAATTACAAAGTGGAACCCAACACTAATTCAAGTAATGAATTTATTATGGAGCTGAACCCAACAGTCTTGTCCATTCCTATACATGCCCTCCTTTACCCTTATACAAAACATGAAGGTTGAAAATTTGGCCATGCCTGAGTTAAATACAGAAGTGGGTTATAAAATCTGGCTTCAGTGCATAACTATCCTCAACTTCAAGTGAAGCTGTGGAGTTGAGTGAATGCAGCCACACTGACTGCCCCCCCCCATCCCACACTCTATGTATTGGGTCAAAAGTGAGAACAGGCTCTATGCACATACATCTGGACACGTAATTCGGAATGCTGATACAGTCAGGGTTGCTGATCACAAGTACAGCCTCTACATGTCTTATTATCTTATGTCTGATTTCTTATCTTTGTAAGCCACCTTTAGCTAAAGAGTGGGATCAAAATGCTCTAAATAAATACATAAATAAATATTGCATACAGTTGTATGCACATGGGCAGTGTTCTCACCTTTGGCTTGATGCATGGAGGTCGAGGCCAGCCAGTGTGATCCACATTGGTCAATACATGGAGTGAAAGGTGAGAACAGGTGTGAATTCTGTGAGTTGTTATACCTGGGGGGGGGGGCAGTCATCAGACTTCACTTTGCCTCTTAATCCCTATTTCTCTGGATTTGGGGTCAAACTTTTCAGAGGTCTCTTATATAACCCACTGACACTGGTAGTGAAAGCTCAGGGAACTACTTAAGAGGAAAAACTGGTTTGGTCAGATCTTGCCTGGACATGTTGGCTCCCGCCCAGTCTACCTCAGCTTTAGAATTTTCCGGAACGGTCTCAGCGCAGGCGCAGAGCCCATATGTGTGATGCACAGAGACCACGAAGAAGAAGTTGCTGTGCTCTGTCAAAGGAGGGTCATCAGCTCAGCTACTCCTTTTGTGATGGGCCAAAAGGAGAAGATGACTCAGCTTGGTTCCGCAAGAAATATGCTAACTGAGTCTGGGGGAGGACAATGCAAGAAAGTCACAGAGACCTGCTAGGGATGGGTGAGAATTTCATTTGGTTCGTTTTTGGATAAGAACTTAACACAATTTGCAGACGTCCTCATAAATGGGAAGGAAACAATTTTAGATTAAAAAAATTAAAATGCTGACAAAAGCGAAAGCGACAAATTTGTCCATTCAGGCAGAGGAGTTTGAGTGCATAGCTCTTCAAAGTCTGGGTTTGCCATGTTTGCATTGTTGAGTTAGGGTTGCCACCTCTTTTTTCTGACAGGCTCCTCATTTTTAACAACTATATGGCAGGCAGGTACAACATGGCCGTCTCCATACTGAGAATGGCTGTACCTGTTCAATTTAGCTGGGGCAGATCGGTGAAAAATTCATTTGGCTCATTTTTTTTAGAAGAATTTGTCAAAATTCGCAAACCTCTTCATAAACAAGTAGGCCGCTCAACAAGATCTGCCATGGACGGCCTTCTCCCTGTCCCATCAGCCAGAGAAAGCAGGCTGGTGGGGACTAGGAGGAGGGCCTTTTCTGTGGCAGCCCCCAATTTATCGAACTGTCTCCCCAGTGACCTCCACCATGCCCCTTCCTTGATTAGCTTCCGCCGTGCATTAAAAATGTGGCTTTTCAGGCAGGAATATGGGGTGGGTTAGGATTTTTAAGTTTTGTACTGTTTTTAATTGTGTTTTACACTCTGTTTTTTCTTGTATTTTATTGGACTGTACATCGTTCAGAGTGGCTGGATGATTGGCCAGATGGGTGATTCAAAAATATAATAAATAAATAAATAAATAAATAGGATGGAAAGAATTTGAGGGTTTTTTTTCTTTAAACAAATCTGAGAGAAAATAAAACTGACAGACGTGTCCATCCCTAGACTTTCTGTGATAATCCAATGCTATGGCACCCGAATTCCTGTAGAAATCTTTTGGAGAGGAATATATGTTGGAGTTAATGCTATGGACCCCCATTTTATGCAAAGCCTGTACATTATATCAGAAAAAACACCATACATTTCCAGTGACCTCCTTCTAAGGAAACCAACTCCAGGTAAAAACTCTTGCACCCCAGAATTCTCAGCTGCTCAGATAACTGAACTAGAGGGGCAAAACGATACTAAGTCTGGCCTTGGCTATGGCAAAATGATGCCTCCTCCTGAGCTAGAAGAAGTCAGGTTTGTGTTTACAGCTGTCAATGACAGAAGATACAGAGTTTGTTTCTACTGTTTTATAAAAAAAAATATCCAGTCTCCAGAAGCACCAGAATCTGCATTATGCAGGTTTGTCTCTGCATACAGTACGTGTCTGGGCATGTAATTCCATGCCTAATGATTCCCCCCCCCCTTGGATTTTCTTCTTGAGCAATGTTTTTTGCTGAGCTTTCTTTTCTCTCTCTCTGTTCTTTTAAAACATGTTTTCAGGAGATCTTGCCAATCTACATCATGGCCTGAGAGACAACTAGGGTGCAATTCTGTGCATGTTTAGCTTGGGAGTTGTAGGACTTTTTTCTGTCCAAACATGCATAGGATCATGCCCTTACTGACTGGAAGAGTAATGAATTTGGTTCCTGTACTGGAGAGATGTCTAAGACCTGCTGACCACTCTGTGAGGCAAAGGCTCAGGTTATTTAAGAAATTTTCTGGGTTGTTCTATAACCAGTTACAGATCAGAGCCTTAAAGCTGCAGATGTTGAAGACAGACCCACTACACTGGCTATGAACAAGGAAGAAGGGAAGAAAAAGGATCCAAGCAGCTTGGATTTTTATTGTTTTTCTGAAGTAAGCAAGGCTGATCAATGACCCACTCTGAGGAGTCCCTGCCGTGTATAAGAGACAAACATACCAGGAAAGTTCGCTTTTATTTATCTGACATTCCACTTTAGAAAGTGCTATTCCTCCGCCTTCTGTAAGAATGGAAACCAACAAATCTGCCACCTCCACTGCTATAAAAAAATGATCTGCAACCCATAAATGGAACTGCTTGAGGGCCAAATCACATGCTATGTGAGATATCTGTGATAGAATCTTCTGATGTTTTTATTGTTTTCTCTGAATTTGATCAGAGTAATGGTGCTGGGGGAGACATTTTAACCCTTCCCCTACAACATCTTATCTAAATCACCCCCTCCAGCTCCAGCCTGGCAGTGGAAAAATACAGGTAACTATATTTGGGGGCCCTTCCTGTGCAGTTGGATCAGCTGCATAACATGTAGTTAAGCCCTGAGACACCCTGAGGTGCACCCTAATCAGACACCTACATACCAAGCAAGACATGTTGACAAAGGAACTCACAGAGACACACTCCAATGCAGGATAGGTGGGCTCTTCAAACACAAAAATAAGCATGAAATGAAACCCTAAGTTCAGCATTTATACCAACTGCAAGGACCACACAGTCTCACTTTTGGAGCTTATTTTCAGCCCTGACTGACAAAATAAACAGGCATAGGTTGCATTTTCCCAGTACCTCACCATTGCAGTGTGAGTGCAGGGGAAATTCTGTTGCCTAGGGGCCACACTAGCTGAAACGACATGACCTGCATCCCCCATGAGAAAAATATAACTGTTCTTCCCTACACAGAAACTTTATCCTCTGTGAAGGCCCTGATGCAGACTTTGCTAGCTCTGATAACAGGGGAGGCTGGTGACTCCTATGTCAGTGGGGTTCCTTATCCATTACAGCTTTTATTTTGAGCTGTATAGGAGCTATCCATGGTGCTCCAAGGTGGTGAACCTACTTTGGGGATGGAGTACAGCACCATGGATCATAGAATCATAGAAAAGTAGAGTTGGAAGGGGCCTACAAGGCCATCGAGTCCAACCCCCTGCTCAATGCAGGAATCCAGGTCAAAGCATCTCTGACAGATGTCTGTCCAGCTGCACCTTGAATGCCTCCAGACTGGGAGAGCCCACCACCTCCCTAGGTAGTTGATTCCATTGTCTTATTGCTCTGACAGTCAGGAAATTTTTCCTGATGTTTAGGTGGAATCTAGGTTCCTGTAACTTGAGCCCATTATTCCGTGTCCTGCAAACTGGGATGAACGAGAAGAGATCTTTGCCCTCCTCTGTGTGACATCCCTTCAAATACTGGAAGAGTGCGATCATATCTCCCCTCAGTCTCCTCTTCTGAAGGCTAAACATGCCCAGTTCTTTCAGTCTCTCCTCATAGGGCCTTGTTTCCAGTCCCTTTATCATCCTTGTTGCCCTCCTCTGAACCCTCTCCAGTTTGTCTATGTCCTTCTTAAAGTGAGGTGCCCAGAACTGGACGCAGTACTCAAGATGAGGCCTAACCAGTGCCGAGTAAAGGGGAATTATCACTTCCCGCGATTTGGAAGCTATACTTCTATTAATACAGCCCAAAATAGCATTTGCCTTCTTTGCAGCCACATCGCATTGCTGGCTCATATTCAGTT
The DNA here is from genome assembly GCA_021292165.1 of Shinisaurus crocodilurus. Lineage (NCBI taxonomy): Eukaryota > Metazoa > Chordata > Lepidosauria > Squamata > Shinisauridae > Shinisaurus > Shinisaurus crocodilurus. The sequence continues at coordinate 249,941,498 of CM037879.1, forward strand.
TGTGATCTACCACAATTCCAAGATCCTTCTCACTTGTAGTATTGTTGAGCCAAGTGTCCCCCATTCTGTAACTCTGCATTTGGTTTCCTCTCCCTAGGTGCAGCACTTGGCATTTATCCCTATTAAATTTCATTCTGTTGTTTTTGGCCCAGCGCTCCAGCCTATCGAGGTCACTTTGAATTTTGTTTCTGTCTTCCAGAGTATTAGCTGTTCCACCCAACTTTGTGTCATCTGCAAATTTGATAAGCATTCCCTGTACCTCCTCATCCAAGTCATTAATAAAAATGTTGAAGAGCACCGGGCCCAGGACCGAGCCCTGTGGTACCCCGCTCGTTACCTCTCCCCAGTTTGAGAAGGAACCATTGATAAGCACTCTTTGAGTCCGATTCTTTAGCCAATTGTGGATCCACCTGATAGTTGTTCCATCTAGCCCACTCTTAGCTAGTTTACTAATCAGGATATCATGAGGCACTTTGTCGAAAGCTTTGCTGAAGTCCAGATATATAATGTCCACAGCATTCCCACAGTCCACAAGGGAGGTTACCCGATCAAAAAATGAGATCAGATTAGTCTGACAAGATTTGTTCTTGACAAATCCATGCTGGCTTCTAGTAATCACTGCATTGTTTTCAAGGTGCTTGCAGACTGACTTCTTTATAATCTGCTCAAAAATCTTCCCAGGGATTGATGTCAGACTGACTGGCCTATAGTTCCCAGGTTCCTCCTTCTTGCCCTTTTTGAAGATGGGAACAACATTTGCCCTCCTCCAGTCGTCTGGCACTTCACCTGTCCTCCATGATTTCTCAAAGATAATAGACAGTGGTTCTGAGAGTTCTTCTGCCAGTTCCTTTATTACTCTAGGATGCAGCTCATCAGGCCCTGGAGATTTAAACTCGTTCAGAGTAATCAGGTGCTCCTTGACCATTTGCCTATCAATCTCAAGCTGCAATTCTGCCCCTTCAGTCTGCACTTCAGGTTTGCCAGGGGGGTCATAGACCCTCTTTTGGGAGAAGACCGAGCCGAAGTAGGAATTGAACACTTCTGCCTTTTCTTTGTCTTCTGTTATCAATTTGCCATCCTCATTGCGTAGTTGAACCACCAGTTCTTTCTTCTGTCTTTTACTGTGCATGTATCTGAAGAAAGCTTTTTTGTTGCTTTTAGCATTCCTCGCTAACCTTAGCTCATTCTCAGCTTTAGCCTTCCTGACACTATTCCTGCAGTTCTGTGCTACCTGCCTGTACTCTTCCCCTGTAGCCTGTCCTTCCTTCCACTTCCTATACGTGTCCTTTTTTGTTTTCAGGTCATCTTTGAGTTTATTGTGAAGCCACATTGGCTTTTTCTGTTGCCCTCTGCCTTTTTTCCTTGTGGGAATTGTTTGCAATTGTGCCTTTAAAATTTCCTTCTTTAAAAACTCCCACCCCTCCTGGGCTCCCTTTCTCGTGAGAGTCACTTGCCATGGGATCTTACTAATCATTGTTCTGAGTTTGTTAAAATTGGCTTTCCTAAAATCCAGGGTACGTGTTTGGCTACACTCAGCTTTTGCTTCTGTTAGAATCAAGAACTCTAGTATAACATGGTCACTTTCCCCCAGAGTTCCCGAAACTGCCACTTTATCCACTAACTCGTCTCTGTTGGTTAGAATCAGGTCAAGGATAGCCGATCCTCTAGTTCCTTCCTCCACTTTCTGTAGGAGGAAGTTATCAGCAACACAGGTCAGGAATTTCTTGGAGGGGCCATGTTTGGCTGAATAAGTCTCCCAACAGATATCAGGGAAATTGAAGTCTCCCATTACTACCACATCGTGCCTCCTTGAAACACTGGCAATTTGCTTTTCAAAAGTTCCATCCTCATCTTCTCCTTGATTGGGTGGTCGGTAGTAGACTCCAACCGCCATGTTCGTTTTATTCTTTGCCCCCTTTATTTTAACCCAGATGCTCTCAATGGGGCTGCCAAGCTCCTCTTCCTGTATCTCTGTGCAGAGATACGTATTTTTAACATACAGTGCAACTCCACCTCCCTTTCTGTTGCTTCTGTTCCTTTTGAACAAGTTATACCCTTCAATTGCTGTATTCCAGTCATGGGAGTCATCCCACCAGGTTTCAGTTATCCCTATCAAGTCGTACTTGCCCTCATGTATCAAGAGTTCAAGTTCGTCTTGTTTATTGCCCATACTCTGGGCATTAGTATAGAGACATTGAAGACTATGTGCTTTATAGTCCGACTTTCCCCCTACATTTTGTGGTAGACTATCAATGGGCACCGCTGGAGCTGTTCTCTCCATTGTGGCATAGAGGCCTTCTTCCATTGGTACCCCCGAGTTTATGTCTCCCTCCCCTGTTGGATTCAGTTTAAAGCCCTCCTGATTAAGTTCCTCATGCTGTGTCCAAACACATTCTTCCCAGTCCTTGTGAGGTGCAACCCATCCTTTGCCAGCAGTCCATCTTCCAGGAAGTGTAGCCCGTGGTCCCAGAATCCAAATCCCTCACGTCGGCTCCACCTTCGTAGCCAGTCATTCACTCGGAGTATTTTTCTTTCTCTTTCTATGCCTCTTCCAAGTACTGGAAGGATGGATGAGAAAACTATCTGGGCCCCGAAGTTCTTGAGTTCCCTTCCCAGCTCTTCAAAGTCTGCCGTGATTTCTTTGTAACTCCGCTTGGCAGTATCATTTGTACCCACGTGGAAGAGAAGAAAGGGGTATGTGTCGGTGGGCTGCATGAGCCTCGGCAGCTGTTCTGTCACATCCTTAATCCGTGCCCCAGGGAGACAGCACACCTGGCGAGTCCATGGGTCTTCACGACATACTTTGGCTTCGATCCCCCGCAGGAGGGAGTCTCCCACTACGAGTACTCTTCTCTTCCTCTTGCTGTAGGCCTTGGATCGATTTCCTCCACTTGACTGACCCTCAGCCTCTTGCTCGATGTCACGTTGGGTGCCCGGTAATCCGTCCTCTGCAGGCTGTCCTCTGCTCTCGTCCTCAAGTACATGGAAGCGGTTCCATAGCTCCACTGCTTCCACAGGCGCAGAGTGTCTTGTAGTTCTTCTGCTCCTAACAGTCACCCTTTTCCAGGGAGTTCCCCCTGTGTTATTTTCCCTTGCCTCTGCAGTCTCTGACTCCGCCTCATCCTGCAGTTGCCCTTCTGGCTCCGGTACTGTGCTTTGGTGCTGTAGATCCACCGTTCTGTCTAAGAACTCCTCACTTTCTCTTATGCTCCTGAGGGTTGACACTTGCTGCTCCAGTCCTCTGACCTTTTCTTCCAACAGCGGGACCAGCTTGCACTTGTTGCATGTGTAGGCCATGTTGATCTCCGGCAGGAAAACAAACATTGCACAGCCCTTGCAGGTCACCACCACTGCTGAGTCCTTTCCTTCCATAGTGCTCTGTTTCTGTCTTCCTAGAATATATATATATGTATGTGTGTGTGTGTGTGTGTGTGTGTGTGTTTGTTTTTGTTTTTTTTTTTTTGTTTTTTTTTTTAGGGACCTCCCCCTTGACCTCCGCTGCCGAACTCCGCTGCCAAACTCCTGTTTGCTCTCCCTGTTCGCTCACTCTGTTCGCTCGCTCTCTGGGAGCCTGCTTGCCTTATCACAGTCCCAAAAACAGTCCCAAAAACAGCTGGAGCCTCTCTCCTGTTGTGCTCCTGCTCAGCTGGGAGTCAGGAACAGAATGAGCTCCCAGGCCACGCCCTGCAATCAGCCCCACTTCCTGCAATCAATCAGCTGCAATCAGCCCCAGGTAGTTGCAGTCAGCAGGAGCTTCTGCTCAACAGAATGAGCTCTCAGGCCACGCCTTTCCCTTGCAGCACTTGTTGTTTTACTACTCCGCTGCCAAACTCCTGTTTGCTCTCCCTGTTCGCTCGCTCTCTGGGAGCCTGCTTGCCTTATCACAGTCCCAAAAACAGTCCCAAAAACAGCTGGAGCCTCTCTCCTGTTGTGCTCCTGCTCAGCTGGGAGTCAGGAACAGAATGAGCTCCCAGGCCACGCCCTGCAATCAGCCCCACTTCCTGCAATCAATCAGCTGCAATCAGCCCCAGGTAGTTGCAGTCAGCAGGAGCTTCTGCTCAACAGAATGAGCTCTCAGGCCACGCCTTTCCCTTGCAGCACTTGTTGTTTTACTACTCCGCTGCCAAACTCCTGTTTGCTCTCCCTGTTCGCTCGCTCTGTTCGCTCGCTCTCTGGGAGCCTGCTTGCCTTATCACAGTCCCAAAAACAGTCCCAAAAACAGCTGGAGCCTCTCTCCTGTTGTGCTCCTGCTCAGCTGGGAGTCAGGAACAGAGTCAGGATAGCTCCTATTAAGCTAAGAATAAAGGCTGCAATGGATAAGGAGACCCACTGACACAGGACCCGGGGTCATCCCATGAAGCTGATTGGTGGGAGATTCAAGACAGATAAAAGGAAGTACTTCTTCACAGCACATAGTTACACTATGGAATTCACTTCCACAAGCTGTAGTGATGGCCACGAATTTGGAGGGCTTTAAAAAGGGATTGCACATTCATGGAGGAGAAGGCTATCAATGGCTACTAGTCCTGATTGGCTATATGCTACCTCCAGTATCACAGGCAGTATGCCTATGTTCACCAGTTGCTGGGGAACATGGGTGGGAGGGTGCAGTTGCACTCATATCCTGCTTGTGGGATCCCATGGGCAGTTGGTTGGTCACTGTGTGAGCAGAATGCTGGACTACATGGACCTTTGGTCTGATCCAGCACGGTTCTTCTGATGTTCTTAGGAGTCACCATCCTCCCCTGTCTGATAGGCTAACTACTTGCCTTAACCATGGGTTGAAGCTGTTTAGCAAGCCCTTGTTAAGCAGGAACCCAGGCAGACTTAATTGTGGTTAATGTCAGTGCCAAAATAATGTTGAACTGCTATTAAGACAGGTGGGAGGAATTCATGTTGACATGGTGAGAAATTGGGGGAGAGAATGCACGATCATCTCACATTGCATACCTTATTTCTTGACTGAAAATAAGCAAGATCATCCCCACTATGACTGTACCAGCCATTATGCCTAAATGGGTTCTTCACCTTCTCTGACTGGGCTGCTTATTAGCCATGAGGTTTCGAGAAAGTTTTACTAATATATTTTCATGGGCAGAAGCCTGCGTATATAATATGCCCCTCCACTACTTTCAGTACAACTTCATAAATGGGGCAAAATCAGTAGAAAACAAGTAGGTTGAGAAGTCATCAAAGAGATGATAAAAGAGGTATCAACAAGGTAGAAGGAGAAGCAGGAAAGCAGAAAGCCCTGAGAGGAGAATGAGCAATTAATAGTCAAAAGCAGCAAACCAGCCAGGTAGGATACTGATAAAGAACAGAAACATGCTTGAAGCATTGAGGGGAGACTGAGTAAACTGGGAGACAGACATGAAGCTGATTAGAGGCAAAGCCAACAGCAAAAGTAGCAGAGAAAGGAAAACAGGGGAAGCAGCAATTGTTTCCCTTTGGACTACAACTTCCAGCATTCCTGTCCACTGGGCATGCCTGCTGCGGCTGATGGGAGTTGGAGACCAAACATCTGGAGTGTACCAGGTTGGGAAAGGCTGCATTAGGGCAAGGAAGGATGGGAAGGGATGAGATTGTCCATAGGCCAATATGATGCATACATTTTGTTTGCAGGAGTGAATATTAGATTTCTGGTAACTTTTCGGGGGGAAAGGGCAGCCCTGTTCCAAAAACACTGCACACAGAGTCTAGGCACCTGACCATTTCCCTCCTAGTTCTGCAACAGACTGCAAATAATCCAGCCAAAAATAAGCACTTTTAAGGCTCACTGATTTCAATCAGAGAGCAAAACATGCAGCTGGATTGCGCCGACTATATTTACGTGACCTTGAATAAGCCAGTTAACCTCTCTGCCACTCATTTTCCTCATCTGTAAATTGGGAATAGTAATTCTCCGTGCATCGAGGCTAATCTAATCAATGTTAATGCGTCAAAATAGCTGTCTCGGATGACAATATCCTAATTAACAGCTTCTTTGATTTGAGAAGGTAGTGCTATGCATTTAAAGTAGAACTGCAAAAACAAAAACAAACAAACAAACAAAAGTCATACATAGGTACCCTCCCCAAGTAACTTTGTAGAGATCTGTAGATTCATATTGGTAGCAAGAAGTTCTCAACATTAATTTTTAAAAATACATTTCTAGCGTCTTCTTTTTTTGCAGAATATATCTTGAAACAGTGGTGACAGTGTGTCTTAATAGATCAGAATCAAGAAGCCAACTAGTACGCATTTAAAGTATCGTTTCTTTGATTTCAAATGTCATATCATCTAAGCCCTCTAAGGTTTTGAGAGACTTAGCACATGCTTTAAACATTTAATTTCTACCCGAAGAGCCCCAGGACTTCTGGTCACCCAAGGGAACAGGACAATTCAGGAATCTTTTCACAAAACAGGCTTTTTTCTTTGGCACTATGTGTGTTGGTGAGCAAGCATTTTTACAGATGAACTTAGGTGCATGCCTATGTCACAGAACTGCCCCCTCTCTCGTACAGTGTCTTGCGGGTTTTGACTTAAATCACTCCTCTGGGCCATGTCTCAGAGACAAGTAGCTGCCGCCGCCACTCCTTTTGGGCTATCCCACTCCTATGGAGGAAGCACTAAGAAGGGATTGTTTAACATGCTACACTACACAGCAGGCCTGGGACCCCCAGTCTCTCTGGTCACTGGATCCTTTCAAACTATCTACAGTGGTCTTTACAATGGTATCTATAGCAGGATATTTAAGTACAGGGGTGGAGTGAGAAGCGAGCTAGCAGTATCACAGTGATCTAAGGGTGCAATACAATGTCCTCCATACTCAATGCATGTAAGCCTCTGAGCAGGGAGGCCTACGAGCATCCAATGCAGGGCATGAGGCACGGTGGTGGCAATCTCCACTGCCCCACGCCTCGCGCCCTGCATTTCATCTAGATGGCTGTTTTTGGCCATCTAGATGAAGCACCGCGGAGGGGGAGGGAAGGAAGCTGCAGCACCATTTCAATATGGCGTAAGCCATTGACCCCAGTCTCCTCCTCCCCGCCCAGCTGGCATGGCCTTTTAGCCCTCTTTGAAGCCAATTTCCGACCTCGGAGATGCAGCCGGCGTGGTTCTTTCCATGCCAGCTGCAAAGGTCAGAGGACCTTGGAGCTGGGACTTCAAATAATCCTATGGCCCCCAGCCCAGACAATGTCGGAAGGCCACAGGATTGCACCCTAAAGCACATGCATCCAACATGTTTCTAGCAGGGATGGATGGAACAGCCTATCAGTCTACTTTTGGTCTATGTCAATTTTATATGTATTCTTTCAGACATTCATTCTGTACTATTTCCACATTAATCTGTGAACTTTTTTTAAATCTGCATGAAAACTTGTATTTAAATATATATTTACACTATATTTTTTAATGTATTTTCTCACAAAGTATGCATTTCTAAACATTTTTTCTCAAAGTACACATTTCTAAACATGTTTTATCCTAAAATACACATTTTGAAACACTTTTTGGTATGTTTTTTTAGCTGAGAACCACATCACATAATTAGGAGTGGTGCAAAATCCAAGGGATAGTTATGTCATGAACCGCACATTAGTAGTCTGAGAGGTGCCAATTGGGTCAATTTGCATCAGAATTCACAGAGATCAAATTCCTCATGCATCCTGAGTGTTGAGAGTAGCCCTCTCCAACCTGGCACCCCCCAGATGTGTTCAACTACAACTCCTATCTTCCCCCCAGCCAGCATGATCATTGGAGGGTCGTTTAGAGCACTTACATCCAAAATGTGTGTGTGTATTATAAAAACACAGAGCAATTAAAGCATAAAGAAAATTAGGACTCTAGAAAAGAAATTAAAAGATGAAAAAACAGTACATTGTATAATCTGACTTTGCTCAGATTTTACTTGCAAGCCAGCCCTACACAGTCTTACACAGTTATTAAGCTAAGAAACAAATATTCACATCGCAACGCTGTAATAATGGACAGAGTTTTGCCCCAGATGGGATAGATCTGACAGCATCCATAGGAAAAGACAAAACACCCTTTTTCAAAAGGGACAAAGGAAGAGGAGTTTGAACTTGAATCACTGGTGCAATTAGATTCAGAGGGTTACACTCCATGTGTTGCAATAATTTAGGATCAGCCAATGTTAACAAGATTCCTATGGACAGGTGTTTAATAAAAAAATAATTTCCCCTAGTGATAAAATTCATTTAGTACATTGATGGCAGTAAACAGGATTCTCTCAATTGGGTTTCTTATACCAGAGTAGAGGTTTAGCTGGCAGAGTTGGCTAACACTTTAGAGAAATTCTTCAGCCATCAGCATAAACAGAGGGCCCAGCAGATGAAGTTCAATTACATTTAACTTACACTTCACAAATTCCAAACATGTGATATCCTATACAAAAGGAAGGTTAGTAATCTACATTTGAAACCCACATTTCCCCAAAACAATCTGCTACAAAAAAACAACTGGTGCTTCCATGATGCTGCAACCTCCCTGAATGGCAACTTGTGGGAGGAGGAATAAATTTTGATTTATCTTTTATTTATTAAAGGGATTTTTATCCAGCTCTTCAAAAAAGAATGTTCTCCCACAGGGCAGTTTTACAAACACATACAAACAAAATACAATCAGTAAAAAGAGATGAGCAAAATTTTAAAAATGAACAGCAGATAAAAGTGGCATAAAACTACTTCCATCAGATATTAAGAATTAATTCAAAGGCCTGGGAGAATAAAAAGGGGGTTGCCTAGTGCTGGAAAAATAACAAAGCAGGTGCCAGTAAAGCTCTCTGGGGAAAGCATTCTGCAACTGGAGTGCCACTACAGAGATTTCCCCCTCTTACATTGCCACTTACATCACCCTAGATGGCAGGGGCATCCAAGGGGTGGATGTCTATTATCTTAACATATGAGCAGGCTGATCTGGAAGTAGCAGGAGATCCACTAGGTACCTCAGTTCTTAGCCATAGAGGGCTTTAAAAGTAAACACCAGCACTCAGTTGTCTCAATCTCTGGAAATGGACTGCAAACAAGTGCAGTCCCAACATCCAGTCCCAGTTAGCAGCCTTGAAGTTTTAATTCAGACAAACTGCAATTTCCAGACAGTTTTCAAAGGCAGCCCCACCTACAACACATTAGAATGATCTAATCTGGAGGTTATCAGAGAATGGCTAACTGTGGCCAGGCTATATCTGCCCAGAAGGGGATGTAGCTGGTTCATCAACCTTAAGTGCTGGAAGACACAGTGCCATGGTGGCCACTTGGGGCTGCAGTGAAAGATCTGGATAACTGAGCAACTCCAAGCTGCAAAACTAATCCTTCAAAGGGAATGCAACCCCATCTAGAATAGGTTGAACACCACCTTCCCACAGAAATAACTCACCAAGAGGATTGAGCTTCAGTTTATTGGCCCTGATCCAGTCCACTACCATGTCCAGATACCAGTTGAACATTTCCACTGCCTCACCTGAATTAGATGAGGAGAGAGAGAGACCAGTATATATGGCTCCATATCCCCAGATGATCTCACTCGATTGATTGATTGATTGATTGATTATATTTATACCCCGCCTTTTTTCCTGCAAGGAACCCAAGGTGGCTTACATAATCCTCCTCTCCATTTTATCCTCACAGCAACCCTGTGAGGTAGGTTAGGCTGAGAGTCAGTGACTGGCCCAAAGTCACCCAGTGAGTTTCATGGCCAAGCGGGGACTAGAACCCGTGTCTCCCGAGTCCCAGTCCAATGCTCAAAAAGCATGATATGATAGTCAAGACAGAATTCCTGTGGGACTCAGTAGCATAAATAAATGCCTGGGAGCTAATCAGTAGTCTACCAGCACCCAGCACTATCTTCTGGAATCAGACATTCATACAGGAACATAACCACCACAAAGCATTGTGCCTCCCCTGCCCCCGTATTTCCCACCCAGTCAACCTATCCAGAAGAATATTAAAAGCCACCAAGAGAATCAACAGGGTTGCATCCTCCTGACCCTCCCCCAGCATTGGTCATCCATCAGGGCAACCAGATCAGTTTCTGTACTAAAGCCTGAAACCCAATTCAAATAGATCTAGATAACCAGCCTCATTCAAGAGATCCTAGTGTTGTGCAGCAACCAGCCACTCAAGCACCTTGCCCAGGTGGGGAATGTTAGCAACCAGCTGGTAGCTGTTGCAGTCTTCTGGGTCCAAGGAGGGCTTTTTCAGGAGTGGCCTCACAGTTGCCTCCTTTAGGTAGCTATGCCTATCATCTCCTGGACCCAGCCCGTCAGTTTCCCCAATACTTGATATTATGAGCCTGAGTCAGAGTGGCAAGGGCCAAGCATACAGGCGGTAAGCTGCACTTGTCAAAGAATGTCACCCATATCCTCAGACCACAATGACTGAAATTTATCCAATAAAACAAGACTAGAGGGGGTTCTGGATATATCCATAGCTTGAACTGTTCCAGTTGTGGTATCGAAGTTGCAGCAAAAGTGTTTTTATCCTTGAAATGCATAGCAAACGTGTTACAGCAAGTCTTCACATCACCTGCTTGACCAAGTTGGAGAAGGCCCTGAACCACCCAGAAAAGCTCCATCATATGACAATGTGAAGACACGATGGTGACTGAGAAGTAATGTTTCTTCACCATCGTCACTATTGCAGAGCAAGTTTGATAATGGTAAATTTTGTTAATCTGTATTCATTCAAACTTACTGCAAATTTTCTACCACTTGTGTTCAAACTGTCTCCCTACCTGCTTCATACTCTACTTCCCAGTAAACCAGAGAATGGATTGGGCTGTACCAAGCAAGAGAGATTGCTCAGAACCAGAAGTCAGTGTGTCTGTCAACCACCCAATTTATCTCTGTATTCTACAGAGTGATCAGGACTTCAACAGGAGTGTCCACCATGCCAACTAAGAACTTCCCAAGGGCTCTCTCAGACTCAGACATCTCTTATATTCCGTCAGCCTCTGAGGGTGATCCATCCTAATAGGTCCATCACCCCTGCAGAGCAAAGAGGCTGCTGCCAGTCTAAACCTCAACAGGAAGTGATCTGGAAGTGTCATCAAGGATGTCAATATAAAATCTTCCACCACCAGATCTTCCACCATCTTCCTGCCCAGTCAAGAAAACCAAGTCAACAGTGTGTCCTGCTACATGTGCTGAGTCAATATGTTGGGATAGCCCCATGGTTGTCTTGGCAGTAATGAAGTCCTGAGCCACCCCTGACAAAGCAGCTTTGGCATGGATGTTGAGTTCCCCAAGAACCTCCATTGTGAGAGTCCTCAACACTTGAGACCATCTCCATCTGCTTAGACAGGCAGCAGTGTTGCCAGTACTCTACCTGAATCCCCAGCTTGTCCCCAGTGTTCAACTGGACAGGAACCTGGAGCAAAGGCAGGGGGGGGCAGAATTCCTATAGACAACAGCAACATCTCTGGCTCTCAACCCTGTTTTGGTATTGCACTGAGTACCAGGTGGACACAGCTGAGAAAGATCAAATCCTCCCAGCTTGTCCACCCAGATCTCAGTAAGACATACAAAATCCACCACCTCATCCATGATCAAGTCCATGGATGATAGATGTTTTATTGTGGACACCCTGGCATTTACAGATGGCCAGTGCACCAAAATAATATCTAAGAAAGATTTTTCATTTACAGTCTGCACTAGCAAATATTACAAAAACTCTTGTGTAGTCTATCCTAATCCCACATCCATTTCTGGTGGTGGTGGGGCTTAGTATGAGACCATATCTTGTAAATTAAGCACTAAACACAAAGTCTCTTTATGTTATGACTGGTCAAATATTTTGCAATGTTCATTATCTGGTCTATTCTCTCTCCTCTTCTGTTCTACTGATATCAGGAGGGGTTTCCCCCCAAACACACTCTTTTAACATTTTAAATTTGAGTCTGCACATCCACCTGTTCACCACTCAACAATGGACACTTTTGTCACCATTCTTCTCACACAGAGATCCCACCATGTACACTTCACTGGCAAGGCAAGGTAATCCTGCAGAGAAGTCACAGTGTTTCCTCCTAGTCACTGCTGTTCACCACTTTGACACCTTGGTAGAAAGCAGTATATAAATTTGAGTAAGACATAATAATAGTCCCCTTCAACATACATATGCTACCATAAATAAATACTTTGTCTGTAGGGGCACTCAGCTGTCTATACACACACTTGCTGCTACTTGGCTCCCAAACATTTTTTAAATGTATAACAAAACAAACAGGAGAGGGGAGAATGAATAAGTTAGCATGCAAAGTGTTGAATGAGCCAACAAGGGACCATTGTGAAAGGAAATACAACAGAAGGCTGCTGGTGCAGACATATCTGCCAATGGAAATCTCAGTGATTGATCATCTCCTAAATGTTTTATGAATTGCCATTTCCAGGCTGACATTAGAACTTTCATGCATGGCATTATCCAGAGGTGCAATATGTCCACTGGCTATGGCTTAACTCATCTACCATGATCACATAAATGTTAAGGAAATATGTTTATTGCCAGTGTGGCTTAGTGGTGAGGGTGTTGGACTGGGACTCGGGAGATCCGGGTTTTAGTCCCCGCTCGGCCATAAATCTCACTGGGTGACTTTGGGCCAGTCACTGACTCTCAGCCTAACCTACCTCACAGGGTTGTTGTGAGGATAATATGGAGAGGAGGATGATGATTATGGAAGCTGCCTTGGGTTCCTTGCAGGAAAAAAGGTGGGGTATAAATATAATAAATAAATAAATAAATAAATATTGCTAGGTATTACCTCCAGAAAATGTGTGCATATAAGTCCTACTGGTTTCAATGGGACTTACTCTCAAGTAAGTGTACATAGTATTGCAACCTTAGACAAATGGTCAGAAAGGGATTAACACTACAGTCAGAAAACATTCCCTTAAATGCTTGCCAGCAATAATCATCCAACAGAGACTATCCAAAAAGTCTAAATTACTCAGATTTTGAATCATAAAGTCAAATTTCAGAATCAAGATCCAAACACTAAATTTGAAATTGACAGATTTCCCAGCCTTCTTTTTTAAAAAAAATCAGCTGTAGACCAATATATGTAGTCTTTCCTTGTCAATTTCCTTGAATGTTTCAGCTGTCAAACAGAACTGTGAAGTGAAGTAGGTAACATACATGGAAACTGACAGTGAGACTGCATACAGCTGATTTGTGCACAGTTGCCAGGGTCCAATTGGCGAGTGGTCAATTGAAAAGCACTGACAAGTGTGAGGAAAGTGGCAGAAGTAGGTGCACCAAAAGGGGGGGAGGAGAGTATCTCCCCCTTGGCAATGTGATCCTGTCACTTTTAAGTGTTGAATTTACACTTCTCAATGCCCTCCACCTTTTCAACACTCCCAATGTCACCAGTTACTCCAGAAAGGGGAGATATTAACGCCCACTGTTTTCGTGGCTCTGTAAGTGCACAAATTTCCTCTCCATTTACTTCCCAGCCCTTAAATTTATGCAGAATTCCCCTCCATTTACTTCCCAGCCATTACATTTGCTACATTTGCGTATATGTTCTGCAAATTTTTTACCACTGTTGGGGAACTGCAACAGTAAGTGCTTCAAGAAGGAGCCACAAAGCGCGTTTATTAAATATATATATATATATATATATACCCTTTCTGGAGCAGCTGGGGACTTGGGGAACTGTTGAAAAGGTGGAGGGCACTGAGAACTGTCAATTTAACACTTAAAAGCGACAAAATTACATTGCCAAGGAGGAGATATTGGGGCCCCCACCCTTTCGGTGCACCTACTTTTGCTGCTTCTCCCACACACACACACACACACACATACATCCTTTTCGATGCTTTTCAATTAGCTGCTTCCCCCCACCCCACCCCTTTTTGGTGCTTTTCACAGTTACGTGCAACTGTGTTCAAATTAGCCTATACTGTATGCCAGGGGTCCTCAAACTTTTTAAACAGGGGGCCAGTTCATTGTCCCTCAGACTGTTGGGGGGCCGGACTATAGTTTGAAAAAAATATGAACGAATGGATCAAGTAAAAAAAAAAGGACCCGGGTCCTTTTTTTTTTACTTGATAGGGGTGATTTTTTCCCCCTTAAGTGGAAAGTTATTTTATTTATTTATTTATTTCATTTTTATACCGCCCAATAGCCGAAGCTCTCTGGGCGGTTTACAGCAATTAACCAGACAGTTAACAAGGGGAGAGGGGGGGACGAGAGAGAGAGAAAGGGAGAGAGCCGAGTGTCGGCAGGAAATTATGTAATTACGCCGGATGCGGAACGCCGACATAAGAATCAGCTTCAAGCATTGTTCGGATCGAAAGAGTTAAAAAAAAGGCTGCTTCCACCGATCGGCCGCCGGGCCGGATAAAAAGGCAAGGTGGGCCGGATGTGGCCCGCGGGCCTTAGTTTGAAGACCCCTGCTGTATGCAGTCTCACCTTGTCAGTTGCCATATATGTTACCTACTCCACTTTGCTGCTCACTTTGACAGCTGAAACATACAAGGAAATTGACCAAGCAAGAGTACACATACTGGGCAGTCAGAAGAGCGCACTTGTGAAAGACCAACAAAAATAATAATTTAAAAATTATTAACACATTTGTGCAATTTTCTGCCTACCCATGATCCCAATTGCGCATTTTGGGGGCTCCATTTTTTTTTTAAGTGGCAAATGAAAAGTGGTAGCTATCAGAGCAGGACAGGGAGACCAGACGGGTTCTGCCACAAAGAACACTGGGATACTGGCTTGAGGACCAAGGCGGAAGGAGTGAAAGAACAAGCCATGGCAACCCTGACTGTCTGTTGGGCACACCGGGGTGGGTTTTGTGAACAACCCACACTGCATAACTTATTTGCAGGGTGGCTTAGCATGTCATGTGAACACGCCCATTCCACAGAAGTATAATAAGGGAAACAGAAGTTCATATGCTGCATTTAATTGGTAATCTCAGATAGACAGAAAAACACAAAAATGCCTTCATTTTTAAATGGAAAATGTCAAGATACAAACATTTCCTCCAAATTTATGCATGCATGCAAACATCCCAGAAGAAAAATCTAATAACTGGAGACAGAAGGAGTAATAGATTTACAGCAGTCAAAAGCTTTGAAGGTCAGTTCTGTTCAGTCACGGATTCTATTTTCTTTTAACCCTTCACCAGTAGTACTTTTTGGCCTTACAAGCTAAACAATTGTGCAGAATGAATGTATAAAATATACAGAGTCTGGGTATTTGAAAGCTATGCACATAACTGAGCATAATTTTCACCCAGGCTATGAGGAACCATGTGCTGCTGGGAAGATAAGTTCCCCAAGGTTTTGCATTAAGACTCAGATATGATGTATGACCAAAGTGTTAATAACCTCCATGCAGGTAATGGAGGTAAACCTGTCCTTCGTCAAGTTTGCTAAAATGTTACTAATATGCAAGGGAAAACCAATCAGCAGAACTAATTAATTGCTGAAATGTAACTTCTTCGTATGGCTGGCAGTTCTCTGCTTCAGAGTAAAATATTTGGGGCACTATCCAGCCAAAGCAAAGCACATTTAAGCCTCATATTCAGTGGGAGAGTTAAGCAAGAGTGACTAATCAATCCAGGGACACTTTGAACCCTGAACTCTGGCTTCTCTCTCCCCCAACAAGCCAGAACTGGAACCTGCTGTCCTCACATAAGCCTCTACCTATGCCTAATTTCATGCCTTAAATACGATGTATATTATTTTTAAAGCCTTGCTGCCTCTTATATTTCCTTTTTTAAATTGTTGGATTTTAGCAGATGCACATATGAAGGGTTCTTGTGTAAAGAAATGGTTTGAAGAGCTTTGAGAGACTTTAGGAGAAATGTACACAATATTGCCATTGTGCATCCTTGTTGATTTAGAAAGGAACAAGGATAGGATCAAAGATAACTTTTGATTTAAAGACACAGATATATTGTCATAAAAGTAGCTCAGAAAGTCAACGAAGAAACCCATGTAAACAGCGCTGTTATTTCTTTTTGCTTCCATTTGTACCTCAGGAGGCTTACCTCATATGAAAGACACTGCTTAAGACGCTAGCCACTTTCTTTATTCATCTGACAGTCTCTGATTAACCTCCTGGATAATAACCTTGCAAGGCAGAGCCAAACTCACAGTACAGGGTGTTCTTATCATTGCCTCCCAAAAATAACTCCTTGCCAATAACAGTCAATCAATTCAGCCTCTGCCAAATAACACTTGCAGTGTCCCCACATCGGACAACTGCTGACTATGTTTGTCCATGGTACTGGAGGGCTACATGGCACCCAAAATAGATGGCAGCTACAAATGTGGGCAAACCTAGCTGAAAGTACTGGTGGTTTGCAGCAATGAATAAAGGAGACTTTCACGTGGCTTACTCCTTCAAATCATTCTACTGCTAATCAGAGATGAGTTGACACAAAGAGCAGCAAGCGCTGGTCCTGTCTATGTACAAGACTGAGCATTGTCTCAGAAGGTTTGCAAGTGGTACCAGCAATGAATTGCGGCCACATACCAATATATTATATAACTGGATCAAGTGGGAACTACAGTGCCACTGAGGAAGGCCATTAGGCCGAAACGCGTTTGGCTTCTCCACGAGACAAAGGGGAAGCTTCCAAACTGTGAGGACGCATCTCGGGAAGCAGCAAACAATAATATTTGCACAAATAAGACTTTACCTTGAGATAATAGTCCTTCGGTCAGAAAAGATATTCACAACCATTTCCAGCCCTCGAGGCTTGAAAACACGTGATATTTTGTATGCATATCTACTTTTACACATTACATGTTTTATATATTTTTAATTTGTATATCTATGTAACTTGGATAGTAAATTTTAAATTGTGTCTATTCTAATATACTTCTAATGGTTATAATTTCTGTTATCACACATTCTTGACTTTTTAGTTTCTGTGCATTTTTATAGTCAGGATTTTTAATATAGCCCCTTCTTGTATGTTTATGTACAAGACTGGAACACTGTAGGGGTTTTGCTGCCCATGACCAGCTGGAACAATGACAACATGTGCAGACTGTCTGTTGCTCCAATCCAGATAAAATTAGTTGTACACGATATCAATGGGACAGATTAGTCACAATTATCATATCAGTAACACTAATGTCAATAACATCTAAATGTAACTAACTTTCTCTGGATCAGAGCCTGTATGTATAACAATTCAACTAATTCCATAGACTTTTAGGCTGCCTTTCATGTCAACAGTACCTTTTAGTATGAGGTGTTTGTGTACAAAACTTGTTTTTTAAACCCAATATTTTCATTTTCCAAAATCTGGGTTTGTTAAATATTGGGCTGACAGAAAATAGGTAGCCGAATGTCTCATTAGGAAATACTTCAGATCAGCCTGGCTTAGGGACTTCAAATATTATACAAGGGAGGGAAGTGCATATTTGAGCTCAACACCTGGACATTCAAATTCCGCAAACATTTGAACAAAAAGAATATGGTCAACTTCTTTTATAGGGATTTACACTGGAAAATTCCTCAAATTTCACAAAGTACAATTGTCACTAACCTAGTCAGCTCTTGCAGATTAATCAGTAAAAGTTATAATGTGTGTGTGGTATACTTTTGGTGGCTGTTGAAGAATGAGTTAGAGAAATGGGATCATAAAAGAAGAGCTTGACATATAGGTGGTAAGGACAAGATGCAGGAAAAAGGAACTAATACAGAGGTGGCTAATGGGACATCTAATTGGGCAAGGTTAGCCTACAATAAGCTACTTTGGCTTAACACAACCACATATAGTTTAAGACAATTTATTACTGCTCATGTTGAGTTTTGTGTTTTGTCTCCTTTATGTTCGTTCTGACATAGGACCAATTTGCACAGCCATTTCAGCACATAGCAGCTGCGGGAGAGGAGTGTGGAAAGCCTCAGGCAGCCAAATGACAAGAAGGTCTCTTTGCTGTTGGTGGGAAAAGGAGCTGGAGGCATTTGGTCAGTGGCCTGGAGATGTTAAGGACATAGGGGGATTGAATTTCACATATCATTTTGAACAAGCCAAGCCAAATTTTGGCTGCAGATCTTTAGTTTACCTTAATTGTTTGAGACAAAAATAAGCATGCACTTTTGACTAAGGCAAATTGATCTTTTAAGGGACAATCACACTGTGTTTTACTCTCTCCAGTGTTTATTTTGTGCCAGCCATGCTTGGTACCACATTATGAGCTGTTGAATGTCTTTATAAGCAGTGGTGACCCCCACAGCATGAGCATGGTATTTGGCTTTGCTGGCAAGGCAAAGCTGGAATGGTCACTGTCCAACCATCAAAATTTGACTAGCACACAATGGTGTGAAAAGAACAAAGTAGCTGAAGTCTCTGAAATCCAGCAAGTTCCACATTTTACCCACACAGTTCAAGACGTCTGCATTTGGCATAGCATTTTGCATGCAATCTGTTAGGCAGCAAAGAGCACAGGACATAAAGAAAACCTGAGGCACTGTGCAATGATTAAGCAGTGTCAATGGCCGCATCATTTCATTCTTTTGAGGTTGCCGCATAAAAGCTCATCAATCCCCCAAGAATGCTGTGTTGCTATTTTGCATCTTCTTGAGAGGGCTCTGCTGCTCCTTCTGCAAACAGCCACCTTGCCTCTTCCCTAGCTGACCTTCACAGAGTAGCTGGGAAGTGGGAACATATACCATCTATCAGTGATTATACCTTGTGGAACTGGAGGTCCTTCTGAGGCTAAGGGAGAAAAAGGTAGCCAGAAGAAGTTATTAATTTTACCAGACTTTTTAAAAAAGCCTATCCACAGACCTGGCTATTCCTGTTTTAGCACCAGGGCCGGATTAAGAGCATTATGGGCCTGGTGCTGAGGAGGGCGCGCGGCTGAAGAGGGCGCAGAAACGCTGCGCTCCTCTTCGCTGCTGCTGCGCCGCCCCCACCAGGCCTCTGCCTCCGCTGCGCTGCCTCCGCTACGCCGCCCCCGCCAGGCCTCCGCCTCCCCACCCTCCCTCCCTCCCGCCGCCGCCGCACCCTCCCATCCTGCTCGCCGCTGCGCCTCCCCCTGCCCTCCCGCTCGCTGCCGCTGCGCCTCCCGCCGCTGCCGCCATCACCACCACCCCCGACCCCTCCGCCACTTACCTTCTCCACGTTGTGTCGCTTCCGGAGCCCCGCCCGCGTTGTTTTGGCGGGAGGAACCAGGGCAACAGGGCTTAAACAGCCCTGTTGCCATGGTTTCCCCGGCAAAAAACAGCGCGGGGGTCCCGTCGTGTCACTTCCTCCTCCTCGGCGGCGGCGGCGGCAGCAGCAGCAGCCGCCGCCGCCAGGGCGGGGGGAGGGTAGGCTGGTGGTGGCGGCGCAGGGTTGTTGTTTTTTTGCAGAGCAGGGCTGCTTTGGAGAGGGGCCCCCGCTAAATATTATTTCGCCTGGGGCGCCAAACTGCCCTGCACCGGTCCTGATTGTGGGCCTGTTTTGGGATAGGGGCCTGGAGCTGCAGCTCCAATAGCCCCTATCTTAATCCGGCCCTGTTTAGCACCAGACTTTCTATGCAGTCTTTGGCACGCCTCCAATAATCCACCTAAATACAGAAGCAGATGTATGGAGATAGTGCTTATAGTGGTGAGGGATAGGTGGAGGAGGAGACAGAACAGAAACCCCATTGTGTGCATGTAAGCCCACATGTACACTCAAAATAACACTTTTGATGGTGGTCGTTATTTCCATAAGGAAAGAAGGGATGCAAATGTTCCCAGTGTGGCAAAGGAGAGATAGAGAACCAACAAAGGAAAATCAGACTTTTTTGCTTAAGGCTGACTAAGCAGTGTATAGTGTGACACATGTCATGTACCTGAACATTACTATTACAACAAATTTAAATCAATAGATGCTGAGAACACAGAGTCCTCCCTCAGAAGAGCTGGTAGTCAGGTTGATTTCAGGAAAGAGATCTGGATTGGCTGGAAACTACAGTGCCCTTAAGCACTTTAAAAATGTAGGGGTTTTGGCATTGGCTGAGCTTCTTTGAGTGCTTTTCACCCAGAGATAAATCCATGGAATGTGAAAGGGGGAAGAGCAAGATTCAATCACAATCCTTTTTACACATAATCTCCCTTGAATGTTCAACAACTGCTTAGAAAAACAACTTGCAGAGAAGATGTCCAAAGTTAGCATTTGGCACTACAATGAGAATTCGTGCCTTGGGGCAAAAGCTCTGTAACTGGCAACAAGTAGTTCCAGCCAAGCCTTCCAGGATAGTGAAGCATGAGCTTTTGGAGGAGGGCAATAACATAATTAGTTTAATCCATCCCATGAACCTTGGTCTCTTTCTGAGGCTGATCTTTTCTCACCTGGGGCATCCAGTATGTTTTGCTTTAATGGTTGTCCTGGGCAATGGGAATTTTCTTGCAGTTACAGATCATTGTAAGGGATGGCCTATCCATTCTAATCTCATTCCACTGGGATATGGTAGACTCTCCAACACAGAAACATGACCAAAGGAATGGCTTCATGTGGGAAATTTCTTAAGGAACTGCTTAAGTCATTCATGTAACTGGGGAATGGAGTGGGTAGAGGAAGCTATATGCTAACACTATGCCAGTACTGTGCTAGCTAGCTGGAGGGGGCTATACAGTTCCAAGCTGTCACACACCATAGAAAATGTATTCCCCCTGTTGCCCACTTCACCCATTCCTCCTTGTTATGCTACTGTTGGAAGGCACTGTGATATACTCTATTTCCCCTTCTTCTCATATGACCTATAAGTATTGTAGCAATACCTGACAAAATAAACCTCAGTCCTGCGCTGAAACATCCCCTGCTTTTTTAGTCCATCTTCACCACTCCTCAGACCATATACAAATGCAGCAGCAGACAGGAAGTCCAGTCAATGTGC
This sequence comes from Shinisaurus crocodilurus, assembly GCA_021292165.1. Classification (NCBI taxonomy): domain Eukaryota; kingdom Metazoa; phylum Chordata; class Lepidosauria; order Squamata; family Shinisauridae; genus Shinisaurus; species Shinisaurus crocodilurus. The sequence goes on from CM037879.1 coordinate 249,962,337, forward strand.
CTCAGTCCTGGTCCACAGTGTCTGTGGCTAGCAGCCTTCTGCTAACTCCTGTACTGGGATTTTCTAGTGCCTTACAGCCTGCCGTTCCAACTTTACATAAATGCAAAGTTCGGCAATTCAACACACTATGCTGACTGGCACCACTCCAGCACAGACTACCCAGACACAATTTATATTTTCACCCTGCTTTTCAGACAAACAAAAATATATTTATTTATACCATTTTTGAACCCCAACTTTCTTTTCCATTTTTTAACAACTGCTCAAGGTGGCTTACAACAACACTATTCAAATAGATAAATAAATAAATAAATAAAATTAAAAAATGCAACCCTGTACATATCTACTCAGAAGTAAGCCTCATTATTTTCAATGGAAGTTACTCCCAGGTAAGTGTGCATATGACTGCAGCCTTAAAACAGAAGATAACAGAGGTTTAGATTAAAATGCCACTACAAATATATTAACAAACCACAAGGTGCAATGCTTGTCACCCTTCACACAGTGGTGGAAGGTCACAAGATAGGGGGCAAGATGGGTAGGCCTCCCCAGGAAGGCATGGCCACAGAGAAAGCCACAACTCATATGTTGGTGGAACACAAGTAAGAGGCTCTCCAGAAGATATTAATGAACAGGCAGGCTTGTATGGGAGAAGATGGTCCTTGCATATCCTGCTCCCAAGTTGCCTAGGGCAGCCTTCCCCGACCTGGTACCATCCAGATGTGTTGGATTGCAACTCGCATCATTCCCAGCTGGGGATGATGGGAGTTGCAGTCCAACGTTGGCTCAGTTTGTCTGAGTATGGAAAGCTAAGCAGGGTCAGGCCTGGTTATTACTTGGATGGGAGACCCCTCCTCTAGTTTCCTGCATTGAGCAGGGGGTTGGACTCGATAGCCTTGTAGGCTTCTTCCAACTCTATAATCTATTAAATACTCTATGAAATACCTCTGGAGGGCACCAGGTTGGGGAAGGCTGGTCTAAGACTTTAAAGGTTATAACAAGTACTACTTTGAATTGGGCCTGGAAATTCATCAGGAGCAAATGGTGTTGTTGCAGGAAGGAAGTCAAATGCTCCCTATAGCTACCTGCAGTCAACAGTCTGGCCACAGCATTTTAGACCAACTGAAGTTCCCACAGTCCCACCTAAAGGCCACCCGACATAAAGTGCATTGTGGTAATCCAATTGCCATGTAACTAAGGCATGTGTCAGCCTGTTGGATTATGTGGAGGAAGGGGGGGGGGCTGGCTGGCCCGCCAGACCTCCACCCTTTCCTCCTTCAAAGGAAACCCAGCACTTGCCACCATGTGGCCCGGAAGGGGGGGCTGGCTGACCCGCCACTACCCCACCCTTGCCTACTGGCAAAGGAACCAAGACCCCCAGAGATCTCAAGGTACCAGATTGCCAGCCTCAGCTGTCTGCAACCCTACTTGAATCTCTGTTCAGGGACTCGCCGTTAATTCTGTAACCTGGATTTAGATACTGAACTCACAGAGCACTACAAAACCCATTTGGGGTGAAACCAAGACAAGGTTTATTTCTGGTAGCATCTTACAACAAGATTAGGGAAATGAGAGAAGCACACAATATAGAGAGACACTTTAGTACACAGTAAAGCTGCAAAATAAGAAAACCTGATTCCTTAAAATCTCTCAAGCACACACCTGTTACCTGAGGGTGTCTTCTTCAAAGGGTTAGATCCAGCACAGCCTTGCCGCCCGATAGAGAATTACCACACCTACCCGAAGGTCCAAGATGGGTAAACTCTTACAAGGCTTGCTTTCACCAGTCCTTCAAACCAACCAATTTTACCAGGGGCTGCCTGGGGTCGATTCTTGAGGGGGGGGGCCCTAAAGGCTCGGGCCCCTCGCTGGCGCGCTGCCATGCCGGGCACGCTACCAAAATGACTAAGACCAAGACTGACCAAGAACAAAGGCTTACACGTGGGGAAATAGCTCTTTCCCCCTCCCCCTTTTCTGTAGCCTTCTTGCTTCAGCCAATCAATTTGAACTTCACCTGGCCAGGCAGGGGGAAGGGAACTCCTGAGTCATGGCTTGAACTATGCATATGAATGCCCTCAGCCTGGCTCCTCCAGACCTCCAGACGCCAAGCCCCATCTCATGTTCCATGCACTCTTTGCTTCTTCCCAGCCCCCACCTGGTTTACTCATGAGGAGGCACGTGTGTGTGTGTGTGTGTGTGTGTGTGTGTGTGTGTGTGTTCCTGCATGCATGCATGCAGGAACCCCAAAAACTCTTTTCTCTACACACTAACTATGCACACCCCACCCCAGCCGGTTCACACCTGAGGTGTGTGTGTGTACCCCCAAAGGCTCGTTTCTCCACAGATTAATTACATTTTAGTCTGGTTAGAGGAGATGGAATAGAAGTAGTCCCAATCAGTTTTCCCCCAAGAAGTACTGCAAAAGTACATTTTGAGTTTTTTAGTGAGAGTGTGCGTGCATGTGTGTGTGTAGCGGTTGTTCTAAGCATCTTTAAGTTATACACTTGACATGCATGTGATGTAAGGTATTTAAGATTTTATTAATTCTATAGTTGAATGTAGTTTAATATAATGGATACTATTTGTAGCCATTTGTATCTCCAAACTATTCTAAATGCTTTTGCAGAAGCATACGAAAAACTTGGTCTCTCACTTAACATCAAAAAAACCAAAGTGCTTCATCAGCAAGTGCAAGCTAACCCTTTGGTGATGCCATCTATCCAGCTTGGTGGGACAATACTGGAAAATGTCGATCATTTTCTCTATCTTGGCAGCTATCTTTCTGTTACAGCTAACATCGACAGTGAAATCCAGCATCGTTTGAGCTCCGCAAGTGCCACGTTTTCTCGAATGAAACACAGAGTGTTCGAGGATTGGGATATTTGTAAGAAGACCAAAACACTGGTTTATGAAGCCATTGTATTACCAACTTTATTGTATGCCTGCGAAACATGGACTATCTATAAACGTCACTTCCACCTCCTTGAAAGATTTCATCAACGTTGCCTCCGGAAAATCCTTGGGAAGATAGGCGAACAAATGTCAGTGTACTGGAAGAAGCAAAGACTACTAGCGTTGAAAAAATGATCCTTCAACGCCAACTTCAGTGGACCGGTCATGTTGTTCGAATGCCTGACTGCCGTCTCCCAAAGCAGTTATTTTATTCCCAACTCAAGGATGGAAAGCGGAATATTGGTGGTCAAGTATAAGAGGTTTAAAGATGTTCATAAGGCTAATCTAAAAAAATGCAATATAAACATCGAAAACTGGGAAGCTCTGGCCCATGAACGATCTAAATGGAGGTTGGCCTTTCACAAAGGTTCTATGGACTTTGAAGAAGCCCGAGTGCAAGGTGAAAGGGAGAAATGTGCTAAGCGAAAAGCACGTCAAACGAATCCTTTACAGGACCATCTTCCATCTGGTAACCTGTGTCCTCACTGTGGGAAGCTGTGTGGATCTAGAATTGGCCTCCACATTCACTTACGAACCCATTAAAATTGGTGTTTCTGTAGACTGTCGGTCATAGCTTACTGCTTTGAGTGTTTTTAGAGTATGTTAATTTTGTAACTTTTTAGAAGGGATCTTTATAGATTTCCCTTGATAAAGAGTACATCTCAAAACACGTCAGCAATCAAATCACTTCTGCAGCTGTCTTCTTTCCTTTTTGGCCTCTACAGCTGTTTTCGATCCTCTCTATGATATGTGTCACCTCAGCCAGATCTGTCTTCTGTAGGGACGGGCGCAGCTGGCACACCAAGCTAAGTTGGGGCAAGACACTCCTGGCCACCCCAAGTGGCTCGCATCAAATTAAAATTCAATGCACAGTGCTAGTGGCAGGCACTACACATAGCTGAAAATAAGACTCAGCTTACAGATTTACAAATTAAAAAGACAAGAGACACAAGGAAAGGGGAATGAAGGGGAAAGTAGACAAGCGAAGTCAGCTTGGCAATATCAGAACAAAGAGGGGAGTACTTGTTAAGAGGCATTTACATCCAGTCGGGGCCAAGCTGATCTCATTGGTGTTCTTTCTGGCACTGTATGTGTGTGTTTCTGAATCCTCCCAATGGCCCTTGCTTCTCTAGCTGATGGCAAAGGCCAGAAGGCCACTTGCTACTGCTATCACAGGGCAACTGGAAGATGGAGAACAGTTATTTCTGGCAGAGAGGAAAGAAGCAAGTTCTCTATGGGAAAAACGTGTAAGCAACGAACTATGTTCATTTTTTTTTAATTTAAAATTTAATCCTAGGTGCAGGGGAGAATTTTCATTAGGATTCAGCATTCAGGGAGGGAGGCACTGCAATTAGCCTTCAGGCAGGGGACACTTCCATTGGCGCCAATGGGAACTTTTTCTTTAAGGATAACCATAGAGTGGAGTGAGATTAATTTTCACTGGGATTCCACATACTGTGGTCTGAATGAAAAACCCTCACAAGTCTTGAATTATTATTTTTTAAATCCTGACATGACACATTTAGTGTCATGTCCAGTTTGGTCCTATAACATTTTGTTCTTCAGGCAATGGCTACGGCCAGGCTAGTCTTCCACTTGCCATGGTATTCTTCCTGTGAAGGAGGGGGTGCCAGTTCCCAGCAGCCCTTAGTCCTCTGGCCAGTGCCAGAAGCTCAAATGTCCTTCCCTTCACTATTGCAGTGATGGGGCACATATGTTTGTTTTTAATCTTTTATTCTCATTGTGAAGGATCGCCACCTGGATCCTTTGCGTGAGTTCGGCGCTTAACGGGTTAACCGGCACTGGGTTACAGCCCGTAAGAGCGCAGGAAGCCGGCTGAGAGGCTCGCGTACACAAGAGGAAACCAGAGCCCTGTATATGACCAAATAAGGCTTTATATGACACGGAGCGGAACTAACAGCTTTCTAGGAATACTACGATGTCAACACAACCAGTTGACCTTTGCATTTATCAATGAAAAAAGGCTCTCAGGCTAACGCATTGGGATTAGTCAATTACCTCAGACCAAAGACGTTATGCTAGTCAATGTCAGCCTGGCTCCGGATCGGCCGATCCGGGGATGGGAATAGCTTACTCCAGCTGCCGCGTGGAGGCCCATTCTGGTCCCGAAATACCCTGGGTTCCCAACAACCCTTTACCGGAAGGGAAAGGGGTTTTCTACCCCTGAGTTCTCGCTCCCCCCACCCTCCAGGTCAGGTGGGGGCTTATGTCTGCCCCTTCGTATCAGGTGGGCTTATTCCTGCCCGGGAAGAAGGTGACGTACTGGGTACTTTACAGCTCTTTGAGACTGCCCTGATAGTTTGATGGTTCTTGATGGTCCTTCCTTGGGCTTTGTGGATTTCCACCGAGACTTTCCATTGTTGGGGATGCCGGTCTGTCTGGCTGCTTCCCCTGTGACCTCATCCCCCTCCCTCGCCCCCTTCCCTTGGGCGGAGACCGTGTGTGTGTGTGTGTGTGTGTAGACTCGTGTCAGGCTTTCTCCACACCCTCCCATTTGGAGAAAGATGGCATTGGGGTCCACCACCCCAATCCCTATCTAACTGTCTCCTACTGAGAAAGCCCGGGACAACCCGTCTGCCACGATGTTGTCCTTGCCCTTGATGTGCTCTACTGAAAAATCAAAATCCTGCAGGGCTAAGCTCCACCGCAACAACTTTTGGTTGGACCCCTTCACCCTATCCAGCCAACACAAGGGGGAATGGTCGGTCTGCAACAAGAACCAGCGCCCCCAAAGATAGGGGCGAAGCTTGGTCACTGCCCATACTATTGCCAAGCATTCTTTCTCGACAGTGGCCAAGTTCCGCTCCCGGGGTAAAAGTTTTTTACTCAGGTAGGCGACAGGGCACAGCCCTTGCCCTGACCGTTCCTGCAGTAAGACGGCTCCCATCCCTGCTTCCGAGGCATCCGTCTGCAGGACAAAAGGGGCTTCAAAATCTGGTGCTTGCAGCACAGGGGCTGCCATCAAGCAGGCTTTTAACCCTTCGAACGCTGCCTGGCAAGCGGCCGACCACTGGACCTTAACGGGTTGCCGCTTCTTGCACAAATCTGTCAGCGGGGCGGCTAGCTGGCTAAAATGGGGCACAAATTTACGATAATAGCCAGCCCGCCCTAAAAAAGCCTGAACCTGCTTCTTCGTCTGGGGTTGGGGCCAGGTGCGGACCGACTCTATCTTGGCTTCTAGGGGCTTGACACTACCTCCCCCCACCCTATGTCCCAGATACTCTACCTCCCCCCACCCAACCTGACACTTCTTAGCCTTCACAGTCAGCCCGGCATCTTGAATCCTCTGAAATACTTGGCGGACATGTTGCAAATGCTGTTCCCAGGTGGAGCTAAAAATGGCTATATCGTCCAGGTATGCACAGGCGAACTCCCCCAACCCATTCAGCATCCCATTCACCAGCCTCTGGAAGGTAGCAGGACCGTTCCGGACTCCGAAGGGTAAGGTGGTGAATTGGAACAACCCCAGATGGGTCACAAAGGCGGATTTCAAGGTAGCATCCGGGTCCAGTGGGACCTGCCAATAACCCTTCGTCAGGTCCAGGGTAGTAATGTATTTGCCCCCCCCCAGCCGTTCCAACAGCACATCCATGTTGGGGATGGGGTATGGGTCAGGGACAGTCACCTTGTTAATTTTCCAGTAATCTACACAGAACCGCACACCCCCATCCTTCTTGGCTACTAATACTATAGGGGAGGACCAAGGGCTAGAGCTGGGGACAATGACTCCAAGATCCAACATGGCTTGGACTTCATCAGCAATGACCTGGGCATGGGGCCCTACCGCCCGGTAGGGTAGGGACTGTATAGGGGGGCTATTCCCCGTGTCAATGGTATGTTGCGTGAGTGTGGTGCAGCCTGGATGGTCAGAGAACATAGGCTGGAAGTCCTCCAAGACCTGGGTAATCTGCCTCCGCTGCTGTTCTGTCAGGGAGGGAGACAATTGGATCTCATCCATTCCTCCCCCCTCCCCCCATTCTGCCAACAAATCCCCGTCGGAGGTTCCCTGGTCCACACATTCCTGCACTCCTCCCACCTTTGTCCCCCGTTCCACATACAATTTTAACATGTTCACATGAAATACCCTTTGTCTCCCCGGCTGTCCAGGAAAAGCCACCTGATAGTTCACCTCCCCCGACCTTCCAATCACAGTCCCCGGACCCTCCCATTTCAAGCACAATTTGTCTGTTTTTTGGGGGCGCAGTACCAACACTTGGTCCCCCACTTCAAAAGTCCGTGGCACAGCCGTCCGGTTGTACCACGCGCTCTGCCGCTGTTGCGCTGCTCTGAGATGCTGTTGTGCCGTCTCCCGCACCTCCCGAAGGACAGTTTGGAGGTGTTGCATAAAGGTATGCACCGGCATGGAAGGTTCTGCTGCAACCCCCTCCCATTCCACCCGTAAAAGAGCCAAAGGTCCCCTTAGCTCCCTTCCAAACATCAGTTCGTTGGGGGAGAATCCCAGGCTCTCCTGGGGGGAGTCCCGGTACGCGAACAACAGGTAGGGGAGAGCTTGATCCCAAGTCCCGGGGTGCTTGGCCGCATAAGCCCGGATCATTTTCTCCAGAGTCTTATTGAACCACTCCACCAGCCCATTTGTCTCGTGATGATATGGCACCGAAGTCAGATGTTCCACACCACCCAATTCCCACATCTTTTTAAACAATTTGGACACGAATCCTGTGCCACAGTCCGAAACCACCGTGTGGGGCATTCCTAGGCGGGCGAAAAGAGAAAGGAGAGTCTTAGCTAGGCTGGTAGCGGAGATGGAGGCTAGGGCAAAAGCCTCGGCATAGCGAGTGGCAAAGTCAACAACAGTCAGTATAAACTTCTTCCCTGTCTTGGTGGGAGGATTCAAGGGTCCTACAATGTCCAGCCCTATTCTTTCAAAAGGGGTGCCCACAATGGGTAGGGGTTGGAGGGGGGCTTTTGGGTGGTCCCGGTTATGCCCCACCCGTTGGCAGACATCGCAGGACCGGCAATATTCCCGGACTTCGTTCGCCACCATGGGCCAGTAAAACCCCTCTGTCACCCTGGCTAATGTCCGTTTCTGTTCCAAGTGGCCCCCCCACGCTACGTCGTGGGCCAACTGCAGTACAGCCTGGCGGTACCTTGCAGGCACAACTAATTGTCTTTTCCTTGGCTGGAGACCCGGTTCGGTTTTTGGACAGAACTCTCTATAAAGGGCTCCTGCTTCCCACAAAAACCGTTCTGACTGGTCTGCTGCCCCGAACACTTGACCGGCCCGATCCCGGCATTCTCGGAGGGACGGGTCACGCTGCTGCTCTTCTTGGAACACCTTTTGAGCCCCCAAATCTCGGGCCATTGGGGCAACCCCCCCCTGGTCCTCCTCCCTCACCGAAGCAGAGGGGAGCGGCGGAGAACAGTCGGTCGCTGGGGTCACTTTACCGCGACCGGGATGGGGGGTCGGGGGGCTGGGAGGTTGTGGGACAGGGGCTTGTTTGGCCTGACGTCGTGTCACCACCCCCACTTTGACCTGGGCAGCCCGGAACGCAATGTCGTTCCCAATAATGATCCCCCATTCTTGCTACCCGTGTACTATAACATCCACCTTCCCTTCCCATCCCTTGTACTTAACCCAGACCCGGGCAAGGGGAACAGCTATGTTGGGGGAGTTATAGGGCTTTATGGCACAGGTACGCCCTTTTAACAGCTGTCTCTTCTTTACCTTACTCCGAGGTAAAGCAGTTATGTCCGCCCCGGTGTCCCGATACCCCACATGGGAAACATTGTTCACAGAGATGGACTCACAGAATTTGCTCTGGCTCCAACGCAGTTGCTCCGGCGAGGCAATGCGCATCAGGGATGCTTGCGAGATGGCCCCAAGGGAATGCTGTCCTCCGCTCATCAGGGGCTGCGCCGCATCCTCTCCTTCTTCTTCTAGGGACGAGACTGATTGCTGATCCTCCTCGTGTTCCTCCGGTTCACGGGACTCGGGAGCACGCATCCTTCCCACCTTGCCCGGGGCTGTTTTGGGGTTGCGGTTCTTTGCGAGGCGCTTGGGGCAACTCCTCTTGAGGTGACCCGGTTCCTTGCAGTAGAAGCAGCCACTGGCGCTGGGGCTCTCTTTGGGCTTGCTTGGGGTTCCCTCCCGAGGTTTGGGGTTGCCCTTCTCCGCGTTCCCTCTGGCCCCGCCACGACTGAGGTTGCCCCCTTTCACTCCCTTGGGCTGCCGATACAGCCCCATTTGGTCTGCCAACTTGCCCATCTCCCGACAGTTTGGGGGGTCCCAGTCCTTCACCACAGTAGCCAAATCCTCTGGGATAGTGGCACAAAATTGTTCCTGGATCATGAGCTCTCGCACCTCCGCCAAGGTGGTCCTCCCGGTGGCCCCAATCCACGCATCCCAAACCTGCCCCAGGTGCACCATCCAGGAGGCATACGTGTCCCCTGGGGAAGGTTGCCCGTAACGAAATTTACGGCGACAGTGTTCGGCTGTGAGGGCAAACCGCTCCCTCACAGCCTCCTTAAATGCAACATAGTCCAAAGGGGCAGTTTGGGTGTGAATGCCCAAGAGATCAGCCAGCTCCCCGCTGACCTGAGTCCTCAAGGCGGACATTCGCAAATTGTCCGGCACCTTCTGCTCCAGGTAGGCAGCTTCGAACAGGGTGAAGAAGATCAACACCTCCTGCCCGGACTGGTAGGTGGGGAATTGTTTCCTGTCCCATTTAGGGGTCGGAGTGCTCCCACTCTGGGGTGTAGGGGGCCCCCCCTGTCCGGCGCTCGCGGTCAGCCTTGCCAACTCTAGTTGCATCTGCAGCGCCGCTTGCTGATGCTGGATCATTTCCTGTTGATGTCGCATCACCTCCCTGGTCTGTTGCCAATTGAGTTGGGGGAAGAGGGCATCCAAACCTCCCCCTCCTATGGCTCCACCAGCAACCCCTCCGTTGAGGTCTTCCTCTAACCCGGGGTCCCTCCTGTCGCCTCTCCTGAGGCTACTCGTAAAGCTGGGGCTACCCCATTGCTTGGGTCCCTGCCCCGCCAGCGAGGATGAGGGGGCTCCCTCCCCCTCTTGGTGTGTAGTCTTCGGCCGCACTACCCACTCCATTGTGGAAATCTGGCTCCCCTCCCTTATTGGGGTCTTTGGGCTGCTCCCTAGCTCTAGCTGCTCCTGGCTCAGGCTATTCATCTTACTTTGGCTTGAGCACTTTCCAGCAATCCGCTAGCCTGCCCTAGACCCTATTAGTTCCGTCCGTTAACTATGGTTTCCAATTGTTCCGTCGTCTGCCACCATGTTAAGGATCGCCACCTGGATCCTTTGCGTGAGTTCGACGCTTAACGGGTTAACCGGCACTGGGTTACAGCCCGTAAGAGCGCAGGAAGCCGGCTGAGAGGCTCGCGTACACAAGAGGAAACCAGAGCCCTTTATATGACCAAATAAGGCTTTTATTTGTTTACATAAGACATGGAGCGGAACTAACAGCTTTCTAGGAATACTACGATGTCAACACAACCTCAGTTGACCTTTGCATTTATCAATGAAACAGGCTCTCAGGCTAACGCATTGGGATTAGTCAATTACCTCAGACCAAAGACGTTACGCTAGTCAATGTCAGCCTGGCTCCGGATCGGCCGATCCGGGGATGGGAATAGCTTACTCCAGCTGCCGCGTGGAGGCCCATTCTGGTCCCGAAATACCCTGGGTTCCCAACAACCCTTTACCGGAAGGGAAAGGGGTTTTCTATCCCTGAGTTCTCGCTCCCCCCACCCTCCAGGTCAGGTGGGGGCTTATGCCTGCCCCTTCGTATCAGGTGGGCTTATTCCTGCCCGGGAAGAAGGTGACGTACTGGGTACTTTACAGCTCTTTGAGACTGCCCTGATAGTTTGATGGTTCTTGATGGTCCTTCCTTGGGCTTTGTGGATTTCCACCGAGACTCTCCATTGTTGGGGATGCCGGTCTGTCTGGCTGCTTCCCCTGTGACCTCATCCCCCTCCCTCGCCCCCTTCCCTTGGGCGGAGACCGGGTGTGTGTGTGTGTGTGTGTGTAGACTCGTGTCAGGCTTTCTCCACACTCATATATATATATAAATATATATACATACATACATACATACATTTTATTAGTCTTACTGCATTTATTAATCACAGTAAGCTGCCTTGTGAGGGTTTTACCCTAAAAGGCAGGATTTAATACATTAAATAAATAAATAATCACAAGGCAAGTTCACACACGATTACTTTAATTAAGGTTTTTGCTTAACACACTGTAATGAAAGAGGAGGTTAAAATGAAGTGGGTCCAAGAATACCAGCTCCCCTGTAAATAATATTTGCCCTTGCCCTTGAACTATTTGTTCACATCAACAATACCAGATCTGGGCCTGCTGCATACTGCACCCCCCCACACACAACTCCTTATTAGGATGCTGTTGAATCTGTCAACCAATTAATCTTGGGATGCTTCCAGATGAGGCTTTTATAGTTCCATCATCCTGCCTCATTCACAGAATTTTATGGGGGATCCAGATGTCGTCGTCATCTTCCAGTTGTAACCATCCCATGTTTTCCTACTGCTTCTTCCATCTTTTTCCTTACCACAGAAAACTTATTAAGGGAAAAAGATGGAATTCCTATGCAATGCCTTCTAATTAGTACTGCTAAGAACCATCCGTCTGGAAGCACCCTTACTTTTTTAAAGAAAAGAAAAGGGAAAAAAGCAGAACAGAGGGGAGCTCTGGGTTAGCCTCATGTTACTGAACATGATCCTCCCTTATGGAGAGAAGCTGGAGTGTGTGAAGAGTACAGAAGTAAGGCATTCCTTTAAAGTGCAGGCATCAAGTGCCTAATGCTGCATGCCTCTAGTTATACGTAGAGCTGTGTGCAAATGGCCTCTTGAAATTATCCACCCTATCTGTAGGCAAAGAAATTGTGAGGGTGGGGGACAATTTCACCAAGTGGAGGAGAAATTCTCCAACAGTTTCTCACAGATATGGCTCACCATTGGCAGGGGCTATAGCACCATTTCTTTCTTTTTTCCTATGGTTTGTTGGGGGGGGGTTGGGGGGGTTGCACTGCCATTGCAAGTGGCAATGGCATTAACTGTATTGGCAGCCTGGCCCCCATTTTGCATCCTCCACAATGCAGTTGTGAGGGGGCAGTGCCATGTCTGGCTCCCACAAATAGGTGGAGCTAGTGCCGTGCCAAAATCTATCCTCTAATTGCCTGAAATGTCCCCCATGAAAGAGGTTTCCATTTTTCTGCCTCATTCTCAGGACATTTTATAATTTATTTTGAATTTATTTGGGTGGTGATTTTGAGCTTACCTAATCACTGCAAGGTGGCTGATGGTGCTGTGTATGCAGTTTCCCCTCTCCATTGCTCTGCAGCTTCCCAGGCTGCCTGCACTTCTTGATATGAAAAAACCCTATGGGAGGAATTACTTCAGGATGTCTTCCCATAGGCTTCAATGGAACTGCATGAAGCTGAGGAGGCTACAGACTGCTGGAGAGATGAAAGACAGGACAGTCACATGCACTCCTCGGCCACCTCGTAAATAAGGTAAGCATAAGAACCCTGAACCCAACCCATGAGAATGTCTCCAAAATTTTCTTTTCCTTTGAATTTCTTTTTGAAAGCAGTTTCTTTTCTATCGAATTGAATGAGAATGGTCAAAAACAAAGTGGGAGAAATTTTCAGCACAGCACGACTTATATGTATGCAGACTTTGCACTGCTCTGTGGCTCCTGTGAACCCAGTCCTCCTCGGTTAGATATAACCAGTCACAATATTGGTGATAGCTGAGTGAGGTGATGGTGGATCTCTGAGACCCACTAAGATCATTTGGGGTGAAGGTATGGACATGTTGTAAGAACATGCAGTTTTATTTTCAGTTCCTTTCCTAATTATGCCTAACATGGAGTTTGCCTTTTTCACAGCAGCTGCAAACTGAGCTGACAAGTCTGTAGGAGAGCATCCATGTGCACAGGACCGGTGCAAGGCAGTTTGGTGCCCTAGGCAAGATCAGATATTTAGCGCCCCCCTTCCCACTTGAGAGCGCTGTATTTTTCCCCCCAAGGCGTTTCTGGTGCCCCCTTTAGCCCTGCGCCCTAGGCAGCTGCCTAGTTGGCCTAATGGTAGCACCGGCCCTGCATGTGCACTTCATCCACTGCTATAGTATTAAACTGAGAGTATGAAGAAGGTCAGAGGCCAAAGCAGGAATGGTGTGGCCTGAAAGGACCCCATGCTGACAGTACTCCTAGGTGGTGTGCGCACTGTGTTGCCTATGTGCTGATCTTGTGATTGTCCCTGTCTGCAGTGCAGATGAGAAAGCAGATGAGGCTGCTCCAAAACCTTTGCATCCTGTGGCTTGCAGGGGTTTGTATGAGCTGCAAAGAATGTCTCTGATCCCCAAGAAATCTCCAGTGAAGATGTGCCGTAAAGACAGGTGTGCCAGTGGTGAGAGTGAGCACCTCTTGCCTTTTGCAGAAAGCAGGAGGAAGCGGCCCCAGAGAAGTTCCGTTTTGCTGAGCAGAGTTTGCAGAGAACATTGCATCAAGCAAGTCAACGCAACTGAGACCATTGAGGCAAACACAAAACCACTGGGTTTCATGGAAAGAACAATTAAATGGTATCCTGGGGGAAAGGTGTTGTTTCTGGGATGAGCTCTGATGGGCCAAATGGCATTTCTGTGTTCTGAAAAACCGCCTGTGTTCCCTCATGCGGAGAAGGGCCTGGGTGCTCATCAATAATTGAGATTGTTTAAAAAGGCATTTAGGAAAGTGCACAGCAGGCAGATTTGCAACTCCACCTCAGTCCCAGCTGGGCCGCCTTTAGAAAGGGGAGCACAGTTCACAGCCAGTGAGAAGGGGAAAGGGAAAGTGTCGGACAGAGAACAGCACAAAGGGCACAGGAAAGAGGCAACCTGCAAGATATTACACTGAGTACATAGGACATGTCATCACACCATCGTCCACTTCAGGTGATTGCTTTTTTTACCAGATCTTTTAAACTTTTTAAAACCTGACATCAGACTCTTAGGTTTTACAGTGTTATGCATATTTTATTCTTTTTAAACTCAGACCTCTCAGAATTTTATTTGCTGTTGTGTACTCTTTCTTTTTCTTTTCTTTTTAAACCACATGGATGGTACATGATGGCTAAGCTACATTGTCCCATGATGCAACTCTTAAACTGCTATGCTATTACTATATTCAGTAAATTTCTACAAAGAAATGAGCGGGGGCTCAACTCGCCTAATTTAGGGATGGGTGAGAATTTCATTCAGTTCAGTTTTGGACCAGATTCAGAACTTACCAAAATTCACAAAATTCTTCATAAACAGGACAGAAAGAACATGAGATTAATTAATTAATTAATTAATTAATTAATTAATGTGGGAGAAAGGGAAATTCACATATTCATCCATCCCTACCAAGGATGCTCTACCCCATCCTCAGTCAGGTGTTTGGGAGCAAGCTGAGATCATTCAGTGATCAGACAGCAGCATTGGGCACATGCTCAGAAAAACTCTCTTCTTGATTATTGTGTCACGTGTTCCAGGGTTCGGTGCTGGCACTGACAGTGAGTCTTGGGGCTCAGCCATGGTGAGCCTTTACTCAGATAAAGCCCCTTAATACAGAATTGATCCCCAAGAGCATGTTCTTCTCACTTCCAGGAGAGTGTTGTTTTTTTCCTACCTTGACACCACCCCTACTATGCTTTTCATAGTATACATAAACTGGAACACTGGGCATCAATTCATATTACAAGTTATCAAGATAATAATAAAATAGAGAAACACAGAGTTTAAAAAAAACAAAAAACAAATAGCAAAATCAGCATCAACTATAGAAAATGCCATTTACTTTTCATCCGATTAACAGAGTTCCCAAATAAGTATTAGCAAGACTCTGAAGTCCCCTATATTCATTATACAAATATACCAGTTTAGACCATCTTGACAAGTAGTCTTGCATCCTAATTCTATTTTGTATAAAATGTAGATAGATTCATAGATTCATAGATCATAGAGTTGGAAGGAGCCTACAAGGCCATCGAGTCCAACCCCCTGCTCAATGCAGGAAACTAGAGGAGGGGTCTCCCATCCAAGTAATAACCAGGCCTGACCCTGCTTAGCTTTCCAAGCTCAGACAAGCTGAGCCAGCGTGAGCCATCAATCTCAAAATCTTTATCTTCATTATCTTCCATGCTTTGGAGACTTTGACTGAGGTGTGGGGGTGGAGGGGGGGCTCTCTGTGGAGCCTGCAGTTTGTGATCCAGGTTTTTTGCCAATGAGTAAAAACAGTTCTATTTCCACTTATGATCCATTTCCCATTCTCTTTAAGGAACCAATCAAAGTGACCACTGGATCTAATGGTACAGTGATATCAAATACTTACAAATAGTATGAAGAACTTGCATCCAGATATATATATTTTGCTACACACACCTCACCCCACCTCCAGGGCAGGGCCACCATAAATGCATAAAACCATCGTTATGGTTACCACATGTCCTAGACTTTCCATCCATGATTCCACTCACTTTGATTTTCCAGGTGGTATTATTATACCACTATGAAATCATCTTTTTATAGTTTCCCACTAAGCTCACACAACAAGATATTTTCTGGCCTAGTTTTCTCATTTTCCTGCTTATCTGCCTTCCAAGATTTCGATCTCATGGTGAGCCTTTGCTAAGTTAAAGCCCCTCAGTACAGATCTGATCCACTCCCAGCTTGTTAAGCAATATATTTATATTTGCTTCCTGACAAAATTTGACATCTGCCTTGATTTTCACGGCTCTCTGAACCAAGACCCTCAACATTAGGATACAGTCTTTTAAACTTCCTGGTTTTAGTTATTGCAGGAGGTTGCAGCAAGGTTCCTATAATCAACAATCTCCGTCTAATCCAGTTATTAGTCAACCATCCATTTCTGCAGGTGAGACTAGTAGCTCAGATAACCAGCATTCTCAGGAAAATGTCCTTTAAAAAAATTAATCTGCTACTCCACAAACCTTCACAAAAAGGCTCTACACCTACAAAGGAGATGTAGGCAAACATCTACATGTTTGTTGATACTTTTCCTTCTTTTGCTTGCTTGTAGTTTTTTCACTGACAACATTTTTTCATTGTGCTCCAATGACAAGTGCCTTTGAGCTTCAAGTTGAAAAAAACCAACCTACTTCTTAACATAATTATGACCTTGTGCCCCAATCTATATGAGGTAATCCCATCTGCAGAAGTCGGCATCCACAGACATATTCTGTATCAGGAATGTTCATGCACTCAGATTCAATCTATCTGCACCACATTATTTTCAGCTGACTACACATGCCCATTCACATTCTGGTGCAATTAATCACATGTAATTATGCACCAGTAATGCTGAATTGAGACACACTCTCCCCCCCCCCCGGGACAAACACTTTCCCTCAATGTATCATAACCAAAGTACTGGTTATGATCTTGTTTGATTTTTGTCAGGATACTTCCATGATTGCAATTATGGGGCAAAAGGAGAAGCAAGAATTGCACATGGAATATCCATTCCATGTATACTTTATTGCTGAATACATTTTTAATATGAAGTGTAATATAGTGGGATAGGGAGGAGTTACAGTGACAAAATCATCATTCATAGAAAACAGTGAGGGCACATCTCTCTCTCTCTCTCTCTCTCTCTGCCTAAAGGGGGAAAACAGGACCTGAGGGAAAAGAACTATCATGAAGATGATGGGAAAAGAATGATTTACATATTATGAAGTAAAATGAAATCATGAAAAGAATTACAAGAAAATAAAACCTCAGCAGCTATAAGAAAAAAAACATAGTCCAATGGACTAAGAAGTCTCCGACAAGGTCACCACAATGGCAGTCGAAAGACAACTGGGGGAATTGGCTGGAACCCGCTAGGGAGATGCGTATTAGGACAGTGGGGGAGGGGTTCCCACCAAAATTCCTCAGCTATAGAAGTTTCCGAAATGAGGCTCCATGCAGGTGAAAAGCTCACATGTGTGATGCACAGAGACCACGAAGAAGAACCTGTCCTTCCAGAAAAATAGTCCCAAATCACCACAAAGGAAGGTTGCACATGCATAATTCCCTTGAGCTGCCAGGGAACTAACCCCAGCAGCAGAGGACAATGTGCCGAAGGCAATGAGCTCTGGGACAGGGGTGGTGGGATGGAACTCAGCCAGTACAAGGAGCTGCTGGATGGGATGACTCTCGGGGAGCCATCCCAAAACTCTGGGAGATCTTAGGATGCAGCTCCTTGTGGTTCTGCTGCCTGCCTAGATGAGAAGACGCTAAGGAGGCCAAAGGCTCCCATCCCTGAAGCCAGTGTGCTGTAGTGGTGAGAGTGCTGCCCTGGGACTCGGGAGGCCCGCTCAGCCACGAGGCTCACTGGGTGACTTTGGGCCAGTCACTGACTCTCAGCCTAACCTACCTCACAGGGTTGTTGTGAGGATAAAATGGAGAGGAGGGTGGATCACATACATTGCCTTGGGCTTCTTGGAAGAAAAGGTGGGATATGAATGTAACAAATGTGGTTGCTTTGGGCAGCGGAGGAAGACAGTCCCTCTCTATACTTTGGCGCACTTGTACAGAGCACATTTCAGGTGCGAACATGGGGGGGTGCGGATTGGACTCCAAGGAAGCATTCTCTTGAGTCTAATCCCCCATTCAAGACCTGATTCAGGAGAAAGAAGGGAGCAGAGAAATAATAAAAAAAATGCCCCCCTCTTCCTCTTCTGCCCCCAAATTCCTTGAAAGTTCCCACTTTCTTGCTTTCAAGGATTACTCTAGCCACATAAAAAGCAAGGGTTTCATTTCAACCACCTGCTCCTGTCTCTCCAAGGTTTTGAAAGCATGAAGAATTTTAGAAATGGGACTATTTAGGTACGGTATGGATGGCACTGAAATTCACATCCTCTTATCATCCCACATGCTGTCAGAGGGCTCCTGTGCAAGTTTATGATGCTACAGTGCTGACAGCCTTTTCAAAACGTTGAGTGATTGTGAGGATTTTACACAGAGTGCAAGTGCCAAATGGCAATTCAATATTCTGTGTCTCCTGTCCCCTTATGTTGGGCAGATGCAGTTGAGAGCCAAGAGAATTCCATGCAGTGAAAAAAGCACAATTTGGATGGGTTGCTCCCAGTGCCATTTACACACATACACACACACACACACACACACACACACACACTTGGCTGGCCCCATAATAATATGAACCATTTGGAAATAATTAATGAGCTTTTAAAATAATTTTCATTTGTCTTCAAGTTTTCTTATGGCGCATTAGCATTTTTATCCTTTAAAATGGAGGCCCGCCTCCAAACTTCTTATGCACAAAAACAGAACAAACAGGATATTTTGAACCTAAACTTTTTTCAACTTTATGTTTAGTTGATTAAATTCATACGAGTATCAGTCTGCAAATACCCAAAGCCATTTTTAGTTAGTGCTTTGCAAATGTACACACACACAAACCTCTGGAGAGAAGATGTTCTACTTGTCACTATATAATAATGTGCCAATATTAATATGTCTCAAGATAATAGATGCTGTGAACATGATAGCAGGATAGCTCCTCCACTGTGAATTGCCCATGGAAATCATTTTTGTCACACATTCTTGATATACACATTTTAATTACATCCCCTAAGTGCATCTTTTCAAATGAACGGATACTTCAGGTCTCTTGCCATTTTCCACATACACTCAATATACGAGAGACCATAGATGGAATTCAAACACCAAAGGCCAAAATTCTGTACCCAATTTCACATGCATTTAGATTCTATTGCCCATCCCCAGTGATTATATTTTGCATGTTTGGATTTGCTTTGTTTTATTGTTCTTTATAAACCATCTCAGGCAAATGCTCTTGCAGGCCATGGTAAAAGAATGTTACTAAATAATAAATAAATAAATAATAACTTGATTCAGGCAATAGGTTTAAGCTGGTTAAACTGGAAACTGTTGCAAACAACCTCAGAATATCACCAAGAAGCAGGTGCATCTGTTTCATTGTCAGTGTACACCCTGAAATTTGGAAGCCTCACCTTCCAACAGTATTTGCCCAAGGCGGTTTACAAAAGCAAGAACCTTGGAAATGGGTCTCCACTTTAAAGGACAAAAATGTAAATATACCACAAGGAAACTTAAAAACTAATGAAAATTATTATTTTAAAAGCTTTTTCATTATTTTTAAGTCTGTTCTTGGGACAAAAGCATCTTCTCAAAGGGTAACTCCAACAATGTTCTAATATGCTCTTCCCCATAAACCTATAGCCTAAATGATGTGCTACCTCTAATCCAATTCATTTGTTGAAAAGAGAAGTGGGCAACTTGTGGGCCCTCCAGATGTTTTGGCCTACAACTCCCATCATCTCTCACCATTGGCTATGCTGACTAGGACTGATGGGAGTTGTAGGCAAAAACATTTGGAGGGCCACAAGTTGCCCACCCCTGCTTTAAAGCCATGGGGGTTGTATCCAATGTTAGACTAAATTAAATCCCCTTCGTTTCAATGGGTCTACTCTAAGTAGGACTAACATTGGATACAACCCATAGTGCTTACAGGTCAACAATTGACAGGAAAAATCCAGACGGGAGGGAAGTTTCTATTTGGTCCACCAACTCCCCCCCCCCCAATCCCCCACCAATCTCAAGACATTGAGTATAATGCTGAAGCAGCTACCAGACTAAAAGTTGGCCAAAAGGAAAAAAAAAATAACCTCCAAGGAGTAACTAGGTGAATGGATAACAGTTGGACAGAGTGACTGGATGGAGAGAGAATGGTCACAAACCAGTGTTTGGCTAGCCACTCCAAGTGTGTGTCTCCAAAACAACTGTCTAAAACAGACCTAGATTCATAGATTCATAGATCATAGAGTTGGAAGGGGCCTACAAGGCCATCGAGTCCAACCCCCTGCTCAATGCAGGAAACAAGAGGAGGGGTCTCCCATCCAAGTAATAACCAGGCCTGACCCTGCTTAGCTTTCTACACTCAGACTGAGCCAGCATGAGCCACAGGCTTACTTTCACTATTACTCTACATTTCCTTCTGATATGAATCAAAAACATTTTTTCTTTTACACAAATTTCTTCTATGGTATTTGCCTTAGCACCCAGATATTTAGTACTATGGAACATTTGATGGGAGAGTCAGTAAGAAGATGTACCTCACTGGAAATTAAATTGTATTGTTATGTGCCTGCAATTATCCTGATGTCATTTTTGCCAGTGCTGCAATTTCAGATGCTTCAAGCTAAATCCAGATGTTGACCATGTCAGCTGTGTTCTAAGAATGTGTTTCAATGAGCTGCTTCTTATGGTTTTTATTTTTATTTTCTGTTGAAGTGGGGGTGAGGGAATAACTGGAAAATTCCATCAATATAAGTGGAGCATGGATAGCATGCTTTGGAGGCAGCAGAATGCCTCAGAATTCAAAGAGTGGCACTGAATAGTAAACTGGTATATTTTATGTGCACAATGAACTTGAACGATTTGCAGGCTCCATCTTCAGGCCTTACAAAGAAACAGGACACACACACCAAAACATGGGTTTAACTGGAATGGGGAGGGGAGCTTCGAGGCAAGGGAAAAGGTATCCTATTCACACAAGCAGAGTGGGTGTGTTAAGTGACCTTCAAAAAGACGGAGATAAAAGGCATTCATGGGCTGCAGAAACAGCTTAAGCTACTTCAACCAACAATTAGGTAGTCCCAGCCCCTCTCTTGTATTTAAGCAGCTATTGCAAGTTGGGAGAACACAGCACTGACCATGGGTGAAACGAAAGGAGGGAACAGAGCCATATCCCTCCTCAAAACTGGGGTACATGGATTGTCTCCCACATACATAGGCTGGCACCTGCCCTTGGTACTCATCGCTAACTCAAATTCGTATCTGTCAAAACAGGTGTATAAAACTATAGGCCCTAACCACAGAAATAACCTAACTAAATTGCTTTGCCTTGAGAACAGGTGAGCTGGGGTTATTAGTAGCAAAGAATAATTTTAAACAGGATCTGGAGTGAGACAGACTCTCTAATTCATTCCTTATAGAAGGAGCAGTGAACTAAATGAATATGGGGGAATCTGAAGATCCTTCAGAATTTTTAATTATTTTCTTTCTTTCTTTCTTTTCTTTCTTACTTAAACTGTACCTAGAATGTGGGTTTAAGTAGACTATGGGATAATAAGGCCTTCATGGGTCAGGGGATGAGAATTTAGTAGCAATTGTTAGCCTGGACTCTGTATTTCCAGGAGTTCATGATTTTTCTTAGAAAGTTGTTCCACAATTGAGCCGAGATCACTGTTATAGAAGGTTTTTTCATATATTCCTGAAGAATTTTCTATAGCTTTATTTCATCCAACCATGATTATGCCCTCCTGGATCATCCCAAATAAGCCTCTTTTTTTCTCCTTATAAGTCTCCCTTCAAATACTTGTAGATTACTTTAAAGACATTGCATACCCATTGTTTTGCAAAACAACACCATTAATACACATGCTAAAAGCTGTTTTCAGTAATAGTGTAAACCTCTGAGAAACCTCAGATGTGGGAATTCAATTGATGTGGGAATTCATTAGAATACATAATCCTTCAGAGTGCCTTGGATCTGGGTGCAGGGAGGGAGGTTGATTGGACAGGTTTTAGTTATTTTTTAAAGATAGGTAACTTTTTAAATTGAGGTTTATATTAGTGCAGATTTTATTATAGATTTTGTTGTGATATGTATCACTTCACCAGCTGCAGCACACTGTTTACACATGGAAGGGACAGAATGGCTATAAACAGGTTTGTTATGTCTTTCTGGATTCCCGTGTTTTTCGCATGGGAAGCTAGACCGTGGGAGCAATATGGGCTGGTCACATGGTTTGTATGTTCTGATGACGTGCTAACTTGTTTTTCTGTCTGAAGCCATCTTCGAGAGAAGCAGGACTGCTTTCTCTCTTCTCCTTTGTTCTTCTTGCTGGACTTTGTTACTGCAACAATGTAACGTCTTTGCTGAGGTGGAGTGAAGCTCAACTTACTCCACTGGATGTAATGCTTGCTATGCATTTATACTCTGCACATGGACTGTAACTAGGAAATGTATACTCTGTAGAACTTTACTTGCTAAGTGAATAAAACAGGTAGAATTAGACCTGTGGTGTTACAGAGTGTTTCCTGACTCCATGGATTAATCTGCAACGGGGAAGCTGGAAGCAGTCTGACAACAAGGCTGACTGGGCTGGAGAAACTGGCACAACACGCTGCACGCTGCGTGGGGGGAGGTGAGATCTGGAAGATCTGTGTGTGGAATTTCAGGCCTCTGCTAGCACACAGAGACAGGATTATAAATCTCCCAACTCGCACACACTCTGCTCAAAGATAACACCAACAGATTTTACTATCCTGCGTACTCTTTTAAACTTTTTTCAACTCCCCCCCTCCACTACTTCTGTACCACCACCACCACCCAGCCCCAACAATGCAATGGGTGAATCTCTATATCAGGGGTGGGCAAGTTCGTTTGGTCTGGGGTCCGACCTGCACCACTACCAAAAACAAAACAAAAAACCAGAAATAGCTGCTATGGAGACTTAGAATTAAGAAAATTGGCTTGAAAACAAGCTAACTTTGTCCATTATAAGCTTCTGCAACTGCTGCTAAATATCAGTGGCAAGCCACAACATTTTCTCCCTTTTATTTTTCTCCAGGGGAAAAAAAAACAATAGGGGCAACAGGGGGTGAGGAGCAGATGCGGCCCTTAGGCTACATGTTGCTCATCCCTACTCTATATAAATAAGACACTTGAAAATGCAAAAACTATAATGCAGATGAAGATACTTAGGGTGGAAAAGTCACCTCTGAGATATGAACATACATCTACAGCAGCATGGGGTCAGAACTACACATTATGAGGCAAACACAGGGACCGAACCCCACACCTAGCTTGTAACACTACTGTGGGGGGGAAAGAGCTTTTGAGAAAGCCTCTCTCTATGCACCTTCATGATGCAGACCGGGGCCAAAATAGATGTGGTGTTAATTGAGTGAATGCAGTTAATGTGCACTTTTTTGTTATGTAAAGAGTAAATAGTCTCAGCAGCCTCAGGACTGTGGGGACCAGGATGGGAAGTTTAACAAGTTTAACTCTTTCTCTCCCTGCCATGATCCTGATAAAAATTGCCCCTGTGAAGCTGCTATTTGCAGTTCAAGGGAACTTGAACTGTGACTCCTGTTGGCCTTCATGAGTCTCTGGATTTCTCGGCATCACTTTAAGATGCAGCTGTTTTCTAGTAGGGTCCACAGATAGATAGGTTAGTTTCACCCCCTTGTTCCATTGCTGCACAGGAGGCTGAAGAGTCAACTTCTCCATATTTGAAATGTTCTTCTTTCTGAGTGAGTTATTTATCTCTTGGACACATATATGTTTATCAGATAATATATGTGTTTGGTTTTTATTGTCCATAATGAAGAGCTTTCTTATATATATATATATATATATATATATATATACTATATGAAAGAAATTGGAGCCTCCTCTTCCTTTTTTTTCTGAGAGATCTTCATATGTTTTAGAGTCATTTAAAGAGGTTGCCTTAATGAGTAGTAAAACAATGTAATTTATATGCTTTGCAATTTGAAAATATGTTCATATCTTTATAAATATACCTTGTTCAGAGAGAATAAGGGTTATAACTTTTTTTTCGTATATTTATTTTAGAATTCCCTAATGGAGGACCATTAGGGGTCAAAATGTACTGAACTACAATAATCCCCCCCCCCCTCATATAGCCCATTCTTTTTCATCTTTGCATTTCAAGGGAAGCCTCCATTGGTGCCAATGGGAACTTCCCCCTGTGATTTAATTATATGTTTAACTTTTGTATATTTCTATTTATATGTTTTAATTGTACAAATTTTAATGTTGCAAAGCTGCCTTGAGTCCCAGTACTACTGGGAAAAAGCTAGAATAATACTAATACTAATAATAATAATAATAATAATAATAATAATAATAATAATACAAATAGCTCCAGAGAGGTGATTTTTTTTTTTTGTCAGAACTGGCAGGGAGAGAAAGCATTAAACTCCCTCTCCTCACCCTCCACAGTCCCAAGTCTTCTGAAGCTTTGCTACCACAGCTGCTATTTACATAACAAAAAAGTGCATGTTATTCTAATTGCATTCATGCAATTAATATCATCTATACTTTGGCCATAGCTGCACAGGTGGAGCAGTCTTAGCTGACGTTAACCATTATGAAAGAACATAAGGAAGATGGCAGACTCTAAAATACTCCGTAGGGCCCAAATGATTGAAGATTTTATAAGTCCAAAATAGCAGCTTGGATACTGTCCAGAGGAAATCAGTGAACATACAGGGGTAATGAAGTAACCACGGATGACAAGTTGGGGCAACTATACATTAAATATGCCTTGATGTAATCCATTCCTGGCAGAGCCCATTAGAAAAACAGGAACTACTGTGTTGTCTCCAGACTATCCTTACATGGACAGAGGGTATTTATATGTGAGCTAAACAACTTTGAATCTAGTAGATAAAATCCAACCAGGTTTTTGAGATGCTGCAGGAAAAAGCACTGGAGATGCATACACTACCCAAGTGGGTACTCTTCCCTAGGACCAAAGAATTCCTAAACTAACATACCTACACTGAACTGAAAAACAATCTTATGCCAATGTTGTTCAGAAGCAGTGCAAAGAAAAAGAGGAGACCACTTAAGAATTGTTTGGTAGTTGTTCCTAAAGCTGATGACACTAATTGATGCTTGACAGTAAAACTGCAATTCAGTTAATTATGTGCTGTTGACTCAAAATCCTTCCTTTGTTTCTGACTACTGGATACTGTACTCTTCCTCACTTACTATTCTAAATTACTACAGGCCCAGGGTTGTATAGTATATTATACACTGAATTACTCCTCAACTCCAGGAGTAAGCAATTCTGAAAGGATACCTTTATTTAATTTTTTGTAATACATTGAGGATCTTTCTGAGTAAATAGTGTAATTAAAAAGAACATTATCATCATCGTCATCATCGTCATCATCATCATCATCATCATCATCATGAAATATGCCCCATAAACTTTGCACAGGTGACACTGACAGGAATATGGCTATCACTAAAATGTCCCATATTTGCATGGCAGAGGATATCTCAGAGCACAGTAAATTTGTGCACATTAAAATCTGAAAGTCTGTAAAAAGCCTGACTGAAAGGTGGCACAACTCTAGAAAATAACAAGGAAACTGAAACTCAAGCAACATGACAAACTATGATGCAACGCAAGAGTTAACACCAGGGGTCTGACATTACTGTAGGAAATCCTACACTTAGGGAAAATCTGAGCATAGGGGCAACAAAGAACACTGATACAGCACATTCAAAATCAATGACAACAAGCACATGCAAGAGATCTCAAGATGCAAATGTAACTCATGTATTCTGTTAATATGATGACAACCACTATTAAGTATCAGGCAGTATAGCAAACACCACAAAAGCCAAGGAAATCACACAGAAATACAGTTGGCAAAGTGGCAGTTTTGAGAATTGTGGAAAATTGTATAGAAAAATGTCCCAGTTGGGTGTGGGAAGAAATATCGCACTAATATTAAGAATAAACACTAGGTTTTTTTCCCCAGCCTCACAGAAATATGTGTACTTGTTTGGTTTGAGAAAGTAATAAAAGAAATGTGAGATAAACAATGTGAGCCAAACCCACCCACCCCACTTCTGCCCCAAGTTACCAACAAAATGACTGGTTAGTCAATCAAATATCTGGGGGTGAGTGGGGATCTAGCTCTTGGCAGGCTGAGTGAAACTTATGGTGACAAATGTATTAAAGGTATGTTTTGCCAAATATATGAATGTTCCAGTGAAGGTAAATCACTGCCACCAAAAAAATTCAAGCTGGGATGAAAAATCTCAGGGCACACTGAATATGTAGTAAGTAAAATAAGACATCCATCCTCCCCTGACCCTTCCGAAAGTCCAAAGGAGAAAATAATAATCTTCTGTTAGTGAAACACAGCAAGTAAATAACAACAACAAAAGCAGAGAACTCTCAGGCCAAAAAAAGATGTTGAAACAAGACACACTCTCAAACAAATGGAAGAGAACAGACGAAAACACAGCCTCAGGCTTCGGGAGCACTTTTATTCTCAGTGAGTTTCCTTAAGCACAGACTAAGCCTGCTCTTCCTCAGTACTGTAGGTAGGATTTTCTTCCACCCAATTTTCAGCAAGCTTGAAAATGTTAAGGCAGTGTATGTTCCCTTGTTTCTCTCATTGCTATTTACTCATGCACTCAGCAAATGCTATTAAAGAGCATGGCAGCAATGCACAGCATGCCAGGAATAAGGTCAACAGGCAGTGCCAGAGCTAGAACATTGATATATAGTATATCACAACCACAAGGAAAGGCCCATTAGAAAACTCCATGTTTATCAGCAGAAAGTGACCTTTCTGAACAGTCATGAGCCATGACTGCATGCTAATCCAGTGATTCCCAACTAACCATCTATGTGACTCCATAATGAGTGTTAAAATTGTTACCAGTTACCTCTCCCCAAGAAGCCTCTTTAGCTTTACCTGATGTATTGGCTGGGTTCACACATAATGCTAAACCATGGTATGGGTTGCTGAATTCTGGGTGGTTGTGTTGTGTGAACCCAGTTGTGCTAACAAACCATGGTTTGTTAACTATGAACAACCCAGACTCTTTCATTAAGTCTGAAGTAGAGGGAATACACAACACAAATTAGATCTTGCCCTTATTAAGAAAAGTAAGAAATTAAGAATATGAAGAATGAATGATATTCATGAGGAGAAGGTGAGTGACACATAACTCCAGGGAGGGAGAAGCTGCATTTGATTCACAGATTGTGCAAGGGGAACCCCATTAGGTTATGGCAGCAGTGGTAAGGAGGTATGGGCAATACTGGAACATTTGTGACTGAAAAATTAATGCTACGTTTCAACAAGTTACAAGTGTTCGAAGAATTTCACAGACATTACCCAGCGACCCTTACAACAGCATTATAAGGTAAGCCAGTATTATTGCCCCCACATTGCACATTGGAAGGTGGGGTGGGGTGGGGTGGGGTGAAGGTTAGACTGAGAGAATAACAACCAGGGCCGGATTAAGAGCATTATGGGCCTGGTGCTGAGGATTTTGGTGAGCATTTTTATGGAAATAAATAAAATGAAGACGCAATTTTATATTAAAACAAATTAAATATTTTAATTACCATTAAAGTGCCAAAAGGACAGGTTGCTTACCTGTAACTGTAGTTCTTCGAGTGGTCATCTGTGCAGTCACACATATGGGCTCTGCGCCTGCGCTGAGACCGTTCCGGAAAATTCTAAAGCTGAGGTAGACTGGGCGGGAGCCCCTCCCCCTTGCGTGTGCTCCTTAGCGCGGCTCCCGCCCATTCCCTCAGTTCCTCTGAGACCGCCTATTGCGGCCCCATGAACCGAGAGATACTCACTGTTGGTATTGACATTCCCTTTTATAGTAATACCAAAAAAAAAAAACCCACAACCATTATCATTTAGAAATGACATGAATTGGAGCAATACACACCCAGTCTCCACTGGCAGGTCCATTGAAATCGATAATGACGCCAAGCGGGGATGGATGGGTGGGTTGTGTGACTGCACAGATGACCACTCGAAGAACTACAGTTACAGGTAAGCAACCTGTCCTTCTTCTTCGTGGTCTCTGTGCATCACACATATGGGCAGAGTAATAAACTGATCCACCCGGTGGTGGGATGGCGGCATTGGTCACTGCAATACCGATGATAGAACCACCCTTCCAAAGGTGTTCACAGCCCGAGCTCAAATATCAAGTCTGCAATGCTTGATGAATGTCGATGGAGCGGCCCTGGTTGCTGCTCTATAGAGCTTTGGCCTTTCCCAAACACCACGGATGTTGACTGTGTTCGGGTAGAATGTGCCCTTACTGGGCCTGGCAACTGCTTGCATGAAAGCTGGTATACCAATGTAATAACTTCTATCTATTTGGCAAATTTCTGCCTTGAAACAGAAAGACCTGGGGATTTGCCACCATAACATACAAATGGTTGATTTGTTTGTCGAAAAGAAGCTGTTCGCTCTTTATAAAATGCTAGGGCATGTCGGACATTCAGTGTATGCATTTTCTGCTCTATGTCAGAAGATGGGTTTTGGAAAAAACGCTGGCAACACTATGTCCTGCCCTGTATGAAAAGTCTGAAACCACTTTTGGTAGTAAATTGAGATCTGGACGGATGACTATTATGTCCTTATGAAACACCATATAAGGTGAGTCTACTGTGAGTGCACAGAGTTCGCCAGATCTTCTTGTCTTTCATGTGAGAAACCTGTGATCAATAGTCGCTAGTGGTTCAAAAGTCTTCTGAATCAGTGCACGCCGCATCAGAGGCAGATTCCAGCCTGGCACCAAATTCCTGATTGGAGGAATGATGTTCTTCAAGCCTTTCAAAATTAAGGTTTCGCCAACGGATGTGTGAAGATTGACCCCGAGGTAACATAAGGCTTAATGGCTGAAATTGCTGCCAAGTATACCCTTATGGAGGATGATTTTAAACCTCCATAAGGCTATACAAATATTCTAGTACAGTTTGTACTGTGCAGGATTTAAGATTTTGTTTACATTTCCTAGCATAAGATGCTCTCGTGTACGGCTTGTAGGCAGCTTGCAGGACAGTTTGTAACGGTGACAGTAAGTCTTGGGCTAGAATAATCGAATCTGCCATGCCATTAATGCTAGGCTATCCAAATCTGGGTGCTGGATGTTGCTTTGAGCTTGAGTTAGCAGTGTTGGCACTATCAGGAGCAACTGGTATTCTCCTTCGGAAAGGTGCAGGAGCTGGGGGAACCATGGCTGCCGTGGCCACCACAGTGTTACAAGAATGCAGTCTGCTCTGTCCCTCCAGATTTTTGAGATGACTCACATCAACAGAGGAAGAGGTGGAAACATGTAATACAGATGACCCGCCCATTTCATCATGAAGGCATCTGTGATGAGATTGGGATCCGATGTTGCCCTGCTGCAAAAAATATGGTAGGCCATGTTTTTGGAAGTGACAAAAAGATCTACTTTCGGTTGACCCCAGATTGAGAAAATTCAACTGCGAATCTCTGCATCCAGTTGCCACTCGTGTGACTGCATGGAGACTCTGCTTAGAGTATCTGCTAGTGTGTTGTTTTTTCCTGCGATGCGAAGCACCATGAGAGACATGGGTCTTGGAATTGTCCAGTTGAAAATTCTGAGGGTCAGCCTTGTGAGTTGCATCGACCTCGTTCCACCCTCTTTGTTGAGGTAGGCTACAATGGTCATGTTTTCTGAGACAACCTGGATGTGTTGGCTGTGAAGAAGAGACTCTAGTGCCTTCATGGCATTCCACTCTGCCATCAACTCCAACATACTGATGTGCATCTTGCACTCAACAGAGTTCCACGTGTCTTAAGCTACGTGGCCTGCACAATGCACTCCGCATTTCAGGAGGGAGGCGTCTGTTGTCAGAACCCTCGGAGTTAGTGGATGAAAAGGCACTCCTTTGATGAGAACGCTCTTGCTCATCCGCCACAACAAAGATGTTTTGGTGTTCCGTGGAATGGTGAGGTGAGTGGAAGGTGCCTGTCTTTGCAGGTCAAAGGAGCGGATAAGCCAGTTTTGAAGAGTTCTCATGTGAAGGTGGGCATAATGCATTACTTGCACAGTTGATGCCATATGGCCGAGAAGACGTTGGATCAACCTCACTGAGGACAAAGGAGCTCGGTACAGGCATTCCGAGATGGTAAGTATTTTGTCTACTCTGTCTTGAGGTAGAAATGCCCAGCCATCCTTTGGATTGAGAACTGTTCCTATGAAATTCAGTTCCTTTGCAGGATCGAGGACTGACTTTTTGATGTTTAGACATAAGCCGAGATCATCGAGCATGGACAAGGTTGTCTGAAGTGCAGACTGAAGACGTAGTCTGGATGAATAGACGACCAGCCAGTCGTCGTGTCCTGTGTATTTGTCAAGGCCAATGTAGTCGCCAAGTCCTCTAAAATTCGAGAGGAGTCAAGAAACTCCGTTTCACGGAAGACTTGGCTTTCTTAGGGCCTTGGTAATAAAACTGCGGGAAGCATTCCTTAGTCCTGCAGACTGACTATCATGTGAACATGCATCTTGTCCTCCCATTTAAAAAGAGGTTGAAAAGGAGCTGTGGAAGATGTGAACCTATTCCACTGTCACGGCTTGTACTGCCTATGCCTTGGCAGTGTACTGAAACTCATCTTCTGGGCATTGACCCTAGCCTTTTGGACTGCGTCCAAAGAATCATCCATATTCTCATGGAATAGACCTTCCTCATCAAACAGGTCTTCTATGTGAGCTTTAACATTTGATGTTAGCCATACATGACGTCCAAGTGAGATGGTACTAATCAGAGACCTGACATGGCAATCAGTTTGGTGTCTGGCGTTATTCATCTGCAGGGTTGCCATACTGATGACCTCCGCTTGTAGTACCCTTGCCAAGTCTCTCTTTTCCTCTGGGAGGTAATCACAGATGTTCCCTAACTTTCCAGTTAGGGATAACTGAGCTCACCATAACTGCCTGGTAGTTGCTACCGTTAGTAGAATAGATGTTGCTGTACACTGGGTCTTCTATCTCAGGTGTCTCGACATTAGTTTCTATGCCTAAGGCTGCCATCATCTTCATCACATGGTCTGCAAATGTATCTAGGTCTTCAGTTGGTAAAGTGGACAGTTTATATTCCACCTGCAAATCAGGAGAAGAGCCTAGTAATTTGTACACTGCAGAAACTGAGTCAGAACAAGGCAGGTTCTCATCAATGTCGAGAGCGATGTTCGATGTAGACAGAGACCGCTGGATGTCAAGAGCGAAGTCGTTGACAATCTGGTCTCCTCGATGTCGAGAGCGATGCTCAATGTCGACAGAGGCCGCTTGATGTCGAGAGTGATGTTTGATGTTGATGGGTTCTCTTTGATGTCGAGATTGACGCTCGATGTCGATGGAGCCCGCTCGATGTCAAGAGCGATGTTCGATGTCGACAGAGTCCCGCTCGATGTCAAGAGCGATGTTCGATGTCGACAGAGCCCTCTCGATGTCAAAGCGATGTTCGATGTCGACAGGCTGTGCTCGATGTCAAGAGCAATGTTCGATGTCGACAGAGCCTCTCGATGTCAAGAG
Source organism: Shinisaurus crocodilurus (assembly GCA_021292165.1). Taxonomy (NCBI): domain Eukaryota; kingdom Metazoa; phylum Chordata; class Lepidosauria; order Squamata; family Shinisauridae; genus Shinisaurus; species Shinisaurus crocodilurus. The sequence goes on from CM037879.1 coordinate 249,993,502, forward strand.
CAAAGTCAACAGGCTTTCCTCGATGTCAGGAGCAACGTTCGATGTCAACAGAGCCCTCTCGATGTCGAGAGCGATGTTCGATGTCGACAGGCTCTCCTCGATGTCGAGAGCAATGTTCGATGTTGACAGAGTCCACTCGATGTCGATGTTTGATGTCGACAGAGCCCGCTCGATGTCAAGAGCGATGTTCAATGTCGACAGAGCCCGCTCGATGTCAGAGCGATGTCGACAGGTTCTCCTCGATGTCAAGAGCAACGTTCGATGTCGACAGAGCCCTCCCGATGTTGAGAGCGATGTTCGATGTCGACAGGCTGTGCTCGATGTCAAGAGCAATGTTCGATGTCGACAGAGCCTCTCGATGTCAAGAGCACTGTTGACAGGCTCTCCTCGATGTCAAGAACAATGTCCGATGTCGACAAAGCCTCTCGATGTCAAGAGCAATGTCGACAGGCTGTGCTCGATGTCAAGAGCAATGTTCGATGTCGACAGAGTCACTCGATGTCAAGAGCACTGTTGACAGGCTCTCCTCGATGTCAAGAACAATGTTCGATGTCGACAGAGCCTCTCGATGTCAAGAGCAATGTCGACAGGCTGTGCTCGATGTCAAGAGCAATGTTCGATGTCAACAGAGCCACTCGATGTCAAGAGCACTGTTGACAGGCTCTCCTCGATGTCAAGAACAATGTTCGATGTCGACAGAGCCTCTCGATGTCAAGAGCAATGTCGACAGGCTGTGCTCGATGTCAAGAGCAATGTTCGATGTCGACAGAGTCCGCTCGATGTCAAGAGCGATGTCAACAGATTCTCCTCGATGTTGAGAGCCTTGTTCGATGTCGACAGAGCCCTCTCGATGTCGAGAGCTATGTCGACAGGTTCTCCTCGATGTCGAGAGCGCCGCTCGATGTTGACAGAGCCCTCTCAATGTTGAGAGTGGTGTTCGATGTCGAGAGAGCCTGCTCCATGTCGAGAGCGAGATGTTTGATGTCGACAGGCTCTCCTCGATGTCGAGAGCAATGTTCGATGTCAACAGAGCCCTCTTGATGTCAAGAGCGATGTCGACAGATTCGCCTCGATGTCGAGAGCCTTGTTCGATGTCGACAGAGCCCCCTCGATGTCGAGAGCGATGTCGACAGGTTCTCCTCGATGTCGAGAGTGCGCCGCTCGATGTCGACAGAGCCCTCTCGATGTCAAGAGCGGTGTTCGATGTCGACAGAGACCACTCGATGTCAAGATCGGTGTTCGATGCCGAGCGGCTGGAGGAAGAACGTTTTCTCCATGGATGGAGTATACGTCTCCTCTAATGTTGGAGCTGCAGTAAGCTCCGTAGCCACGAGTACAGGTGAATCCATAATTTCTCCATCGGAAAGTGAGGCTACTTGCACTCCTGACACCGAGGCACACTTTGCAGGCGTGGATGTAGACTTCTTGGTGTCGAAGACTTGATCTGTGTCGGGATCGAAACCAGGCGTTTTACCTTGGTGGTCGACGTCAAAGCCGTGAAACTCACAGTCGATAGGACTGGAGTGACAGGCTTATAGAGAGAGACTTTCAGTCCTTAGATTTTTTCTTGGACACAGTCTCTTTCTTTTGCTCTTCCTTAGAGCATTTGTGGGCTTTTTTGTCCTTTCTCTTAAGTGGGGATTCCACATTCCGAGTTGCCGCCACTGTAGTATGAGACGTCGCTGATCTTGGCTTGAATGCCGTGGCCTTGAATGCCATATAGAGGGACACACCATGGATAAAGTTTGCTGCCAGGGAGCCATTTTGAGCTTTAAAGCTCGGTGTTTTCACATCGGCCTAATGAATGCCTTACAGTGGTGGCATATTTCTACTACATGCCCCCACTCTCAAACATAACAGGCACAAAGAGTGGCCAGCAGCCGGAGGTAATTTAATCCCACAATAGAAGCACTTTTGAAAAGGCGCTTAAAACAGCCGTTCCTCAGAAGAGGAGAAGAATTTCATTTTTTAAAAAAAAAATATTTATTTTAATTTCATTGGGGGGGGGGATTTCCGATGAAAGGAGGAAGAGAAAAAAGGTTTATGAGGAAAATTTTTTGAAAAGACAATTTTAAAGTACTCAGCTGAGTTGCAGTTTTTTAGAAGAACCTCCGGAGACGACTAGCCGCAATGGCGGTCGAAGAGGAACTGAGGGAATGGGCGGGAGCCGCGCTAAGGAGCACGCGCGAGGGGGAGGGGCTCCCGCCCAGTCTACCTCAGCTTTAGAATTTTCCGGAACGGTCTCAGCGCAGGCGCAGAGCCCATATGTGTGATGCACAGAGACCACGAAGAAGAACAGAAACATATTGAAAATATTTCTTTTTTTGTAAACAATAAGCTTGTTAACTCAATAAAACCGTTATAAATAGAACATTCACAACAACCATTTTTAAATAAACATAAACCATATAAACAATTTAAATATAAGTGTATGATGTTTGGCTCATAAAAATTTGTTCCTTAAAGTATTATTATTATTATTATTATTATTATTATTATTATTATTATTATTATTATTATTAAATCATTATAATCAATACAGCCAGCGTTATGATTATGGTGCAGAGAGTAACTCTTGAAATAAATAGCAAGCACTAGTTTTAAACACACAAACAGGTTATTCACTGAACTCTAACCTGCATTTAAACTAAATGAATCAAGCTGGTAGATTAAAATAAAATTACACATTAACTTTTCTTGCTTTTTTACTTGCAAATTCCTCAATTGTAGAATCAAGATTAAGCTCGTTCAGCAAACCACTTTCAATGCACAACAGAGAGAGCGCATTTAAACGCTCCTGACCCATGGAAGACCTTAGTTCATTTTTCACACGTTTTAATGCTGAAAATGAACGCTCACCACTGCAGTTGCTGACCATTAAACACAAATACATGCGGAGGGTCACAAATGTATTTGGAAATGCACCGACTAGAGATTGTGCAATCATAAACTTGTACATTTGTGTTTCTTGACTCCCATGAATGTCTTGATTTGCAGTGGAAGATTGGTACATTTTGAAAATAGATGAAAACTGTACAATTTCGTCTGCAAACAGGGGTTCAAGATCTTCAGGATATTTTGACACTAGTGTAGTGGCTCTGGAACGTAGACTATCAGCTGCTAGAGTGCATATTTCTGATAGAAATCCAAATCTTTCTTGAATTATATTGTATGCTGCTTGCCTGTGCCTCAGTGATTCTGTCAATTGGTCAATTATAGGATAAAAGGTATGCACTTTAAACCTCTCAGAGGGTGTCATATCAGCATTAGCATCTTCTGCATCACCATAGTCCCACCTCCTATTTCTTTTCACTTTCCTTCCACGTTGTAGCTGGTACTCCTCGCAGCCGGAAATATTTTTACCCTGCTGTTCAAATTCAGAGAATCTAGAATGGAGAGACTGCACAATATCCTTTAGAGAGTTCAGCATGTCTGTTGCTGTATGCAGATCTAATTTTGCATCTTGGAGACACTGACTGGTTCTGTGAAACCTTGGTAAAATGACAGACCATACTTCAACCATTATTCCAGTTTCCAATTGATCCATGACATTATTTAGGCCCTTTGCTTATAAACAGACCTCTCCCTTTATGGATTCATCATTCATAATATTTGAAAGGACATCTCTGATAGTACTATAGCCTTTTTGTAAGGCATTCACAGCATCATGGTGAGCAAACCAATGTGTATCAGATAACCTTTTTAATGTCGGTATACCACATAGTTTGAAACTATCTGTTAACAGATTCCATCGATGAGTTGAAGCAGAAAAAACACAATACAACTGCTGCACAAAATTAAAGAACGAAACTGCAACTGGACAGCTGTTTACGGCATTTTGTCCAACAAGATTAAGTGAATGTGCACAACAAGGAATGTATTCAGCAAGTGGGTTTTTCCCCCAAATTAAGGCCTGCATACCATTATATTTGCCACTCATATTAGATGCGTTATCATAAGACTGACCCCTGCAGTCTTTGATGGAAATTCCATTTTCATCCATGAACTGCAAAATAATGTTTGCTAGCTCCATACCAGTGTGTCTGTGCATTGGAATGAATTTCGTAAAACGCTCCACTGGACCACTAGGTAATACATAGCGAAATATAATTGTTAGTTGATCACAATGTGCTATGTCGGGTGGAGTCAACAGAAATTGAATAATATTTGGCTTCTTTTATCTCGTTTATGATTTGCTGCAGCACTTGCTGACCAATCAGTTCAATAAACTCATCACATATCGTTGATGATAAGTACCTCCACGTTTTTTAACCTCTAGGGCAGTCTTCCCCAACCGGGGCCCTTCCAAATGTTTGGGGCCCCAGCTCCCATCTTCCCCAGCCACTGGCCATGCTGCCTGAGGCAAATGAGAACTGTAGTCCAAAATATCCAAGAGGGATATTTGGTGAACTCTGTTCTCTGGGGTTTTTCAAAATAAAACTTAAAATGCCACACAATTCCCCATGAAAGCGCACGTGCACACACGCACGCACATACACACACACACACACACACACACACACACACAGTATTAGCCAAGCAGGTGACATTTTGCAGGCGGCAGGAGGATCAACACCCCCAAAAGGCAGACACACACACCCACAAACACACAGCCCTCTCTTACGTTCAGTTTGGCTCACAAAAGAGGGAAAGCCCTTTTACAGAAAAAAAGGAGAAGGAGAAGGAGAAGGAGAACTTGCAGATCAAAAGAGTCAAACTTTTGAACCTTACCTGTGCAGAGCAGGGCCATCAGGACCAGCGGCAGGTAAAGACCATCCCAGAGGTTTGTCCCCTAGCAAGCAGAAGTCATGGTGGAGATTTTGGAGGCGGGTTGGCAGAGAGGGGTCGCTTGACGGAGCAAAAACTCAAAAACTCCTGCAGCTCATCAGTAAGGGTCTTCCCAATTTCCCCCAAATTATTTATTAAAAAAAAAAAAGCAGCCACAACAAAAAGCCAGGAAGCTTTGCTTGACCAAGAATAATTGTGTTGTTCTTGTTGCTTTGTTTCGTTTTCGTTTTTGTTTTTTTGTTAAACTAGCATTTGAACAATTGAGCTGCGAATCAGAAAGATCTTTTGCTCGAGGCTGGAGAGGTCCCTTCTAAATCTGAATATTACAGACCCTAGCAAGCCCCCCATGTGCTTCAGCAAGAAGTTCTCACACAAAGAAATATAGTAACAGTGATTGAAATGCAAAAAGCTAATGAAAAGCCTAAGTCAGCAGGTGGTAAAACCTGTTTAAGAGAAATGCTAATTTGAGAACAACAGTTCTTGCTCGGTCTTGCCTGAAGCCTGTAATGCAGATGTGCTTAGAACACCTTTCTAATCTCGAAAAAATCATTAATTATGTTGAATGATAACGATCAGAGCTAACTCGAAGGGGGGGGAAATCGCGCCGTACGTCCCTATATTGTGGGCCTATTTTCTGGTAGGGGCCTGGAGCTGCAGCTCCAATAGCCCCTATCTTAATCCGGCCCTGATAACAACTTGCCTAAGACAATGAATTAAAGGCTGAGGTGAAATACAGCCTTGGGAATATAGTGTGTGGAACATAGTATATGTTACTGTAGCCACTACCAGCTGAAAGATTAATCTCTGTCAGGAAGAAAAAAAGATGAAAAAACAGCCACTAACACGTGAACTGAGTGTGTCTTAGGGACTGTGGAAGGCTTTCAGAAGGCGTTGATACTGGTGAATCGCAAGCCGGGTTGATCAGTGATGCCTATGTGCTTTCACCAGATTCTCAAGCCATGAGTCACCGTAGCAGCCTTCCCCACCCTGGTTCCCTCCAGATATGTTGGACTACAATGACACAAGTGGTCCCTTCATTAAGTAAGGAGCTCAGTATCTGCAAGCCCTTGCTGCTTGACATTTCTTGACTAGCAGGTCACCTTCCATACACTATAACCCAGGGACGGAACTATTTTGGACGGAACTCACCCAGACTCAGAGTCAGAACAACACAAGGCTGTGTGTTTATCACAGGATTCCTTTGAATGACATCAGAAATGTTCCAAAGCACTGCAATGTAGTGTGATGTTCTTGCTAGGCCTGGCTGAGAGCTATGTAGAATCAGCATCACATGGTGTCAGCTACACATGTGTGGCAATCAAGCACACAGACTGCTTGCTTATTTATTACAGTAATACCTTGGATTGCAAGTAACTTGGTCTGAGAGCGTTTTGCAAGACAAGCAAAAAAAATTAAAAATGTTTGACTTGATAATCGAGCAAGGTCTTGCAAGACAATCATGTAGGGATGTAACCGCTCGCCTCGAGCGGGTGTAGCGGGCCGAAATCAGCCCCGCTCACGCCCGCCAGAGACTCGCTTTGATATAAGAGTGTTTTGGATTACAAGCACGGTTCCAGAACGAATTATGCTTGCAATCCAAGGTATTACTGTACTTTGTTCATTCATTCTTATTTTAAAAACGTTATGTTTCAGCAAAAGCTTCCAAGGTGGAAGCTTTTAAAACTGGGGTGTACAACTTGTGGCCCTCCAGATGTTTTGACCTACAACTCCCATCATCCTTCCCCATTGGCTATGCTGGCTAGGAATGATGGGAGTTGTAGGCCAAAACATCTGGAGGGCCACATGTTGCCCAGCCCTGTTGTATGCTATATTTAATACCTACTGTATATGCATAATATTTTCTATTTTGGCAAGATCTTCACTGGCAGCTAACAAAGGAAATGGAAGTATGGACAGTGTGCTTTTGCAATCTTTGTTGTGGCATATAATCAGGAAATCTGTGGACTATTTGCACCATTCAACAGAGGTTCTGACAATACTTTTCACAAGACGTTATTAGTGTCAACCATACAATGGAGGGGGAGGAGCAGCATTTGTACCAAAATAGATTTTAATGAAATGAACAGTGCAATCCTAGATACACACACACACACATAACCTGCACCAACTAAAATTTCTTAGCCATCTTCAAAGGCAGCCACACATATAGCACATTACAGTAGTCTATCCTGGATATCACTAGTGCATGGATAACTGAGGGAAATTCCATCCTCTCCAGACTGGGCCAAAGCTGACATACGAGCCTAAGCTGATAAAATGTATTCCTGGACACCACAGCCACCTGAGCTTCCCCAGTTAGCACAGAGTCTAGGAGGACTCCCGAACTATGCACTTCATCTTTTACAGGGAGTGCACAGGGCCGGATTAAGAGCATTATGGGCCTGGTGCTGAGGATTTTGGTGGGCCTTTTTATGGAAATAAATAAAATGAAGATGCAATTTTATATTAAAACAAATTAAATATTTTAATTACCATTAAAGTGCCAAAACTCAAAAACTCCTGCAGCTCATCAGTAAGGGTCTTCCCAATTTCCCCCAAATTTATTTATTAAAAAAGAAAAAGCAGCCACAACAAAAAGCCAGGAAGCTTTGCTTGACCAAGAATAATTGTGTTGTTCTTGTTGCTTTGTTTTGTTTTCGTTTTTTTGTTAAACTAGCATTTGAACAATTGAGCTGCGAATCAGAAAGATCTTTTGCTCGAGGCTGGAGAGAGAGGTCCCTTCTAAATCTGAATATTACAGACCCTAGCAAGCCCCCATGTGCTTCAAAGAAATGTAGTAACAGTGATTGAAATGCAAAAACCTACCGAAATGCTAATTTGAGAACAACAGTTCTTGCTAGGTCTTGCCTCAAGCCTGTAATGCAGATGTGCTTAGAACACCTTTCTAATCTTGAAAAAATCATTAATTATGCTGAATGATAATGATCAGAGCTAACTCAAATCGTGCCGCGTGTCCCTATATTGTGGGCCTATTGTCTGTTATGGGCCTGGAGCGGCCGCTCCAATCGCCCCTATGTTAATCCGGCCCTGGGAGTGCAACCCCTTCTAAAACCACTTGTAACCCTCTATCCAGTGTTGTTCGTTTCCCAACACATTAGTACCTCCATCTTATCTAGACTAAGTCTCAGCTTGTTCACCCTCAGCCACCCCAAAACAGCCTCCAAACATTAAGTTCAATAGGACTTACTTCAAGGTAAATGTGTATAGGATTCCAGCCTAATCCTCTCAAACTATGCAAGCATTACAGAGACTGTTAATAATTAGCAGGGATGTGTGGAATCTGCCTGAGGAGTTTTGTTACTAGTTCCTTTTCTCGCTTCAGAAACTGGGAAACTGCATGGGAAATCCTACCCTGCCAAAATTCTTCAGGATCCTATACACTCTGCATTCTCACAAGTTCTTTTAGATCCAGGCTGAGAATTCATGTTCTTGCTCTGCAGCCATTGCCTAGTGCTCTTTAAAGCTTGATTAACATCTGACCCTAAGAACACTGGAGAACACTGCTGTAAACCAAAGCATATTTTCTCAGTTAAATGGGGAAGGGTGAGGAAGAGTCGGGCAGCGGTTAAAATAGTGTTGCAAGTCAGAGAAACTCAACAGGTGCTTTTAACTTAAGTGTTTCCTTATGACAAAATGTCCTAATTGATACTACCACAAGCCATTGTTTAATAAAATGAACAGTCCTTCCTTCCCCTCGACCTACTCCCATATGTAGAAGAGAGAGGCTCCCAAGAGAAGTCTCTTTGTCCCCTGCACTGAGAAGTGAAAAGAGTTTTATTTTGGCAGGCATTGTTAGCAAATGTTCCCTTTTAGATTGGTTTTTGCCTGCTGTTATCTTGCTGCCCCTGGATTTATACTATTTTATATTGTTTTAAAGTGCTGTTTTTACTATTGTTTGTTTAAGCTGCCTTGATTATAGTTAATATAGAAAGATGGGGTAGGTATTTTGGTATGTATAAATGAATGAATAAAATTCAAATTTCAATTATTAATTGATAGGAATGTGTGAATTTTGCACATCTTAAAAAATAGGCTATTTTAGCTTCACATAAAATTCCTTGGATGCTTTGCCTAAAGAGAAACTTTACTTTGCATTGAATTCCAATCTGGGTAAAATTCTGTGGGAAACTCAAGTAATTAGGCAATTTTACTGATCAAAGGGAATGACTGGTCTCATTACTACAGGGAAGGAAAGTGTGGTTAGAAGGCAGCGCTTCTCAAAATGCATGTGACAATCTCATACAATCTATGGATGTGTCACCAGGGTCTCTATGAGACTCTTGGAAATTTTGCCTTTTAAAAGGTCATATTTTTTTTTAACCTCATGATTGCTGAGAAAACCTTGCACCTTTTACTACTATTCATATGGTCCTACATTGCCCTGTATATATCCCTCCTTCTATGAATCCACCTGTACTCTTTCTTCCTCTTGATCAGAGTAGGGGATGCATGAGAGGTGATGTACAATTAGCACGTACACTCAATTAGTACATCCCATCTCCATATGCCACAACGAAAACTGAGCTCCACTGCCCAGGGATGACAGACTATCATCATGGGGCTGGGCTATGTGATGTCAGCATTGCAGTCCATCTGCTCATTGCATCTTCTGCCACACATCTTCCAATTGGTCTTTAATGCAGAAAAATAAGAGAATCTCCTGTACACTGTGTCTTTATATTTGCTTTTCAACATCTCCCTCTTTCTCTCTGGACCACATTATTTGTGTACCTGTCTGTCTGATCCCTTTTATTCTTCACATATTGTACTCTCAGTAACCTCTTATCTGTGTGTACATAATGCCACTGTGTATTCATTCATGCAAGTTTCTTTAAAAACTAGAGCTACTGATTTAAACAACAATCTTATAATAGCAAGATAAAAACAGTTCAATCAAAGGCCGGATATATACAGCACTGTTGGTGGCTCTCCTCCCCACCTCCACCTCCGCCAAAACTAGAGCATGCCACAAAGCCATAATTAAATCCTTGGATTCTTAGTTTGAGGACAAACTTTGTATGAATTGCTTTCTGAGTACCCAAAACTCAGAGTTCAAGGTTACAAGAAAATGTAAACTTAAAAAAGAGGCTATAGGAAGCAACATTTTTGGAAAGCCCTGCTTTAGGAACTCAAGTAGTCCTGACTCTTTAAACAACAGACCAGGGGGTAGGCAACTTGTGGCCCTCTAAATGTTTTGGCCTACAACTCCCATGATCCCACACCATTAGCAATGCTGGCTAGGGCTGATGGAACTGAGTTGTAGGTGAAAACATCTGGAGGTCCAGATGTTGCCCACCCCTGTGATAGTCCAATCACTATAATATTAAGAAGTTACTTTATGCTCAAAATGATTATGCAACTATCCTACAGACTGGATCAAAAAGATCTGGCAAATCTTCACTGTGTTTCTGGCAGTCAGTAATAACTGGCCTCACATCTGGTGAATTCTCCAGAGAACAGAGTATGAGAGTAACCAGCCTTAATTAGTCATAAATCCACAGAGACATGTCATATGACCAAAGCATGATATGCAATTCCCTGACAGTTGATATGCCATAAAATCAAGATGGTAGTGTTTTCTTGCTTGTTAACAATGTTAAACAGTAGTCCCAGTTTAAACAAATCAATCATCTATAGAAGCATTACTTGTGATGAGAAAATCGAGGCAATGCATATCCTTCTTTGTACCTATTACCAATATTTCCCTTTTTAACGAGAGAGCAACTGCAGCTTATGGCTTTGTAAGCTATGAGTAACTGAGCTAAAGAGACCTCCCCAAGTTCACAAAATGATCTGGTGAAGTATTGTCCTCACATTTCAAGTTAACATCCTAATCCCTAAATTAGTTTCTTCCTTAGATTGGATATTCCCCCTTTATAGGTGATAAAAGAAAGCTGAGATGCATGAAGCATTTGGCACTAGGTCTTTCCTGTAATAATGAGTCATAATTCCCAATGAATGGAAAAAAAATTAACATGATTGGCAAGGAGAATGCAACATTTTATACAAATAAAATCAGTAAAATCGATCACTTTATGCCAAAGCCCTTGAATTTATGAACCACTATATAAAGAGCAGGACTTATATATTAAAATTACACATTCCTGAGGAATAAGAAATCCATGTAGCCAAGCAGTCTGTGACGGTAATGGTTCAGTTCAAACATAATGCCAGACCATGGGTGGCATTACATGAATGAGGCTTGTGCTCATGGCTTCTTCCTCCTCATGTTTCTGATTTCCTCCCTCACTTCTGATTAATCCAAACCAGGCTAACTATGGTTTGCAGAAACCACGGTTTCCATGCAATCCACAGTTCAAAGTGTTTTTGCAGTCCTGGTTTGCAGATAAACTACAGTTTGCTCAAATCATATGTTGACAATTTCAGATATAATGAGATACTATAGTATACTGCTAAATTGCAAGTAAAGGAGGAAATTGGAGCATGCGAGGGGAGGAGAGAGTGTGTGAGTACAGGGCTTGTTCACATAATGCCAAACAATTATGTCTGACTGAGCTGACTCAATATGAACTACTAGTCCTCATGGAGGCAAAGATGACCAGTCACTTCTTCCCATTTCTCCATGCTTCCGCTTGTCCTTCTCTTGTACAGCATCATTCTCCATGCCCACTCCACATCATTTATTTATTTATTTATTTATGTATTATATTTATACCCCGCCTTTTTTCCTGCAAGGAACCCAAGGCGGCTTACATTATCCTCATCCTCCTCTCCATTTTATCCTCACAACAACCCTATGAGGTAGGTTAGGCTGAGAGTCAGTGACTGGCCCAAAGTCACCCAGTGAGTTTCATGGCCGAGTGGGGACTAGAACCCGAATCTCCTGAGTCCCAGTCCAACACCCTAACCATTACGCTATACCCTAACCACTACGCTATACCCTAACCACTACGCCACACATTCTTTAATAGGATAAGGAAGCATAATGGAAAGAAAGAAGGTAGACATGAGATGTATTTATTTACTAGTTTTCATCAAGGCAGACACAAGGACTTGTCCTACTAATGAAGGTCAGCAAAATTTTGAGACGTTCAACACTTTCTTACTTCTACCAAGAGCACTGGGGATAACAAATATCTAACAGAAAACACATCTCATAACTTATTAAAACATTCAGGAACCTGCTGAGATATTGCATCCTTGAGGCTTGGCATAACAGTGTTCTCCCAATGAGTATTTTTGGCTTATAGAAAAAAACCTCAACCAATTATTTTTCATTTATATAGAATGCAGTGGCATGTGGTACATTCTACCTTACAGAGAGCTTCATCATAGCAATTTTAAGGAGATTGTTTTGGATCTTTTTTGGTGTACCTTATTCTCAGAACTCCCAACTCCTAAAATGTTTGTACCAATCAACTATGAATATCAAGTCTTTCCAGGCCTCTGTGATTCTTGTAAAAATCTCAAGAAGATGCCTATAAATTCTGGCACAAAGTGGCAAAAACTTATCTGGGAGCCCATAGAAGTAACTGCATATGCAACAGGCAACCTGAGGATCAAAGGGGTCAGTTACAGTCATGCTTTTGTCCCTTAAAATCAATGGGGCTTAAGCTAGTCATGACTAACTTGTTCCATTGATTTCCAAAGGACCAAGGTATGCCTAACAGTGCAATCTTAACCCTCCAATGTTGCTCATTGGAGGGGTTAGGATCTAGTGGAGGTGCTTCTCTACCACTTCACCCTTCAGAGAGGAGCCCCTTTATACTTGCTCCAGGAGCAAGTATATAACCAAATCAGCCTCAGTCATAGAAAGTCATTGCAGGACAGTCTTGCAAAGTGGGAAAAATTATTTGCAAAAACTATGGTTGTCGGGTGTATCACTCTGATAGTGCTGCTGGCCCAACCTCACACTGCTGAGAGAAATCCGTGAAAGGCGCTCTGTTACCTCCCCCCAAAATGCATTGGGATTATGGGTTGCAACTACACATGTACAATGCAGATTTTATGAGATAAAGGAATGTCTTTATTTCTTTTACTTTGTCATAATGTTGAAAACGTTACGTTTGTGAAACTTTAAGATGAAGTTAAGTGAAATGTATGCCCCCTCCTAATTTATTGTGCAAAGTATCACAATGAGCCAGGTTGTATGGGAGGGAAGGCTCTGCGGGTAACAGAAGTCTTCAAAACATTTAAAGGGACACATTAATTTCATGTCTCCCTGATGGGTTCTTGTTTTGTAATTGTTTTTAACATTACTACATAGAACAAGTCCTGAGATGTCATGAGAGACTGTCCACTGTGTTCTGAGCTGGTTAGAAAAGCCCAGCCAGAGGATTATCATGACAGATTCCTAAAATGTATTGATGCAGTTATCCTGGAGGTATGTACAGCCGGTGCTCTGCATAGAGAAATGTATTCCACATGACGTTTGCTCTGGTATCAGTAAGAGCACCCAGGCACACTGTTTGGATTCAGGAAAGAAGATCTGCATGAGCAACTGCATGAAAAAAATTGTCACATTTCCATATGAGCAAAGGCAAGGGGATTTGAATTTATTTATTTATTTAAAAGTGGGACTTGTAAAAAAAAGAAAGAAAGAAAGAAAAAGTTGTAGTATGGAGTGCTCCTAGTCAGGGTGCCAGCCAGCCAGCCATGCCCTACTCCAAGACACTCCATGCCATTCCCCCACAGACATATCTGGTTTTCCTCACCCCACCCCAACAGTCAGTCAGCATTCAATGCCCACTGAGCAGGCTCAGTCCTCAGTGAGTTGTTTGTGGGTTTTTCTTTCCTTAGCCCTAAAGGTTTTTTGTACTTCTGCAAGCTTTGGGGTTCCCTCATGCTGTCTGAGATCTCCCTCTTGTGCATGGATTGGGGTGATTTGGCTATATATGAATAGGTACCCAGAGAATTAAGTTCACTATTAGCATTACATATCTACCCCACTCTTCCTTTGCGCAGCTCAGAGCTGCTTACATATACTCCCCAGTGGACTCTCATCTAGGCAGCTTAAACAGGCCTAGACTTGTTCAGGTTCAGCAGTAGAACCCAGGGATGGGGACTCGGACTCGGGGACTCGACTCGTGAGTCCGACTGAGTCCCCCCTCTGACTCGAGTCCCACTCGAGTCCCAATAATTTATGTGGGACTCGGGACTCGACTCGGGACTCGAGCCTAAGGACTCCTCCGCCTCCGCCTCTGCCCTCGCCTCCGCCGCCCTCACCACCTCCTCCTCCTCCTCCTCCTCCGCCGCCTCCGCCGCCGCCCTCACCTCCTCCTCCTCCTCCTCCTCCTCCTCCTCCGCCGCCACCGCCGCCGCCCTCGTCGCCATCGCCGTAGCACACAGCACGCCGCGTCACGCCGCCAGCGCCGTCGCTCTGTTTTTGGCGGGGTTGCTGTGGTTCAAAAACAGAGCGCCGTCGCTAGCGGCGTGACGCGGCATGTAACGTCACGCCGCCAGCGCCGGCCGCTCTGTTTCTTGAACCACAGGCAACCCTGCCAAAAACAGAGCGACGGCGCTGGCAGGCGTGACGCGGCATGCCACGTCACGGCCGCTAGCGACGTGGCGCTCCTGTTTTTGAACCACAGCACCCGCCAGTAAACAGAGCGACGGCGCTGGCGCGTGCGTGTGTTACGGCGATGGCGAACGAGGAACGTTGGCCGTGCTGTTTCCTACGGCGAGAGGATGCGGCGGCGGCGGCAGTGAGCGAGAGAGGAGGAGGCGGAGGAGGTAGGGAGCGGCGGCGGCGGCGGCGGCGGCGTTAATTCAGAAGCAGGGCGGCGGCGAGGGCGCGGCGGCAGCGGCGGAGGAGGAGGAGGAGGAGGAGGTGAGGGCGGCGGCGGCGGCGGCGGCGGCAGCAGAAGCGAGGGCGGCGGCGAGGGCAGCGGCGGCGGAGGTGGAGGTGAGGGCGGCGGAGGTGGAGGTGAGGGCGGCAGTGGCAGCGGCCCACGGAGGGAGCAGGAGGGTCTCCGCGGGAGGAAGGGCAGCTCTTCTTCCTCTCGCGGAGACCCTCCTGCTCCCTCCATGGGCCGCCGCTTTGGGAGGGACTCGGGACTCGACTCGAGTCACCATTTTGGACCTCGGACTCTAGACTCGACTCTAGACTCGGGTCCAAAGACTCGGGACTCGACTCGGGACTCGGGACCAAGGACTCTTCAACATCCCTGGTAGAACCTCACCATGTGCTTCAGACTGTTTTCTGGGGCATTATGTGAGTAGATCGTTACCAGATCAAGATTAAGTAGACTTGCTTATTAAGCTTGTATTCAAACTGGAGTATTTTTGTTAAGAGGGAGAAAGAGAGAGAGAGAGAGAGAGAGAGAGCTCTCTGGAATTGCTATTGTTTTGCAGAGTGTGGGTGTTCCAGGGTCTTCTGGCCGGTGTAAATCAAACCTTGAGTAGCAAGTCTCCAACTCCAGTGGAGTCTTTGCAGTAACACAGCCCTAGAAGAACCCTTGATTTGTCCACTGCCAGTGTGATCGTAACCATTTCAGAGCAGTTAGATGAAGTACACAGAAATTGTTTCTTTAAGAGAAATGATTGGTGAACCTCTATTTATATTTTGTTATATTGTTTGCAAAAAGGCTGTAAAGAGAGACAAGATTAAAGAGGATCTTAGGGGGTTCAGGTAATTCCATGAAACTGATACAACTATGGTGAACATGAAGGGCAAACTTCTAGCAATGAACAAGAATCTGGTGTATCTGCCGGGGAGGCTAAATCTATTAGCATCCAAGGGGTTGCATGACATGGATTCTGATTCCTTCTTTCCTTTCTTCTTTCCATCCATCCATCCAGAGAAATCACAGCAAGAAGTTATAGCTGACTACTCATTATCCACTTGTCTGCATTGTGTTTCTTGAGGGGGTCATTCCTTCTGTCATTCATTTTCTTTAAAATATACATAAGGCTGTTTGGGCTGTCACCAGTATGCTGATGATGCATTACTCAGCTCTACATGTCTTTCTTTGACTTCTTATCTATCAGTGGTGACAAATTGCAGAGGGTGGCCATGTTGTTACGTCAAACACACACACACACACAAAACTGGTGACATCTTAAAAACTAATAGATTTACTGTGGCATAAGCTTTCATGCGTTAGAGCCCATTTCATTATTAGATGCATGAAGTGTTATCTCCCATTGGTGTGTGTGTGTCTGTGTGTATGTAAGTAAATAAGTAAGTGTAAAAGGTGGGACCCAACATTTACATATTATGACTTTTTGGCCCCACATTTACAATTTATTTCTCTATACATATCATCATCATCAGGCGATCACTCGTGACCGAGTAAGATTGTCTTCCAGGATAAAAATTTACAAAAAGGAGATTTTAAAAGGAGGACATTCTAAAGAAAATTGTGTAGACTCTAGTGATGGGTCCGTAAGTGACTGTGGAGGCCAATTCTAGATCCACACAGCTTCCCAAAGTGAGGACATAGGTGACCAGATGGAAGATGGTCCTGTAAAGGATTTGTTTGACGTGCTTTTCACTTAGCACGTTTCTCCCTTTCACCTTGCACTTGGGCTTCTTCAATGTCCATAGAACCTTTGTGAAAGGCCAACCTCCAGTTAGATCATTCATGGGCAAGAGCTCCCCAGTTTTTGATGTTTATATTGCATTTTTTTAGATTAGCGTTATGAACATCTTTAAACCTCTTATATTGACCACCGATATTCCGCTTTCCATCCTTGAGTTGGGAATAAAGTATCATAACTGCTTTGGGAGACGGCAGTCAGGCATTCGAACAACATGACCGGTCCACTGAAGTTGGCGTTGAAGGATCATTTTTTCAACGCTAGTAGTCTTTGCTTCTTCCAGTACACTGACATTTGTTCGCCTATCTTCCCAAGTAATTCGCAGGATTTTCCGGAGGCAACGTTGATGAAATCTTTCAAGGAGGTAGAAGTGACGTTTATAGATAGTCCATGTTTCGCAGGCATACAATAAAGTTGGTAATACAATGGCTTCATAAACCAGTGTTTTGGTCTTCTTACAAATATCCCGATCCTCGAACACTCTATGTTTCATTCGAGAAAACGCGGCACTTGCGGAGCTCAAGCGATGCTGGATTTCACTGTCGATGTTAGCTGTAACAGAAAGATAGCTGCCAAGATAGAGAAAATGATCAACATTTTCCAGTATTGTCCCGCCAAGCTGGATAGATGGCATCACCAAAGGGTTAGCTTGCACTTGCTGATGAAGCACTTTGGTTTTTTTGATGTTAAGTGAGAGACCAGGTTTTTCGTATGCTTCTGCAAAAGCATTTAGGATAGTTTGGAGATCATCCTCTGAATGTGCGGAGACCACATTATCATCAGCATACTGAAGTTCCACAACGGAGGTTGTAATTACCTTACTCTATACATACATACCTGACAAGTGAGGCTAACACCTCTTGCATATGAGGTTGTAGGCTTATTTTCAGTCTATAGTCTATAACCTTGCCTATAGTCTATAGGTTATACACAAACAGCATTTGTGAATATTAATGCACTTGGTATGAAGAAGCTGGTGGGATCTGTGGCAACTAGTGACTTTTTATTTCCAATTATTTTCAGGGGGAAGGTAGCAGGATAGTACATGAGCACTGGGTAAGTAGCAGCCTTGCAGCTGTTCAAACTATATTTCATTCAAGGGTTAATTACTGCCCAAATTTCTGTTTAGAGGGAAGGCTCTGAAAGGTGCTTTACCAGACATTGGTTTCTTGTGCCCCCAGTGGTCTAGGTCTTGAACTAGGGATGGCAGAGTATTGATGAAATGGGTACACCCTGATTTTACAAACACATACTTTAAATGTAAAAATGTGCTCCTTGATCATTATAGGGAAGACTTCAAATTTGCTTGCAATTCTGCTTGCAATAAAAGGATGTCTCTAGAAGAGAAGATTCCTGAGCACAGAATGTTATCAAAGCTAACAAGTGCCATGCAGTCTATCTAGCATACAGAAGGTTCTGGACTAAAGACAGTCAAGACAAGACTGGCTTTACAGTGCACAAAATTTGCATTTATTACCACCATGACATTATTGTGGTTACCTCAGGACATTGTTGAGGATCTATGAACCTCCCTCCCATCAGAGGGTCTCAACTAGAGCTGATTAAATGAAAGTGAAATAGCTCCTTTCAAAGGCTGCAACTCTGCTCGCAATTTGACTTCAGTGGGACTTACATGCTGGCAGGGGATGAAACACATCTGGAGAACACCAGGTTGGGAAGGCTGCTTTAGACAAACTCAAGTGAGGGTTATATATTGTAAAATGCACTTAACCGAAGGCGCTCATTTGTTATTCAGTTAACCAATAACCAGCTATCCCAACTGTACCAAATGAACCTCTGAGATGGTAAAGAACAATCAAGATCTACTTCCTAAAAACAGGCCCTTATAACAACATCTTTACTCCTCTGCCCCCAATCCTAGCCTGAGAGTTGCCAAACATATCCTACCCTGTCCCATGTCCTTGTCTTGGTCAGAAGGATGATAACCAATTTGGGGTGCATCTGGTAGCCGTCCTCACTGAAAGACAAATTCCTTCCTTCAAAGGTAACATTAATCAGGTACCTAGAGAAGAGAGAGAAAAAGAATGGGACAAAATTAGGATGCATGGCTTGTGCACTAAGAAAAATACCAGAAAGGAGTCTCTCTTACTAAAGACATAAAATTTGAATAGTAACAAAAAAAAAACCCAAAACAACTGCAAATATACCTAATAACTAGCCTGGAATAGCCAGGAACTAAACTGGGAGGCGGAGGGAGGGAAAGAAGGAAAGAGAAACAAGATGAATGTACGAGAAACAATTAAATTCCAAAGAAAACAGGCCACGCAGACCTCACCTATATCATGAAAGGGCCCCTGCTGCCATGATTATCACTTTCTTCAGTGGCTCATGCCAAATTTTGATTGGAAAAGCCATTAACTATCATATCTGTGCAAATACATCCCTTGGCACTTAATTCTTTTTACCATAATGATTGTGAATATTAATTGCAACTGGTTTAAATGTGCCCAAAAGGGGTACCATAAAGCACAATTCCATGTGCTATTACTCAGAAGTAAGTCCTACTGAATTCAATGGGACTTACTCCCAAGTAAGTGGATATAGCATTGCAGCCTTTTTGTGCTCAGAACATTTCTCAAACCAGTTTGAACGAAAAAGGTGCATTCCCAGTAATTCTAACTATTTCTAAGGGAATTATATATTCCATTATGCAGTGCATCATTCTCTCAGAACTTTTCTTTAAATTGCAACTGGCCTCAGAAGCCTACAATCTTGAATGGGGAATGGGTTTCTTCACCAGCCATTTTTTCCAATAAAAATCATGCTGTAAACTTCTTTTTTTTCCCTTGAGAAATAAAATACAATACATGTGTAAACACTACAGCAGACATGTACAGGGGGAAACTCCAGAGGTTGTGTCTTCTGTCTAATACAGATGCAGTTATTGTAGCATTTTGACAACTCAAGGCAAGCACTGAGTTTAAAAGACTTTTTCCAATTAGTATTTTATTTTCTGAACAAATAAATAAATATTATTAATAATGATGCAAAGTAATTATACAAACAGTAGAAGCTAAGAAAGGCAGAGAGGTTGGAGGATGAGACCTTCAGGGACCAAATAGCAGTGCCCCATCCCTGGATGACAGCTTCTCTGCTGTCATGGAGAATGGGGGTCTCGGGGAAGGGGCGCGTCATTCTGAGGAAGAGGGAAATGATCCCTGAGAAGGAACCCATTCCTCAGAAGATGAGCAAATATCCTCTCACATCAAGGTTGTGCCTCTGAGGGGCAGGGGCTTGTGGTCAAAGGAGATTTGATCATTAGACACATAGACAGCTGGATTTGTATGGGTGTGTAGACCACATGGTAAATTGCCTGCCTGGTGTGAAGGCTGTGGATATCACATGCAGTCTAAATAGCTTTGTAGATGGTGCTGGGGTGGAGTCAGTGGTCATGGTCCATATTGGTACCAATGATGTGGGGAAATGTAGTCGTGAGGTCCTGAAAGTCAAATTAGGTTGCTAGGTAGAAGGTTGAAATTCAGGACCACCAAGGTGGCTTTCTCTGACATGCCACCTGTTCCACATGCAGGGACAGGAGTGTTGGGACATGTAACACAACAACAGCTGTGCCACAAGTGTTTTCATTTGGAAAGGTACAGGATGGCTAGAATAACAATCTTATTTAGTCTGAAACTGCTATTCTCTTCTCATGGGAAAAGTGGGCTGGAAGGAAATATGAGCTGATCACATGGTTTGTACTTTCTGATGACGTTGTATGATTGTTAAGTTTCGGTTCCTGTAACTTTGTAATAGAGAGAGGGATTGCTTTCTGTATGCATCTTCTTGTCTTCTCTCTAATGCTCTGAATGCTAGAGTGGACTTGATCCACTGGACTATGCTATGCAATGTAGACTGTACTTAGGAAATTGTATTTACTCTGATATAGAATAAACAGGTAGAAAAACCCTGTGGTGGATTCTATGGCAATTCCTAATTACAGCTAAGCTGGAGCAAGCGGCAAGCTGGAGCAGAGGCTGTAATCTGAGACGCTTGGAATGTGCTGCGAATGAGAGACAGTGAATCTCTGTGTGAGCTACATGGGCCAGTTTACACACATGAGACAGAGGCTGTTTCTTCCATCTCGCGCTCTGCTGAATCCACGTAGGCTGGACGGGCCTACAGGGTGGATTATGAGCCATCAAGGCTGGGGAAATTTTAATAGTCTTATCAAGGAGAAGCTGAGGCATCTCAATGCATGGATGAGCTGGTGGTGTAGTGGTTCAGATTTGTTAGACACTGGGGAACATTTTGCAACAAGCTGGGCCTGTCCAAGAGAGATGGGCTCCACCTGAACCAAAACGGAACCAGAGTGCTGGTGCTAAATATAACAATGAAGGCAGAGCAACTCTTAAACTGAAGCTTGGGGGAAAGCTGACAGGAGCTGGGAAGCATCCCTAGGGGATGAAGATGAAGAAGTTTCCAATTGCCCAAATGTAGAAGGGGAGGAGATATGCCATCAGCATATGGTGAAACATGAAAGCCAATCAAAGAGGCCTAAGTGCCATAGCAGAAGATGCACATGCCAGAGTCATTGGGGAAGGGACACTGTGTATAGGAGTTTCTATGCAAATGCTAGAAGCCTCTGAGGCAAGATGGGTGAGTTGGAGTGCCTGGTTTTAAAGGAGAACCTAGATATAATGGGGATTACGTAGAGCTGGTGGAATGGAGAGAACTAGTGGGATATGGTAATCGCTGGATATAAACCCTGTAGGAAAGACAGCGAAGGGCGTACTGGAGGAGGTGTTGCTCATCAAAGAGGGCATAGAGTCAAGCAGACTAGAAAACCTAAAAGGGGCAGACAAGTGCTGTGGGTGACAATACTGGGCTCCAAAACCAATTTAGTACTAGGAACATGCTATTGTCCCCCTGACCAGAAAGCTCAGGGTGATCTGGAAAATGAAATCAAGGAGGCCTCCAAGCGAGGAAACATTGTAATAATGGGTTACTTCCATTACCCTCACATTGACTGGATGAATGCATATTCTAGTCAAGACAAAGAGGTTACATTTCTTGATACTCTAAATGACTGTGCCCTAGAACAGCTGGTCATGGAACCGACCAGAGGGAAGGCAACCCTGAATTTAATCCTAAGTGGTATCACCCAGGACCTAGTACAAGATGTAAATGTTGTTGAACCAGTTGGAAACAGTGACCACAATGCTATCAGATTTAATATATATTTAAGTGGAAAATTGCCAAGGAAGTCCAACAATGTTACATTTGACTTCAAAAGAGGGCACTTCTCTAACATAACATAAGGGATCTGGTAAAAAGGGAGTTGAAAGGGGGAGTGAAGAGGGTTAAATCCCTTCAAAATGCTTGGAGGTTACTCAAAACCACAATAATAGAAACTCAGCTAGAATGTATAGCACAGGTTAGGAAAGGTAGCACCAAGTCCAAGAGGTCATCAGCATGATTAATGAACAAGGTCAAGAAAGCTACTAGAGAAAAGACATTTTCCTTCAGAAAATGAAAGTCTTGCCCAAATGAAGAAAACTAAAAGGAGTGCAAGCTTGCAAAAAGAAGATGCAAGCAGACAATGAGAGATACAACCCCCCCCCCTTTTGAGGAGCATATCACTAACAACATCAAGGCCAACGAGAGAGAGAGAGAGAGAGAGAGAGAGAGAGAGAGATGAGAAGCAGGAAACCAGCTAGCAGGGAGCTGGACCGCTGGATGACAATGGAGTTAAAGAAGTACTAAAGGAGGATAAGGGACTGCGAAGAAGCTGAATGAATTCTTTTCACCTGTCTTCACTGCAGAAGATATAGAACAGATACCTGTGCCTGAACTGATGTTTTCAGGAAGGGAGTCTGAGGAACTGAGGCAAATGGTGGTGACAAAAGATGAACTCCTCAGCCTTTTTGACAAATTGAAATTAATAAATCCCCCCCCCCCAGTCGGCGTGGAAAGAACTGCGGCAGCTGTTTCTTCAAGGTTGGAAAATCAAACTCGGGGAGGGGGTAAAGGGGGTAGGGGGGAGGAGAGGGGAGGAAACTAGGGCAGGCAGGATACAGTGTATCCTGACAGCACTCCAGATGCCTTCTCCCTACCCCACCCCACCCCAGCGCCACAGCTAGACCTAAAACAGCCATCTAGTTGAATTGCATAGCAGAAGGAGTGGGGGGGGGCAGAGACTGCCACTGCTGCTCCTCCCACGCTGCACTGGATGCTCATAAGCCTCCGATTTCAGAGTCTTAAGAGCATCGAGGGCTCAGTCGATAGGACTGCACCCTAATTATATTAGAATGAAAGAAGATAAACATTTTTACCAAAATTAGAAATGTAAATAATTATTGGTGAAATGAGGAACATTCTTCTCCATTGTAGAAGAAATGTGCCTCGTTTCACCAATAATTATTATTTAAGTTTCCAATTTTGATGTAAATGTAAAATGTTTATGCTGTAAAATAAGAAAAATGTTAAAGTATTAATTAATTGAATTTCTGTATTTTAATCATGGGTTGCAGTTCCCAACTGAGGCCCGCCTGGCGTAGTGGTGAGAGTGTTGGACGGTGACCCTGGAGATCCAGGTTCTATTCCCCGCTCAGCCATGAAACTCACTGGGTGACTTTGGGCCAGTCACTGACTCTCAGCCTAATCTACCTCACAGGGTTGTTGTGAGGATAAAATGGAGAGGAGGAGGAAGAGGAGGAGGATTATTATGTAAGCCGCCTTGGGTTCCGTGCAGCAAAAAAGGTGGGGTATAAATATAATAAATAAATAAATAAATAATTTTCAGTGCCAGGTTAAGATTGTCCTTTACATCCAGGCATTTGATGGCATATGATGGGATTTTAACGTCAGTTGTTTTATCAGATCCCAGCATTTTATTGTGAGTGTTTTTAGCTGTTTTCAAATTTTGTATGTTAAAGTTTTTTATGTTATGTTTTTGTTTTGCAATTTTTGTGAGCCACCCAGAAAGCATTGGCTATTGGGTGATATAGAAAATAAATAAATAAATAAATAAATGAAATTAAATAAGTGGAATTATGCTCATGGGATTGTCAAACTGAAGGAAGGGGGAAGGCAATTTTCACCTGTTCCTCCTGCTCTGCAGCCCCCTATAAAGCTTCTCTGGAGGGCTGGGGGACTCTCAGTAAGAGAGAGGAGGCACTGGGGGCTACAGAGGGAAAGGGCAACAGGTGAAAACAGTTTTCCACACTTGAACCCAAGTAGTCGCTACTGGATATCAGTTTCTTCAGTGAATGGAAGGAGCCCTGTTTGCAGATGGGCAACTCTGGATCCAACGCAATGGCTTTTAAAGAACAATCTTGCTCCCTCAGTCGCTTACAACCCTATAAAGATGCTTACTCAGAAATAAATTCAACTAATTTCAGTGGAACTTACTTCTGAGTAAACATGTATGCAATTGGGCAGTGAGGAGCTTATGATGTAAGGCTTCATATTGGTTTAAAAACACACACACTCAGGAACCTATTCCCCAAAACAAGATGCACAGAATAAAGATTGCATACAGAAACGTATATATAAAAATAGCAGCTGTTACCAAAACAAAACTTATGAATGGCAGCCCAGTAAGGGTCATAAATAACTTCATATAGGGATGAAATGCCCCTCAGTATCATTTTAGTCAATAAGAACATTATTAATATAATAAATAAATAGATAGATATGTATGTCATTTTTTTTGAATAAAATAAGAATGGTTAGGGAGTATAAGTTTATATTAATTCAACAAATTTATTGTTCTAGCAATAGGCCAGGTAGGTTTATAGTTCCTATACTAAATTCTTCTCTTAATGAAGTATATTAAAATATTCCAGTGCTATGACAGTCCTTTTGCTAGCATAGCTGTCTGCAGAGATCAAATTCTAAAAGCCTCTGCACAAGTTGCTGAATATCTGACTTTGTATAGTGGATTTGTCCCACTGATAAGTCAACATAAAACTCTCTCTTTCTCTCCATCTCTCTCTCAACAAAATACAGTAGCAACAGGCTAATATAAAAATGGCATAGCTTATTCAAAGCAGCATCGGAGATTGTCAGGAAACCGCATACTTCATAATTCAGTGGCTTGTGAGAAATGGGCAGGTTGCTTACCTGTAACTGTAGTTCTTCGAGTGGTCATCTGTGCATTCACACACATATGGGTTCTCTGCGCCTGTGCTGAGATCGATCAGAAACTTCTTTAGCTGAGATGAGCCGGGCGGGAGCTCCTCCCCCTCGCGCGTGCTCCTTAGCGCGGCTCCCGCCCATCTCCTCAGTTCCCTGAGACCGCCTATTGTGACCCTCGGGACCGAGGATGATTCAGAACCTCAATATATTTCTACAATTCCAAATACCTTCCTTCGAGCCCGATGGTAATCGAGATTGAAAAACAATAGTAAAATGGGCCCATCCCATTTCCACCTGGATATCCATCGAACTCGATGCAGACACCGAGAGGGGAAGGAGGGCGGGTTGTGTGAATGCACAGATGACCACTCGAAGAACTACAGTTACAGGTAAGCAACCTGTCATTCTTCTTCGTGGTCTCTTTGCTTCACACACATATGGGTAGATTAGCAAGCTGACTTACCGGAGGTGGGTCGGTGTCGGTAGTCAGATGGTGATCGAGGACAGAACTGCTCTCCCGAATGCGTTCTGCACTCTGGCTCGAACGTTGAGGCGGTAGTGCCGGATGAAGGTGGAGGGTGAAGACCAGGTCGCCGCCCTGCACAAGTCCGTCAAAGAGACTCCTCTGCCGAATGCCGTCGAAGTCGACATGGCCCTAGTAGAATGCGCTTTTACTGAGTCCGGTAAAGCACGATCGGCAAGTTGATACGCCAGTTTGATAATGTCCACTAGCCAGGAGGACAGCCTTTGTTTTGACACTGGACAGCCCCTCTTCGGTGGGCCGTAGCAAACAAAAAGTTGTTGAGTATGCCTTATGGACTCTGTCTGCGCTTTGTAGAAAGCTAGGGCTCTACGGATATCGAGGCTGTGCAAAAGCCTCTCGACATCCGATGACGGTGATGGAAAGAAAGCCGGGAGTATAATGTCCTGTCCCAGATGGAATTCAGAAATGACTTTAGGAAGGAAAGATATGTCTGGCCGCAAAACGACTTTATCCTTATGAAAGGTTATATATGGAGGATCAATTCGGAGCGCGGCTATTTCGCCGACGCGCCTCGCAGATGTAATCGCCACGAGAAAAAGGGTTTTCAACAATAGAAGGCACAAGTCTGATTTCGCTCGAATGGCGCTTTTGTTAATGCCTTCAAGACCAGTTGGAGGTCCCATCCCAGGTATAATATTTCTTGTCGGAGGACATGACTTTTTTAGACCCTTCAAAAATTGTTTTACTAAGGGATGAACAAACAAAGACATTCCAGTCGAGGTCGTTCGGTAAGCCGTAATCGCAGCCAAATAAACTTTAATTGATGAAAATTTCAACCCATGAGCCATCAGTGAGTGCAAAAAGTCGAGGACAGTCGATACCGAGCATGTCATAGGGTCCTTATCCGAAGCTAATGCAAAGGAGGAGAAAGCCTGCCACTTCCTCGCGTAAGAGAGCCTTGTTGAAGGCTTACGTGCTGCCAGCAAAACGTCTTTAACTGCCTCAGAAAGGTCCGTACCCATCGTTATCTGATTCTCCAGGCTGTGAGACTTAAGGAATGCAGATTCGGATGAAGTACCTTGCCTCGATGCTGTGTCAATAGATTGTCTTGAAATGGTAATTGCAGATAATCTCCCTGGGACAGATTGAGTAGGTGGGAAAACCAAGGCTGTCTCGGCCACCACGGGGAAATCAATACGCAATTTGTCTTGTTTAGATATCTTGGCTAGCACTCGTGTTAGGAGTGGAATTGGAGGAAATAGGTAGTAAAAACCGTCGTTCCAGTCCAGCAGAAATGCGTCGGTCATCGATTTCGGGTCCGACGCTGCCCTGCTGCAGAATAGGAGACAGGCCTTGTTCTCGCTGGTTGCGAACAAGTCTATGTCCGGCCGACCCCAACGTTGGAACAGCGAAGTTAACACTTGCCGGTCCATCTCCCACTCGTGGGACTGTAGAGACCCTGCTCAGCGTGTCCGCTAGCACGTTGGTTTCCCCCGCGATATGAATTGCTACAAATGACATCTGTCGAGGTAGAGCCCACTCGTAAAGTTGTAGTGTCAGTCGTGTGAGACGCATAGACCTTGTGCCTCCTTGCTTGTTTAAATACGCCACCACTGTGGTATTGTCTGTCACGATCTGAATGTGACGTCCAGGCTAGGTGATGCTCCAGCGCCTGCAGCGCTCTCCAAACAGCCATCAGTTCCAGCCAATTGATATGCTTGGAGGCCTCTGTCAAAGTCCAAGTGCCTTGCACGACTTGATCGTTGGAGTGGGCTCCCCATCCTAGCAACGACGCGTCCGTCGTCAGCATTCAGCTCCGTATCGACGGTTGAAATGGTACACCGTCGAGTAGGTTTGATTCCTGCTGCCACCACCTCAAAGATTCTCTTAAAGCTCGTGGAACTGGTAGACGAAGGGAAGGTCTGTCCTTCTCTGGTCTGAAGGCTCGGACAAACCAGGTCTGTAGCGATCGCATGCGAAGCCTCGCATAGCGTACGACTGCGATGGTCGAGGCCATGTGCCCCAAGAGTCGCTGTATCGTATGCGCTGACGATATTGGTTGTTTGCATACTTTGTTTGCAAGGGTAATTAAATTGCTCGCCCTTTCGTTTGGAAGATACTCCCGACCATCGAACGCGCTTAGCCTTGCTCCTATGTATTGGATCTCCCTCACGGGCAGGAGAACCGACTTCTCTGCGTTCAGGCAAAGCCCCAACTCATGCATGAGATCGAGAGTCTCTTCGAGTGCGCTTTGAACCTCAACGATGCCACTATCAACCAGTCGTCGAGGTAAGGGAAGATGGTGATGCCTCTTGCCCTTAGACTCGCGCAAACCACCGCCACACACTTCATGAATACCCTCGGCGCGGTGGAAAGTCCGAATGGAAGAACGACAAACTGGTAGGAGTCGTCTCCCACTCGAAACCGAAGGTATTTCTGGCTGCTCTCGTGGATGGCAATGTGAAAGTACGCGTCCTTGAGGTCGATGGATGCAAACCAATCGCTCCTTCGGAGTAAGGGAAGGATCGATTGGAGTGTGACCATGCGGAATCTTTTTGGTGGAATAAAAAGATTCACCGTTCGAAGATCCAGGATCGGTCTGAGTCCTCCTCCCTTCTTCTTCACGATGAAGTATCTGGAGTACAGGCCATCTTCCAAGTTTCCTGCGGGAACCGGCTGTATTGCCCCTTTTTGAAGGAGGGTTGAAACTTCCTCCAGTAGCACCCGAGTTGGGTGGGTGGTTTTGATCCTGAGGAATGGGGGGAGGACTCTGAACTCGATCCTGTACCCATGCTCTATGATGCTCAGCACCCATCGATCCGTCGTGATGGTCCTCCAGGATTGGAGGTGGTGGTAAAGTCGAGAGCCGAAGAGAGTAGTCTGAGGTGGTGCAGAGGTGTCGTTTGCGGATGCGAGAAGTGGTTGGAGCGTCGGCCATCCTTTGGTTGGGCCAACAAGGGAGTCAAAGACGACGTCGGCCAAAGTCACCTCCCCTCCTGCTGCCTCTGGACCGCTGTTGCTGGAACGGTCGTTGCGGAACCTGAGGCTGTGGTGCTCCGGGTCTTCGGTTCCCGCCCCTGTACTGACCCGACGACTGATATTGCCTGGTCGGGTACGGGAACCGGGACCAACGCCGTGGTCTGAAGGATTGCGATGGTTGCTGCTGCACGAGCCCCATTTTCTTGGCCATCGTCAAAGCCTTCTGTGCCAAGTCGAGGGAGTCATCTGTGGCGGCGTTGAATAACCCCTCGCCATCGAAAGGGAGATCCTCGATCTTCGCCCTATCATCGGGAGTCAGGGCGGTAGAGCGAAGCCAGGCGTGCCTCCTCAAGGCCACGGACCTGATCATCGACCTGGCATGACTGTCGACTTGGTGCCGTGCCGTATTCATTTGCAGGGCACCGATGCTAGTCGCCTCCTTAATGTATTGCGCCGCCAGGTCTCTCTTATCGTCCGGCAGATAATCACAGAGGTCTCCCAGCTTCTCTGTAATATACATTTGATATCTAGCTAACAACGCCTCGTAGTTAGATATCCGAGGGAAGACGAGGAATAGACCCTATGGCCGTAGGAATCTAGTGTTTTACCCTCCTTATCTGCCGGCGTGGTATGCTGCTTTCCCCCACGAGACTGCGCCGACTTGACTATGAGCGAGTTCGGGGTCGGATGGGAAAACAGAAATTTTGCTCCCTCCTCCTGGTTCTTGTACATCGACTCCAGGCGTTTGGCCGTCGGTTTAGTAGAGGCCGGAGTCTTCCAGGTTTCTTGCACCGTCTCCAGCAGTGTCGGCAAGAACGGAAGGAGCAACTGGTTCGACTGCGTCGTCTTAAGGATAGCATAAATGTCATCCTTGGCCTTTCCTTTCGACGATTTCGCCTCAACTCCCAGAGCTGTCACCAGCCGGCTGACATGCTCCACGAAACTCCCCATGTCCTCCGATGGGGAGACCACGTCCTTGGACTCCACTTGCGCGTCCGGCGAAGTGGAGTGGGAGGAGGAAGCCGCTGAGTCCGAATCAGACAGGTACACCAATCCCGACGAGGAGTGGCCTGCAACAGCAGTCGCAACCGGTAGACGCACGAGAGTCTGTGGTTGAGCCGTCGATGTCGAAGCAATTGGCTCTCCAACAATTTCGGTCGGGGCACGAGACGCAGCCGCATCTCGATGTGGTGAAGGAGAGTGCCCTCGACCACGGTGTCTGTCCGGGGAAACGGAATGTCAGTGGTAATAATGATGTTCCGATCTCTCACGCCTTGGTGAGCGTCTCGACCTCGAGTAGTAGCTCCTAGAACTCGATCCCAAGTAGTAGGAGCGCGACCTCGACCTCTCATCTCGGTAGCGGAAGAGTCGAGATCGAGGGCTCGAAGCCGTGGAGACCGAATCACGAGCCCGATAGCGCGGGGATCGTGACCGGCGGCGGTATTCTCTTCAACGCTCTTCTGCGTGTCCAACCGACAGAGAGAGACGTGGTGGAGGACCCCTCGAGCCCGAACGGGGTCTATCCAGTGTCTTCTGTTCCTCTAGTTGGACCAGCGAAGCCACAAGCTCTCCCTCCGACAGGGAAGCTGCTGCAGTCATCGGCTCTTTTTCGGTCTCTCGGCCTCGAGGAGACGTCGTCGAAGCCGGAGTGGACTGGTGGCAATCGGTCCTGAAGCTCGATCCCGAGCACCAGCCAGAGCCTCCATCATTTCCACCATTCGCTTTGAAACCACCACAGTGGTCGAAGTCGATGGGCCCGGCATCTCGCCAGCCGTATCTGCCATTTTCTCCTTAAGGCGCTTCGCCTTGTCCTTACGGGCCTTCTTGGCGAGTTTTTTAGCCGTTACATCCGTTAACGGCTTCTTGGCCGACTGGGATCCCCCAGGCCGTTCCTCTGGAGCAGGGCCTTTTGCAGAGAGAGACTGCTCCCAAAGGAGAGCTCTCAACTTCATCTGGCGGGCCTTTCTGGCCTGTTTGGTAAAGGTCTGGCAATTTTTACAGGCCTCCACGATGTGCTCCTGCCCGAGGCACAGCAGGCAGAGCGAGTGTTTGTCAGCGGGGGGGGATTTTAGTCCCACACCGCTGACATTTTCTAAACGGTGCCTTGAGAGGCATAGTTAGAAATTAGATGAAAGATAGAATATAGAGATAATATAGATAATATAGTAACCAGGACAAGAATGGGGGAGAGAAGGTTTTAGGTAGGATTTTTTTTTTTAGATGTTTTTTTTTTTTTTTTGAAAAATAAGAGTAAAGAGCGAAAGAGAATGTAGAATAATAAGTTTTATGAGGAAAAATTAGCTTTTTTAGAGATCAGAAAAGATAACAAACTCAGCTTTTAGAATAGTCAGAACGGAGAGAAGAACCTAACGACTCGTCACAAAGGCGGTCGAAGAGGAACTGAGGAGACAGGCGGGAGCCACGCTAAGGAGCACACGCGAGGGGGAGGGGCTCCCGCCCGGCTCATCTCAGCTAAAGAAGTTTCCGATCAATCTCAGTGCAGGCGCAGAGAACCCATATGTGTGTGAAGCACAGAGACCACGAAGAAGAACACTTTTTTATACTCTCCCATTTGTATCCTTTGGCTCATACTGCTGAACCAGAAGTCTCACTACATGTCTGTTTTAAGGCAAATACATAATCACACTAGATCCATAACTGTGATTAATCTGGTAGATAGGAAGACAGATATGAGATATGTGCACAATTAGGTATACGATGGGCCATTAGCCTGTTCTATGCATGTTGCTAGGAGTTATCCCATCTCCAGGAAAGGGAGACCCATGCACATACAGCTTGAAATTATGGGCAGATTTTGCAAAATATACCGAACAGTGTGCCAGTGGCGTCTGTACTGCCTGATGCTGGACCCATATGTTAGGGCATCCTAGGGGCCTATGACCTTACTCACTTTGTCACTCCCCCTCCCCCCGTCTCATGGTGAGGCTGATCACAGCAGACGAGTTTCGCTGGGATCCAGTGGCTGGCCATGAACATTTGTTTTTCACTGCTCCTGGTCTGCTTGCTCCATCTTTTGTCTGGGGACTCTTTCTGTGGAAGTGGGTGCGTGCCACACGCAGTTCCTTGCTGCAGAATTTTAGACATCCGGTTTACTTTAAGCCAGCCTTCCTCAACCTGGTGCCTTCCAGTCAGGATGGGGGATTCTGGGAGTTGTAGTCCAACAGTTGTAACTGGAGGGCACCAGGTTGGGGAAGACTGCTTGAAGCAGTGAGTTAGAATTGGTCATCCAACATCTAAAGTTGGTTTCGTGTCTTTTGTAACAGTGTCATGCCCATTAAATTATTCTGTATTCCTTGCTAAAAATCAGAGTTGGAGTTCTTCTTTTCATTCCCTCATGGGCTGTTTGCCTGTCCAGGTAGCGGAATTGCTGAGATTTGCAAATAATTAGGTGCCATTTGCTAAGCACCCTCAGACTGTGATTAGAAAACTGTAAAGATTCTAAGAAACAGCAGCAAGATTTTATCATGATTTAGGATGCATGCATATTTCAGCAATCGTGTTTGTAGTTGTGCATTTTGGCACTTAGAAAACAGAATGTAAATTAAAAGAAGGTAACGAAGCAACAATAGTAAACATTTCTCCCAGCCTCTCAAGAGTGATCAATTGCTGGGATTTTTCAACATCACAACCTGGTGAGAACATAATGTACCCAGACCTCAGCAAGGGGTCTCTTACAACTATCAGTCAATCATTTTATGCTTGAAACCCAATGGTCAGCACAAATATTTTGCAGCTGATCCTTATTTGCTTTGCAATGCCTTTCTCAGAACCAATACTAATTATTAGGGAAAATTGGTTATGACCTGAGTTAGGAGGAGGAGGATGCTGAGCTCTGCGCTCAAAGCAGTTTCACACTTCACTGATGGGGTTTAGTCTCCCAATTTGGCATGATAATGCTTCAGAGTGCAAATGAATTCTCTAATTCTTTAGGAAAATATGTACACACCAAATATTTAAACATGTTCCCTCAATGAAACATTACCTTGTTTCCTTTCAACATTGTTCGCCACACAATCCCCATATAGAAAACTCCAGACTGCACACATATATGCACACTTGTATCTTCTGATAATATTAGACACAGAAGCCTGACTAACCCCCCCCCCACGCCCCCCAAAAAACATGATTCTCCCTCAGTAAATATAATTGATATAAAAGTCATGTTCGTCTCTGTCACAGGCTTCAATTCTCCATTATTGCAAGGCTGCCTTATTGGCTCAGTGGCTCAACACAGAGGACTGGAGAGAACCTGCAGCTGCAGGAGGTATAAGAAGAATAGGCACTCATGGAATGAACAATGGGAGTGTAGAGTGATCAGTCTGGGAAAGGATGCTTTCCTCACAAGCCGCTCAATAAAGCTTTGGAAGCAAAGGTGTGCATAGTAGTCCTGGGTGAGAGTTTTGAAAGAGAAGAAATATGTATGACATATTGATGGGGCAACATGAAGTGGTGAAGAAAGCCGAGGCAAAGGCAAGACAACAGCCACAACCCAAATTCATGTTTGCACCAAGGCAACGTTACTTGAGGGACCTTCAGCATAATGACAGTAATATCTGCAAAACTGGCAATTTATGCACAAAAGCACTGGTGAACCAAAAAGTCACTGAACTGCTGTCCCCCACATTTCAAATGTTTGGAGGGGGGATGACAATAAAGGAACTGGGAAAGAAGCCCAGTTCCTGAACTCAGGCAGAAGGCATGTGGAGACAGAAGGCATGTGTGCAGTGGGTGGTAAATGTGGGTGAAGTAATGTTAGTATGACGAAGTCACAAGTTGTAGGTTGTAAGGATTGGATGAGGGCTCTAATGACTTCCGAACTTTTTAGTAGTTATACTGGTAACAGATGCTGCAATAAAATGAAGCTTTTAAATCATTCTGAATCTGTGGGGTGCAATAAGCCCAGTTCATATTTTTAATGTGTATTGATTCAAACAAACAATAAAAGGGTCGCATTTTGTCTTATTTACTCTCTTCTCCAAGACACTTTCAAAATACTTTCTGGAAGGATTCGGTCCTAATGATTTATGATCATCTGATTTTATATCAACTCCTGCATCAAATATACAATTTAAGAACTCTAAGGATAAAAGGCAATGAAGTCTATATTGGGCTTCGGGCTTCCTTCAATCCCAGAAATTCCTATACAGTTGCCAGCTTTATTTTCATACTGTGGTGTGAAAAGGGGAGGGGGATGCTGCTGCACCCTTAGTCCTCTCTTTCTCTGTGCCCCTGCTTGTCTCTCCATGTTTTCAGGGTAACAGAGCAGAGTCCTCCCTGGTCATTGCCTGCCAGGCTTTTAAAGAGTTGCTAGCAGGCACAGCAGTTGCCTGTCTCTCCAACTCACGAGTCACGAGAGACCTGGGCTCCTGGATCTGCTAGGAAGTGTACCCATTGCCTGGCAATGAAGCCACACACACCCCACACACACACACTGCTCTTGTGGCCCTCTGTGTGTCAATCCAATTGCCCAGGTGACTCGCATGTTGCCAATACACTTGTCCAAATATGCTCCTCTTCTTGTTACCATGGGGGTCTCCTTCCTTGGTGTTCTCAGCAGACATCAGCATGATAGCAAAGATGGACCCACAACAACCATCCCTCTGGGAGCATTGGTGGAGTGGGGCTTGAAGTCATGACCCTAGAAAAGGTGAGCATTACTGCAGCTCATCTACTTCCAATTTTCGATGGAAAAGCTAAAATGTAGGAGGGATAAGTACTCTCTCATGATCCAATCTTGGTACTTCATGGGTGTGCATCCACTGAATGAAGGTAACAAGACTTCCTCACTTTGTGAGGCCTCAATAATGCCTATTCACAGCATATCTTGTACTACTCATTCTATCACCATCCACTATTTCTGGGTCTTTAAAGCAGTGGAGGCTGGTGGCTCCAATGTCAGTGGGGTGGTGTATCTACTCTGGGGTTCAGTCTGAACTTTTAAGGAGCTACCCATGGTGCGGAACCCTAGCCCCAAAATAAGTTCAGCACCATGGATAGCTCCTTAATAGTTCAGACTACAACCTGGAGCGGATACACTGCCCCACTGACACTGGAGCCACCACCAGCCTCCACAGCTTTATTGCTCTTTCACCACCTGTTTATTGCTCTTTCACCACCTGTTTTCAGGGAGTTTCAATAGTACATTGAATTAGGTGGGCCTAACCAAGAGTTCAGGAGAACATGTCTGGAAAAGCTGCTAATACTCTTTCACCACCTGTTTTCAGGGAGTTTCAATAGTACATTGAATTAGGTGGGCCTAACCAAGAGTTCAGGAGAACATGTCTGGAAAAGCTGCTAGTACTCTTTTGCACCTACGGGGAAGACAGCAATGGGCTCAGTGGTGGTTGTTCAGCCAGGGATACATCCAGCATCCTGGCCAGCACCCCATCATCCAAGATCTCAGTTTCTCTGGACAGTAGGTATAGCAAAGCCTCAGCTACATGTTTCCCCCTCCATGCCGCTGTGATCATAGTCTTTGTCCTTCTATTTTCCTGGTCAGTCCAGGGAGGTTTAACATCCAACTGCAGCTTGGAGTTCTCTGTAACCACGGTCATTGGGGCAGTTTCTTGGTGTACTATCTCCTAGAATCCCAGGGAGCCACATCCCAGCACAACAGGGTAGGGCAATTCTTCTACTTTCAGCAAGTCCACCTCCTGAGTCACTCCCCCATACATCGCCAGCACCCTCAAGACAGGCCACTGATGTGTGTGCTTCTGCACGCATGCGATAGCTACTGTTCAGACAGCTGGTACTGTTTCTAGTATCAAATGGGTCCTCACCATCAAAATGATGCTGCACTGTCCAAGAAGGCTGTCAAGGTACAGTCTTTAATTACCACCTTGACCATGAATCCCAGGGTTTGAGAGGGGTGAACCTGGCTGCCCTTAGCAATTTCCCAGCTGCTGTCACATTCCATGTAGGAGCACCCTCTCCTAATGTGTCCCATCTGCCCATATGTGTAACTCAGGGGCCTTGGAAGGAGTTGAGCAGGACAAAGACCTTTCAGCTCCTGCACAAGGGATTAGCATTTTCCACAGTTGTACAGGAGGCATGTAGTCTCTCTGAATTGTGGATGGACCCACAACTCAGAGAGTGGTTTGGATGGGCAGTAGGGGTGGGCAAGCTCCAGTCAAGCAGGCTGATGGATATTGCAGCCTGCTTGGCTGCTGTCTGCACTCCTCTCCTCCTTGGGGGTCCTAAGCCAAATCCCTGCCACTAGGGGGGACCTGCTTCAGCAACCATGTAGTTCTCCAGCAACTGCTCAGCACCCTTCAGGGCTGAGGACTTGTTATACAACATTCAGATATAGACTTTGGCAGGGACTATTTGTAGTAGTTGCTTGACCAATCTTCGCCACCAACTTGACTTCTCCATCTGTTGTAGGTTTGAGAGCCCTGAGTACCATTTCCTTCAATTCACCAACCACTGCTCAAGGATAATCTCTCCACCAGAAGAGAGAGACTAGAAATACTAGTTGTGTGACTCTGCTGTCACCTTGTACCAGTCCAATAACACCTCCTTCAGTGTTACATAATGTGCCAGATCATGTTCAGAGAGGGTGTGGAAAACAGCCTGAAGGGAGTGATGAGAGATGCCCATTGAGCACATGAACACTGTGCTGCCTCCACCATCTACTTGAGAGTATACAGGAAGGCTTTTAAATATCATCCGCTAGCATTTGTTTTGCAGGGATGGGGACTCGGACTCTAGGACTCGACTCGTGAGTCGGACTGAGTCCCCCCTCTGACTCGAGTCAGACTTGAGTCCCAATATTTTTAATGGGACTCGAGACTCGACTCGGGACTCGAGACTCGTGTTCCAAAATCGTGTTCCTCAAATGCAACATGGATAGGTTTTAGGAAGTACAGCAAGTTTATTTTTTAAAATCATTTTCCTAAAATGCAACCTTTCAGACATTTTGGGTTTGGCTGCCTCTGCCTGCCTGTTTGGGGTTCCCTGCCTCCTCTGCCTGCCTGGTCTCTTCTTAACCAGTTCCACAGTTTGAATTGTCCAAGACAAAGGCCTCTGCCTGCCTGCTTTGGGGTTCCCTGCCTCCTCTGCCTGTCTGGTTATTTTGGGTTTTTCTGCCTGGTCTGTTCTTGCCAAAATCAGTTGCAGAGTTTTGAAATAAAAAGGCACACTTGTGCCTAGAATTTATTTAAGCCACACATCTGAAGTAGCCTTATTTTGTTGGGAAACACCCCCACTGATTTTAATAGGGACTCGTGGAGTCAGCTTTGGGAGTGACTCGTGACTCATGACTCGTGAGTCACCATTTTGGACCAAGGACTCGGACTCGGACTCGGACTCGAGACTCGGGTCCAAAGACTCGTGACTCGACTCGTGACTCAGAACCAAGGACTCTTCAACATCCCTGTTGTTTTGTCAGTCAAAATAGCACAAGCAGGCTCCCCCTTGCTTCTGATACTTGGGCCGCTTAAAGGACTGAGCAGCTGGCCATGATCCTTTTATGCAGCTTCTTGATAAGTCCTTCTTGTTGATAGTAGGACTTGTCCTGTTGGCTGATGAACCAAACAGTGACAAATCCAGGGTATTGGACATGCCCCCTCCTAACAGCTCTTGGCTAGGGGAATCTACACTCTCTCTGCTCACTCTGCCATCAGTCCCTTCACCATCAAAAAGGGTGTGAAGAGCTGAGCAGGCTCTACCTCCATCGGGCAACCACCAGAGTGCCTCATGGCTATGGGGTGCTCTTCCTTGATCATCTGCCATGCATTGCTTAATGGAACAACTTCCCACCCATATTCTCTTCTATGTATCATGAAGTGGACCCACCAGCTGCCCTCCCCAGAACTTTCTTTCAGACATAGACAGGAGGGGTTTGCTGCACCCTTGGTCCTGGCTTGTCTCTCTGTGCTCCCTAGGCAGGGGGGGATCTTCCCTGACCTTGCCTGCTGGGGTTTCAAACAGCTGTCAGCAGGCACAACACTTGCCCCACCCCCTCTGCCCATCTCATGAGACATCTGGGATTACAGACCTACAATGAAGCATCCTCATCTCCTGAGCAATGGAACTGCTCCTCGTGTGTCTTATGGCCCTCTCTCCACATCTATTCAGTTGTCTTAGTGACTGGCATGCTGCAGGACAGCAGTGTTCTTGGCAGCCTCAGTGGGCTCCTTGCAGCACTACATACAGTATGAATATACTTCTAAAAGGGGGAAATTAATTGGAAGCAAGTGTACTTGGGAGGAGCGATAGTTCAATGGGGTAGAGTGCATGTTTTGCCTGTGTAGAAGGTCCATTTCAAAGCCTGATATCTCTAGTTAAAAAATATATGAGGCAACAGATCTGGAAATGACCCCTGGTTGAGAGTTTAGAAAGCCTTTGGTACTTTGAGTAGACTTTACTGGACTAGATGTACCAATGGACTGACAGTATAAGACAGGTATGTGTCATAGTCTGCAGCATCATGTGTTCTACACATCCACAGATCTATAAACAATGTGAGTGTGTGTAGAGATCCATAGAGGCAACAGCAGAAGAAGAGTGAAGAGGGGGAGGCTGGGACTGATCACTGCAGTCATGAAGGTCTAATTGGGACTTGGAGGCTACTGAAGAGCAATTATGACAGTATAATTGATTAATTTACTAATGAAGTTAACATGAAAATAAATCTTTTAAACAAGCTATCATAACTTAACATCACCTCAGATAGCGATCTGGATTATGTCTGAATTTGGAGATGCCACGAGCCATAGTATTCTCTCAAGGTGATTTGAAAAATGCCCCAGTTTAGCCAGTAGAGGTCTCCCTCACACATTGACACACACACACACAGACACACACACACACGTTCTGTCAGTAGTTGTTACAGTCAGGAGCCAAGGGCAGCCAATCTGAAAACCGCAAGCTCATTCCAACACTGGCTATTTTCCTAAAACAGGCAGCTAGAAAAATCCCACCACTACTCCTGCTCCACTATTAGTGTCTAGGGGGAGGGGCAGGGTCCCATTCTATCTTCACAATGGCAGGGTGTGACATATAAATAAAAGAATCACGAGGAAAAGGGGGAAACAGAAGTGCAATTTTATTCTTGGCCACATATCTAAAGCGTAATTCAGAGGAAACAAAGGCATTTGGAAGAATGGGGAGAAAGGGTGCTAGAAACTATAATAACTGATGAGTTGGTGTAAAGTAACACTTGAGATTAGCTGAATCTTAAAGACAGAGCACTGAGATCTACCTGCATACTTTTAGATTCTTGAGAAATGTATGTCAATGTAGGATTTCCTTTTCCCATCCCATTTAGACCATTGTTGATAAGATGACAACTGGCCCTCAAACATAGTTGTTATATTCCAAGGACATCCTAATTAGAAATGACAGCAGGAAAAGAGAGATAGCAAAACGAACTGCCTGTTTTCATAGCTCTGCATCTTGCCCACACCTCAGTTCACAAACAATCATTGTTCAATGCATCTCCCCCCTCCTTCTATGTCTACCTTTGCTCTGGAATCCTCATAAGGACCCGACATGCAGGATTACTTCAGGCCCAACTCTAAACCTTGAAAATGCTCAGAACAGGCTGCTCTCATGAGATAGGAAGGGCAGTTTGAGAGACCCAAGGGATTCACATGAATTCACTTAAACTTCAGATAGGTTTTCTGGTGCTTATCATAGTTGAGCTGCCAAACCTTGTATCACTCAACCGCACCACCCTACCCCACGCTCCACCAGCATTCTGTGCCACGTCAGCTGCTGTGGTGCTGATGGCTTCTACAGATGAGAGATGTAGGCACATCTGGTTGCTTTGTGAGAACATCTGGGAAGTGTCAGGTACAATTTATAGCAAAACAATTCCATGCAAAATGCCCAAGAAGTTATGGTTGAATGCAGTGCTACTTCTGCTATAGGAACAGGAGGGGGGGGGGGTGAAAGCAGGATCATGTAAATTACAAGGTTAACCGTCCTGCAATCTGTATCTCTCTTCTTTTCTGGATTGTTTCAGTTGTTTTCCAATTAATTTAGTAAGATAGATTTGTAAGGCAGACAAGGGACAGCACTTTTTAGGGAGCAAATTTTTTGGAACAGCCACCAAAAGAAGGAGCCTCCCCTTCCCAGCACCACTTAGGAATGGGTGAGAATTTTGTTCAGTTCAGTTTTTTTTTATATAAGAACCTCCCAAAATTCACAAATTTCTTCATGAATGGGATAGAGAAAGACTTGAGATTTAAAAATCCAAATGTGCGAGAAACCAAAACTGATAGATTTGTCCATCCGAGCCCAAAGTCTGGTTTTGGATCCCTGTGTATTTATCTATTTGTGGTACTGAATTAGGGCTACCACCTCTTTTTTCTGACAGGCTCCATGTCTTTAACAGCTATATGGCAGGCAAGTGCAACGTGGGCCTCTCCAGGCTGGGAATAGTTGTCCCTATTGAAGTTCTAGAGATGGGTGAGAATTTCATTTGGGTTTGTTTTTTTTTATAAGAATTTACCAAAATTTGCACATTTCTACATATATGGGATGGAAAGAATTTGGGATTTTAAAAATACAAATGTGGAGGGAAATAGAAACAGACAAATTCACCCTAGCGCCTCCCTAGCATGTGTATCTTTTGCTCAAGAAGAGAAGATGCAGGAAGAACAAAGGGGGCAGGGCCTGATGCCTGGAAGACTCAAACAGAAAAATATCCCGGGGCAGCAGCAGGGAACAAGGGGTGTGAGACATGAATACTTGTATAGCAGCAACCTGTCAGAATTTTGGGATAGGCAGGGCTTATGGGCAGGCGGTAGGAGGTGTACAGAAGGGGTCTGGTTGGCATCACTATGGGAATAGAAGAGTGAAGGATTTTTTGTTCAGTTCCAACAAGACACACAACTACAGGATAGCAGAACTGACAGACAGACCCAGGCACTCCATGATCCAGTGCATCAGAGACTGATACTTTATAATATATTTTATAAACTGCCAGAGGCTGGCTGTGAAAATAAGATTTAAAGAAATGAGAAGGGTCTGTGTGATGCCACCAAGACACTATGGAAAAGTATAGATTGTGATTCATCAAATCTAAAAAGCACAGATCTTTACAATGTGTGCTAAAGAATCAAACTCCTGATGGTGCAGCAGCAGCTGAAGTGGCATCTCATGCAGCTCTGCTCCACTTGCTCCTATAATACCCTAGGGAAAATTAGGCCGTTCACATCTTACAAATTAAGAGAGTGAACACATAAGTAAACACAGTACACACCATCACAGCTGAAACAGCTACATGGCATCTATTTGACCAGATGTACCCACAGGCAGGAAAATACAACCAGGTATGGCATATATATACTATGTCAAGTCATATTGTGAAATAGATG
Organism: Shinisaurus crocodilurus; assembly: GCA_021292165.1. NCBI lineage: Eukaryota > Metazoa > Chordata > Lepidosauria > Squamata > Shinisauridae > Shinisaurus > Shinisaurus crocodilurus. The sequence goes on from CM037879.1 coordinate 250,033,723, forward strand.
TATGTAGCTGTACACACATTTTTAATATACACACTTAATCTACAATGTCTGAAGCAGTCCTTTTTGTCACACATCAAAAGTGGAGGAATGTGCCAACACTGTCCTCCTGGGGCTGCTCTTTAAAGCCCTCAGAATTTAATGTAAAGAGCTATTGCTGCCCTAGTCACATCAGAAAGGCATAAATCCTAATATGCAACACTGCTATGTGGGACAGGAACACTGGATCAAATTCCATCAGTGGAAGAAAATCATTGTTTATGGGGCTTCCAGTTCTACAGCATCATGACACTGTGGCATCAAGAATGTACACAGACTTTAAAAAGAGGACGTGATCCATGGTTCAGATCTGAAAAATTCACAAATTCAGCAGCTTCAGCTGTTATCTCAGATCGTCAGAGCTGGTTCAACCCCTTCCTTTACACACAAGGTTGAATGGTGGCAATGTCAGCCCCTCGATATCACATTTTCAAAAGGGAGTCGATTAAAAGGGACATATAATAATCGTTTGTCAGTATTATAGGGGTATGAACATGGCTGTTCCTCCTTTCTCAAAAAAGCAGCATTTTCTCTATTCTTTCTTTCTCATTCTCTCTTCTTCTCCCATTGTGGGTTGATGTTTCCATAGAAACATGTTCTTTAATGCTTCTGAAATTACTTTGCATTTAATCTATTTACCCTTTCCAAGCTACATCCTCAAACTTTCTTCAAGTTCTTTTTTTCATTTTCCTGAGACAACATATTCACAGTTCACCTTGCAAGAGAGATAGTACCTGGGGGAAGTGATGAACTGAGACTACTTATCAGAATGACCTAACTGAATATTACATATTTATTTATTTATTTGTTATATCTCTCTAGCCGTTCACAATACAAAATAAATTATAAACTGCAATTTTTATAATTGCATGTGTGTGTGTCTGTAAAACTCTGAAAGATCCATGATGGAAAGATAGATGGAGACAAAAGGACAGGTTGCTTACCTGTAACTGTAGTTCTTCGAGTGGTCATCTGTGCAGTCACACATATGGGCTCTGCGCCTGCGCTGAGACCGTTCCGGAAAATTCTAAAGCTGAGGTAGACTGGGCGGGAGCCCCTCCCCCTCGCGCGTGCTCCTTAGCGCGGCTCCCGCCCATTCCCTCAGTTCCTCTGAGACCGCCTATTGCGGCCCCATGAACCGAGAGATACTCACTGTTGGTATTGACATTCCCTTTTATAGTAATACCAAAAAAACCACAACCATTATCATTTAGAAATGACATGAATTGGAGCAATACACACCCAGTGTCCACTGGCAGGTCCATTGAAATCGATAATGACGCCAAGCGGGGATGGATGGGTGGGTTGTGTGACTGCACAGATGACCACTCGAAGAACTACAGTTACAGGTAAGCAACCTGTCCTTCTTCTTCGTGGTCTCTGTGCATCACACATATGGGCAGAGTAACAAGCTGATCCACCCGGTGGTGGGATGGCGGCATTGGTCACTGCAATACCGATGATAGAACCACCCTTCCAAAGGTGTTCACAGCCCGAGCTCAAATATCAAGTCTGCAATGCTTGATGAATGTCGATGGAGCGGCCCTGGTTGCTGCTCTATAGAGCTTTGGCCTTTCCCAAACACCACGGATGTTGACTGTGTTCGGGTAGAATGTGCCCTTACTGGGCCTGGCAACTGCTTGCATGAAAGCTGGTATACCAATGTAATAACTTCTATCTATTTGGCAAATTTCTGCCTTGAAACAGAAAGACCTGGGGATTTGCCACCATAACATACAAATGGTTGATTTGTTTGTCGAAAAGAAGCTGTTCGCTCTTTATAAAATGCTAGGGCATGTCGGACATTCAGTGTATGCATTTTCTGCTCTATGTCAGAAGACGGGTTTTGGAAAAAACGCTGGCAACACTATGTCCTGCCCTGTATGAAAAGTCTGAAACCACTTTTGGTAGTAAATTGAGATCTGGACGGATGACTATTATGTCCTTATGAAACACCATATAAGGTGAGTCTACTGTGAGTGCACAGAGCTCGCCAGATCTTCTCGTCTTTCATGTGAGAAACCTGTGATCAATAGTTGCTAGTGGTTCAAAAGTCTTCTGAGTCAGTGCACGCCGCATCAGAGGCAGATTCCAGCCTGGCACCAAATTCCTGATTGGAGGAATGATGTTCTTCAAGCCTTTCAAAATTAAGGTTTCGCCAACAGATGTGTGAAGATTGACCCCGAGGTAACATAAGGCTTAATGGCTGAAATTGCTGCCAAGTATACCCTTATGGAGGATGATTTTAAACCTCACACCATCAGAGCATGCAAATATTCTAGTACAGTTTGTACTGTGCAGGATTTAAGATTTTGTTTACATTTCCTAGCATAAGATGCTCTCGTGTACGGCTTGTAGGCAGCTTGCAGGACAGTTTGTAACGGTGACGGTAAGTCTTGGGCTAGAATCATCGAATCTGCCATGCCATTAATGCTAGGCTATCCAAATCTGGGTGCTGGATGTTGCTTTGAGCTTGAGTTAGCAGTGTTGGCACTATCGGGAGCAACTGGTATTCTCCTTCGGAAAGGTGCAGGAGCTGGGGGAACCATGGTTGCCGTGGCCACCACAGTGTTACAAGAATGCAGTCTGCTCTGTCCCTCCAGATTTTTGAGATGACTCACATCAACAGAGGAAGAGGTGGAAACATGTAATACAGATGACCCGCCCATTTCATCATGAAGGCATCTGTGATGAGATTGGGATCCGATGTTGCCCTGCTGCAAAAAAGATGGTAGGCCATGTTTTTGGAAGTGACAAAAAGATCTACTTTCGGTTGACCCCAGATTGAGAAAATTCAACTGCGAATCTCTGCATCCAGTTGCCACTCGTGTGACTGCATGGAGACTCTGCTTAGAGTATCTGCTAGTGTGTTGTTTTTTCCTGCGATGCGAAGCACCATGAGAGACATGGGTCTTGGAATTGTCCAGTTGAAAATTCTGAGGGTCAGCCTTGTGAGTTGCATCGACCTCGTTCCACCCTCTTTGTTGAGGTAGGCTACAATGGTCATGTTTTCTGAGACAACCTGGATGTGTTGGCTGTGAAGAAGAGACTCTAGTGCCTTCATGGCATTCCACTCTGCCATCAACTCCAACATACTGATGTGCATCTTGCACTCAACAGAGTTCCACGTGTCTTAAGCTACGTGGCCTGCACAATGCGCTCCGCATTTCAGGAGGGAGGCGTCTGTTGTCAGAACCCTCGGAGTTAGTGGATGAAAAGGCACTCCTTTGATGAGAACGCTCTTGCTCATCCGCCACAACAAAGATGTTTCGGTGTTCCGTGGAATGGTGAGGTGAGTGGAAGGTGCCTGTCTTTGCAGGTCAAAGGAGCGGATAAGCCAGTTTTGAAGAGTTCTCATGTGAAGGTGGGCATAATGCATTACTTGCACAGTTGATGCCATATGGCCGAGAAGACGTTGGATCAACCTTACTGAGGACAAAGGAGCTCGGTACAGGCATTCCGAGATGGTAAGTATTTTGTCTACTCTGTCTTGAGGTAGAAATGCCCAGCCATCCTTTGGATTGAGAACTGTTCCTATGAAATTCAGTTCCTTTGCAGGATCGAGGACTGACTTTTTGATGTTTAGACATAAGCCGAGATCATCGAGCATGGACAAGGTTGTCTGAAGTGCAGACTGAAGACGTAGTCTGGATGAATAGACGACCAGCCAGTCGTCGTGTCCTGTGTATTTGTCAAGGCCAATGTAGTCGCCAAGTCCTCTAAAATTCGAGAGGAGTCAAGAAACTCTGTTTCACGGAAGACTTGGCTTTCTTAGGGCCTTGGTAATGAAACTGCGGGAAGCATTCCTTAGTCCTGCAGACTGACTATCATGTGAACATGCATCTTGTCCTCCCATTTAAAAAGAGGTTGAAAAGGAGCTGTGGAAGATGTGAACCTATTCCACTGTCACGGCTTGTACTGCCTATGCCTTGGCAGTGTACTGAAACTCATCTTCTGGGCATTGACCCTAGCCTTTTGGACTGCGTCCAAAGAATCATCCATATTCTCATGGAATAGACCTTCCTCATCAAACAGAAGGTCTTCTATGTGAGCTTTAACATTTGATGTTAGCCATACATGACGTCCAAGTGAGATGGTACTAATCAGAGACCTGACATGGCAATCAGTTTGGTGTCTGGCGTTATTCATCTGCAGGGTTGCCATACTGATGACCTCCGCTTGTAGTACCCTTGCCAAGTCTCTCTTTTCCTCTGGGAGGTAATCACAGATGTTCCCTAACTTTCCAGTTAGGGATAACTGATACCTCACCATAATTGCCTGGTAGTTGCTACCGTTAGTAGAATAGATGTTGCTGTACACTGGGTCTTCTATCTCAGGTGTCTCGACATTAGTTTCTATGCCTAAGGCTGCCATCATCTTCATCACATGGTCTGCAAATGTATCTAGGTCTTCAGTTGGTAAAGTGGACAGTTTATATTCCACCTGCAAATCAGGAGAAGAGCCTAGTAATTTGTACACTGCAGAAACTGAGTCAGAATAAGGCAGGTTCTCATCAATGTCGAGAGCGATGTTTGATGTAGACAGAGACCGCTGGATGTCAAGAGCGAAGTCGTTGACAATCTGGTCTCCTCGATGTCGAGAGCGATGCTCAATGTCGACAGAGGCCGCTTGATGTCGAGAGCGATGTTTGATGTTGATGGGTTCTCTTTGATGTCGAGAGTGATGCTCGATGTCGAGATTGATGCTCAATGTCGATGGAGCCCGCTCGATGTCAAGAGCGATGTTCGATGTTGACAGAGTCCCGCTCAATGTCAAGAGCGATGTTCGATGTCGACAGAGCCCTCTCGATGTCAAAGCGATGTTCGATGTCGACAGGCTGTGCTCGATGTCAAGAGCAATATTCGATGTCGACAGAGCCTCTCGATGTCAAGAGCAAAGTCAATAGGCTTTCCTCGATGTCAGGAGCAACGTTCGATGTCAATAGAGCCCTCTCGATGTCGAGAGCGATGTTCGATGTCGACAGGCTCTCCTCGATGTCGAGAGCAATGTTCGATGTCGACAGAGTCCACTCGATGTCGATGTTCGATGTCGACAGAGCCCGCTCGATGTCAAGAGCGATGTTCAATGTCGACAGAGCCCGCTCGATGTCAGAGCGATGTCGACAGGTTCTCCTCGATGTCAAGAGCCACGTTCGATGTCGACAGAGCCCGCTCGATGTTGAGAGCGATGTTCGATGTCGACAGGCTGTTCTCGATGTCAAGAGCAATGTTCGATGTCGACAGAGCCTCTCGATGTCAAGAGCACTGTTGACAGGCTCTCCTCGATGTCAAGAACAATGTTCGATGTCGACAGAGCCTCTCGATGTCAAGAGCAATGTCGACAGGCTGTGCTCGATGTCAAGAGCAATGTTCGATGTCGACAGGCTGTGCTCGATGTCAAGAGCACTGTTGACAGGCTCTCCTCGATGTCAAGAACAATGTTCGATGTCGACAGAGCCTCTCGATGTCAAGAGCAATGTCGACAGGCTGTGCTCGATGTCAAGAGCAATGTTCGATGTCGACAGAGCCTCTCGATGTCAAAGCGATGTTCGATGTCGACAGGCTGTGCTCGATGTCAAGAGCAATGTTCGATGTCGACAGAGCCTCTCGATGTCAAGAGCAATGTCGACAGGCTGTGCTCGATGTCAAGAGCAATGTTCGATGTCGACAGAGCCTCTCGATGTCAAGAGCGATGTTCGATGTCGACTGGCTCTCCTCGATGTCGAGAGCAATGTTCGATGTCGACTGGCTCTCCTCGATGGCGAGAGCAATGTTCGATGTCGACAGAGTCCGCTCGATGTCAAGAGCGATGTCGACAGATTCTCCTCGATGTTGAGAGCCTTGTTCGATGTCGACAGAGCCCTCTCGATGTCGAGAGCTATGTCGACAGGTTCTCCTCGATGTCGAGAGCGCCGCTCGATGTTGACAGAGCCCTCTCAATGTTGAGAGTGGTGTTCGATGTCGAGAGAGCCTGCTCCATGTCGAGAGCGAGATGTTTGATGTCGACAGAGCCTGCTCGATGTCGAGAGCGATGTTTGATGTCGACAGGCTCTCCTCGATGTCGAGAGCAATGTTCGATGTCAACAGAGCCCTCTTGATGTCAAGAGCGATGTCGACAGATTCGCCTCGATGTCGAGAGCCTTGTTCGATGTCGACAGAGCCCCTCGATGTCGAGAGCGATGTCGACAGGTTCTCCTCGATGTCGAGAGTGCGCCGCTCGATGTCGACAGAGCCCTCTCGATGTCGAGAGCGGTGTTCGATGTCGACAGAGACCACTCGATGTCAAGATCGGTGTTCGATGCCGAGCGGCTGGAGGAAGAACGTTTTCTCCATGGATGGAGTATACGTCTCCTCTAATGTTGGAGCTGCAGTAAGCTCCGTAGCCACGAGTACAGGTGAATCCATAATTTCTCCATCGGAGAGTGAGGCTACTTGCACTCCTGACACCGAGGCACGCTTTGCAGGCGTGGATGTAGACAGCTCGTCTCTTCTCGGTGTCGAAGACTCGATCTGTGTCGGGATCGAAACCAGGCGTTTTACCTTGGTGGTCGACGTCAAAGCCGTGAAACTCACAGTCGATAGGACTGGAGTGACAGGCTTATAGAGAGAGACTTTCAGTCCTTAGATTTTTTCTTGGACACAGTCTCTTCTTTTGCTCTTCCTTAGAGCATTTGTGGGCTTTTTTGTCCTTTCTCTTAAGTGGGGATTCCACATTCCGAGTTGCCGCCACTGTAGTATGAGACGTCGCTGATCTTGGCTTGAATGCCATATAGAGGGACACACCATGGATAAAGTTTGCTGCCAGGGAGCCATTTTGAGCTTTAAAGCTCGGTGTTTTCACATCGGCCTAATGAATGCCTTACAGTGGTGGCATATTTCTACTACATGAATGCCTTACAGTGGTGGCATATTTCTACTATATTTCTACCCACTCTCAAACATAACAGGCACAAAGAGTGGCCAGCAGCCGGAGGTAATTTAATCCCACAATAGAGGCACTTTTGAAAAGGCGCCTAAAACAGCCGTTCCTCAGAAGAGGAGAAGAATTTCATTTTTTTAAAAAAAATTATTTATTTTAATTTCATTTGGGGGGGGGGATTTCCGATGAAAGGAGGAAGAGAAAAAAGGTTTATGAGGAAAAAAATTTTGAAAAGACAATTTTAAAGTACTCAGCTGAGTTGTAGTTTTTTAGAAGAACCTCCGGAGACGACTAGCCGCAATGGCGGTCGAAGAGGAACTGAGGGAATGGGCGGGAGCCGCGCTAAGGAGCACGCGCGAGGGGGAGGGGCTCCCGCCCAGTCTACCTCAGCTTTAGAATTTTCCGGAACGGTCTCAGCGCAGGCGCAGAGCCCATATGTGTGATGCACAGAGACCACGAAGAAGAACAATCAGTTATCTTATATAGATAAAGTGCTGCCTTAGGATAAGGATATGTCTCAGCAGAAATCAGGAAGAACTCAAGAGCCAACAGCACCATTTTGAAGAAACGTAGGCATATAACCATCTCAGATTTTCCTTTAGCCAGGTTCTGTTTCCTCATCACACCATGCCCCTAATTAGCCACTACCATTCTTATGGTCATGATTATTTAAATTGTCACTGTTGTGCTTAGGGCAATCAGTGACTTCTCATCACCACCAGCACCTGAACCAGCTATTTCTCTAGTTACCCTAATCTTCACCACCCTTCTATTGTCATCATCCTACTTTCATCTTCCCTGCCTGTGCTTTCATTACCCCATCAGCTCCAACAAATTCATTTCATCTCTCACAAATGCCTTAACGCTATTTATAACATTATCCTACTATTGATTCTTTTCAGTACCCCCTCCCCCAAAGTAATGAAACACTGGAACCATATTAGGTGTTCATATAGAGAGAGATCCATATCAAGACAAATATTTTACTGACTACTAAGGCTGGCCCAAGAGCTTTTGCAGTTTCAAGTGGCTGTGCCCTGCAATCTGAGAAGCATGCCTCAAAATTCCATGCAATATCACACAGGATGCCTCTTGGGACATGCTGCCAGGACATACTGCTGAGTTCACAGATAATGCTGGACAACACGGCACATTGTCAGAAAGCTGCATCTCAGCATCCTATCCTCTGCTAGATTATAATGAATCCTGGGGCGCAGCTCTTAGATCACACACTCAGTGGTATCCCACAAAAGTGTCGTCACCACCCCGCCATAGGACAGCTTGATTTGTTCGTGTAGTTGGGTCATTTCTGCTGTTTACCAAAACCAACACATACACAGACACACTGTCCTCCCTCCCACAAAGACCTCAGACTTCAGAAACAAATCCTTCTGCCCAATTCTAGTAGTGATTGTTATTTTTAAGAAGAAAAATGCAACCATACCCCTAGCTTTCCTGAAGATAAAACACCTTAATGTAAAAAGCAAACTCTAAACAAAAAGGGAGAATCTGAAAAATTTGGTAGATTATAAGTTTTTTTCCCCATGGCAACAGGCTTCAGAATGAGAAGAAGAGGGTGGGATAGAAAAGACAGAGAGAACAGAGAGATAGAGCACAGTGTGCTGGATACTGTTTCCATGACAACCCTATTACATACGCAGCTAACTGCCAAAGTAAGTCAAGATCCCAGTAAAGGGGTTGGAGGGAAATAGAAGGAGGGGGTAAGGAGGCTGGAAAGCATGTAAAACCTGGTTTAGACAAACAACCCAATTGTGTATCTTTCTCCCCATGTTTGCCCAAAGGGCTACTTCATTCTGTACAGTTGCAGGTATTAGTCCACACAGCCCAAAAGCTTTAAAAAAACCAAAAAACCAACAACCAATAGTTATTTTTCCCCCAGACTGAATGAAATTTGGTGGAACTATAGGATGTCTGTATGTGTGTACAGACCTGCAAATGAAACTAAGAATGGAGAGGCAAGGTGTGGAGGAGGGCAGGGGGGGAGATAATTTCCCCATTGCAATAAGCTGCCTTTCTGTCTTTCTGCATCTATTTGGACCACACAGATGCATTTGCTTTCACACCCCAGATGGTTCAAGAATGAAGATGTCATTTGTAATTGCAGGAAGCAATATAGAAATGTTACTTCCTCATACATTAACTACTTTTAAAAATGTCTTTTTTTAACTGATTAGCTGCTCCTTCAGTCATTTCATTTTTCCTGAGATGCTCCCCATTTTCACAAGGCTGCCCCACAGAACACCACAAACACCCACAATATCCTGGATGTCTAAGGTGTAATATGACACTATATTATAATGAAAAAAGGATTTAAATGGCACTAGCAACTTCCCAGCTACACCTGGCTCAAGACCAGTTCAGCTTCCATTCCACCACAGGCTCAACAGATGGAGGAGGCTGCCTTAGACAGCAGCGAAAGGGCAGTACCAAAGGGCCTTTGCCCTTTTGGTGCCAAGGAGTGACCAAGCCACTCCTTCTGGTGAACTGCACTTTCTGAAGCCTGCCTCTCTGCCCGGCTTCTCTTCAGACCAAAGCAGAGGTGATGTTAAATGCAACTTTGCATTTAACATGCAGATTTATTTATTTATTTTAAACATAAATAGCGTCAGCTGGGGAGGCTGATACTTATCAGGACCACAGCAGGTATGGAGGGGGAATGTGTGTAAGTGTAACTATTTCTTTGTTCGCAGGGAAATTCCCCATTGATGCTAGGGAATTTCCTCCCAATGCAAATAGCACCTTCAGAGGAGGGATTTTCTTCAAGATCACAGCACGGAAAGAAAGGGTTACATTCTCCATCCACATCTGCTGGGATCTTGATAATTATCTGTCTCTCCCAGCTGGTGCAATGTACTTTAAAAAATAAATAAATCTGCATATTAAATGCAAAGATAAATTTCGCATCACATCTAGTTTGGTCCTCAAATCTTCATATTGCCCTACTCTTTTCGTCAGCATTCTGGTACTTGTTTGCAACATCATGGGAGTCGGGACCCACCTGCGACTACGTACACAGTCCCTTCACACTAGGACCCCATGCATAAACCCTTCTCAGGCTAAGCACCATCACTTAAAAACCTGAGGGGAGGGTCAAATGAAACCTTTCCCCTACCAATGAGGGAAAAGGTTAATACAGGTTATTAAGGATCTATTTTAAATTTATGATACTGTGGGTACAAAGGTGTGTGTGCGTGTAGATTTAACAGTAATGCAGGTTAATAATGCCAGGCTGACACGTAGGATTTGGGTAGCAAACAAAATAAAAATAAGTTTATTTTAATTCTCAAAATCTTAGTTCCAGAAAATAACTTTAAACCTGCCTACGCCAAACACTTTGTAACTAACCCAAGTCCCTATAACTCTAAATACTTTCACTCTTCAGACAAGCACTGATTTCTCTCAAAACTCCTGACAGACAAGACATGAATAACCAGGGATCGGGACTCGGACTCCAGGACTCGACTCGTGAGTCGGACTGAGTCCCCCCTCTGACTCGAGTCAGACTCGAGTCCCAATATTTTTAATGGGACTCGAGACTCGACTCGGGACTCGAGACCAAGGACTCGTGTTCCAAAATCGTGTTCCTCAAATGCAACATGGATAGGTTTTAGGAAGTACAGCAAGTTTATTTTTAAAAATCATTTTCCTAAAATGCAACCTTTCAGACATTTTGGGTTTGGCTGCCTCTGCCTGCCTGTTTGGGGTTCCCTGCCTCCTCTGCCTGCCTGGTCTCTTCTTAACCAGTTCCACAGTTTGAATTGTCCAAGACAAAGGCCTCTGCCTGTCTGGTTATTTTGGGTTTGTCTGCCTGGTCTGTTCTTGCCAAAATCAGTTGCAGAGTTTTGAAATAAAAAGGCACACTTGTGCCTAGAATTTATTTAAGCCAACTAACCTAACCTCCCAACTCCCCCCACACATACTAACTCTGACATCACTCAAACACTCCTTATATACTCCTCCCCCCACCCTTTCCAAGACATCACAAACCACACCTACTCAATTCAGCATTCTATACTCACTAAACATACTAATGCAGACATACACCAGGGAACTGAATTGTGGGGTTACGCCACACCACCTGTCCTCTCACTCTTATTCATTGCCTTCAACCCTCCTTGATTCCCTGCTCCTGTTCCCTATGTAATTGCTGTTCACTCATCCAGAAAGCAGTCATCCTCAATTATCATTTTCTCTCTTGGGCTGGACCCACACCTGAAGTTTATTGCAGTACTGGATCCAGCGATGTTCACGTACCTTGGGGTGGGGAGCTCGCCTCTCCACCACCACGATTCTCCACAGCGGCAGGGGGCCCGCCTCGTTCTTCCGAGTGGCGAGGAGCGTCCTACGTGCTGCTTGAGCTGCCGCTGACTGGCACGCTGGTCCCGTCGCGTCACTTCCGGCGTGGCGGAAGTGACGCAACGGGACCAGCATGGGCGGTGCGGGCAGCTCGCCACAGAGAGGCAAGCCGCCACTGGAACCAGGTAGTCCCGTGCGAGCCTCACGCGGGTGTGAGCGGGGCCAATTTTGGCCCACTACACCCGCGCGAGGCAAACGGTTACATCCCTAAGTCGCTTCTGTCACTTGCGAGGCACAGGACACTCTCACTTTTCCATCTCGATTGCATTTCTCTAGAATTCTTGTTCTTCTATTCTTCCGTAATTTCCTGGACTACTTTTATCATGGCTTTTTTTGTTATTGTGGTTCTCTATCACAGTACGCAGCTAATGTGTGCTCACCTAGTGCTTTCATTGCCTGTCCAAGATGTGGCCCCAAAAGTGTCGTATCCAGAATTAGCCATTTGTTTTTGAGTGGCGGGGGTAATGCTGTGTCTCCCAAAGCTGTATGGGGGCTTTGGCAAAGCAGAGATTGCTTTCCTGCTTCTCTCCCTCTCCCCCCACAGCTTCTCTCTCTTACAAAGTGAACTGAAGAGTGCTTCCCCCCCCTCCCTTTTGAAAAATTAAAGTTTTGAATGTCGCTTTTAACCCCCTACCCAAATAACAACAAGCTGTAAAAGAGCCAAAATGCATGTCTACTCAGAAGAAAATCACATTGTCTTCAATGGCCTTACTCAGAAGTAAATCACATTGATTTCAATTGAGCTTATGCTTGCGAAACTTAGCACAGGAAGAAGACTGCTTTGGGAAATTTGTTTTGACTGGAGGAGAAAGGGCTGATCCTGCTGGCTTCACCCCATGGGAGGACGGTAGAAGACGGTCTCTTCCCTTCTCCTTGTTTTGTGAGGGGACAGGAAAACCTTTCCCCCCCCCTTTGTTTAAAAACAGTCTCGCTCCTGTGCACCTTTGCATAGCTGATGAACCCAAACAAAAAACAAAAAAACCCTTTCTCTTAAAGCCGCCCCCCCAGAACAAAAAGCTGTTAATTAGCCAAAAGGCATGTATAGTCAGAAGTAAATCACATTCTCTTCAATGGCCTTACTCACAGGTAAATCACATTGATTTCAAAGGAGCTTGTGCTTGAGAAATTTAGAATAGGAGGAAGACTGCTTTGAGGAAAAACAATCTCCCTCTTGTGCTCTTTTGCACCTTTGCATACATGACGACCCACAACCCCCCCGCACAACCCTTTCTCTTAAAGGGCCATTTACCCTGCATGTTCAAGGCAATGCCCAGTTCTGTTCCTATGGAGTTAGGTGCAGGGTGGCAAACTCATAGTCTCCAATGGCCCAGAAAATGCCAGGACCATCACAAAAACCCTTAAGCCATCACGGCTTCTCACTTTGTCATGCAGAGTCCCGAATTCCCCTGCCTCCTGCAACTGCAAGCTACATAAAGGGGCCATGGGCAAAATTGCAGCTAATCTTGCAGTTTTAGCTTAGCTCCAATTTTGCCCATGGCCCCTTTAAGATAGCTCTGCTTAGGCTTGAACAGCTGCAGTAAGCAGGGAGGGAACAGACGCTGCTAAACTGGGAGGGTCAGGCGAGGATGTGTGTGCGCACACACATGTGCATGCACATGCTCTACCTGCTGCCTCTGCTTCACATTGCTGTGGGAAAGGGATTAGCTGGGTGAAAGCCTGGACCTAAGGAGAGGTGAATGAGGGAATTTATCACATGATTCTGTGAAGGCAAAATTCAGGTTGCTTGTTGCTAGTAGAAAGCAAAATTTAGAGTTTGTGAATGACCTTAACTTTGCTGACTGTGTAAACTTGCAGACCTGGTTTAAGCCAGTACAAGCTGAGTGAAGATGTAACATGTTAGAAGTTGCAGAGAAACAAGATAAGAATGAGACCACATTCTTCCCATGCTAATAACCAATCACAATGTTGATTCTTGCTAACACCATCCTTTTCTGCTTGCCTACCAGAAAGTATAAAAAAATCCTTCCTAGATTTGCTTCGGGGAACTGGGCATGTCCAGCTTCCACACAGCTGTGTTAATTAATAAAGTTTTCTCTCTTTCTGTATCCAAGGATTGTAAATAGAGTTTTTCCTTAACAATTCCTATCTTTACATTGCCAAAGATTTTATTTCCTAACAGAGCTGACTCTGTGCCTCTAACAGGTGAGTTTAGTGTCAGAAGGAAATGCAAGAAACTTCCCCTTCTCTCCGAAGCTCCATGTTTGGGGGTGTGGGGTGGGTAAGCTTCACCTGTTGAATTTGTGCCAATCCTGACCATTTTAAAACAAAAAGAAAGAGATTGCCCTGCAAGCACTGACACCACCACCCCATGAAAAACAGCAGATATCAACAATTAAGGGTTTAAGTTTAAAAAAAATTACAAAAGCCACTTATAAAATATTATAAAACAATATATAATATAATAATGTAATAATTATAAGATTTTGTGTGTTTCCTCTAATAATTTTTGTACTTGACCATGCCCTTTGGTTGCTTGGCCTTACCCTTGGCCACTCCCTCATGCTGCCTGGCCACACCCTCTTGATCACACCTTTATGTTGCTTAACCATACCTTTTACAAATTCACATGTGTATCCCTATTTTCATCTGTGAAGTGCTGGAGGGTATGCAAACTGGGATGACTGCAGTACATTTAACAATAGTGTGCCCTGTGAGTAGTGACTATAGAATGTGAATATAGCAGTACTGTTCTGCTAACTTGACGATATACCGTGTAATGTGGATCCGGACTTGGTCTCTCCAGCTACTCACTCTCAGTAAAACCTGGTTCTCCACCCTCCCACCACCCACCCACAACGTTGTCGCTGTTGTTGCCCTCTCCTGGACAGGTCTCTCCTCCATCACACACCTTGCCCTGCTTGTGGTGCTGGTTGTGATTTTTCCCATTATCCATCCTGTTGCACATGTACAAAGCCTTGGCTTTATTTTTGAGACCTCTCTTCTTTTGTTCCCTTCACACAATCCTTTTAGAATATTGTATAAATACAGCTGTTCTTTTCTGCCCTTTGGCAAAGGCTCTGGCTCATGTTCTGGCCATCTCCCACCTTGACTGCGGTAACCTTCTCCTCTCTGGTTTTCCACTGACTCACCTTCTTCTCCTCATGTCTATCCAGCATTCTGTGATCAAAATAATTCACTTTCCTGATTACCCCAACCCTGGCTTCCTGCCTGTTCCCAAATCCAGTGCAAGCTCCTCATCCTTGCTTTTAAAACCTCCCATGGCCTTGGCCCCCTTCACTTTTCTGCTCTTACATCCTGACACATCCCTGTCTGTGACCTTTGCTTATCCAACTCCACTACCCTCAACCATCCAAATGACTCCACCATTTCTCTCTTCCTGCCCCTTGATCTTCCTCCCAGAACAACTGTGTGATGCTGCCTCTTTTCAGCAGGGATGTTGAAAAGTCCTTGGTTTCGAGTCACAAGTCGAGTCACGAGTCTTTGGACCCGAGTCTCGAGTCCGAGTCCAAGTCCTTGGTCCAAAATGGTGACTCACGAGTCACTCCCAAAGCTGACTCCATGAGTCCCTATTAAAATCAATGGGGTTATGCCCCAACAAAATAAGGCTATTTCAGATGTGTGGTTTAAATAAATTCTAGGCACAAGTGTGCCTTTTTATTTCAAAACTCTGCAACTGATTTTGGCAAGAACAGACCAGGCAGACAAACCCAAAATAACCAGACAGGCAGAGGCCTTTGTCTTGGACAATTCAAACTGTGGAACTGGTTAAGAAGAGACCAGGCAGGCAGAGGAGGCAGGGAACCCCAAACAGGCAGGCAGAGGCAGCCAAACCCAAAATGTCTGAAAGGTTGCATTTTAGGAAAATGATTTTAAAAAATAAACTTGCTGTACTTCCTAAAACCTATCCATGTTGCATTTGAGGAACACGATTTTGGAACACGAGCCCTTGCTCTCGAGTCCCGAGTCGAGTCTCGACTCCCATTAAAAATACTGGGACTCGAGTCTGACTCGAGTCAGAGGGGGGACTCAGTCCGACTCACGAGTCGAGTCCTGGAGTCCGAGTCCCCATCCCTGCTTTTCAGATCCCTCCTCAAAAGCCACCTTTTCTGTGAAGCCTTTGACACAGCCCCCTAGTTCCCATGCCCTGCTGTAACTTAGCAGGTAACCAAGCCTGAACATGGGGAACTGGAATAATCACATATTCTTTCCCTGTTTTATTCCTGCCTCCACTTTCCTCCACTTTCTTTGTTGTTTTTCCCTTGTGCTGAATTTTAAATTGTAAGCTCCTCAGGGCAAGGACATGTCCTTTTGTACTCTGTAAATCACCATGCACATTGAGGGTAAATGGCAGCAGCAGCGGCAAGGCAACAACAACAACAACAACAGACACAACAGAACCAGTAATAGTTGTGGTGTAGGAGTGAGCAACGTGGAGGCCACAATACAGGGAAGAGATACTTGATCATGATGAATTTGCATATTCACATACCAAGCCAAAGTCCATTTTTTCCTAAGCTTCTTGTCTCCTGATAGGCACACAAGTACAAATGCAACAGGGCCATTCCTGGCAGCATGTAGAGATCCACCACACCAGTGAAAAACAGGGACAGAGGGGGGCAGAATAGTATCTCATTGTATCTTCATAGAAAACAACTCCCTCACAAAAGTAGATCTATGGTGGGGTAAAGTATACCTTGCTTATTTTGACAAGTGTCACAGTTGTCCATCTCCGACATATCATGCCTATCTGTTTCATCCAGAACCATTTTCTTTTTAATTTTACATCTGATTTTGCACATTATTCGGCTGTAGGCTCCTTTCTAATTTAGTCTGGGGAGAAAACGGTTGCTTTGACCTTGCACAACTACAGCCAGCTATGAACAGACGTATCTCAAGATAGCCTGCCCCCCTCTTTTTTGCATGCTACAGCGAAGTTATTAGTTACGTAGGGATACATAACCATCTGTATGCATGTTTAGTATTTAGGCTTGTTGTTGTTGTTGTTGTTTTAAAAGGGAAAAAAATCAAATCTACACTCCCAAGGAGAGAAATCATATAAAGTGCAAAAGCTCAAAGAGCAAACAGAAGGACAATGAGGGACAATGCTAAATAAAAGGGGGGGGGGAAATGCAACAGACACTCTAGCAAAGGAATTCCCCCAAACACCTCCTGGACCAGAGATGGGCAGAGCCATGCTATGGGGGACAGGATCTGTGGCAGTTGCTCTGCTACATCTGAAGCCCTGTTGACTCACTGTGGCAAAGACAGGAAACGAAGAACGAAGAATGGAGGAGAGAGTAGGGGAGCGGGGAGGAGAGGAATACTAACCATTTGTATATTTTTTTGTAGATAGAAGATGAAGAAAAGTATCAAAAAAGAGAAATATCAGGAAAATTATGATAGAAAAACTCAGCTATTACGGTTTCTGAAAGAGAAAGAAGAACATCCCAAAAATGCAGCCACTTGCAATGGCGGTCAAAGAGGAACTGAGGGAATGGGCGGGAGCCGTGCTAAGGAGCACGTGCGATGGGGGAGGGCCACCCCGCCCAATTCTCCTCAGCTTTTAGATTATCCCGAAATGGCCACTGCGCATGGGCGGAACCCATGTGTGTGATGCACAGAGACCACGAAGAAGAAGTGGGGTGGTTTTATTAATTTTCTTTTAACCTCCTCCCCACCCTCAGTGGGTGGGAATTTATTATGCCAGAAGCTTCCAGCAATTACCTCACTCTCCATCTCTGCCCTTGGTCCTCCCTGCGGGCAGAGAGGGAAGTCCGCAGCATCCTATGGCCTCTTAGCCATCCTCCCAGAAAGCATAGGATTGCTCCCCTAGAGGAGGACAAAATGCCAGACTCTTAGTAGCTGATTCAAAGTTGTGTTCATGAAACCTTTTTTCACTGTATCAGTAAAAGATATAAACAGAATTATATGAAACAATCATTCCTATTGATTACAGAAGAGAAGATAATGTATACGGTTGTATATTATCTTGACATTTACTATTCCAGTGCGTTAAAATAAAATCCATTTTTCAATTAATCTGTCCAGGAGTTACTCCTCATTTGCTCTCCTAGTAGTACAACAGTCTGGACTCATTTGTATCAGTCTATATTAAAAGCAATGCTATCTGAGATTTTCAATGAGAATCAATATATTTTTATTGCCTTTAGTAAACAAGTTACTAATTCAAGAACATCATCTGCAGTAATATCCTTTAAATATCCCAGAAGTACTATTTTGAGGCTGCATGGATAATTTATCCACCACATTTTTATTTCCAAAATCTAGACAAAATCTATTTTCAAAATTTGTTTAAAACATTATTTGATAAAAACTGATGTCCATAATATATGAAAAACACCCACATATATTTATTTAAGGCATTTCTTAACTACCACCTTTCAAGACTGCAGTCTTCCATTATGTAAATGACATCACCAACAAGTATCAAATTATATACATGATTAACAGTGCAATTCTATACATGTCTACTCAGAATTAAGCCCCATTGTGTTCGGTGGGACTTATTACCAGGAATGTGTGTAAAGGATTGCAACATTAATCTTAGCTCGATGAAAATGTCCACCTAGTGTGCAGCAGCTGTGAAAATGGCAAATTCCATGTTGGACATAATTAATAAAAGAATCAAAAATATAATTGCCAATTTCATAATTCCCTTATACAAATCTATGGTGTGACCACACTTGGAATACTATTATAGTTCTGGTCACCACACCTCAAAAAGTATATTAAAGGTGGAGAGAAAAAGGCAACCACAATGAAGAAGGGGCTGGAGCAACTCCCCTATAAGGAATGATTACAACATTTACAGGGAAAGGCAAGTAAGAGGAGACATGATAGAGTTGTATAAAATTATGCATGGTGTGCAGAAAGTAGATAGGGAGACTTTTTCTCCCTCTCTCAGAATACTAGAACCTGGGGTCATCCCATGAAGCTGATAGGTGATTCAGGACAGATAAAAGGAAGGACTTCTTCACACTGGATTCCTGCATTGAGCAGGGGGTTGGATTTGGCCTTATGATTCTATGATGCTACACAGTGCATAGTTAAACTATGGAATTCATTACTACAAGATGTAGTGATGGCCACCAACTTGGATGGCTTTAAAGGGGGATTAGACAAATTCATGGAGGATAAAGCTATCGATGGCTCCTATTCCTGCTGCTGGCTATATGCTCCTCCAGTATCAGAGGCAGCATGCCTCTGTATGCCTGTTGCTGAGGAATACAAGCAGGAGGTTGGTATTTTGGTCACATCCTACTTGTGGGTTTCCTGTGGGCATCTAGTTGGCCACTGTGTGAATAGAATATTGGACTAGATAGACCTTTGGTCTGATCTAGTATGGCTCTTCTTATGTTCTTAAGTACCAAAAAACTATTAAAAATCAAATTAACAGTCGCATTTTGCTATTTTCTGAGAGATTTTCCCTAATATCAATTTTTCATTTATGTCTATAAGCAAACCCCCTCATGACTAATTTTAATAAAGCTAATACAACTTTCCCATTAGATTTTTCAATATAGCCAGTGTTATTAGGCATTCAAAATTTGGGTTGTTGTTGTTTCATGGATGAGGGTATGCTTAAGGAAAAATATTTTTTTAATAATGTGTTCATAGTTATTTGGTGGTGGTGATGACAATGCTTAATGATATAAGTGTATTGGTTTGAATGTATTTTTTTTATTGTATAGAACATTTTAAATTATTTTCAGAAGTTGCTATGAGAGCCATTTTGGCAGTATGGAATTCAGTATATATTTTAGAAATAAATAAGATGAAGAAATAAATAAGACAAAGAAATAAATGAATAAATTTAAGCTCACACATATTACTTTTTATATTATGTTTAGTTTTGTTTCTTCAAAAATGCTTTTGGAGAACTTTCTACTGAATTTTTCAAAATGGAACACTGAAATAGCTTTATAAATATTTACATTTGAAATCCATGCAATATAGTGCCAGTGGTGATGATAGTGTGGTATAGCTGGTGCAGGGTTGCAGTACTGTGCTTGAAATGGTGGGAATGCAGCATGTTCAAACTGAATGTTTAGAAGGCATCAAAGCTCAGTAAAACACAGTAACATCCTGACAGAACTCTTGCTCTTTGTGCACATTTTCAGATGGCGCATTTATTTTGAGCATTTTGAAAATGTTAAAATGTTTCATATTATTGAATTTTCATGGAAATTTCAGCTAAATGTCAGCAAGAAAAAAACTGCCTACTCCTACACCAACAGATGTTTATGCAATAAAAGACAAATGGCAAAATATAGCAAAAGTTAATCATGAGTACATTCCCTTGAAAGTAACAGGAAGGGGCTTAGTTGTGACTAATATCTGCTGGATGGTGTCCAACATGTCTCTATTGAACATCTTAGAGAAGTTTCACACCAGAAGCTTAAGTTTCCTTTGAGGGCACAATCCTATGCAAGATTAGAGAGAGAAAAGGCCTACAATTCCCAGTATGCCCCTGCCAGCTCTGCCGGCTGGAGCATGCTGGGAGTTGTAGGTCTTTTTTCTGTCTAAACATGCATAGGATTGCACCCTGAGCCTCTCCTGTACTATTTATGTTAACATCTGATTGCTGTTCACTTTCACGTACAAGAGAATGCAGGAGAAAGAAATAGGAATTAGCATTCTAGCCAATATAAGAGTTACATTTACATTACATTGAATCAAGAGCTGCTTTAAGCCTCCTATGCAAAAATGCCCATAGTTGTCTGTACCAGCCTTCTGCAACCTGGTGCCCTCCAGATTTTTTGGGACTAAATTTCAGCAATACCAGTCAGCATGGCCAACAGACAGAGACAATGGGAGTTGAAGCATAAAACATCTGGAGGGCACCGGAGGTTGGGGAAGGCTGGTCTATACCATGCAGCATAAGTAGTCCAATAAAAGGTATTCCCTTATATAGTACTTTGTTTCTCTCAAGTAAGGGTCAATCCACTCAACTCGATTTCTCCATGAGACATAGGTACATGACTATGTGGGGAAGGTTCATGAGAGTTGGGTATTGTCATTACCCAGATACAAACTCATAGCGATGCATGGTCATGTCCATGGGCCTGGGTGATGACCCCCACACTGACTTGGAAGATGTTGGTCCAGAAAATGCATGCATCCTTAAAGGTCCTGAATCTCACTCTAGGAATGAGCAGATGATGGACCATAACTCAGGAAAAAAATGTATTTACTTAAAATATAGTGCTCACAGCAGTTTACAACAATAAAAATAACATCAATGTCTGAGTGTGGAAAGCTAAGCAGGGTCAAGCCTGGTTGTTAATTGGATGGGAGACCCCTCCTCTAGTTTCCTGCATTGAGCAGGGGGTTGGACTCGATAGCCTTGTAGGCTCCTTCCAACTCTATGATCTATGAAATCTATGAAATCAAAAATATAAGTATAAATACCATAAAAAGCAACAACAATAAAACCATTAGTGGTTCAGCAACCACAGATACAAAGATGAGCTCAAACAAAGGCTTGAAAAAAGAGGTAAGTCTTTCAACCACTCCAGAAGTTCAGTACAAATGTATCGCTTCTAACCTCTTCAGAGAGAGGGTCCCATCATTTTGCAGAGATAACTAAGAAGACTCCGCTCCTCACTATTACTCTCCAACTATGTTTTGAGGATGGAATGAACAACAAAATTTGTTGACTAGACTTCAGTTGGTGAGTAGGCTTTTATGGGGAAAGATGGCCCTTAAGATATGAGCAAGGATGGTTCCACATTTGAGGAGACCCTAGGCCACCCTCTCTGCTGCCATTGCTGGGCCCTACTTCTCTCTCACCATCCTCCCCTGCCCCTATTGTGGGCCCTCCTTCTCTCACACATTTCTATCACTAAGATGGGTGATCCAATAGGCAGCAGAAGTGGTGGCGGGGTTTACAGCAGGGGCAGCAACAATGTGGCATGGCCACAGCACATGCAGCAAAGACCAGGGCTCAGCAATGCTCAGAGGAGCACTGGGCGGCAGCTGCTGTCCAAAGTGAACAGCCATTTGAATTTCCCCACAATTGGCCCAGATGTCATTTCACTCCAGAGCCATGCTATGCCTGAGGCAGAGCCAACAGGCATTGTAGGTCAATTCAAAATGGCAGCTCGATGTGAGTAGCAGCAGTCACCTGGCACTCCTCTCAACATTGGAAAAAGGCGTCCATCTGGCCCCGTGCAAGCAGGCCTCAGCAGTGGTGGGCCATGCCAAAGCCCTAGCATTTGCCCAACCATGCTTCATGCTGATGCCATGCCTGGGTTTGAGGGTCTGAAGCCATGCAAAGCTTTAAAGGCAAAAGCCAGCACCTTGAATTGGGTTGGTAACCAATGCAACCGGTGCAGAACAGGTTGAATATGGTTGCACCTTCAAACACCTGTCAGAAGGCACGCAGCAGCACATTAGATAGACTGTCAAAACATGCCTCATCTGCCTACATACAGAGTGTACACTGAGCTTGATGACTGAAGCATTCCTAAAGTTGTTGCTATTAATTTTTATGTGTTAGTTTTTATTATACAGTAATGTATTAGTTGTAAATACGTTTTATGACACTGTTACTACATTGTTGTTCAAATGAAAGCTGCTTTGAAGGCCTTCAGACAGAAAAGCAGCACATAAATCTAAACAAAGAAACACACAAATAAATAAATGGGTTTGCCAAGAAATGATAGAACACCAAAAGAGTGCTAGGCTCCAGGCCAGGGTGCAGGTCTTGAAACAGACTTCAGGGCCTGCTTAGATGGCACAGTTTTGCTCTGAAGGTTGTCAAGACAAATTGCTTGCCCCAGAGTTGTCCACAGTCCATCAGTTGTTGTATTAAGATCAACCTTCCCAACCTGTTACCCTCCAGGTGTTTTGGACTTCAACTCCCATCAGTCCCAGTCAGCATGGGCAATGGTCAGGAAAACTGGAAGTTGTAGTCCAAAACATCTGGAGGGCACCAGGTTAGGGAAGTCTGACCTAGATGATGCCCTGACTTAGTCACCTGCTTTATCAATGTAGTAAGCTCACAGTCAAATGTCACTGGCTGTACAAGTAACCTCCGGCCACAAGCCACCGGCCTGCTTGCATCAGTTTGCGTCTGAATGGCTGGACCAGAATCCCTGCGGGGACTCAACTTTGTTGCGCAAATATGCTCAGAGTCCTCTCCCCAGAGAACCCAATACTTGAGGAGAGAGAAGTAGCACACCCAGGAGTGAGTTTTTCAAAGTTTTATTTCTGCGCAAAAAGGTTCAGCTCTGTGGCTCACACCAGGATCAAAAGCTGAATAAAGGAAGGTGGGGCATGCAGGTCTTCTTATACCTTTTTACACTCGTGGGTGTATTCACTCTCAGCAAATCAAATGCATTCGCTTAAACATGCCAACCAATCAGATACATTTCCCCAAATATGACAACAACCAATCAAATACATTTCTTTGAACATGGTAAGTATTAATCTTTAGTTAGATAGATGGCCACCTGGCTGTCTTTTTCTTAGCTAAGCTGATGTTTCTCATGACCTCTTAGGTCACTCAAGATATCAGGCGACTCCTGAGTCTGCTACTCTTGGTACCTCTTATCAATCAAAGGGACTCTTCTCTCGCTTGTATTTTTGCAGTTGGCACAAGCAAATACTCTTTTGGCAGCCAAGGTGAAGATATGATGGTCAGGCATACAATTCAGAACAAAGAAATGCCACAATCAAAGCAAAGGAGCAACACAGCTAAAACAAAGGAGCGACACCGCTCTTCTCAAGGTTCCCTGTCTGGAATTTCAAAGCAGATAAGCAAGGCCAGGTGCAACAGGAGGTGGTATGTGGGCAAAAAGCCAGTTCATCCAGCAGGGATGCAACAGAGTTCATCAGGGCCTCTGGACTTTTACCTTAACAAGTGCCTATGGACAGCAGGGTGGTCTCCCAGAGATTTTAGGGTTCCAGCCCTTGTGGGCCGCTCCCCAATGCCATGCCTGCTGGCCAGGGAATGTTGGGAACTGCAGGACCTTTGTCTGTCCAAACATGCATAGGATTGGGCCCCTACGTAGCTTTAATTCAGACTCCTATCATGCCAGGTCACTGATTGGCAGCAGTTCCCCAGGGTTTCAGATTAGGAGTCTTTTCCCAGCCCTGGTGAAACTGGGACCCTTTGCATGCAGAGCAGGTGCTCTGACACTGAGTTTAAAGTTCTTCCTTATGTGTCCTATGTGAATATTTCAGTCTAGGACAGTGTTCCCCCAACCTGGGTCCCTAGATGTCTTTGGCCTACAATTCCCAGTGTCAGAAATACTATGTTAACAGATTGCCATATTATTAAATGGATTTTAAGGAATCCATTGTCTGTTGTCTGAAAAACAGCCTGTAGGGGAATTCTCCCAGCTTGTAAAAGCACTGTGTACCAAAATAGCTTTCCTGAACGTACTACAAAACTTTGAAGAAAGAACAAATGATAGATAAGGAGTATCCAGGCATTGTCTGGGCCTGTTGCCAACCGGCAGAACCTTGCACTGGCCAGTAGCCTTGACCAGGAGGGAGTGGAGCAGTGGAATTGTTCATTTAACAATGCAGTCATATTCAGCCCTGTTCAATACATGTGTATGCTGGAACTTAATTCTTACACGCTGTATATGCACCATGACTATTTTTCTAACAACTTTGCCCTGCAAGCTGCAGCTGGCCAAAACAGAACTAGCATCATACACAGTGAGCTGTCAGATTCATAGATCATAGAGTTGGAAGGGGCCTACAAGGCCATCGAGTCCAACCCCCTGCTCAATGCAGGGAACTAGAGGAGGGGGTCTCCCATCCAAGTAATAACCAGGCCTGAGCCTGCTTAGCTTTCCACACTCAGACAAGCTGAGCCAGTGTGAGCCACAAGTGCAACAGCATTCACTGAGTTTGTTGCTAGTTCACCAGATATTCTGACCAGTTTTTCATGGTCCTGTCCAGAGGGTCAGACACTCATTCAGATGAAGGGTTGTTACCATATATGGATCCTGGTAAAGACCCCAGTACCAATCCAAAAAATGCAGCAGTGGATCACATTTAGCATCCAAGAATAGGAGAGGACCATACAGGGGAAGATAGAGTAAGATCTAGATCCAGGGACCAGAAGCCTATTTCATCAGGATGAGTTGCTGGAGTCCCCTGGAAAGTCACCATGCCAACTACCCAGGACCCCATACTTGCCAACTCCTCCTTGTCTGAGATGTCAGAAGGCCTACCACCCCACCCAAAAAAACAAAAAAACACTCCACAAGGCACCTAGAAGTGCTAGGCTCCAAGCCGAAGTGGAGCTCCTTTAAGGAATTGCTCTTCACCAAGGGAGGTGAGACAGTTCAGACATCTGAGATGGCACCAGTATATATTTTCTAGACTCCATTTAGCTCTGGCAGTTGGAACCATTTGTCAGTTTTGCCTGTCCAATCTTTTGTATTGTTCCCTGCTCTCTCCAGCTGCCCTTCACTGGCTGCCCTACAGCAGGGATCCCCAATCTTTTCAGATCCATGAGAACATTTGGGAATTTGAGAAACTGCTGTAGGCACCACCACAAAATGCCTAATCAGTGGATCACCACTTTGGCATCTACCTGTCACATCTATGGATCTTAGGCTGCATCTTATTCAGCAAAAACGTTTGTTTAGTTTTTATTGGACTCCACAACGTCTCTTTAATAAGAGATTGTCTAATTCAGCTAATTGCTTGCGGTGCAATAGAGCTAATGCTTCTTTTAAACATTTGTTTTGGCAATGTCCAGTAGTTGCTTCTTTTGCGGATGAGGTTATTACACAGATAAATTTTGTACTGGAACAGTCTTCAATATTCACTGATGTACACGCTCTTTTATTTACCTGCTTCATGGAAATTAACAAATGGTCAGTGTAAATGGATTCTCTGTGCCATTTTGACAGCTAAAAGACTGCTATTACAACATTGGAAGGATAAACGCCACCTTCAAATGAATACTTATTTGGATATTTGGTCCACTTTTGTTGAAAAAAACAGGATTTTTTTTAAAGCATTCTTGTGTGCCCGTTGGGGACCCCTGCCTTATAGTCATCCAACTCCTAGTCTCTACTGCCTGCTGAGTACTGCCTCTCCCATATGCATCCAGTCTGTCCCCAGAGAACTTTGTCCTGTCCCCTTGAGCCTCAGGCAGCCAAGGCAAGTTTATGCTAATGTTTCTCCATGTAGTATTGTGGCCATCTATACAACCAGAAGGAGAAATTCAGTAGTTTGAACTGGCCCTTAGCTAACACTAGTGGATTCAAGAAACAAATTTTTGGCAGCTCTCCACATTGCAATTACTGCCAGAAACTCCAGGTCACAATGTTTTCCACAGCAAATGCATCAAGTTGGAAGTAAAATATGCATGTGCACGCATGTTTAAATTCCTACATACATACATCTAGATAACCTGGGCTAATCAGGCTTCCCAGGCATAGGAATGTTTAAAGATTGTTTAAAGATGTGTGTATATTTAAATTTAGTTCCACACTTTATACATCTGCTGCACAAAAGAGTGATGTAGCACTGCTGTTTCCTACAGTGATTGTTGTAATATGTAGTGCTACCCTTACATGCCAGATAATAAAGAGTAGCCTATCTTTGATTAGGTGTGTGAAGTGGTAGTGAAAATAATCCAATGTTCCAAAATCATTTTTGCCAGAGTTTGTGCTCTTTTTCATTTTCTCCATTTGAGAGTTTATAAAACAAGTCTACCTTTTTGCACATCTTTTGACTGCTGTTTAATCACGCTGGGATCCTTCTGGACTTCTATGTACCTTTTTTGCTCTGTGGTATACATCTCATTTGAGCTCCTAGTATAGTTGTTTAAAATAACCTCAAAGCTCTCTGATGGGATCTGACCCACCTAAGCATTTCTTTCAGCTTCCTTTGAACTAATCTTCCATGCCTCTGCCACATTGTGATCTTCTCCTAATATCTGTTTATAGGTTTCATGCAAGAAATGAAAAAGCAAGAAGAGAAGCAGAACACACAAAAGCATCCTTGTTGCTAGAGATATGGAAAAAAGTATATTCTTCCACCTCTGAACTCTGTCCCATTCTTGGCTACTCACTGCTAAGCTGTCAGATCAGAAGGCAACCCCTGTCCGCTCCCAGACAGTCTCATACTGAACTCTTTTAATTAAAGTTTGGTTTTAACATTTTGCAGGTCATATTCAGGACCAAAGCGAACACTCTTTTGCAAAATCTGCTTCATGTTGACTAGTTGTGACAAAAGGACTTAAAATCTACTGCTTGTTTCAGCATGAGTGTCTCTTTCCTCTCCACACGGTTCAGCACAACATCAGAAAACTATCCAAATATAGATATGTATCATTTACAAGAATGTCCCTGGCACACCCATGGCCTTACAGTTTGTCTCCATGTCTCTAAGATGGGCATAAGAGACATCCCCTTTCCCCATATTCCACTGACAGATCTAGTCTGTCAGCTTGTCAGCTTTCATTGGGTACAGCTTGACGCACGTCCACACTGGGGCAGTGAAAATCTGTTTGCAGTCAGCTCTTCCAAAAGCTCCCAATGAATATAGGAGCTGACCTTCTCCCAAAGATGCTGTTTCTGTTGGCTACAAAGGGTCCGCAAATTATGCTAGTCTCAGAAACTGTATTTACATTAATATTCAGTGTTGTTTATGGATGAACCCTGATGGCTGGCTCCATGGAACTATTCAAAATGCAACATTCCTGGACATAGTAATCAGGTTCATACTGGAGCTACCAGAAGGAGTATTAGTGAATGGAAGAAGGGATACAAAGTAGCTGTTTGAGGAGGGATGCCTCTGAAACATGCCCTTGTCATGGAAATCCCTGAACCCCTAAAGTTGTAAAATGCCACCAGCCATTCTCAGACTTGTGCAATGAAGACCTGCTCTGACAGGGAATAGTAAAGAAGGGACGTAAGATGACTGGCAAAGCCTCAAGTAGCACTAAGAGGTAAATTACTATGGTACGTCAAGTAGTCGATCATTTAAAATAAGATTTTGGGCTCTTTTTTCTAAAATGTCTTAGAAGAAAATCAAATTGCCTGATATTATTGAAAAATTTTCCCATCTGTGAGTGTTTTCACAGAAAACCAATTCTGGTTACAGTGGTATGAGGGAAAATATTAGGTGCTGGAGCTCATTAACAGTATTCCCCCAACTTTTGATGCCTAGGGCACCATTTTTTCCCTGGAATAGAATTAGAGACACATTTGGCTATTATACTCAAAAAGATAGATATCTATTTTCTTATTCACCTCCAAATAATAGTGCCACCCAGCAACCCTCCCCCGCCCCCGCCCAGGCCCAGTCAATCAGGACTCGGAGATGGAACTGTGCTTTCTGAGCAATGGTGATGCTTCAAGGATTCTGAGCACCTCTAGCACAGGCTGTATTAGGGAATCCCACTATGTCCTTGCTCCCTCCCTTGGGATGATGTTAGTACTGGTTACCTGGCAAGTCTATGCCAGTGCCATATAACCACTTTTTTGTGACATTTTTACACAATGGCAAGAGAAGGTAGAACTTCCAGTAAAGGAACAGTGATGATTACTGTTATAACTTAAAGACAAGTCCCAGCTCTGGAACAACAGCATTACTTGTTCTCTCGTCCTTAACCTAGACTCAGGACCATCACATCTGAATCTATGGACTGGCAGCAGAGCACCACACAATTTCGATGTACACACTTTGTGCAAAATTGTCATGACCTCCAGCCTTAAGACCTTCCAATGTGCAGCAAACTATTCTGATGAGGATGAGGCACAAACTACTTCCTTGGGGGTAGGACAGTCAGTGCCTTACTCAGGGCCCTCCTGGCCAGAGGACGCAGTCCTGCCATCCTCCTCCAGTTCGGAAGATGAGGCCACAACAGAAAGTCCATCTCCCCAGCCTTGCAGAAGTCTCAGGCTACAAAAATCAGGTGAGGGCACTTTAATAGTCTAGTGAGCTCCTGCAGGAGGGGTGGAGCTGGCCACACTACAGGTCTTTGCCAGCCTACATATGGCTTCAGTTGGCTCTAGTGCTCTGCTGAGACAACATCCTCCTGCTGTTGTAGTAGGAGAGAGTTCCAGCCAGCAGTACCCACTCAGAGCTATCAGCTTCCCCCGTAAGCCTCAAGGAACCACAGACTGAAATAAAACTTGATCCTTATTTATAACATGTTGGAACAGATGATATCGTACAATGGATTGAACAGATTGAGTGATGCCAAATATTTAACCATAACGACAGGAAGATCATAACCTCCTTCTGAATATTTTTCCCCAGACAAAGAGGATTTATCCAAAAGCAGCTAACAGCCTTCATTGGGTCTACAATTTAATAAGATTAGGATGAGAGTTGCAATTCCCCTCTGCAAGGCTGGTGGACTGATTAAGATGGTCCACCCCCAGAGACTTAGGGAATCTGATGGATTCCTGAATGCTCTTGGGGAGTTTCTGGCTAACATGGCTGGTGCTCCTGTCAAAGTCCTTCTCTCACCATGGAATGGTGAGAAGAATGGGCTATCGACATGATCACTCCCAAATGTCCTCTCTGGTGCTGTTGAGCCCAGATAGTTTTGTAACTGCATGACCATTTATAGTCATATTCATTGTATGCCACACTGGGTACCTGCAAGGATGAAGCACAGTTTAGAATTTTTAAAAAATAAAGAAATAAAGAAAGAATATTAAGAAAACAATCATATAAATGGTAGGAAAGGGGGAGCCAAATCATTAAATTGATATTTTCAGTTTTAAAAAAATCTAAACATGCTTCCTTGTCTGCCACTTGCTGTCTATCTCCGGACTGTGTTTTTCTAACCATATAAATTGCCTCACCCCAGAAATTGGTGCGAAACAGGTATGGCTGAATCACAGTACAATTCTATATAGGTCTACTCAAAAATAAGTCTCACTGACTTCAGTGAGGCTTACTGCCAGGTAACTGGGTTTACAAGATTGCAGCCCCAAGGCGCAATCCTAAGGGCAAGGGGCCCAAACAATGAAATGTTCTGTTCTCGAAGGCTTTGTTCCATCCAAAGCCCTGCCGTGCTCTTGCAAGCAGGGCAGAAGGAACACTGGAGGCAGTTTTTGTCCCTTTTTGCTTCAAAAGTGGGAAATCAGTTAGCTGGGCCTGAGGGCCTGCCTAGCTTCTCCTCTGTGCCGGGGGCATGGTTGGGGGCTGGGTGGGTTTAGAATCCCCCAAATCCTCAGCCACTCCCTCCCCACCCACCGGCATGCCTCTGACATGCCCATTCTCCCCTCACCATGAGGTTGGTGTTCCAACCTCATAGAGGAGCCACTGTGGAATCCTCCAAGGTGGCTGGGAGGAGCCAGGAGGGGGCCTCCAACATCAGACAAAACCCTCTGAGATCAGAACTCTGTCTACAGCCTCTGAGGTTTTTCTGACAATCCTATGGCCCCTGGGACACTGTCTATGGAAAATAGGATTGTTCTCTCAGTCTGTTTCCAGTCCATTTCACAGCAGTTGGAAACACCTGGCCCTAGGAATCCAGCAGCCTCCTGGGCCTATAAGCCGGCCTGCTTTAGGGTGCCACAAGGGTGAGAGCACACCTCTTTCCCCCTCTCCTTCTCCCCCCCCCCATGCGTGTGTGCCTGTTTGTGTTGCTTGCTATCTGATTAGTTTCATATTTATTTTGTGATTTTGCTGGGTTAATTGTGTGTGACTGGATGATGATTGGTGTACGTGAGGTTTTGAGTGGCTGTGGATTTGTTTGTGTTGTGGATGAGTACTGAGAGTGTGTGATAAGTTTTGGTGTGGTGGGATGTGCAGGGAGGACCCTGATGCAGGGACCCATGGAGATGGTGCCATGCCACCATCCCAGTGATTTGGGGTCAATGGAGATGTGGCAGGAGGAGGGGATTGGGACATCAGAGTAGAATGGGCTACAGATGTTTATACACTGTTCCCTTTCTACCCGTGCCCCTCCTCTAGCTCTCACGTATCTGGTGGCTCATCCACTGAGCCCTCCTGTCTTGTGGTGCTGCTATTTAATGCCAGATCGGTCCACAATAAGACTGCACACATTCACGATTTAATCATGGATGAGAAGGCCGATCTGGCGTGTATTACTGAGACTTGAGTGGGTAAGCTCAGTGGGCCAGACCTGACTCAGCTCTGCCCACCTGGGTACTCAGTGCAGCACCAGCATAGGCTGAGGGGCCAGGGAGTTGCTGTGATTCACAAAACCTCCATCTCTATCACCAGGGAGCCACTCCACCTTGCAGCAGGCCTTGAGGGTGCTGGGCCATAGAGACAGATTGGGGTTGCTGCTGCTGTACCGCCCACCCTCCTGCCCAGCAACCTCCCTGACCGAGCTGGTGGAGATGCTCTCGGGTGTGGTGTTGGAGGAACCCAGGATGGTGGTCCTGGGTGACTTTAATTTCCAGGCTGAGGTTGTTTCTGGAGCTCCAGCTCGGGACTTCATGGCCTCCATGACATCCATGGGGCTGTATGGGTGCATCACGTACCTTGGGGGGGGCTCGCTGCTCTCCGCAGCTTGGTTCTCCGCGCTGGCGGTGGCCCGATCTTGCTCTTCTGAGCGTTCTCCGCGCCACTTGAGCCGCCGGCGCCGGTCGAGCCGTGGTCCTCCGGAGCGTCACCCCCACGCTATGTTTTTGGCGGGGGGAACCAGGGCAACAGGGCTTAAACAGCTCTCTTGCCCTGGTTTCCCCCGCCAAAAACATAGCGCGGGGGTCCAGCACGCCGGAGCAGGGTCCCGTCGCGTCACTTCCGCCGTGCTGGAAGTGACGCGACGGGACCTGCGCAGGCGGCACGGGCGGCTCTCCGTGGAGAGCCGAGCTAAGGAGCCACAGGACACCCGAAGGTAGGTCTGCATGAGCCTCGCGCGGGCACGAGCGGGGCCGAGTTTGGTCCCACTCAGCCCACGCGAGCCAAACGGTAACATCCCTATCAGGGGCTGTCTCAGTTTGTCATCGGCCCAACACATGAAGCCAGGCATACCCTTGACTTGGTCTTTGCTCCAGGCTGTGAGATGGGTAGTCTGGAAATTGGGATGGTCTAAGTAACCCCATTGTCATGATCAGACCATTTCCTGGTGAGGTTTGAAGTTTGAACTTACAGCATTAATTCCCTTTTACAGGGGTGGAGGGCCCATTCCTTGGCACAAGATTCAAAGCGAAGATGACCGAGCATGCTCTAGAGTGCATAATCATGCCTATTTTGTGGCAGTGCAGGCATCAAAGAAGTGTGACTTTGTTGCCTCCATTGTGTCCTCAAGTAGCCATCCAGCAGCGCTCTTTCGGGTGGTCCAGGAGCTGTTAACACTCTCCCCAGTGAATGGGGCCCTGGTCCCCTCAAAGTCCTGCTGTGACCTTTTTGCATCACACTTTGAGGACAAAATCACTTGTCTCTGCAGCGAACTTCATGCTGTCATTAGTGCAGCTCCAGTTGAGGTATCTGATGCCACCATTGGCCCAATTTTGTGGGATCAATTTCAGTTGCTATGGCCTGATGATGTGGACAAGCTGCTTGCAGCAATGTGATGGACCATGTGCCCTCTCGATCCTTGCCCCTCCTGGCTTATAAAAACTAGCTGAGGGGGTTTAGCTAGGTGGGTCCAGGGAGTAGTAAATGCTTCTCTATGTGAAGGGGTGGTTCCTGCTGTCCTTAAGGAGGCACGTAGCGGTGGAAATAAGGCTGGGCGCACTGCCTGAGCCTTATTTCCCCCGCCTTGTTTTTTCAAGCGGCGCACAGCGCCGCTCGAAAAATTTCCTTACCCCATCCGACGCTTTCGGGCCCAGAAATTGACCCCTGTGCAGGCGCAGAACTGTCCCGTCGTGTCATTTCCGGTCCCGGAAGTGATGCGATGGGACCGTTCGAGGAGAGCAGGCGGTTCTCTGCCGGTTCGAGGAGAGCAGGCGGTTCTCTGCCGGATCGAGCGGCTGGGGTGGCTCTCTGCGGAGCATGCGAGCTGCCCCGAAGAGAAGGTAAGGCCTCGCCGGGGCGTGAGCACGGCCATGTTCGGCCTCGTTCTGCCCCAGCGAGGCTTGTTTGTACACCTCTAGGCAGTAGTGTGACCACTTCTGAAAAAACCCACTCTGGACCCAACAGTATTTGATAACTACCACCCAGTTGCAAATACCCCTTTCTTAGGGAAAGTTCTTGAGAGGGTCATGGCGAAGCAACTGCAAGCACTCTTGGAGGATATTTATTATCTAGACCCATTCCAGTCTGGGTTTCGACCTGTTCATGGGACTGAATCAACCTTGGTCACCCTGATGGATGATCTTTATCGGGTAAAGGATAGCGGGAGTTCAACTCTGTTAATTCTGCTTGAACTCTCAGCAGCTTTCAATACCATCGACCATGGTATCCTCCTGGACTGACTTCGCGGGTTGGGCATTGGAGGCACTGTGTTACAGTGGTTCCAGTCCTACCTGCGGGGTCGATTATAGAAAGTAAAATTGGGTGACTATTCCTTGGCTCCTTGGCAATTGCGCTATGGGGTTCTGCAGGGTACCATCTTGTCCCCAATGTTGTTTAACATCTATATGAAGCTGCTGGGAGCAGTCATTAGGGGGTTTGGTTGGAGCCAAGTGCCATCAGTGCACTGATGATACACAGCTCTATATCCCTGTGACAACTGAATCAGGAGAGGCTGTGCAAGTCCTGGATCAGTGCCTGAACTCAGTGCTGGGCTGGATGAGGGCCAGTAAACTGAGGCTGAATCCTGGCAAGACAGAAGCCTTGTGGGTGAGTGGTTCCCAAGTCTGGGAGATAGGCTCATTGCCTGTTCTGGATGGGGTTGCACTCCCTTTGAAAGATCAGGTTTGTAGTCTGGGGGTATTCCTAGATCCATCATTGTCGCTGGAGTCCCAAGTGACTGTGGCGGCTTGGAGTGCCTTTTGCCATCTTTGATTGGTTCACCAGCTACGGCCTCTCCTGGGCAGGGATAGCTTGGGCACAGTGATACCGGTGCTAGTAAGCACAAGACAAGACTGGACTACTGCAGTGTGCTCTATGTGGGGCTGCCCTTAAGGCTGCTCCGGAAGCTGGAGCTAGTGCAGAATGCAGCAGCTCGGCCGTTGTCAGGAGCTGCCCCTTTTCAGCATGCAACTCCTTTGCTGAAGGAACTGCACTGGCTACAATTTAAATTCACATTTAAATTCATAAAATATTTTATCTCAGAATATTCATTTCTAAATTATTTCCTTTAAAATATGTATTTCTAAATGTAATTTCTCTCAAAATACACATTTGAAATATATTTTTATATGTTTTATAAGTGGAAAACTGTTAGAAAATTTGGGAAGTGCAAAAGCAAAGAATAACTAACTAGGTTCAAATCTGCGCATTAGCTCAGGAGGTGATAAACAAGTCAGTTCTTATGAGGTTCTTACAAAGGTCAGATTCCTCAGTGGCAAATGAAACAGTCCGCAGCACAGTTGCCAGCCTTGGACCTACACCCAGGTGAGCCACTAAATGTTGACCAAGCTACAGAAATAGTCATGGCATGTTAAAGCCATCTGGTTCAGATAAAGGCAACTTTCTCATCTCAACAGAATACATTACATTTTGGGATTCAGTTTGCCAACTGGCCTAAAAAACCATCCTGTTTACCATGCCTATTAAAGCTTGTTCTGTTCAGAGGAATCCTTAATCTAGACTAGAATCTCACTAAGCTATTTGCTTTCATATTATTCTGTAGCAGCAATTTCCGCAGTCTAATTAGGCACTGTATTTCCGTTCCTTCGTCCATTTTACATGTGTTGTGTTAATTCTACTATCCCTTGTTGTTGGATAACTGAACAATGTGTGACAGTGTCCAGAAAGGAGTATTCAAGCAATTAACACCAATCTGGTTGCATATGCAATTTCATTCAGAAGGGAAGAGAGAAAGGGTGCCTGCTGTGGCAACTGGAAAGGAAGCCTGACACCTAGATGAGAAACAAGAAAAGCAAAACCTTTAGATGGCATAAGAGACATAATCCAGATATTAGTGAATATGTGTCCTGACTAAACTCATTTTAGCCCTTGCACAATAGTTCCATATGTTCCCACTTGAAGACAATCGTGTGATCTCATATTTATACTGAATGGATGGGGAACCGATAGGCTTACTGTGGCAGGGGAGGGATTGAGACACCACTGCTCACCCATTTTTAAGAAGTCCAAGTAGATGTTCACTCCAGTGCTGTAGCGGAAGAACACACAACCCTCAAACTACTAAATAAAATAAAAGCAACTGCTTCAGGAAATGGTAGAACATTGTTGTAGAGGGAATGCTGCCTTGTTGTTCACACTTTAAAAAACACACACACACAAAAGGCAAGATGAGCACTCTTGTGGTAAACATTAATAATTGATAATAAAATAATAAATCAAACCTTTAAAACTCACAGAATAGCCTGCATATGTAGAAGGAGAGATATGTCTCTCATCACCATTCCATACAGCAAACCCTCCATATGGTGCTGACCCTACAGTTCCCTGATCATTGGCCATCATGGCTGGGGCTAATGGGAGCTAGAGTCCAACAACATTTGGAGGGCCACAGGTTCCCCAACTCTTCCATATGGGGGAACATCCATCCAATAGTGCCTATGATATACAGACAATCATATTCCAAACAGCCAGTCAGGGCCGGCCCAACCATAACGCAGAGTGAGGCAGTGACCTCAGGAGGCAGATGCTGGGAGGCAACAGCAAGGTTTTGATGGACAGAGCTGTGGGCCACTGGGTCAGCCTTCTTCGTTCAGGTGTGGTGGAGGAGGCTTTCCTATAGCCAGTGCTTGAAGAAAGATTCGACTACAAGTCCAGTCAGCTTTTGTACATGGAAGAGGAGGGAGCAACATCTTGTCCTTTGCTTTAGGCAGCAAAAGGTCTTGGGCCATCCCTGCAGCCAGTGCAAATATTTTCATAGATGCAAAGTATGGCACATACAGTGGTGAGAAAATCCCACAACAGAAGTGCAACCAAACAGCAGTTTTGTTCTTTTCAAAAATAAAATATTTTACGTTATCTGAAAATTATAGCCATGCTTTTGCTTGCAGAAGTCTACAAATGCTCAAATGCCAAATTATTTTGGTTATTGAAAGCAGAACATATTTATTTATTTATTTTATTATGTTTATATGCCACCTTTTTCCTGCAAGGAACCTCCTGGAGGCTTACATAATCCTCCTCTCCATTTTATCCTCACAACAACCCTGTGAGGTAGGTTAGGCTGATAGTCAGTGACTGGCCCAGTGTCACCCAGTCCTGCCTGAGTGGGGACTAGAACCTGGATCTCCCAAGTCCCAGTCCAACACTCCAACCACTATGCCACACTGGCTTTATTTATTACATTTATATCCTGTCTTTCCTCCAAGGAGTTCAAGGTGGCATACATATTCCTCATCCTCATTTTTATCCTCACTACAACCCTGTGCGGTAGGTGAGGCTGAGTGTTGGTGACTGGCTCTAGGTATGGTATTGTATTGCTGTGAGTAACAATATTTGTTCATCAAAATCTTTCACATATAAGTTGCTTAAAACCAATGACAATGTTCTAAAAGAATGACGCCTTTTAACTTATTTGAAAATGCTGGACTTTAATATTTTCAGTGCATTCAAACAGCACTGATGAAATGTATGCTTTCAGTGACAAAAATTGTTCACCTCTATGCAACAATTATTAGCAATGAAACGACCTCAGATAAAAAATGGTTTTTGCCTAATTGTCACAGCAGTTGGACAGCAACACCTCCCACAGACTCACTGGCAACTAACTAGAGCAGGCATTTAGCACTTCCTGAATCCACAGTTGTAGTGTTTCAAAGTATATTTACAGAGAGCTTCTAATTCATTGCCCAAATTAACTTAAGAATAAGAATGGAGGATGCCAAGCATGACCATACTTCTCAGCCCTTTGCATCCAAGTACTTTTGTATTTAGCCTCTCTTCCAATGGTATTAGAAAATGGGAGATGGGGACACATCTTTCTTCAAGAATTCTGGAGCTGTCTCTCCTGAACAGGCAGTTGCCTCCCACAGCTTTTCTCTCTGTATTACATGCCATCTCCTTACTCATCTCCTATCACTAGACATAGCCCAATCTGAGCAAAGTAGCCCTGCTCCTACTGGCCAGGCTCAGGTTTGTCTATAATGGGTGTATACCACAAAGAGAATCAAGTACTTGGAATTTGCTTTCAGTTCCCCGACACTGCTGCTGCCACCATATTCCAATTCCCTAGCATAGGCAGGCTTGCACGAGATCTGCAATCCACACAGAAGCTTAGATCCATACCCTCCAACATTTTACAGATGAAAATAGGGACACACATGTGAATTTGTAAGTGGTATGGTTAAGCGACATGAAGGTGTGATCAAGAGGGTGTGGCCAGGCAACTGAAGAGCATTGTCAAATACAAAAGTTATTAGAGGAAACACACAAAATCTTATATATTATAATTATTACATTATTATTTAATATATTATTTTATAATATTTTATAAGTGGCTTTTGTAATTTTTTTTAACCTTACTTAAACCCTTAATTGCTGATATCTGGTGTTTTTCGGGGGGGGGGGTCAGTGCTTGCAGGGCAATCTCTTTCTTTTTGTTCTAAAATGGTCAGGATTGGCACAAATTCAACAGGTGAAGCTTACCCACCCACGCCCCACCCACCCCAAACATGGAGCTTCAGAGAGAAGGGGAAGTTTCTTGCATTTCCTTCTGATACTGTAAACTCACCTGTTAGAGGCACAGAGTCAGCTCTGTTAGGAAATAAACTCTTTGGCAATATAAAGATAGGAATCATGTGATAAATTCCCTCATTCACCTCTCCCTCCCTCTGTCCAGGCCACCAGATGCAGCTTCCTTTTCGGAAGGTAGAGCATGTGTGCACACGTGCACACATCCTCCCAGCGTCTGTCTCTCAGTGGAGCTGTTCGAGCCTAAAAAGAGCTACACTTGAAGGGGCCGTGCTATGGGCAAAATTGCAGCTAAGCTTGCAGTTTTAGCTTAGCTACAATTTTGCCCATGGCATGGCCCCTTTAACAAAAGTTTAGAAAGTTTAAAGAAGCTTGCAGTTACAGAGGCAGGGGAATTCGGGATCCTGCATGACAAAGTGAGAAGCCAGGACGGCTTAAGGGTTTTTGTGACAAGCCTAGGCACTGTCTCCTTCCATCCCTCTAACATTCGAAGCCACGGCTATGTGGCAAGCCAATAGTACAGGCACAATTTTTTTTCTGTTTTTCCTTTTCCTTTTTACATTTTATTAATTTTCCATATAGAAAGACAAATAAACACAAAAAATACATCAAGTTTAAATTTGAAGCTGAATCCTGGCAAGACGGAAATCCTGTGGGTGAGAGGTTCAAGTGTCCAGGAGATAGGCTCATGGCCTGTTCTGGATGGAGTTGCACTCCCTTTGAAAGATCAGGGTCCTAGTCTGTGGGTACTCCTAGAGCCATCATTGTCACTGGAGGTTCAAGTGGCCATGGCAGCTCTCGGAGTGCCTTTTACCAGCTTTGGTTCCACATGCACCTACAGCCTGGTTTAAATCCACTCAGAGTAGAGCCTTCAGTGTGGTGGCTCCCTCTCTGTGGAGCTCCCTGCCACTGGACGTAAGGCAGGCACAAACATTGTTTCATTTCCAGTGCCTGCTGAAGACAGTTTTATTTCAAGAAGCCTTCCCCGATTGACCAGCCATGGTTTTTATTGGTATTCTGTTTAAAACAAACAAACAAAAATTAATATTGTGTTTTATTCCTCTTACTTTTTATTGTTCACCACTCCGGAATCTGTTTAGATGTGGAGCAGTATATAGATGTTGTAAATAAATAAAAATAAAATAAATCTAGTTATTGACAGAGGGTAGTACATTTAACATTTTCCCCTTATGGTTACAGACAAAAATTGGCTGCTTAGAGGTTTTCTTTATGGAGCTTCATAATAACACATTATGTTTAGGCTGCAATCCTATACACAGTTACCCAAGAGTAAGGTTCATTGAACTCAGTGGTCTTACTTGAGTAGGTATTCCTAGAATTGTGCTGTTAGTCTCTTTTCCATAATCTGAGGAAAGACCCTGACAAATATTGCTGTGTAGGTCCCTGACTTGTATATAAAGTAAAGGCAGAATTTCTGAGATGAGGCAGAATGCTTGCATTTCCAGAAAGACATAGAATTTCTTAAAAGTTTTAACAGGGAACAGTTCACTACACAAACATACAATGTAAGGAAAATAAAATGGTGACACTGTGCTTACTAAACATAGCTGTGGTGTCTACCCAGGGCAGGACCAAGCCAGGTGGAGCCTCAGAGAGCCCAGCCCGGGCCTGCGAGAAGCCCTCAGGTATGTCCTGGAGGTGACTCACCTGATGATCCATGCCTGCCTGCTCCTGGACTGGGGAGGCGCAAATCCTCAGATGCAAAACCTATGGTGAGGTTTTGGAGAATGCTGCCACTGTCCCTGTCTCTTCTTTGATCCAAGAGGATGCCTTCAGGCAAGAGGACTAGCCCCAGTTCTAGCCCTGGCGCTGTGGTTGAAGCTGTGACTGCACACCAGCACACCACAGCCTGGGGAAGCCCCATGGGAGTGGGCTGACATTTGCTGAGGTGGCAACACTGGCAGAGGCAGTGTCTCCTGCCAGCCTGCTTCTGCTAGGCTTGCCATGTATCAATCTGCCCTCCTCTAGGTGCCTTTAAATGCTCCCATGGGGTGTGCCAGGATGCCAGTCCCTCACTGCTGGCAGCACCACATTGCTCCTGGATTGGTTTAGCTCAGCTGAGTCACAGAGCTGCCAGGGAGTCGTGGGAGGCATGAATCCCTGGTTGTTTTACTACCCTATTTTATTACTCATATGGGGTTGTTGTTGTTTGCAGTGTCTTGTTATTTGAAATTTTGCAGTCTCTTTTTTTGGGTTTCCCACCCCAGGTCTAATAGCCAACCCACACACTATTTTAAGTTGATAGCTGAGATCTAGGACATAATCCTATGCATTTTTAGACACAAAAAAGTCCTACAATTCCCAGCATTCCCCAGCCAGCCATGCTGGCTATGCTGGCTGAGGAATGCTGGGAGTTGTAGGATTTTTTTTCTGTCTAAACATGCATAGGGAATTCTGCCCCTAGAGAGTTTTGAGCCTGGTTTTGTTGAAGCAGCCAGATAAATACAAAGTGATTGTGTAATTGCTTCATAACATTTATCTCTCAGAAAGCAAAGTTGTTGCTGCTAACCTTGTTTAAAAGCAAAATTATTGCTGCAACAGAAATATTCATTCAAGTTCTAAGTGACAGAGCAAACGAGCAGAAACAAGACAGCAAGACTGTGTCAATGTGTGACATGAGGACACAGGAAGTGGTGATATTTATTTATGTGTCTGATTACCCAGATTTAATTAAGACCAATGCCCTTCAACAATTTATTATAGGTGGAAGTTTTTCCAGAAAACCCCAGAGGGAATCGGGCTGTTGTAATCTCCCACAGAGCTGAAGAAGTTAATGCAGTGCCCAACTATTGCTTCCTCAGAGTCCCTGCTGGTTTTACAGCATGAAGCAAAGCACAGGTTTCAGGCTTCATGATCTTCACACTATGATCAAAAACAGGTAAGAACTTGCTTTACTGGACACCTGATTCAGCCAAGCACAGAATCATTTAATAATTCACTCACATACATATTGTCATCTGTGCTCACACATATTTTTTCACCCACTTCCACATCACATACATACCACTGAGGAATCTATTCATATAGGCTCATCTGCCCACTTAGCAGTTCCTCACATGACTAATGTCATCTACTGAAGCTTTCCCTCTCACCCTCTGTATTCAAGAGCCAATTCTTAACACTATCCCCCCCAACAAAAAAAAAATGGTTTCCTAGTTGGATCAAGAAAGTCTGGCCAAATGTTATGTGAGAATAGCCACTTTC
This sequence comes from Shinisaurus crocodilurus, assembly GCA_021292165.1. Taxonomy (NCBI): domain Eukaryota; kingdom Metazoa; phylum Chordata; class Lepidosauria; order Squamata; family Shinisauridae; genus Shinisaurus; species Shinisaurus crocodilurus. Next base: position 250,073,917 of record CM037879.1, read on the forward strand.
CTCCCAGTCTATGAATCAAGAAGCCAATCAGGAGCTAGGCTTTCAGAATCATGGAGCAAGAAGAAAAGAGACAAATAAACATTGTCATATACACCTCATCCCCCCAAAAAAATACAAATAAGCCCCATTCAGCAAAGGACCTTTACAATGTTAACTAAAAGCTGCCTGTTTGCAGGTCCTTCTTGTTTATTTCTTCCACTTCAGCATGGATTGGATATTAGTGATTAATTGCCACTCAATCATCATTACTCAGCTTCTATTCCCCTCTGGGGGTGTGGGGGGGAGGTGTTATTATTGGTTTCCTTGCATTATTTTTTATGTTATTCTTTTAAAGCAAAATACACATACACAGAAGGCACATGGGAAACTTTATGATTAAAGGACACTCACCCTGAAAAGCAATAGTGATTTGCCAATCCACACTGCCCACACTGGATGGTCTGGCACTGACTTAGGGATGTGTGAGAAATCCAATGGTGCTGGGGGGGGGGGTGAAAATCCGACAGATTTTCTTGACTCAGCCCCACAGATTCTGTTCCATCAACCCTGCACTGGCTCCAATTTGATCTCATGTGAGTTGAGCCAGCACACAGACTTCTGCATTTAAAATGGGCCACGATTTGTGTATTTGTTTTTTTAAGGTGGGGAAATTTCTGCAAATTTTGGAGCAGAGGCCCAAATTTCGCACCAGTCTGAAAGTAACTGTCAGAAAATTCAAGGTGGCCAAGGTGGGATGTGTGCATATGCAGTGAAAGGAGGATGCTTCCATACCTCTCATGTTAAATGATACAACAAGAGCAACAACAAGAACAAGAACAATGTGACTTCCATGAAATTGCTTGAAATATTTGCACAAATTTGGAGCCGAGAACTGTGTATCTCTAGCGCGATTTGCACAAATTGCGGTTTTTGTAAATGACTCATATCTAACGAGTCGGCCTCAATTTGCACAAATTTACAAAAACCGCAATTTGTGCAAATCGCGCTAGAGATACACAGTTCTCGGCTCCAAATTTGTGCAAATATTTCAAGCAATTTCATGGAAGTCACACAACCCCCCAGCCCAACTTGGCCCGCTTTTGGCTGTCAGGTTGGAAATGTGTTGAAAGTCCATCGAGCTCAAACGGAACGAGTTTTCCAGTGTTGCACATCCCTACGTGTAATTGTGCTGCATTGCAAATTTAAAAAAAATATCCGGTCTGGAAAAAACATGGGAGGACAGCGCCAAACATACTTCATGTAACAATTTGACAATGATTCTGTCTGGATTCCCCATTTTAAAAATGAGTGAAAAAATGATGGCAATTCCAGAGAAAAGGACTGTTGTAAAAACAACCTAGACCAGTGTTCTCCCACCTTGGGTCCCCAGATGTTTTGGGCCTACAACTCCCTATGCTATGCTGGCTGGGGCATGCTGGGAGTTGTAGGCCAAAAACATCTGGGGACCCAAGGTGGAAGAAGACTGACCTAGACTCTCAAGAGACTGGAACTAGATAAGACCAATCAAATCTATCCTGTGGACATGTCTCTGCATTTTTCCTAATTTTATTTCTACCCCAAATAATTCCCATTTTATCCCACAACTAGTCAAGTCATAATTCATTAATTTTTGTAGCATAGAGGTAGAACAGGCTTTGACTCAAAACACTTTAATGCCTTAAGACTATAGGGAACATGGGTACATCATTGATAGCCCGCTTTTATTTAAACTTTTGTTCTTTCCTCAAACTGTCTTGTTTGGGACAGAATTTTTTTAAAAAAAACAACAGTAAACAAACAATACACACTGTTCTACCCAACAGAAACCAAGTAACATCCAAGCCTCTTAAGGAAAATAGCCTAATCTTCAGAACGAAGAAATACGTAGAAGGCACCTATTGTTGTGTGTCTATTAGATTTTCCAAATCAATTACATGGCAAACAAAATTGGAAAGTAAATGTTTCAGAAGCTAGTTCTTCTCACAGTCAGTCCTAAAGACACAGCTTACATAGGTAACTGGAGCTTATTTTTCTTTTACAAAGTAAACAGGAAGATAAAGAAGCTGTACAAAGCAGAGACCCACTGGGTTGGCTAGATTAAATCCAGACTGTGGGAATAGTACACTCTCATTTAAAGACTTCTTGTGTATCTGTTGGTATTAACAAGGAACTGGTTGAGACTGCTTACACTCACTAGCTAGGAGACCAGGTAGAACCAGTTTCAGAGAGAGAGAGAGAGAGAGAGAGAGAGAGCTCTATGCAGCACAGAAAATGTTCTCTTTACCGTTTAATAAACAATGTGGTTTCTTTAAAGAATCAGAAGTCTTGTTCCTTCATAGAAAAAACAGTGCAGAGATCAGCCTTCCCCAACCTGGTGCCCTCCAGATGTTTTGGACCACAACTGCCATCAACCCCAGCCAGGAAGAACAATAGTCAGGGATGATGGGAGTTGTAGTCCGAAGTATCTAGAAGGCACCAGGATGAGAAGACTGCTCCAAACCAACTGTAAAGGCTAAACTAGATGTGGTGGGGGCTTCCCATTTATTGTTCACATTTTTGTGAATAACGCAGGGAAGTCTTAACATGAAAAGTGGAGGTGGCGGGGGGGGAGATAGAAGAGGAGCTGAATCTGCTACCGTCTGTCCCTGCGCTCCTGTCACCCTAGGTACTTTTCTCTCAGCCCAGCTCCAATACCAGAAGTAAGTAAGGCAGGGAGGTCTCAGGTCCCCTTCTGATCTAAAATTAGTGCATCGCCCCACTTTATATGTGGATGCAGCACATAAACATTTATTTTATTCACATCGCAAAATTGGGCAACAGTTAAAACATCTTTTGAAGTTTTTGTAAATCAGAGTTTCATACACACTCCTTTTTTTAACCTTGTAGGCCTCACTGTGCAGATGGTATCAACAGCAGTTCCTGTGTCTTGAGCCTCTTGGTGGAAGAGGCTACTGGTCTTTTTATGTCAAACAATGACATAAAAAGACCTTTCCGCAGCCTTCCTGTCACTGTTATTGCCTCACTGGGCACACAGTGGCCACAGACGAATAGTCTCACTCATTCTGGAAGTGTGTTGAGAATTAGGCCCAGGTAACACAAGATGGTTAGTGTCAAGGAGGGCAGGGGCTTCCCCTCACCTGAACAGATGGTGTCAGTGGCTCCCAACTCTTGGGGCATGGCTCTAGTTTGGTTCTAAGTCATTTGCTCTGTTCAGCATTTCTCTCCCTTCCCTGGTTTCATTCATTCTACAAACCACCAAGAAATATATTTAAGCAAGGAATTAGTATAGTAATGAAAAAAGATATTAAAGAAGGGATAAAGAGAGAGAAAAGGAAAAGTGAAGCAGTAGAGAAGTCTAAAAAAAAGACACTAAAAAGAAGAAATAACTAAGAAGGCATATGGCACTTGCTAGATAACAGAATATTACAAAAGTATTTGGGAAGGCGATCTGAACATCTGGAAAGGGAGTAGAAGAGTTTGATGATTACTTAACAAGATTTTCCTGTATACCAGTCTAAAGAAAGAGAGGTGAAGGTGGGGGTGGAAGGGAGAGAAAGACATATGAAAGGAAGAAAGACACACACTGATTGTGGAGGGAACACAGGAAAGAAAGATCACAGTATGCAGTGGGCACCATCTTGGAAACATAAAAGCCACCCCCAGAGTTGAAATACCAGCATTTCAGTACATAATTCGTTTCTTTATGAATATGTGCCTGATACTTTTCAAAGGTCTTTTTAGGCCTTTCTACAGAGTGATAATTTAAAACTGTGTAGGAGTGAAAGCCTATGAGAATATTTAAAATATCACTAATGGGAGGAGCACAATCTCCCCCCCCCTTTGCACCCCTAGAAGGCAGAAGCCATAAAGGTTTCCCTGAAAATAGCCTCTTCCCAGCGGGGGAGCAGGAACATATTTTACCTCCCTAATCTATGCTTCCAAGACCTTTCAAAACTGCCATTCAGCTCTGTGTTACTGGAGATTACATACCCTGGCAATGATTCTATTATCTTACTCTGCAAGCCCTAAATTAAACTGGTAGGGAAACAAAGCCACTCCAACTACTCTCTCAAATAAGCAAAGTGAACTCCACATTTCTGGAAAAATGAAAAGTTTTCTTTTTGTTCTTTTAGATAAAAGTGTTCCCCCTCTTAAGTGGTGAAAACCTGAAACCCATAACTTCATATATCTTGGATAGCCATTTAATTATTTATGTCATATGTTTCCACCAACAAAATTGTTGGTGTCTTACTCTGATCTCCATCAGAGTTCCTTAGTCACCATCAGAATCGTTCACTGTCATCTCTAAAACCACGTGAGATCAAATACTATTTGTATTTCCCAAGTTTTGTGGGTATATGCTTTTCATCACATCCATATTTTTATTACTTAATGTTACCTACTTACTTTTTGTAGCTATAGTTACTCCACATAGGAGATTTAATTCACACACAAGATCAGACTGATGTCCCTTCCCACTTTTATTTCCTGAAGGATCAGGATTATCCTCAGAATATTACCATATATTATCTATATATTCTGAAGTATGATAGAAGCAAAATTTACATCAATCATTGGTGGGGTGTTTTTTTTTAAAAAAAGTGTTACATGTCCTATTTCTTCTCATCATGCGCTTTTTCCTAAGCATAACAATGTCCCCAATTAAGCTTGACATTTGAGGAGCTACGGAAATATAAGTGCTAATTAATGGTATTCATAACAAGTGCTTCCCATTTGAATGATTTCTGGGCCTTGAATATGAGCTTCTTATATTTTTTTATCATTGAGATTTACCCTCCTCTCAGAGCCAATCCACACAATAAAATTGGTGTGTTGAGAATGTCACCTAAGTGGATGTGCATACAGAGTTTAAGAAATGAACAAAGTGTAGGCAAATGATTGTTTCATCATTAGGGTGGCTACTTATACATAATCAATAAGAAGCCATGCTGGATCAGACCAAGGGTCCATCTAGTCCAGCATTCTGTTCACACAGTGGCCAACCAACTGCCTATGGGAAACCCACAAGTAGGACATGAGTGCAACAATACCCTCCTACTTGTGTTCACCAGCAACTGGTGTACATAGGCATACTGCCTCTGATATTGGAGTCAGCATATAGCCACCAGGACTAGTAGCTATTGATAGCCTTATCCTCCAACCTCCATGAATTTGTCTAATCCCCCTTTAAAGCCATCCAAACTGGTGGCTATCACTTCATCTTGTGGTAGCGAATTCCATAGTTTAACTATGCGCTATGTGAAGAGGAAATGCATCACTAAAATGAGGACAAAAGGTGACACAGATTTGCATAACATTTGCAGATCAGCTTGACTTATAAATAAATGTATTAGTGCTTAAGGAAGAAATCCTGAAAATGGATTTCTGAGGTTCAAACTACAGTCATGCCTTGGATTGAGAGCATAATTCGTTCCGGAAACGTGCTTGTAATCCAAAACACTCTTATATCAAAATGAAATCCCCCCCCCAAAATGTACAGAGATTTTTAATTTAAGCCGTACTACAGTACTTGTATTGCAAGACGTCGCTTGTATATCAAGTAAAAATAAATAAATAAATATTTAAAATGTTGCTTGTCTTGCAAAACGCTCTCAAACCAAGTTACTTGCAATCCAAGGTATTACTGTACATGTTACAAGGAGTATCATATTGTTTTTCTCCTTTTTAAAAAAAAGCCATAATAAACCTGGGCAGGCTGTGAGCTGGGGAAGAGGAAGTATAGATAGAGAGAGGCGCCTTAACCTTCCCCCCACACACACACACACATTCATCAGCTCAAATTCATCCTCTCCAATCTCACTTTTCCCCTTCAAGAGAAAGTTATAAGGGAAATATGTCGAATCCTATATCTTTCCCTCTCCTCCATGGGTGGGGAAATAAAAGATTGAGAAGGATGATTTTGAGCTGAAAAATTACCAGAAAGAAAAGGATTATATTGAAATTATATATCCATCCTAGCCTGCAGCCTGCCCACGCTAAATCTGATTATTATTTTTTCTTTTTAAACATGGAAGAAAATAACTATCGAACTCCATATAATACATACTTTTGTTTGTTTGTTTTAATTTTAATAACCTTTTTTCTACATCTTCCACAAAATACAGAGTCTCGACAACATTGCATCATTACAGTGGACAGAAGAAATCAACAAAATTGTGCCAAACTAACTAAGCTGTCAATAGACAATACAGAAAAGAAGAAAGACAATGATTTCTGATTCTACTCAATTACAGTAGCTGCATTATCCCAGCAATAAAAGGAGTCCCACTTGACCAACTTCTTTTGCAGCCTCTAACTATAGTTTGAGCTTTAAGCCCTGTTCAGCCATTACATAAAATAGGCATGATCAGTGTATACTGTACATGTGTTAATTTATTTGTATGTGCCTTAGGAGAGTCTCACCCTTTCATGTATGTGCAATCATTTTTTTTCTTCATGCAGTCAATTGATCTAATTATGCATGCTGCTGCAAGAAAGTTCTCTGATGACATTATCACAACAGGAATGAGGTAAGATATAGGAATGTAAGAAATACTATAAAAGCACTAACACAGAAAAAGCAAACAACATACAGCTGGTAGACAAACTGCAATACTCTCTATTGAGGTTCTATGGCATGTAAAAGAACTTTGTTCACAAATATGCAGTTACACCAAGGTCTGCCCCTCAATAGGGCAAACATGTAACGAGAGGAAGCACACCTGACCCACTCCCTCACCTTCATCACATCTGTTGCCCTCTACTTGCAGCAGGTGACTGTCTGAAGGAAGCACTCCACATGAGCCAGAATGATGGAAAAGCACCTCTCCTGGTATGAACCTCTGGTATATATATAACTCATGTACTCTTAGAGTGTTCAATTTATAATGATCTTAGAATTAAATATATATCTCCATTGATAAAACCATTGAAGGGAAGGTCATCATTTGCAAAGGTATATTTCCTGTTCTCTAATGTTGACAAGTATATATCCTATAGAACATCCAAATTCCTTGTAAATGTTTTACAGATGTATACTGTAAAAACTTAAGGTTATAAGGGAAATTATTTAATTTCTGAAGATCTATTAACTAAGCCCTGACCGTGTATAATGGCAAATTGCTGTGATACAATAAAGTTGTTGTTTGTTTGTTTTGAACCTCTGGTATACTATGCTCACCATCTGAGGCCCTCCTCCAAGAGCCTCCTCCAAGGGAAGCTCGCAGGATGACAATAAGGGAGAGGGTGGTCTTGGTGGTGGCCTCCTGATTATGGAACACCCTCCCCGGTGAAGTCTGCCTGGCACCAACACTGTCATCTTTTCAGCACCAAGTTAAGACTTTCCTCTACTCCTAGGCATCTGACACTATATGATAAGGTTATTAATGGGTCCTGGGATTTACTGCTGATTGTTTTAAAATTGTTATAGTTTTGTACATTGGTTTTATATTGTGTATATTTAGGGGTTTCATCTTTGTAAACCACCCAGAGAGCTTTGGTTATTGGGTGGTACAGAAATGTAACAGATGAAATGAAATTAAAATCTGCATTCTGGCTTGCATGGAAATGTTCTGGCTCACGTGAATTTGTCCTCCTTCATCAAAAGTCAGTTACCAGTATGATGTCATTACTTTCTGTGCCTCATACTACAAAGTTTCCAAAACTGTATCAGCTTCTTATGGTGCAATCCAATCAGGATGCCTGTAACCCTCCAAACTCAGGGCATCTTTGGGCAACTGTTGCACTACAGCACCCTGGCAGATCCCCCTTAAAAAAAATTTCTGCCCAGCACTCTGAGCACTGCCACCAGAACCAGGTAAGTCCACCAGGGCCCAGTGACAAAGGAGACTGCCCATCAGAGGGCACTTTGCCCTCAAATCTGGATCCAGCCCTGGTAATTCCATAAGTACCTGGATGCCAGATTGCCTGGAAACCCCACATAGACCACTCAGAACACCTTGGCCAGATCTACACTACATGTTATATCATCAAGTTAGCATTACAGTATTGCATACTCACAGCACACACTTTTCATTCACCACAGTTATTCCGTTTTGCCACCTGGCAACTAAACTCCATAGCGGTAACACTGGGTGTTGCCTTGCACGTGCAGGGGAAATGGCCCTTTAAGAGAAAGGATTTATTTCTTGTATTTTGGTTCATCATCTACATGCAAGAGCAGGATTGTTTTTAAAAATGGAAAAAAAAGTTCCTCCTGCCCCCTTACAAAAAATCATGGAGAAGGGGAGAGATAAGGGGGAGGCTGTGCTGCTGCTGCTGCCGCCGCCTCCTCCCATGGGGTGAAGCCAGCAGGATCAGCCCATTCCCCTCCACCCAAAACCCAGGGCCGGTGCTACCATTAGGCCAACTAGGCGGCTGCCTAGGGCGCCGGGCTAAATGGGGTGCCAGAAAGCCTTGAAAAAAAGACTTCACATATATCTACAGAAGAAAAGCTTCCCCCCCCTTTTTAAAAAGAGTCTTTCTGGGTTGTTTGAACTGCACATCGCTGGCTGCTCTCCTCTTCCTCTCCCCCCTGTGCGTCTCTCTCTCTCTCTCTCTCTCTCTGCCTTCGCTTCCAAGGAACACACAGACCGACTGTCTGGCAGCGATGGCAGCAGCAGCAGGAAGAGAGGGGTGGGTGGGTCGGTGGGTTTGTCGTTGGTTTGTTAGTTACAAAGACAAAGAAATAAGAGGGGAGGGTGGAGGGGAGTTTCTTTTTAAAAAAAAAATCAAGCAGCAGAAAGAAAAGAAAAAGGAGTACCAAGCCAGCCTTCCCCCCCCCCCACACACACACCATTTTCAAAATCCAGCCAAAAGACACATATTTATATTAAAGTGATTCCTTTCATGGACAATTCACTCCCGCAGCCCCTGATAATGCCTACTGTTTGGGGAAGTCCCCCCCCCCTTCTAGTCCCCTTTGGTACCTTCATATGAAAGTGAAAATCTGTATAATGGATCTTCGCTTTATCCAACGGGATAGAAGATTTCAAGAAATGTAGCAAATTGGTACTACATCAACATGTATTTTATGTATGTTTGTCAATGTCTATGATAATAATTTTTTTAGGTTTTGCCAATTGACTTTTAATGGGCATAGGGCTGGAGGGAGGGAGGGCTCAAGTGGGAGGGGGGGCGCTAAATATCTGATCTTGCCTAGGGCACCAATCTGCCTTGCACCTGCCCTGCCAAAACCAGTTTCCCAAAGCAGTCTTCTTCCTGTGCTAAGTTTCCAAAGCATAAGCTCCATTGAAATCAATGTGATTTACTTCTGAGTAAGGCCATTGAAGATAATGTGATTTACTTCTGAGCAGACATGCATTTTGGCTCATTTACAGCTAGTTGTTCTTTGGGACAGGGGTTGAAAAGGGCATTCAAAACTTTATTTTTTTTCAGAAGGGAGAGGAGGGGGGAAGCACTTACTCTCCAGTTCACTTTGCAAGAGAGAGAAGCCGTGGGGGGAGAGGGGGAGAGGCGGGAAAGCAATCTCTGCTTTGCCAAAGCCCAGATACAGCTTTGGGAGACAGAAGCCGAATGTTCCCTCCCCCTCGAAAACAACTGGCTAACACTGCCTAGGACAATTTTGAAGCCACACCGAGACAGGCAATGACAGCACCCGAGAACACACATAGCCACAGACTGCGATAGTGATTCGCAGTAACAGGAAAAATTGTAAAAAAGGTAGTCCAGGAAATAACGGAAGAACAGAGGAACAAGGACGCAAGACAAACACAGCCGGAACTGAAAAGTGTGTTGTGTGCCCTGCAAGTCACAGAAGTGATCCAGTACTGCAATAACCGTTAGGTGTAGATTGCCCCCTTGAAGTAAGAGAAGAAGGCAATACAGTAATACCTTGGATTGCCAGCAACTTGGTCTGAGAGCGTTTTGCAAGACAAGCAAATTTTTTTTATAAATTTTGACTTGATAAACAAGTGACATCTTGCAATACAAGTAGTCGTAGGGATGTAACCGCTCACCTCGAGCGGGCGGAGCGGGCCGAAATCGGCCCCGCTCACGCCCGCCAGAGACTCGCTTTGATATAAGAGTGTTTTGGATTACAAGCACGGTTCCGGAACGAATTATGCTTGCAATCCAAGGTATTACTGTATAATAAACAAAAGATGCTACAGGAAATAATTTGCTCAGAATCAAGCTGATTTCTAGCACCTATGTGCTGTGAACTTAAATACCACTGTCCTTTGAATAGGATGGAACACAGCTATCATATTTTACACCCTAGAGGTTTGCATTTCAGCAATTAAATCAACCATTTACACTTTGGAAAACTTATGGTTTCAAAATATGAAATGGTATAACTGCAACTTATTACAAATATATAGCATGGAATATGGATAATATCAAATAATAATATGAATTTGATACTCCTTTTTGAGAACACCTTGCTAAAGTACTATTATTTGGGGTTGCTAAAGATAGTTGGAGTAGAATAGAAAAACAATCCCATAGAATTTTACATTCTATGTAACATTATCATTGCAGATTGAAACAAATTGTTTCAGTTCCATATAACTGATTCCATACAGATGTTTTTAATTATTCTAATCTAAGATACTATTAGAGTAAAAATTCACATCTAATTTGACCCACACTGTCCATTCTATCTATGAGTAGCCTCTCTCTCTTCTAAGAAGATTCATCTGTGCATTATAAAAATTTACTCATTACATTTTATTCATTATATTCTCTTTTAAAGAATCCTCAGGTGATACGTTCTTTACTAAATTGATCATGGCAAATGCAGGGCCATTTTAAATGTGTTCCAGGATGTGAAGGAAAATCATAAATCATGTCTGAATACACTGTACAATACAATCTTTCACTAGATAAATGATGCAGGAGATGAGGATGAAATAGACTAATATATTTTTTCTCCATATTTTTAATTTTTCAGAGGCATTCCTGTTTTTCACATGATAAATAAAAGCTTAGGATTAGGAAGCATCATTCATCCAAATGTTTTATACAAATGTCATATACAGTGTGTACAATGCAAAAGGTGTGTGTGTGGGGGGGTCCAATACCACCATGTTAAAGCAAAGGTATGTTATCTTCAAAAGTTAATAAATTTATTCCAAAATCATTTTTCCAAGCTTTGCAAGAAAAGTATTCTTCACTGAATATTCTGCACACTCCAACTTTGAATGCTTAAAACTTAGGCAATTTGAATTAATTATGCAAAAAAATCTCACAACTGAATAATTATTTGAGAGCAGAACTAATGCATTTATTTCACACTGTCATAACTCAAAATTGGATGAACTGTTTTTGTTCAGATTTTTGAAAACATTTGCCTCTGGCTGGATAAAGAGCATGAGAAGCTGTAAAGTAAAGCAAAAGTTCTTGAGAAAGTTATACATATTCTGAAAACAGACCCACAGAAATAGGCCTGACCTACAAAACCTTTTGCCCCTATTTGGACAGTTGGATTCATGGATCTTTATTGTAGGGATGAAATCCAAAGCTATACAAATGAAGGGGAGTTCTGCCACTAATGTTTAATGGGATGTCTGTTAGATAAACCCTGCAAAGTTACTGCATTTCATTCATCTTTAAATCTTCTTCCCTTTCATCTCCCTATATTGTTGTTGAAAATATTTGGAGTTGCACCTATTCTATAATAATAAGTACAACCAATCTAAATCTAATTTTAAAAACTGTTATAGTCAGGTTACTAATCCATCTGCTTGTGGACTGGTTCAGGATAAGTTATTGAGAGTAAATGAACAGGAGGCAGGGAAGAGCTTTCCACAATGTATGATCATGAGAGAGTAGGGCAGCCCTCCAGATGGTTTGGAGTGCAACTCCCAGAGGGGTGCACCATGGGTTGGATGGATCCTCCACTCACACAAGGGGACTTCTCCAGGACCCTCCAAAGGAGATTTGGGGGATGCATGGGAGGCTGCAGGGGGAAGGGGAAATCTATTCCAATTTCCACCAGCAGTTTCCTTCCGCCAGTGGAACAAAATCACTGGATATGACCCCTAGTTGGGGAAGGGTGGAGTAAGGGATTATGCCATGTTCCTTAGTGTGAGAATAAGGGTGTTACAACAAGCACACAAGACTGACAGTTTTCACCTGTGAAGTGTTGGAAGGAGGTATGATACCAGTTGCAGGTGGAACTCACAATGACCGCTCAAATAATCCAACATTGCTGGGAAAGACTGTATAGCTGAAATACCCTGGAATTCCTTGTTATATCACTCTACACACTCCAGAACTACTGTGGCTGAGAGAACTACTGTGGCTTACGCTGGCTCAGCTTGTCAGAGTGTGGAAAGCTAAGCAGGGTCAGGCCTGGTTATTATTTGGATGGGAGACCCCTCCTCTAGTTTCCTGCATTGAGCAGGGGGTTGGACTCGATAGCCTTGTAGGCTCCTTCCAACTCTATGATCTATGAAATCTATGAAATCATGAATAATCATCTACAACCTCTAAGAAACCTCTGTTCATTGTTGCATGAACAGGCAATGGCCTACTCTTTCAGATAAAGATCACCAAAAATCGGAACTACATGGACTGTGTTCCATGCTGCACTGTGATTGCACCCATTTTAACCATGCTAGTAAGATCTGAAAACACGAGATAGCACAACAGCAGCTAGCACTGGTGCAAACAGACTGCAGCCTTGTGGGCACTGCTCTGTGGTCTCTGTGCATCACACACATATGGGTAGAGTAGCAAGCTGACTTACCGGAGGTGGGTCGGTGTCAGTAGTTAAAGAGTGATCGAGGAAAGGACCGCCCTTCCGAATGCGTTCTGCGCCCGAGCTCGAACATCGAGGCGGTAGTGCCGGATAAATGTGGAGGGAGAAGACCAGGTCGCCGCCTTGCATAAGTCCGACAATGAGATCCCTCTTCCGAATGCCATTGACGTCGAGAGAGCTCTGGTAGAAAGTGCTCTCACGGATCCTGGCAAAGCGCGGTCAGCAAGCCGATATGCCAGCTTGATTGTCTCTACTATCCATGAAGATAGTCTCTGTTTGGATACTGGATAGCCTAATTTCGGAGGACCATAGCATATGAAAAGCTGCTGGGTCTTCCTTATCGCCTCTGTGCGTGCTTTGTAGAAGGCAAGAGCTCGACGCACGTCAAGGCTGTGTAATGTTATTTCGGCAGGTGACGATGGAGATGGAAAGAAAGCTGGAAGAATAATGTCCTGCCCTAAACGAAATTCAGAAACCACCTTGGGTAGAAAACTCACATCTGGCCTCAGAACAACTTTGTCCTTATGGAAAACTGTATAGGGGGGATCAATCCTGAGCGCACCCAGTTCACTGACCTGTCTTGCCGACGTAATTCCTATTAAAAACAATGTTTTAAATGATATCAAACGCAAGTCTGCTTTTGCCATGGGCTCAAATGGTGCTTTCGTTAAGGCTTTCAACACTATTGGAAGGTCCCAACCAGGCAGCAGGTTTCGAATTGGAGGTCGTAGATTTTTGAAACCTTTCAAGAATTGCTTCACTATTGGATGTGTAAACAAAGACATCCCAGATGAAGTCGTCCAATATGCTGTTATTTCAGTCAGATATACCTTAATAGAAGAGTATTGAAGGCCGCTGGTCATTAATGAGTGGAGAAAGTTGAGGACGATCGAGATCGAGCATGTGATTGGATCTTTGTCTAAAGCAGACATGAAAATGGTGAAATCCGTCCATTTCCTAGCATAGGAAAGTCTTGTGGAGGGCTTTCGCGCTGCTAACAGAACCTCCTTCACCGCAGAGGAGAGGTCTGTATCCTTTGTTATCTGATTCTCCAAGCCATTAGGTTTAATGAATGCAGATTCGGATGTAGCACCTTGCCTCGATGTCCAGTCAGTAGATTGTCTTGAGTTGGTAATTGAAGATAATCTCCCTGAGAGAGGCTGAGGAGGTGAGAAAACCAAGGCTGACGAGGCCACTATGGAGATATCAGAATACAGTTCGTCTTGTCTAGAGTTACTTTGGCGAGGACTCGAGTTAGAAGTGGAATTGGAGGGAACAGGTAGAAGAAGTCACCCTTCCAATCCAGCAGGAATGCATCTGTGATTGAGTTCGGGTCCGAAGCTGCCCTGCTGCAAAACAGCGGAGAGGCCGCATTTTTTGCTGGTGGTGAACAAGTCTATGCTAGGTCGACCCCAATGCTGGAACAGTGAATTGAGAACTCCCCGATCCAACTTCCATTCGTGCAACTGCATCAATACCCTGCTCAATGTGTCTGCCAGCACATTGGATTTCCCTGCGACGTGGATTGCTACGAAAGACATCCTTCGAGGCAGAGCCCATTTGTAGATCTGCAGAGTTAGACATGTGAGGTGCATCGATTTCGTGCCTCCTTCTTTGTTTATGTAAGCGACTGTTGTGGTATTGTCCGAAACTACTTGAATGTGGCGGTCGGAGCAGATAGTGCTCCAAGGCCTGCAGTGCTTTCCAAACGGCCATCAGATCCAGCCAGTTGATATGCCTGGAGCTTTCCATCGACGTCCATGTGCCTTGTACAAAGTGATCATCGGAGTGGGGCCCCCATCCCAGCAGTGACGCATCCATCGTCAGCATGCGGGTCGGTACCGGAGGATGAAAAGGCATGCCGTCGGTCAAGTTTGTCTCATGTTGCCACCACCTCAAAGTCTCTCTTACGGCTCGTGGGATCCTTAGTCGGATGGAGGGTTTGTCTCTCTCTGGTTTGAAGTTGCGGATAAACCAGGTTTGTAGTGGTCGCATGCGAAGCCTCACATATCGTACGACTGCGATCGTCGAGGCCATGTGCCCTAGAAGGCGTTGAACCGTGTGAGCTATGCAGATCGGTCGGTTGAAGACCCTCTTTGAAGGGTAAGTATATTCTGTACTCTGTCGTTTGGTAGGTATGCCCGACCATCGAACACGCTTAGCCTTGCCCCTATATATTGAATTTCCTTCACAGGTTGAAGGACTGATTTCTCCACATTCAAGCAGAGTCCCAAGTCTTCCAAGAGGTGGAGGGTCTCTCCTAGCGCATGTTGGAGCTCGAGCTTCGACGACACCACCAACAACCAGTCGTCTAGATACGGGAAGATGGTGATGCCTTTTGCCTGGAGACTTGCACTCACACACAACCGCCATACACTTCGTGAATACCCTCGGCGTGGTGGAGAGTCCGAACGGAAGAACAACGAGTTGGTAGGCATCTTCCCCCACTCGAAACCGAAGGTATTTCCGACTGTCCTCGTGGATGGCGATGTGGAAATATGTGCGTCCTTGAGGTCGATGGAGGCAAACCAATCGGTCCTTCGAAGCAGAGGCAGGATCGATTGGAGTAGGCATGAAATCAAACCTGCAGGGGGGCCCGCCGAGCCCCCGCCTTGACTCTCTGTGGGGGCGGCCCACCCGCCTCGATCTTCTGAGCGGCGCGGAGCAGTTCTCTGCGCCGCTCGACCCATCCTCTCCGGTCCCGTCGCGTCACTTCCGGCACCGGAAATGATGCGACGGGACCCTGCGCAGGCGCAGTACGCATCATGGGGGTCCAGCGTGCCTGCACAGGGTCCCATCGCGTCACTTCCCGGTGCCGGAAGTGACGTGACAGGACCAGAGTGGGCCGCGTGGGCGGCGAGCCATGGAGAGGTGAGCCGCCCAGAAGAGAAGATAAGGCCTCACCGGGCGTGAGCGGGGCCGATTTCGGCCCCGTTTTGCCCGGGCGAGGCTCGCTTGCACATCGCTAGCTTGGAGTGTGACCATGCAGAATCTCTTTGGTGGAATGAAGAGGTTCACAGTCCAAAGGTCCAGGATCGGCCTGAGTCCTCCTCCCTTTTTCTTTACGGTGAAGTACCTGGAATAAAGACCGTCTTCCAGGCTTTCCGTGGGGACTGGTTGTATCGCTCCTTTCTGGAGGCGGGTTGACACTTCCTCCAAGAGTACTCGGGTTGGATGGGTGGTCTTGATGCCGAGAAAGGGGGGGAGGATTCAAAACTTGATCCTGTACCCTTGCTCAACGATGCTTAACACCCACTGATCTGTTGTGATGTTCCTCCAGGATCGAAGGTGTTGACAAAGTCGGGAGCCGAAGAGAGTTGTCTGAGGTGGTGGAGACACGCTGATTGGGTGAGCGGAGTCGAGAGTCGGCTGAAGTGGTGGAAGCACGTTGGTGGGATGGGCAGGGGAGTCAAAGACAACGTCGGCCGAAGTCGCCTCCTCTCCTGGAGCCCCTGGACCGCCCCTGGACCACTGCTGGTTATATGGACGCTGCGGTGCTTGCGACTGCGGGGCACGAGGTCGACGGTTCCCACCCCGATACTGTCTGGATGGTTGGAATTGCACTGATGGGTATGGAAACCGGGACCAACGTTTAGGCTTATAAGGCAGCGCTTGATGTGTGTGAGCCAGCCCCATTTTCTTCGCAGTCACCAGAGCCTTTTGGGCCGAATCCAGGGAGTCGTCCGTTGAGGCGTTGAAGAGACCTTCCCCGTCGAAAGGAAGATCTTCTATCTTCGCTCTATCATCAGGAGTCAGGTTGGTAGAGCGAAGCCAGGCGTGCCTCCTCAGTGCCACGGAGCCGATCATTGACCTGGCATGGCTGTCAACCTGGTGGTGGGCTGTATTCATCTGTAGTGCAGCTATACTAGTTGCCTCCTTCTGGTACATCTTCGCCTGCTCCTTTTTGTTGTCCAGCAGATACTCACAGAGGTCTCCCAGCTTCTCTGTGATAAACATCTGATATCGAGCCATCATCGCCTCATAGTTTGATATCTTCAGTCCGAGGGAAGACGATGCGTAGATCCTACGGCCGTAGGAATCCAAACTCTTGCCCTCTTTATCTGCCAGCGTGGTGTGCTGCCCCCCCCCCCCGAGACTGTGCAGATGTTACTATTAAGGAGTTTGGGGTCGGATGGGAAAATAGAAGTTTTGTGCCCTCCTCCTGGACTTTGTACATGGTCTCCAACCTTCTAGCTGTCGGCTTTGTAGAGGCTGGAGCCTTCCAGGTTTCTTGCACCGTCTCTAGCAGGGTTGGCAAGAACGGAATAAGAGTCTGAGTGGACTGAGTGGTCTTCAGGATGGCGTAGATTGGATCCTGAACCTTCTGTTTAACAATCTTGGCCTCAACCCCTAGAGCAGGTCACCATCCGGTTGACATGCTCCGCAAAACTCCCCAGATCTTCAGAGGGGGAGATTGCTGCCTTTGACTCCACCTGGGCATCCGGAGAAGTGGAGTGCGAGGAGGAGGCCACCGAGTCCGAGTCGGAGACGTACATAGATCCCGATGAGGATCGAGCAGCAGCTGCAGCCGCAGCAGGCACAGGCACTAGTGCTTGGGGCGGAGCTGTCAATGCCAAAGTCCCAGGCTGCGCCGACTCATCCAGGGTTTCACGGGAAACAGCCGTATCCCGGATCGCTGGAGACGCTGGAGACCTACAGTCATGGCGCCAAACTCTGGAGGGTGAGCTCTGTCGACGTCGAGGAGAATAGCATTCTTCTCCCCTACGCCTCGGAGATTCTCGAGATCGAGAGCGGTAGCTCCGGGATGCAGAGCTTGAGTAATAAGAGCAGCTTCGAGACCTTCCATATCGATAATGGGAATAATAAGTGCGAGACGTCGAAGCCATAGATATGGCGTTGCAGCTTCGATATCGAGAAGACCGAGACCAGCGACGATGTTCCATCCGCTCCTCCTGATGGTACATTGGAGAAGGGGATAGGTGCGGTGGAGGCCCTCTCGAACCCAATTGGGGTTGGGCTAGTGGTACTAACTGACCCTCCGGTTCGGCTGGCGATGCTACGATCTCTCCCTCAGAGAGAGAAGTGGCAGCTGTCGACGGAGGCAGTTTGATCGGAGTTTTCGAACGCGTCTCTCGATCCCGATGAGACGACACCGAAGGTGGAGGAGACTGATAGGTAATCGACTCCACTGCCCGAACTAGAGTCCCAGTCAGGGCAGCTGCCAGCAAAGCCGTTCATTCAGAGACAACCATGGTTGTCGAAGTTGAAGGCCTTTCTCTTTCTTCGCTCTTAGCCATTTTATTTTCCTTTTTAATGCGCTCCGCCTTGTCCTTGTGGGCATTTTTCGCCAGTTTTTTTGCCACTGGGGCCTCTTGCGACTTCAAAGGCTGCTCAAGGGTTTGAGAGTCGCCAGGTCTCTCCTCCGGAGCAGGGCCTTGGGCAGAGAGAGATTGCTCCCAAAGTAGGGCTCTCAATTCAGTCTGACACAGTCCTGCAGCTGACATTGTTACTTTCTCTCACACTGGAAGCAATGGGAAGGAAAATAGTAAAATTTGGCCACAACCAACAAAAAGGTAAAGGTAAAGAAAAAAGCCCATTCCCACCAGCTTCTGCCCTGACTGGGTTTGGTCATTCTTCAACCACAGATTCTCCCTCCCTGCCTGCACAGGATTGCTCTGTTACTCTGTGTCTGTCTCCATGCATTGCTGCTTGGTTTTGTATTGGCCTTGTGCAGAAGTGCAATTTATTTATTGTTTTATGTCATTATTCAAATGTATACACTGCTTTCCACAAAGGTATCAAAGCGGTGAACATAAATCTTCCTGAGTGACCTGTAGCAATATGTGATTCTATGATGGAGCTTTTTTATGATGACAAGCAGGCTCTGTCAGCGGCTGCACGTGCAAAGTCCACATACCTGCAAGAGTGATGTCATTTTTGTTACCATTCCACTCTTGGTGGTTAGAAGTGCCCCTTAACCTTGTAATACTAAGGGCCTTGCTAGACATCACATCAGTCACGTGGCTAGCCAGAGTGTGCAGGATTTTTGAAGCAATTTACAGGCATGAGTGGGGGGGGCAACCCAGATCAGAACTTTGGTAGGGGGTATGGGAGCCTTAATCCTTTGCTACCCACTGCAGTCCCAATCTGACTTGGGCCCCCGCACTGCAATTTGCATTGGGGAAAAACTCCAATGCAAATTGCAGGCATGGGGGGGGAATGTGGATCAGGACTACAGCAGGGGAGCAAAGGATTAAATCCACCATAACCTCCATCATGCCAGGACTTTGATCCCAAGGGAGGGGGTGCCTGCAATTTAATGTTTCAAAATCCTGCAGGCGAGGGCTAGCCACATGATTGAGGTCATGTCTAGTTACGCCCTTAATTCCACTTTCTGCTGTGCTGGAGCATCAGGGACAGAAAGGGCAAACCTTGTCAACGGGCAACGTTAGAACTGTGCCTCCACTGTGGGATTAAAAGACATTTAAGCAAGAAATCTTTCATTGCAGCTGGCTCCACATTTTCTATCATACAGATCCACCACAAATATGCAGGCTCGACATCCACTGAGACTTTCCAGTTGGAGTTCAGTACAAGGAGAGTTTGTTTTTTAAGGTTATATGCCACTTTTTGGAAAAGTCTCCAAACTGGTATATAATAAGAATTAAAATGCAATAAAGCAATAATAAAATGTTAAAAAGAAAACAGCTGCTGAACAGGCACAAAACAAGCCAGACAAAAGCCGCTAGTAGGTTCAGGGGTACAGAATCAGCCTAAATAAGTCACTCCTAAGTAACCTCTGAAAAGAAAACAAGAAGGAAAGGGTAATTTACACAGGCCTCCTGGGGGATGGATTTCCATGATTTGGGTGCCATAACTGAGAATGCCCTGTCCTATATTTCCGCTAGCCATACTTCAGATGGGGTAGAATGTGGAGCAGATCTCAAAAGCAACACTGGCCCAAGGCATTTTAATGCCTGAAGCAAAGCCCAAATGGTGTCCACCCTGCATTTCACTAGGCCCAACCATTTCTTTTTCTTTCTAAGGCCAGTGTGGCGTAGTGGTGAGAGTGTTGGACTGGGACTCGGGAGATCCGTATTCTAGTCCCCGCTCAGCCATGAAACTCACTGGGTGACTTTGGGCCAGTCACTGACTCTCAGCCTAACCTACCTCACAGGGCTGTTGTGAGGATAAAATGGAGAGGAGGAGGAGGATTATGTAAGCCGCCTTGGGTTCCTTGCAGGAAAAAAGGTGGGGTATAAATATAATAAATAAAATTAAAAAAAAAATAAGGCTTCAATAACACTTTATCTGCTGAGTCACAGGAAGCTTCTGAGAGGACTTCCACACATTCATGGGGGCCACCATATAATAAGCTCCTCAACACTCAGAAAAGATCGACTAGATGACAGTGTGCAGATGCAATGATGGGAAAGGAGTAAGATTTCTTCACCACCACCACCATTGCCACAGAGTGGACTCTAAAGTGGGCTCTAGCCTGTGTTTGGTCAAGTCTGCAAGTCTTCCTTTATTAACACTCTATCCATTGTTCGCTAGATCCCATCCCTGCAGAGGCTTGGCACCCCAGCAAATCTAATTTTATCACTCCATTGGTTCGCTCAGAACCCTTCAGAAAAGAGGGGACCAATCAGGCTCTAACAATCCAGAGAGGATGTTGAAGAGCAACTGTGTCAGCCATCTAGGTCATTTCCCCATTCCAGAAGTTTGCCAGGGCTTCAACAGGATCACTAATTCTGGCACCAGGAAATTCCCGGAGAGCTGTCAGGAATCCATCAGGATACATCAGTCTCTAGAAGTGGACCATCTTGATAGATCCCACCCCTGCCGAGGTTTGGCATCTCAGCAAACCTAAACCCTATTAGGCAGTGGTCTATCCATGGCCCATGGCAAAGTTTGGAGTTATTCCAGACTCCACCATCCACAGATTGCGATCCTCCTATGCAATAGAAAAACAAACAAACTGAGAGTGTGCCCTGCAATGTGAGTAGTATGTAGTAGTGTTGGGGGTGGGGGGTGATGATGGTGAGAGTCTAGCAAGAAAGATATGACATACCTTTGGGGGGGGCAGGTTTCAGACAACCAATTTATAGCACAATACATGCATAGTTGCTGCTCACCTGTTTTGGGGGATCCAGATGTTTTCTCCTGTGGTAGCATTTCTGTTGTGGAAACTGCACATTTTCCCTGCACCCAAACCTATATATATATATATATATATATATACACACACACACACCGTATTTTTCCGTCTATAAGACGCCCCCATGTATAAGACGCCCCCCACTGGGCAGTTTTGCGACCGCACGGTTCTCTCCTTCCATGTATAAGACGACCCTCAATTTGTAGTCTAGCGATTTTAGGAAAAAGTATAGTCTTATACATGGAAAAATACTGTATATATATTAATGGGAATGAGCTAATGTGGTTGTGAGAGTGGTACAGCTGCCCACTGGATTATGCCTGTGACATAATCAGTGATTAACCACACACACAAACGGCAGGCCTGTGCCATTTGGTGGTGAACTTTTCAAGTGCTTAAAAATGATAAAAACTAAAATTAAAGTTCTCGAGAGGCTGGGTGCTCCCCAGCTGTACTACTAAAGCACAGGAGCATGCAAATAGCCTTTTAAAAAGAAAAAGGGGGAAACTGGCTAATTCCAGCAAAGGCAACCCCCCTCTTATGGCAGCAGTGCTTTGCCATTTTGTAAAGGTTTTGCTGTTTTTTAAAAAGTTCTTCAGCTTTTGAAGGTTGCAGTCTGCCCCATTGCAGTTCTGCAGTGCATATCTCCTCAGATCCTTCATAAGTGCCAAACACTTACGGTACCCTCTGCAGCAATGCTAACCACCCCTGCAGGAAAATTACCACCCCATCCATTATATAGATATGGAATATCACACTACTGACTGTGGATTGAAGGTGGAACATACATAAGACTAATAATAAAATCCAGAGTTTGTGTGTACCTTGGAAAGTGACTGTGCTCTGATCACTGTGTGAACAGAGAGATCCTGTCCCCAGTCCAGCTCTAGCTGTGCACAATAAATGCACACAACAATCATATGGGGATGTATCTCTACATCCACATTAAAATATTTATCTAGCCAGTTCAGAGAGATTCAGATCAGGTAGGAAGACAGAGAGCATGCATTTTTTCAATATGAAAAACATTAAAACAAGATGAAAATTACCATAATTATAACTATCATTATTATTTAGTACTTTTAATATACATAGCATAATCACTGTATGTGGTGCTTTACTGAGCAACATAAGCAAAATTGAGAGGTCCCTGCCCCATCGAGTAAGAGCTTAATGTATAGCTTTCCAAATCTTTGGCCAGAAAGATACAAAGAAAGGGATGGTTATCCAGCTTTCCCCTGCAAAAATCATCAAATGTAAATAGTATATAAAAATATCACATAGATAAATAAATGAGTGCAATAAACTATGGCGGCTGATTTTCAGAGATACAAAGGGAACATACTCTGTCTACCTGTTCCACCGATTTGCAAAGTCTGTGTAATCCCAGTGCATTTACTGAAATGTAAACTCACGTGTGCCTCCTAAGGCTAAATGAATATTATTAAAACCAATCAGTATAGAACTCATTAGTATCCAAACAAAAATAACAACAAAGACATAATAGATTTAGCCCTACATTCAGAAGAAACCCTAAATATGATGAACTCATTGGAGCAGCCTGGGGCTCATAAACAACTATGTGATAATAAAAAGACTGCATTTGCAACCTAACATTTGTGAGTAGCTGTAGAAAATCCTGATATGATGCATCCCAGAAATGGTTTTTCTTTTCAATTATTCATCTCTGACTACCAGCCACTGGCCCAATCAGAAGAGCCACAAGACTCGTTCCATGTGCCCCATGGAAAGCATTCCTGCTCCCCACCCTGAATTTGGGAATGCTCTGTGATACTAGTAGCGGCTACTTCTCAAAAGAAAAAGATCCTGCTGGGTGCATCGAAACCTTTGGACAAGCCTGAAGTGGGGGTGTAGTGGGGGGTTGGATTTTGGCTGTTGCTATTTATTTTTTAGCATGTCCTAAATGTAACAGCTACAGGGCTCCCATCCTGTGCTGCGGATGTTCAGTCCAGGAATTATCATAAAGCCATCCCATAAGTGTAGCCCCCTTAGGGCCTTTCCTCCTCCACAACCTTGAAGAAGACAAGTTTGGCAGCACACCTCCAATAGTATCAAAACTGGGCAAGAAAAACAACTTCCAAGAACAAGGGCCCCTCACAGTGATGCCTTGCCGGTAGTTCTTTCATTTATAACTGCAAGATCTCCTGCTCATAGGCTCTGTTCTCAGCTGTAATAGCTTATCTGCAGTGGAGACACAACCTCACACATAACTAACTTCACTTATGAGTTTACAGTGTTGACTGTAATCTCTAGATCAGGGCTCTCCAACCTTGGGTCCCCAGATGTTGCTGGCCTACAGCTCCCAGCATACCCAGCCAGCATGGCTAATGGCAAGGGATTCTGGGAGCTGTAGTCCAGCAACATCTGAGGACCCAAGGTTGGAGAGCCCTGCTCTAGATCTCCTGCTCTTCCTTGTGCAACACAATGTTGTCACATCATACATTTTGGATTATTAGATCTTACCGGGAGAGAGAGAGAAGAACTGGGGCCACTACTTTCATTGGCAGCCACACATGTGCCATAATGTTTCATTCTAGTGGTAGATAGAATCTGGCTAGAATCTTGCCCAGTTTTTCCAGGATTTTAAGAGAAAGACTTAAAGTTAGACTAACACAATCATACACTGGCATGACACTTCTAATATCTCATAATATTAGAGTCCCCAAAATCCAGTCTGAAAAGTGTGATCATAATCCTGTGTTTCTGTTGCACACACAGAATTCCCTGCATGCAGAGCCTTCCCATGCACAAGGAACAATAACCTCTCATAGAACAGAAGGCTTGGCACATAAAAGGTCCTGGATCCTTGCCAGAAAATATAAATATATTACAGATCACTATTTACAGCTTGCCATTTAACACCTGGTGCCATGAGACAACTACTTATGTTCCTACTACACAATACAAAGATCCCCGTGATTCTGTAGGCAGGTAAACACAGGCTTTCATTCCTAGCTTAACCTTTTAAGGTCAAATTCCTAAACACTTAAATGAGTGGGAATCTGGTATATTTCAAACATTACTGGACTGCTGAAGGAACTGCTTTTCTGTGTGTTCATCCCACAGAGCTGCTGTAACATTTAAAGGTCCATAATCACATGGGTGGGGTGAAATTGCATGGGTCCTTAACACAAAATCATCTCCTCCAATCCTGGTCAAAAACAAAAAACAAAAAACCCAACTGAGCTGCTTCCTGAAGACTATTCCTGCTATGGGAGGACTGTAGTGAAGCATTCTGCTCCCAGAAGCTGTGCCCCCAGCCCAGCCAGCCCCAGCCTGACAGGACAAAGAGCACCCAAAAGATGGTGCAGCCAAGGGCTGGGCCCATATTGGAAGCCACAGACAGCTGTGCTGCGCATTGCATAGGCTGCTTCCTCTCGAGCCACACTAGGCACAGATCTGTCACCCATCCAAGCGTGGGAGCATTTGCTTGTTGCTTCAGGGTCAGACAAAATCATCTCCTGGCTTCCTTTGCAATCATATACCCATCCCTGCCTGGCACTTATGGCTCATGAAGCTCTACCACCTGCCTTGTCACACTTGCCCAATGACATTTTTACCTTACCAGTCTTGTCCCTGGTCCCTTCTGCTACTGGACTCATGTTCGCTTTTCTTTCCTTTTTTAACTTAGTTCTAATTTGCCTTCCTGTGCCCGGATCTTCCTCTTACCTGCCCTGGTACAAGATTTTTCCCTACCACCAATCTATCAGCCTCTACATACCCTATCTTTCCCAAACCTTGGATGATTTTAGGAGCATGGTATTTACAGCTCTGCCAGTTAAAAACCCATTTCTCTTTATATAAATACCTATAACTTTCTCTTTGCTAAATCTTAATGGTTCATACCTTTGGACATCAGCTCACTTGCAGAAAGCCCTGAGAATAACCCATAAATAACAAAATGGCTGTCATCCTTAGAAATGTGTACAAACACTGTTCATATGATGTTGTTGCCCTGCTTCTGTTTTCTGTTGGCTTCCATATCACCAAATACATTATATTCATCCACCTGCTCCTCATCCTGAATTAATGTCCAATCCCCTCTTGTGTTGGTTCAAAAGAACAACATGCAAAAGAAAAACAGGTGACCATGGAAGAAATCAGATCCAGCTGTACATTTTCTTCCTTCTGTAGGACACATACTCATAATGATGGTTAGAACATGCCAGTGATCCACCGCTCATTATGCTTATTTCCCTTACCTATTTAACATGTTGGACTGGTAGATCCTCTTGTCCTGGGTGTTGTAGCAACTACTCTTAGGCTCAGGAATAAAGCTGTGCTCAGACAGCATGTCAGAGGCGGCCGTGGTTATTATGGCTATTCCGTCTTTCACCCTGTCACGAAGACCATAGTCCCATTCATCATATGACACAGAGATAAGTCCAGTGGGGAATTCAGAGGGCACTGTGTCTGTATCTCCAGCAACCAAACTGGGCACAATCCATGTATAATCATACCCAGTCAGACCCACAGAGTTAGCCACCTCAAAGATATAGGTGGCCTCTTCCTTAGTACAGTAAAGGAGGATGACAGGACTCTGGAGTTTCTTGAGCTGATTCTGGATCTTTGAGTCTCCATCATCCAGAGACATGTCCAGCAAGAGTACCTCTTCTAGCTCCCAGCCCACAAAGCTGTTCTCAATAGTGCTGCGGACCTTGTTGACAAAGTCCTGATAGCCAGGAAAGTAGGTAGTGACAATAGAGAAGATGTACCAGTCATATTCTTCCATGATGTTGAGCATGACAGAAGCTTGTTGTTCTATTGATGGGCCGAATTGGAAGAACATGGATGATTCATCCTATAAGGGGAGAAAAGAAGAAGCAGAGGTCAAAGGAAGGAAACGGTAAAATATTTGGACAGCTCCACTGAGTCAGGGAGTGGAGGAAACTAGGTATATGGCTGCATCTGCATGATTACCGAATTATACATGTACAAAACAGAAAAATACCATGTGAAAAGGGCATAAGATACTTACAGGCTGCCCAGAAAGTGAACAGTTGGAGACCAGCACCTCTCTTCCCCACAATTAACCTACCCAGTCTAGACTACAATGTGCCATAAGAAGTCAGCAGGTGTACTGCCAAAAGGTACTGTGGAAAAAGTATTGCCAGTCGGAATAAAAAGAAGCCACATGCTTCTGGGGAGGCAAACAACAATGATAAAACAACACCCTGTAGCCAATCTGATGTGGAGGAAATTCTTTCCTGACTGCCTTGAGAGTTTCAAATAGGCCAAAAGGTAAGGTTAATGGGTTAAACAAACAAAAATAAATTATGGAGGTCGGTGAGATCCTGAGCAAGAGCAATATCTATCTAATATCTGTCCATTGTTTATCCCAAATAAAACAGTTTATTGGGAGCAACTAATAGTCCCTGATATCTAGGAAAACTAATGGTGACATCCAAAAGCATATTTGGGGAAATATATCCCTTCCCCAATCTAATGGGCCAAACTGAAGTATGAGACCAATACTAACATTGCTTTTTCACTAAAGATCATTGCAGTACACTGCACAGACAGCTGGTTGTTAGAAAATATTGTAGCATTAAGAGATGTGTGGGCTAAATGTGTGAGAACAGTAAAGATATTGGGAATTTTTCAGTCATTACATTTTTCAGTCCCCAGAATCTAGGGGAATTTGATATATTATCAGTATCATAATGGTGCATTGTAAAAAATAATAATGTGAAACCAAATAATCAGTCACGCTACTCCAGAGTCAATGAAGACATCCAAAATGATTGCCTGGTCAGATCTCACACACTCTTTCAATCCCAAGTAATGGATGCTGTGCCTATGATCAGAGGTAGGATCATGTAACAAATCCAAACCAAGGCTTTTTCTTTGGCATAAATAAAGAATCCCAGTTGTCATGGCATAGTTACACACCCATAGACCATATTCTCCCTTATGAGCCTGCCTTTACCCTGAGATCTTCAGGGGAGACCCTTTTCTTGGTTCTGCCACTATCACAGGCACGCCTGATGAGAACGTGGCAGAGGGCCTTCTCGGTGGCTGCCCCAAGGCTCTGGAATTCCCTTCCTAGAGAGGCTAGAGTGGCACCCTCCTTGTTATGTTTCTGGAGGCAGGCAAAAACTTTTTTGTTCCAGCAGACCTTTGGGAATAGTCTGGACCTGTGAGAATGTGATGGATTAGCACTATTGATGATATTGCTATTGCTGTTTTAATTTTGATGTTTGATATAATTTTAATATTATAGATGATTTAATTATATTTTTAACTTTTGTATATTTCTATTTATGTTTTAATTGTACAAGTTTTAATGTTGAGTCCCAGTACTGGGGAAAAGGTGGGATATAAATAATAATAATAATAATAATAATAATAATAATAATAATAATAATAATAATAATAATAATAGGCCAGTCAAAGTAATCAGTCAATCATCATTTATTAGTCAACTGACCATAATACCACAGGCCAGTCATTCAGATAGAACAGAGGGGAGGAGCTTTTCCAAGGAAAACCTTTGGTGGGTTCAATACAGATAGCAGGCTTTACATTGCATAAGGATTTAGACTCTAGTTATTCATAAGTGGGATCATGGCAAACTGTTAGCCAGGTTGCTTAGAATAACAGCATGCCAGGGTGCAGGGGACTATGGGAGTTGTAGTTCTTCCAAAGGCTCAAACCATTGCAGGAGTTCTTCAACGAACTACAGCTACTATGACGCCTTCAGGCCTGCCATGCTGATGGGAGTGAGGGAGGGGGAATGATGGGAGGATGAGGTGAGGGGGAAACCTCCTTTTGCCTCTCCTGTTGTTGCTGCTGCTGCTGCTGTCACTCCTGCACTGCTGTCAAGATAACTGAAGGGGAAAGGGACAGTGTGACTGAGAGGTGGCTGGGAGGGTGGAGATGGCTCTGGGGAAAATTAATTGGGTAGGGGTGATACCTTTCTGAGCCTTTAGCTTAGCTCAGGAAATTTTGTTGAGATTTCCCATTCTACCCCTCCCCCCACCCAAACCTGAAAGAATCCTGACTGAGCCAATTCAAGGAGGGCTTTGGGAGGGCTCATCCATCTCTATCACAAGTCATAAATAATTAGACGTAACTGGTTTCCTTCTACTTTCATTCTCCCATTAACACAGACAATGCATCTAGTGACAAAATATCCCAGGCCATAGATAGAAACTGGGGGAAGTGAAAGAGTTTTCCAAGCCCTCCAAAAGGAGCCTAGCTTTCCATTTTGCACACTGCTACAAATGACTCGAAAATATCCTTTGTGGTGGGGTGCTAATTAATGGTGCAGCACTTCATTGCCTCCATCGTCCACCACTCATGGTGCAAAAAAGCATGGGGAGAAAACCTACAGGATTTGAAGATAAATGCTGAAGTTAGGATGCTATGGATGCTACTTGATCCTGTAATCATCATCATCATCATCATCATCATCATCATCATCATCATCATCATCATCTTATAACACCCCTTACACCAAAGGGTGGTACGTTTGAGCAACTGGAATTTTCTGCAATGCTGTCTTGTTCATGAAAAATCAGCTTAAGGCTACATTTTGTGCCTTTGCACTGACGCAATGGGTTGTACCCCTGTCCTAAGCATTTGTTGGCTCAGCAATTATGCACATTTGCCACTAATTCAATAGAAAGGCTCAGTTTTGTAATGTAATTAAAGCTACCACAGGAATACTAGGGGGACTAAAAAGTGTTTAATTTCAACATGCCACAAATCATGCAAAACCTGCTGTATGGGGTTGGTGGGGTTGTCTAAAAATACATACGTACACACAGCCCTGTGTTTTGACCGGCAACAAATAGTTGGAAGGTGTTGCATTGAAATAAATAAGAGAACAAGGTTATGTACATCAGATTACACAAATGTTACAGGCTTTTGTCATCTCCATACTAGCAAGTATTTTTACTTTAAGAATTTTAATTAGAAACAACAGGGTTGGGAAGCTGAAGTCAGGGAAGGTATATTGTCCAGAAGGAATTTTTCTGTTTTCATTCAGAGTGAACTTAGATGGTTCTCACTAGCAAGAATCTTAATACAGGGCAGGGGGGGAGGGATTCAATATATGTAATTTTCAAGATTGATGTGCATGCACACCATGACTTTTCATCTGTTTCTGCTTCAGCGGGCACACCACCACTACTGCCACCAAATTGACAAACCAATTATAAACTCCTCCAAGATTTTTCAAAAATGGGTCAGTGACCTGGGAGGGGGCTGCAGCAGCAGAAACTGGAGAAAAAGCAGGTGTGCATGAAGTATGCAATGCACATGCAATGTCACATCTTCTGGATCATAGTCATAGTATATATGTATATGTTCTCTCTCTCTCTCACAAACACACACAACATGAAATCCAGGGGAAATTAAATCCCATTGACTTCAATGGTACCAAGGAGTTTAGCAGTCTAAGTCCTATTGATTTCAGTGAGTTTTGCCCTTAGCTTTCTCTGGATTGCATCCACATCATAAACAGTCTAGTAAGTGCATTATTTAGATTAATTCCTACCTAAAGTAGAAATCTCTGTGCCTGCATTAAAAGTTGAGATAATAGTATTTTCATTATCTTTACCCATACATTATAATGGAGAAAACAGGAATCTTCACAAAACTCTCAACTCCCTTCACATTTACAGTTCTTTAAATCCACTTCCAACCAATCTCCATGTAAAATTTCATGGACAAGTCCACTGGGCATGTAGTTGCTATTCAGGAGTCACTGCAATTTTTACTGTTATCGTAAGATCAGCAGGAGGCTACTTCAGTTCAAGCAGAAGGGCTACAGTTGTTCAAACCAATCCATCTTGGCACCTGGCAACATGCTCTTGTGTTTAATCACCATGACACTTCAACTGCCCAAATGAACTTTAGCAAAATTAGCAAAATCAGCAAGAGTGGGAAGAACTAAGATAAAGGACATCACAGAGGGAAGTACTTCTACAGCAATTAGATCCGATGGAGATTCTAATAGATCACAATCAAAAATAACAGTGAAAACATGCCTGTTGCCCCAAAACACAAGGAAATTTGTCAGTGTTTCACAACTCCTTTTCTTCACACATTTTCCAGCTACAATGGTTTATAAGAATGGGAATATTGAAATAAGAAGAAGGAGTCTAGCACTACAGAGGAGGAAAAACATCAGTTAGGGATTATGTTCATGTTTTGGATCAAGTGCTAGAAACAACCCAGTTCATTTTTTGCAACCCAAACTGAGGTAGCTAAATATTCATCTCTAAATTTCACTAGGTAACTGTATCTTCACAAGAAGGCCACAGCAAAACATGCCCCATTGACTTTCAGGCCTTTGACCTGTAGCACACAGATATCACTGAACTGGAGTCAGAAGAAACATTGATATTACAATGAAAAAAATTCAGTCACAAGTCTAGACTGCATGGAGGACAAGGTTTGAAAGTTGCCATTCTCAAAGAGTGGAATATCAAAGGGCCACTCCAGCATGATATAGCTGAATTGGAACTAATAACAAATTCTGATTCTACTTGCTTGGGTCCGAATAGGGAATGGTTTCCTGTCCCATTGTAGGTGTTAGTTTATTCAGCCACGCTAAGATGTTATCACCAATTACTGCTTTTTTGAATGGTTACTGTGTTTATTCTGCATACATCTGAGCTCTAATTGGATAGTCACAGACTGTACTTTTTGTATTTCATTGCCATCTAACTCCCCCTATTACGTTTCCCCTCTACACCCATATACCCGCCAGCAGAAGATAATACTTCATGCATCTGATGAAATGGACTCTAATCCATGACTCTAATAATCTAATTATTATAACATAATAAATGTGTTTGTCTTTGCAGTAGGTGTCTCTTTTCAGGGATCCCGCCTTCACCCTCAGACTCCTGTGTCAACCGGCTACCACTACTATTACAATTACTATTACAACTACTTCACCACTGTCTTTTTGCTCTTGGTACAGATGTCTGTCAGGGGATATAGGTCAACCAATGTGATCTATTTAGGAGTAAATAGATCAATTTAGGAGTAAATTCACATTGGCATTTTATCATTGGTTTACTGCTGGAAGTACTGCTAGATGTGCTCCTACTGATGTATAGTTTGCACTTGATCAGCAGTTGCTTGCTGCAAATGATTGCTGATAGATTCAACAGTAATTTATTGCTGTTTCCTCTGTATTGCTTGAAAGAGATGAGCAGTTCAAGAACAGACTATTTCTGTTCTCCTGGGCAAAAAGAACTATGTCCTTTTCAAATGGCATGTCACACATACTCCCTTATTCAGTGCAAAAATAATATGGAAGAGCCACCATTTTTCTTCTCAGTCTCGGGGCAAAGCAAAAAAAGGAAAATGGTACCTTATTCATCTCTACTGAAGAGATAGGTTCAAACAGGACACAAGTGAAATACCTTACTGTTGAATTTAATGTGGGATTAAAATATCACTGCTTGAAAGAGCAGCTGTACCTATAGAATTTCAGGGAGATATACATTAAAAGGGTAAGATTTATCAAGTACCAATATTGGTCTATAAGCATTAGTATGAGATAAATCTTATCCTTTTAGCCTATTATTCCCCTCAAATTGTATAGATGCAGCTACCATTTCAAACAAGTTGTATTTTTATCCCACTTCAGATGTGACAGCAAGGCATTTCACATGTACAGTTCAAAACTCTCTCTTCAGTGGAGATGAATAGGCTACTGTTGACCTTTGTACTTTGCCCCCAGACTAAGAAAAAAATGGTGGCTATCCATGTAATCCAAGTCTTAAAGCCTTGATTTTGTTGTGATGTTAAGTCTACCACTAATCAATCAAGACATGGACTATAGGGTTGGCTAAGAGGCAAGACAGAGTAATCTATAAATATATTGAAGATGAGATTTATTATACAAAAACATTTAATAATAAAAGAAAAGTAATTGATATTTTAAATGTAGTAAGAATTATCAAAGGAAAAATGATATTTTTT
The DNA here is from genome assembly GCA_021292165.1 of Shinisaurus crocodilurus. Classification (NCBI taxonomy): domain Eukaryota; kingdom Metazoa; phylum Chordata; class Lepidosauria; order Squamata; family Shinisauridae; genus Shinisaurus; species Shinisaurus crocodilurus. Next base: position 250,105,710 of record CM037879.1, read on the forward strand.
ATTCTTAGAGCCTGACAAGACATTTGTTCATAAACTAGGACACCAGCTGAAGCGAGTGTTGGACACTTTGGGGATACGAGATAGATTCATTAGTTACATTGGTGTGCCATGCCAGTGCCAGCCTATGCATGTTTACTCAGAAGTAACTTCCATTGTGGTTAATTAGATTTACTCATGGGTTCATGTACATAGGATTGCAGCCTTAAGAGTGCAATTCTATGCAATTGTCACTCTTTAGATGGGGGGGGATCCAAAATTGGAGCCCTCCACACATCCAAAGCCCTGCTGGCAAGAGCCAGGCAGAGCAGGTGGAACAACGGAAGTGAATATTTACCTCTAGGTGGCTTACATTTTGGTGGGCAGGACAGGTGACAGAGGGATTGAGCGGATCCAGGCCCCTCCCCCTGCCTGCCCATTAGCATGTCCCCTTTCCACCCACCCTGTCCTTTTCCAAGGTAGCTGTTGTGACTTCGAAAAGAGGAGCCACCATGGAACTTTCCATGGCAACTGGGAGGGGGGATGATCCATGATCGGATCTCCTCCTCTGTATTCCTAGTTCTGTCTACGGGTGTGGAAGGGGATATCTGCAACATCCTATGGAGCCCCAGACACTGTCTAGGGGCCACAGGATTGTTCTGTCCATGTATCAAATCAGGTTACAAAGATTTCTTATAATGGTCGTCTTTCTGATCAATTTTATTCATATCTAAAGGCTTGCCCCCACCCCCTGGCATCGCCATTTTCACACTATCTATTGAACCATTTGTGATAACTGTATATAAACATGTCAATATTAATAGAGCGTCAATAAGATATCACTCTTCCAAACTTAGACAAGTACATAGATGCTATTTCTCTGTTAACCATCCTAGACTTTTCAACAGCAGAATTGGTGTCTCAACTGGAGGATTTTAATCTGGATACAAAGTTAATAAGAACAGTTTCGCATGAACATGAATAAGAAAGGCAAGGCAAGGATAGGATTTCAAGACAATACCTTGTTCTTTTGGTGGGGAAAAATAGACAGTATATGAGATTGGGTTTTCTGAAGCTTAGAACCTAGCAGAGTATTTCCACATTAGAGTAATGAAGGTTGCAACAAAGGATGTTCTTAATTGCCTGAAACTGACAGCCAAATGGACTGTTATGATCTCATGTATTAAAATGAATATTCTGCCAAAGATTCTCCCGCTAGTCATCACTGTTTCATGCTGGTTTCTCAAGAAATGTTATGGCTTGGACAGACTATTATTTTGAATTTTATTTGGGGACATAAACACTCTAGATTTACAGCCTCCACTCTCTGGCAACATTCAATGTCCAAATTTATTTTGGATTAGAGGACTTCAAGAATTGGATTGACTTTTCATGGCATTCAATTCTGGAGCAAGATGGAATGATAATGGATTCCACTGAAACATGCCATTTGCCATTTACAGAATAAGAACTTGTATAAATCTAGGTGTCCACACTTTTATACAAGTTGGGGTAAATTAAAGAAACTTTTCTTGTGTTGATCTCCCAGAAGACTTTGTGTTTGAATGCAAATGTACATAAAGGTGTTTTTAAAATATTGAATGTGTCAAATTTCGGGTCTGCCCCAAATGTTAATTCTCACTGATCTATAGATGTATAAAGTATTCAATTTAGCATCAAATAGAGCAGAACCTCTGGCTGCTTCGGCAAAAATCCTGATGAAGAGTGACAGCAGGGCTGCCCTTTAAGACAGGCTGCCAACCCCACTTGATTGGCCAACCAAAAAGACACAATAGCCTGTCCCCTTCTCATGCTTCTGCCATTAGGGGGGTGGGGTAAAGGTGTGAGCTGCAGGTTGGAATAGCCTTGCAAAGTGTTTGGCAGAATGCTTGACACTATACCAACAAATAAATCCTTTTTTAAATAAAACTTGACCTCACTTTTGAACTTTTTCCCCCTTAACTGAGAGCCAGTGTGGCGTAGTGGTGAGAGTGTTGGACTGGGACTCAGGAGATCCGGGTTCTAGTCCCCGCTCGGCCATGAAACTCACTGGGTGACTTTGGGCCAGTCACTGACTCTCAGCCGTACCTACCTCACAGGGTTGTTGTGAGGATAAAATGGAGAGGAGGAGGAGGACTATGTAAGCTTTGGGTTCCTTGCAGGAAAAAAGGTGGGGTATAAATATAATAAATAAATATAATAAATAATGAATAAATCTCTAAATAATATACAAACATAGAGTTAGATGGGGCCATTTAGGCCATCGAGTCCAACCCCCTGCTCAGCACAGGAATCCAGTTTAAGGCATCCCTGACAGATGGCTGTCCAGTCTCAAGCTGTCCAGTCTGTGCTTGAATATCTCCAGTGATGGAGAGCCCACCACCTCCCTAGGTAGTTGGTTCCATTGTCTAACTGCTCTGACCACTAGAATGTTTTTCCTGATGTTCAGCTGAGATCTGCCTTCCTGTAACTTAAGCCCATTATTCCATGTCTTACAGTCTTAGAAAATAGGGAACAGGATGAGGCCCTCTTCTATGTGACAACACTTTAGGTACTTGAAAAGTGCTATCATATCCCCCCTCAGTCTTCCCTTCCCAAGGCTAAATATACCCACTTCTTTCAATCTTTCCTGATAAGACTTAGTTTTTAGTCCCCTGATCATCTTTCCTGCCTTCTCTGAACTCATTCCAGTTTATCTGAATCCTTCTTAAAGTGTAGTGTCCAGAACTGGACACAGTATTTGAGGTAAGGTCTGACACAGACCACAGAGTAGAGTGGGACTATCACTTCCTGTGATTTTGAAACCATACTTTTATTGATGCAGCATAAAATTGTATTTGCCATTTTTGCAGTCACATCACACTGCTGACTCATGTGCACCTTGTGATTGACTACAACTCCAAGATCTTTTTCACATGTACTGTTGCCAAGCCAGGTATCCCCCACCTTATACCTGTGCATTTGATTTTTTTTCCTAAATGAAGAACATTGCACTTGTCTCTGTTAAATTTTATTCAGTTATTTTCTGCCCAATTTTCTAACCTATCAAGATCATTTTGAATTTTGTTTCAGTCTTCTAAGGTATTAGCTATCCCACCCAATTTTGTGTCATCTGTAAATCTGACAACATTCCCTCCATCTCTTCTTCCAAGTCATTAATAGAAATGTTAAAAAGCATAGGGCCTTTGACACACTAATGGAATGCTACAGTAATCAAATGTATTGATTCAGAATGCTTCAAATTACACACATTATTTTTTTATTTATCCATTTTATAAATGCATGGCTCACCTTTCAGCCAAAATAGGGCCTCCAAGCCAACTTACAAAATAACTTAAAAGAGTTTAAGAGAGAGAGAGAGAGAGAGAGAGATGATAGATAATTTATAGAAAATGTGATTTTGAAACCATACTTTTATTGATGCAGCATAAAATTGTATTTGCCATTTTTGCAGTCACATCACACTGCTGACTCATGTGCACCTTGTGATTGACTACAACTTGATTCAAGTTGTAGTCTTGAAATTCAAATTTAATTCAGTTTTTACATCACAATTTATACTTTTACAGCTCAATCCTATGTTTACTCAGAAGTAAGCCCCACTGAATTCAACAGGGCTTACCCCAGGTAAGTATGCATAGGATTGCAACCTTAGGATGCAATCTTATGCGGGCTGGCTGCGGAATGCTGGGAGTTGTAGGACCTTGGTCTGTCTAAACATGCATAGGATTGCACTCTTAAAGTATTATGTGCAGTTTCGTACTAATATAATAGCATTAATAATTGAGTTTCATTCAGGTGAAGGAGCACGGCTAGAGCTGAGTGATTATTTCAAGTGGGATAACGTCATCATTGTCTGCAGGAATCCAACGAACTATTATTCCATAGTTATGTCTCATCTATCCCTCCATGCTGTGGGCAACACATACCCTACTGCTAGGTGCTTCAGAGGAAAAGCAAAATATTTCACAAAAGCCTGAAGCAGATTCTACTGCCAGATCTTCTCCCTCCAGAATCCACAATGCTCCCTCATTATACATTAATAATCTGCCTTCTTTAGCTCTGAGGATTTGAGTGAGCAGTGGATCCAATCTATACAGCATCTTAGCCAACTCAAATATGTTTCCTTGCTGAAAATCTGTTCTCAAGTGACTACTCCTAGGACAAAAAAAATCTCAGTTTCTAAGCATTCTTCTTTCCCCCATGTTGTTTAAGATTTACATAAAAACCACTGGTGAAGGTCATCCAAAGATTTGCTATGCAGTTTCACCATTAAGTGGATGACAGCTAGTTTTATCTGTCTTCTTCATCAGACACAGATGAGACTGTGTCTATCCTGAATCAAATGGAATGGATGAAGGTGAACAAACGGAGACTCACTTAGTCCAGACAAGATGGAGGTACTCTTGGTCAGTGGTTCCTCCACTGGGTGAATGGTGTTCAGCCTGTTCTAGATGGGGTCATGCACACAATACACGCTCCTGCTAAAGCAGTGTTCTCCAACCTTGGGTCCCCAGATGTTTTTGGCCTACAACTCCCAGCATGCCCCAGCCAGCAGAGCTGGCTGGGGCATGCTGGGAGTTGTAGGCCAAAAACATCTGGGGACCCAAGGTTGGAGAACACTGCACTAAAAGATCAGGTTCACAGTCTGGGGGTGCTGATTGATCCAGCATTGTCATTGCAGTGCTCAAGTGACCTCTACAGCTTCAACGGCCTTTCATCATCTTTGGCTAATACCACAGCTGTGACCTTTCCTTGGCCACCATTACCATGCTCTGGTAACCTCCTGTCTGGACTACTGCAATGCATTATATGTGAGGCTGCCTTTAAAAATGGTTCAGAAACTGCAGTTAGTTCAGAAAAGGGTTGCAAGGTAGGTTATTAAGTGGGACTGGAAGTTTTGACCACATTACACCTGAACTTTGTCAGCTGTGCCTGCAAATTCATTTCCAGGCCCAATTTAAAACGTGGGTTTTAACGTTTAAAATTCTAAAAGGCTTGGACCAGGTTATCTGGAAGACTGCCTTCTTCCTTATGCACTATCCTAAACCTTCCTCTGCTAAGGCCCTGTTCTATGCATCCCTTCCGAATGAGGTTAGGTGGGTGTCCACTAGGGAGAGGGCCTTTACGGTGGTGGCTTCCTCTTTGTGGAACTACCTTCCTGGCGCTATCTTTACGGTCTTTTTGGCACCAGATGGAGGCCTTTTAAATAACTTAAGTCTTACAGCCTCAGCCTCGGTCTATCAGTTTAAACATATTTTTCATTTTAATTGGGTTATATCTTTAATAGTTTTTTCTTATTTTACACTGTATTTTAATGTTTTATTTGTCTGTGAGCCACCCGGAGAACTTTTGTTATGGGGCAGCTAAAGAAATACGGTACTAAATAAACAAATCAAATAACAATTTCAGCCACGGAAAAGAGGCATAGGTGCTTTTAATGATGTTTTGCTGTACGTTATTGTTGTGTTATCTTATCTTTGAATATCTTATATAAAGTCTAATAAAAGTTCACATCTCTATTTCTCCAATGTAGTTAATGCCTTACTACTATTATCTGCTGTTAGAATTGGCAGTATAGAAACAGGTATAAGCTAACAATTTAGCAAGCATTCTGCTGGGTTTCGCTGAGAACAAAATGCCCCTCCCTTGCCACGTGTAGCTGTGGGGGGGGTGTTTAAATTTGCGGGCGGGGAGAATGACGATCAGACCATAATGGTCTGATTACTATCCCCCAATCAGGAGGCAGAGTGGATGGAGTGGTAGAGCCGTTATTAGGCTTGCACCCACCATCTTCTGCCTCCTTTCGAAAGCGGCTCCCCCCCATCCCTGTTGATAGTGTAGGTTTATCTGGTTGCCTGTTGCAAGGGGCCGAGTAGGAATTTTGGTTCATTGTCCTAATTGGCCGGGGGCAATGTTCGTGTTTCGCCTACTCTACACTGCATTTCAGGTTTTGGGTGCTTAGTAGTATTTTTGATTTGGTCACATTGGTGGTCAAGTGCGGGATTAGGCAGTTTAGGAGTTCAGTGATCATCCTATAGCACCTTTTAGGTGAAAGGCGTGCCCGAGCCTCCCACCACCGATGCCTCACGGCTCGGCTTTGGGGAGATAAGGCATGTCTCTGAGGTCTTCCTTCCTCACCTGTATCGGCGCCTCACGGCCCGTGCGAGACTGACTGCAGGAAAGACCTTCCAGCACCATGTGGTGTTAAGCAAGGAGGGGATGACTTTTTGATGCCATCACCCTCCTTTGCTGGATGTTTCACCCTATAGCAATGGCGACCGGCCAATAGCCGGTTTAATTAGCACCTGCACTTTTATCCCTTCGTAGATCTCCAACTGATGTTATTCAATAAATGTGGCCCTTCATTTTACCACCAATTGTACCCTACAACCATGTCTGAGTCATTATTTCTTCTCTACGCATGCAAATGTTTTACTTTACGTAAGTAACGTACTTAAGGCTGCAGTCCTAAATGTACTTACCTGGGAGTAAGTCCCATTGAACTCAGATACCTTCATCATTAGTGGATATTAAATTAGCTTGTGTTTTAGCAAGTGTAACTATGGTTTCTAACAGGTCATCAAGGCACATTCCAGCCCACAGATCATCTATATGCTGTCTGAAATCATATTTATATTATCATTTCTAAATTAACTGTGCTCTTCTTTAATCAAGTGTTTCATTGGCCTGTTATTATAAGTAGTGAGGAGAAAGCTTCAAAGTGTTTCAGATCTCCATTTTAATAAGCAATCAAAAGTTCAGGAATGTATCTTGAGCCATCTAAAGTTGTTCAGAGCTAGCAGCATGTCAGTGTTTAAAAAAGAAAAAGAAACATTTGGTGCTCCTGATAGTGGTGAGCAGATCATTGATATATCAAATTACATAGCCCCCATCTAGCTAAAGTTCATCATGAGCCCATCTGAAACCAATGGGACAAGTCACAACTAGCTTCCCACTGTTTTCAATGGGAATTTTGTCAATTAGATTGGAGCCTAAACTGGCCTGTATGCAGTGCTTAATCTGTAAAAGTTAGAAATCTCAGAGCTCAAATTTTGCCTAAAAGTCACACCCTTTACCTTAGAAGCCCCTATCATTTAACCCCAGATATATGGAGTCTGCTTAAGGTTATTCAGTCATTCTGCACATGCTTTATTCTTACCTCACATCTTTTAGGGTTGAGCTCTAGAACTGAAAACAGGTTTCAGAGTTGAATTAATCCTTCTGTCTACTCTTCTGGTCAAAACTGAATAGGGAGGGAAGGGAGGAAGAAAATAATAAAAATAGAACCAGTATAACCCCTAGATCAGGGCTCTCCAAGCTTGGGTCCCCAGATGTTGCTGGACTACAGCTCCCAGAATCCCTTACAATTAGCCATGCTGGCTGGGTATGCTAGGAGCTGTAGGCCAGCAACATCTGGGGACCCAAGCTTGGAGAGCCCTGCCCTAGATAGAGCATTATGAGTCTCCCAACCACATAGCTATACAAAATGAGAAACCAACAAAGTCATTTGCTGGCTTTGCCCTTTCATATTTTTTCTGATGTATGGTGGAGCCCTTTTTTTGGCTACAAGTAAGACAGACATCTTCTATATAAACCAGTTTGACCTCACTGAATTGAACTAAACCATTTTATTTTTAAATCCAATTATTTCCCTTTTACTGGGTTGTATACCCAGTACTTAGCCTTCCCTATCCTGGTGCCCTTCAGATGTGTTGACTATAACTCCCATCATCCTAGGTCAATGGCTAGGGATGATGGAAGTTGTAGTTCAATAGATCTGGAGGGCACTTGGGGAAGGCTGCCTAATATTTAGTCTTGGAGAAACAGAGAACTGATGCCAGTCCATAGGAAAACAAGCATTAGGCCTTTTAACATCAAGATTTCATCAGCTGTCAGTTTTATGTATCTCCTTATCTCCCTGCCTTGTTATGTGGTTCCTTGAGGCTCAGAGGGGAAGCTGGGAGTAAGATCAAGGAAGGAAGAATGATCAAGGCAGGAAGAAAGCAGGACCTTGGATAGCTCCAAGTGGGTCCTACTGGCTGGAACTCTCTCCTACTAGGATAATAGGAAGTATCTCAGCAGGTAGCTAGAGCCAACTGAAGCTTTATGTAGGCTGACAACAGCTGTAGTGTGGTCAGCTCTGCCCCTCCTGGAGGAGCTGACTGGATTGCTAAAGGGCTCTCACCTAATTTTATAACCTGAGACTTCTGTGAGGCTGGGGAGATGGAGGTTCTGCTGGGGTCATAGATTTCATAGATCATAGAGTTGGAAGGGGCCTACAAGGCCATCGAGTCCAACCCCCTGCTCAATGCAGGAAACTGGAGGAGGGGTCTCCCATCCAAGTAAGAACCAGGGCTGACCCTGCTTAGCTTTCCACATGCAGACGAGCCCTCTGAGGCAGAGGATGATGACAGGGCTGTCCTACCCCTGAGGAAGTAGCCTGTACCACATCCTCATCAGAATCCTCTGCTGCACACTGGAATACCTGAGGGCTGGTTGTCATGACACTACCAAAAAATAAAAATAAAAGATGCAATAGGAAGGCACAACTACCACCTGAAAGTATGTTTCAGCCTGCATTTGCTGTGTATGTTGTTACATAGCACTCATTGAATATTTTGGATGTCTCCTCTTGAGAGGACTGGATACAAAATGGTCCTGGCAGTTATAGTTCCAGCTGCAATCTTGTGGTTTCTCTAGCAACCACTCACAGATTGTTTGTGCTCATAAGCTCATTAGAGCTAGCACCGGCAACAACAGACACAGTTAAGCATTACTTCCTGCAGTATAAAACATGGGTGTGATTTACCACTACTCATTTTCCCTTCTGGACTTGAGAAGACAGTCAAATATGTTCTGCTGCCCCAAGCAGCAGGAGTTATCTTACATATTAGGTAGCCTTTAAGATGAACAATACTTCTGAAGGAAGAAATCTCATTCAGGCCATGCTATCCATGACATCTACGATATTTGCCAATTAGATTTTTTGGAAGGACTTAAGATGCACAACTTAGATAGACAGAGATAATACTGGAAGTATTCGGCATCATGCAGATAGCTCCTTAAACCTATAAAGACTCTTGCTAAATACTTCAGCTTCCTCTGCCAGATTTTCCTTAGGTATAATCATGGAAAAGAAAGATCACTGCACAATGTTATTCCTGGCAGACAAATTCCTTGGGCAGCTCTCTCAAAATGAATGAGAGCTGACCATCAAGCTTTCCCTATCCAAGAAAAAGATCTAGGAGACTTCTTGATATGGTATGAATGGAAGAAGGACCATAATCAGGCATGGTTATGTAAGTTACTTGAAGAAATCAGCAATGTTAGCACAGATTTGGCTTACCAAGCCCCATATGACCCTAGGCCATTGGGCTTTCAGGGGCTTGCTTTTTTAATATTAATTTGCAGAACAACCACCTGTAATGTGAGCTTCTTTTTATTTTTATGAAGTATACAAATGCCTGGGAGCAGAAGGGAGCTAGTGCCTCACACATGTATTGTGCTCAGACAAAGCCATTGAGGTTCTTTCATGGAATACCTTTTTATGACTTCTTTTAGGATGCTTCCAGACAAGGCTTCTTTCACACCATAGTCCTACCTTATTTACAGAATTTTACAGTGGTCCATATGATGTCATCTTCCACTCGTAACCCTCCCATGTTTTCCCACTGCTGCTTCTGTCTTTTTTCTTACTGCAGAAAATCCATTGAGAAAAAGATGGAATAGCTGCAGAATGCCTTCTAATTGGCAATGCTAAGAGCTCTCCATCTGGAAGTAGCCATAGGATCAGGAATTCAGGGGCAGTGGGGAGCCTTAGGATCAATGTGGAGGTCTCTTTGGATCTCAGGTGTGCAGATTCAGCAGAACCATGTCCTGCAAGTCAAATCTGTTGTGCCTGCCCCCCCATCCTGGATGTGTGTCATCAGCATCTTGTGAACACTCTGGGCAGAGGTATACCATCGCCCACCACCAGAGGCAATCTTCCAGGCTCACAGATAAGAGCTCACTATCAAGTCTACTCTGTGGATGGTGCCTGCAGTGAAGAAACTGTACTTCTCTGTCACCATGAGAATATTCTTCAGCAGAGTTTTTCCTACTAGTTTGGAGCTTTCCCCCTCCAAGTTAGCCTACAAGGGGATAGTAAGAGCCATCAGAGACATGCTGTGACATGTTTGCTAAATACTTTGAGGGCAAAATTGCTTGAATCTGCCCCAGCTTGGATGACATGAGTGTACCAGTTCAGCATGAAGATGTGCTCCGAGTACTGTCTGGTCCACTTTTATCAGATGAGTTCTAATTATTGTAGCCCAAAGACATAGATAAGACACTAGGAGGGGTGTGGCCTGTCTATGCCTTCTCAACCTTTATGGCTAATTATTGCATCTAGCAGACCAGGATTGACTGACTGGAACTAAGATGTAGTTCATGCTTCTTTGCAAGGGGGAAGAGCACCAGGCACCTTGAATGAAGCCTCCTGGAACCCAGTGGGCTATAACAACTATTGTCCAGGCACAAATATCTCCTTCTTAGGCAAGGTGGTTCACCAGGTGCTGGCTGTGTAATTCCAGGCATTCTTGGATAAAACTGATTATTTGGACCTTGTTATACATGGGCTGATGGTTTGGGAACTTAGTTTATAATCTTCAGAATGTAGCTACTAGAATACAGACTGGGACTGGTCTTTGGGAACATATCTCACCAGAACTCCACTGGCTTCCAGTCCATGTTTGAGCTCGATTCATGGTACTGGTGCTTATGTACAAACTCTACATGGCTTGGGCCCCACATACCTGAATGAATGCTGGTTCCCATATCTCCTCCTTGAAGTGCCCCCCCATTGCTAGGTGGCAACCAGAAAGAGGGCATTTTTGGTTGGGGCACCACGTTTCTGTAAGTCTCTCCCCCTGGTGAGGCTTGCCTACACCTATGCTGTTGTCTTTTCAGCACCAAAGTCCTTTTTATTCCTGCAGGCTTTTTAAAAGATCTGATTTTTATGCCACATTTAACTGCTGTTTTTGACATTTTGATTCTATTGATTTTTAAAAATTATTTTATTTGTAAAACACCCTGAAAACTGTTAAGAACAAACAAACAAAAAACATAGGAAGAGCCATGCTGGATCAGACCAAGGTCCATCTAGTCCAGCAGTGTGTTCATGTAGTCACCAACCAGATGCCTATGGAAAGCCCACAAGCAGGAGATGAGTGCAAATGTGCAATAGCACCCTCCTCCTCATGTTCACCAGCAACTGATATTCAGAGGTATACAGACACTGATACTAGAAGTGATATATAGCCATCATGACTAGTAGCCATTGATAGCTTTATCCTCCATGATGTTGAAGCATGGTATATACAATCCTAAATAAATAAACAAACACATTAAAGTTTTGATGCTGGTTCCAAATATTTCAAATGGCAGAATGGAGGATGGACACCGGTGGCAGCATCCAAATGAAAGAGGGCTACAGAGAATCCCATTGATACTGGTTTTGTGGGTACAACCGTAGAACCTCCTGCACTTCCATTTAGCTCTAAAGCATGAACCCATGATGCAAGAATTTGCCACTTGAACAAGCCCATACTGTATGCTTCTATTCCATTTCTATTCAGTTTTTCTCTACCATCAAAGGCAATTGGTACCTCTGAGCAAAATTATTTTGCTGTTTGCACCAGGCATTTGTTTTTTATGGGAAGTGGTATCACCACCCCTCCCCATCCCCTATGCAGCATCGCTCTTCATACTTACTGGTAGCCAGAGTTCAACCATTTCCATCTGTGGTAGCAGCTAACAGCCACTAGTATTTTAAAAAATGAAGCAGTGAAAAATCCATGCTCAGCTAATTGATCTTTAAAGTTTTTAACAATTATTGATTCTCTCCTTTCCCACCAAAGAGACTCCAAGACCAATAAAGCTCATGGAGTTATTTACAAGAATATTAAAGGAGGCAAGGACTCCTGAGTCCTGACTAAACCTCAGTTGTCTTTTATCTTCTAAGAAAAGTGTTTTTGTAATCATGTTGTAGCAAACAAAAATATCTCGTGTAGATACTATCTTATAAATACATACACCCATTCTCATGCTTCCATTGCACTTACTCCAGCTGTCACATGATTACAATCTGGCCAAGTTAAAGCAAGTCACGATTTTCCTTGTTACCACTGATCAGTAAAATAATCTGAAGATGCTGGCATTCCATACTATCCAAATCAAGATTATCTGCTCTAGAAAATCAAAAGATGATCCTATTCAGTGAAACTACAATGACTCATAGGAATGGAAGACTGATGCACACAGATCTATAATGTACATATTCTGTTTGCTTAATACAATGTGTAATCTCAGATACATATAATTTCTTGAAGAATACCAGAAGTGCAGAATTTCTGATTTCTAAAAACATTAATGCATTTGTTAGTGCAAATATTTTAAATTACATCCATGTTTATGGGATGCACTCATGTGGGTCAGTTCTTGAAATTAAACAATAGTACTCTATGTAAATAACTGCATTTTCCCCAAAACACAATATCCTAGAAGTTTCATAATTCCAGGTTATTGTGAATTTAAAAAAACACATAGCAGTGACCATAAAAACATGGCAGCCCCCACTGGTAGCTACCATGTTTTTGTAGTAGCAGCCATTTTTATCCCCAATGCCCCAGAACAGTGGAACTGCCATGACTTTGCATTTTGATTTAAAAAGATGATGGACCATGGTCACTGCAGGCCTAGAGCAGAGGCCCCAGCAAGCATCACTGTCAGTGGTGAGGCACAGTAGCTGCCCAAGGATGCAAGGTTGTGATGCCTGGTGAAGATAGATATGTATGCATTACAAGCATTAAGACTGAGCAAGAACAGGCTATAACTGCTAAAATGCAACCTTCAACCACCAAGTTTAAGATATATGAGTTCACCTCTATGAAACTCTCATACAACTATGTTTCATACCAATTTTAAAAATCCATTTATATCTGTATCATATGAATTCATAGAAGCACAATACAGACCAAATACCTACATAATATGGACTGTAAAACTAAGCTGAACATTTGACATAAACAAAACCTTACAGACAAGTCATATTAAATGCATAAAAAGCCCTTCAGAATTTAAGTATGTCAAACTGTAGTTAATGCTCAAACAGAATCAAGGATTTTCCTTTTAATTCCATTCTCCTCTTCTTCTTCTTCCTCCTCCTCATCCTCTTTTTTCCAGATTTAGAATGCTCCCTTTTAATTATAACCATCCGGCCTGAGCTGCTGCAGCTTTCTTTCTAAGAATGATGTGTGTAAAGGAGAAAAATAGATCAATGGCCCATGTGGAGCAAGATTTCTGACACAGACATTGAGCAGTAGGAACATTTGCCTTTGGTTGCCAAATGCAGGGATAATAGTATTAACAATAAAAGGGCCTGCAAGAATAAAAACCAGGGATATGCATGTAAGGTTTTGAAATAGGTTTTTTTTTTTTCCCCAGGCTCAAAAGAGGATCCAAAACATCTTGTTTTCCTGCATCTCCCATTGTCTGTTCTCTTTCTTAACCATGCTCCACACAATGGCAAAGTGGGGTGTAGATAGAAGCAACAGCAGGAGCTACAGCTAGTAGGAAAAAAATAGGCTATTCAGTCAGAATGTCTGCCCAGTTAGAGCACTCACCAAAGAAAGATAAACAAGGACATGAGAAGGGACAGAATACTGTGTCTGGCATTTCACATCTTCTAAGGCAATTGATGCTGCTTCATAGGTGTTGTTCCTTTTGCCCATACGATATCTTCTTCCTGTAATGATCTTTCATCCTTCAATAATTTCCTTATTTCCAGCATCACTGCTGAGAGGTTAGTAAAATGTGGGTTGGATGCTACTACCATTAGGTGAATCCACCGCTATTTGAACAACCGTACCCAACGAGTGCTCATTAATGGCTCTGTGCCAACATGGAGGGAGGTTGCATAGTGGAGTGGCACAGGGCTCTGTCCTAGGCCCCGTGCTATTCAACATTTTTATAAATGACTTGGATGAGGGTGTAGAAGGAATGCTTATTAAATTTGCAGATGACACAAAACTGGGAGAGATGGCTAACATCACAGAACACAGAATCAAGATTCAAAATGATTTTGACAGGCTGGAAGACTGAGCCAAAACCAACAACATGAAATTGAACAGAGATGAATGTAAATACTTGTGTTTAGGTATGGTGCATGCACGCGCGCGCGCACACACACACACACACACACAATCAAAGGCAGAAGACCTGGTTTGGCACAAATACATGTGAAAAAGATCTAGGTGTCTTAGGGTGCAATCATACCGCGATACACATAAGCACCCAAACTCGGAGCCTTACGGCCATCCTACACAGAGCAGGAGGAGTGGCAGAGGCAGTCTTCATCTCCCCATCCTCCCGCCCTGCATTTTGGCTAGAAGGGCTTTTTTACCCATCCAACTCCGGCATCTTGAAGGGAGAGGGAAGGAGGCTGGATACCTCATATCCTGGCCACTCCAGTCTCCTCCCCTCCCGCAAAATGTCCCCTTTAAGCCATCCCTGAGGTCACTTTCCTGACCTCGGAGATCAGCAGGCACAGTTCTTTCTGCACTGGCTACAAAGAGGAGGGGAAACGGAGCTCAGACTTCCAAATATCCTATGGCCCCTCAGACAATGTCTAGGAGCCATAGGATTGCTCCCTTAGTAGATCACAAGCTAAATATAAATCAGCAGCATAACGCAGCTGCTAAAAAGGTAGGTGCAATCTTAGGCTGCAGAATCAGTGTCCAGATCACAGGAAGTAATAGTTCCAAATATATTCAGCCAGTGTGGCGTAGTGGTGAGAATGTTGGACTGGGACTTGGGAGATCCGGGTTCTAGTCCCCGCTCGGCCATGAAACTCACTGGGTGACTTTGGGCCAGTCACTGACTCTCAGCCTAACCTACCTCACAGGGTTGTTGTGAGGATAAAATGGAGAGGAGGAGGAGGATTCTGTAAGCCGCCTTGAGTTCCTTCCAGGAAAAAAGGTGGGGTATAAATATAATAAATAAATAAATAATATTCTGTGCTTGTTGTGCCTCCGTTTGGAAGACATGGGGCAGCTGTGCCAGAGTGTGTTTGGGGAGGGGCCAGGCACGTGTCATCTGCAGCCTGGCCCAGCTGTGCTGCCTTGCCAATCAGTGCCTGTTTAAAAGACTGGCCCCAAACACACTTCGGACACTGGAAGCAATTGTCATTGCAATTCAACCGTAGCCAGATACTCCTGCCAGCCCCCGGACCAAGACTCGTGCTTTCTTGACTTCGGAACACCCCTGACCATGCTTCAGCCTGCTCCTACACTGCTTTGTTTTATTTTGGTTTCAGACATATCTCTTGGCTTTCAACCTTGGACTGTGTTAATGACAATGGCTTATCTTTGGACTGGACTGATTTACGACAGTGCTGGCCAGGGGTACTGTGTCCAATTCTGGGTGCCACATTTTACGATGGACATTCTCAAACTGGCACACAGAGAAGGGTAACCGGGATGGTGAGGGGTCTGGAAA
Source organism: Shinisaurus crocodilurus (assembly GCA_021292165.1). NCBI lineage: Eukaryota > Metazoa > Chordata > Lepidosauria > Squamata > Shinisauridae > Shinisaurus > Shinisaurus crocodilurus. The sequence goes on from CM037879.1 coordinate 250,121,223, forward strand.
ACAAGTCCTTCGAGGAATGGTTGGAAGAACTGGGTATGTTTAGCCTGGAGAAGACTTAAGGGAGACATGGTGGCCATGTTCAAATATCTTAAAGGCTATTTCATTTCATGCGGAAGATGGAGCAGAGTTGTTCTCTGTTGCTCCAGAGGGCAGGACTAGAACCAATGGGTAGAAATTGCAGAGAAGCAGATTTCAGCTAAACATTAGGAGAAACTTCCTGTCTGACAATTAGGGATGTATGAGAATTCCTCTTGGGGGGGGGTTGAAAATCTGAAAGATTTTTCCAGTTCAGCCCTCCAGATTTCATTCAGTTTTCCCCCAGTTGGAGTTAACTCGATTTGCAACAAGTTGAGCCAGTTTGCAGATTTCCATTTGTTTGTTTTTTTAAGGTGGCAATTTGCCATTTGTGGGGTGAGGTTGGTCTTGAGATTTGTGCAAATTGTAATTTGCGCAGATTGCATTAAAAAAAAATCAGTCTTTCGCAAGTTTGCACCTGCACATCTATGGGGATCCGGAATGAAAAGCCTTGCCTGGTCAATGTCCTGGGAAGTGCCTGCTGTCAAAGAGCAGTAGGTACCAACCATGGACATTGACCAAAAGAGGATGCAAATAGTTTGATTTGTTACTTTGTGCTCACTGGAGAGTTGTCAAATGGCAAGCTGTCAAGTGAAAGCAAAGCCACAAGAAGATCTTTGCTTGTGAAAGGGGGTGGCAAGCATGTTATCACCCTCTTCATGGCAAGGTACTCTAGTTTGCTTGGTTTTTGTTTTGTTTTTTGGACCTGGCAGTTCTCAGTGTCCTGCACCTTTTCCACCCTTTCCCAAGACTTTAGGTGCTCGGGAAAGTGGAAAAGTGCAAGCCACCCAATTTACGGGAGAACTGAGTTTTGATAACTGTCAAAACAAAGGCTTCCCTTTAAAATGGGGGTTTTGACAGGGCTAAACAGGGTTTTTTGACAGGGACATATGCAGCCCTGAAATCTGTATATGACCCTATAAAAAATAAATAAATAATAAAATGGGGGGAAATGCTCCTGGAATCGGGGGGGGGCGGGGATCTGGTGCAGTCCTCCACCACTTGCCGGAATGGAAATTGTGGAGAAAGCCAACCTAAGCCCCCTTTCTGACACACACACACTCACCAAGGAGGGGGGAAGGAGACCCGGGGGGGGGGGGAGACAGCCAGTCTCCACAGAGGCCAAAGGGGACAAACAACATCTGCATAGAATCACCCCAGGGGGGAAGACAGGAAGCATCGCCAGGTTTGTCAATGCTCTCGTATATCAGCCCCATCTACATAAGACTTGAATACCTCGCCAGAGCAGACACTTCGGCACCCATAAGAAAGGACCACTCAACACCACAGGATGGGACCATTAAGCAAGTGGCTTCAAAGGGACCCCACCCCACGGGGGGAAGGCGTCACCCCACCTGACCCAAAAGGCCACCCCTCAGGGAGGGTGGCAACCCACCTGATTGGCAACCCACCTGATTACGGAGGGAGGGGCTACCTGAAACACCAAGGTATAAAACACCCTGCGCAAGGGAACTGAGTTGTTGGACCTGATCAGCAATCTTGCCCCATGCTTGGGGTAAGGGAACGAAGGATCGGCAACCCCGGGTAGCAGCACCCGGTGCGCTCCAGCTAGCTGAAATCACTGGCCGCTTGGGTTGACCAGATCCCCGGGAAACCAAGCTGAAATCACTGGCCGCTTGGGTTGACCGGACCCCCGGGAAACCAAGCTGAAATCACTCACAAGCCGCTTGGGTAGACCGGACCTCCGCCAGGAACCCAGCTAGCCGCTTGGGTAGACCGGACCTCCGCCGGGAACCCAGCTAGCAGCGTGCGGTTGACCGGGCCTCTGCTGGAGCCCGAGCTGAACTAACTAGCTGAGAGCCCTGAAATCACGGTGTCCTTGAGACTTCTTGCTTGCTACTTTGTACCGTACTGATAAGCTGTATTGCTGGCGTGTGTCTGGATTTGTGAAGGTAATTTTGTAAATAAACTTGTTTTATAAAAGATACTTTTGTGGCTATAAGTTATCCCTTTGTTCTGGGCTAAGGGTGATAGTCGCTGGGGACCTCGGAGAAGGCCCGCCCCAGGACTCGCTACCCCCTTAGCATTGAACCCGCGCAGAAGACCAGGTTGTCGGTCTTCCACTGAAATGCTATAGAATTCCATCAGGCTTAAATGAAACGGAATTCCCAACATTGCACATCCCTAGAACAGACTGCCGTGGAGGTGGTGGGTTTTTCTTCACTGGATATATTTAAGCAGAGGCTGAGCAGTCATCTGACAGAGATGCTGTAGCTGCATTCTGCATTGCAGATCCTGCACTGAGCTGCACCAAATGACATGCAATGTACCTTCCAGCTCTATGATTCTATGATGCACATACATGTATGTTTCAGTAATTATGATGGCTCTCCTCTCTAATCCTATATACTAATAAAGAACTCATTCTCTGAGTGTGGATCATTATTTAGCCAAAATGGCACCATCCACACAAGAAAAAATCAGCAGGCTTGGAGGAGCTGTTTGCAAAAGTACAAAAATAATATATTTTTAAAAAAAACCTAAGGGAGACTAAACAAAAGTCACAGCCAATGAGGACTGAGCATGCCCAGTGGCCATGGAATATTGGCTGATGTGGTGGAGGGAATGGAATACCAGGGGGAAGGAGAATGGAACTGGGTATCCAGGAAAAGGGCATGGCTGGCTGGCTTGGACCCTGAATGGAAGTATTCCACACTGCAACATTTTGTTGCAGGTCCCACTTGTACTCTCTAACTTCTTATGGATAATTGTATGTGCCTTGCATAGGAGAGGATGGCAGTCAATCTCACAGTCATACACACACACATTTTGGAACTAATTGGGTCTTTGGCTAGTAATCTTAGGGAACCAAGAGTTGAACAGATGCTACAGTTCTACCACACCCTTCAGGGAAAGGGGAGTTGCTAGAGCTATAAAAGGGAAATACAGATGTGGCTTGTACAAACAGTCTTCTGGGCTTACTCTCTGGGCAGAGAAATAGGCAGTTCATTACCTCCCACAGCAGGATTCAAATAAACAGTGTAATTTGCTTTAGAAAGTGTCAAAAGAAACAGTTCTTATCAGCAGAGAAATAACTGCAAAATGCTCCCTTCTCAGCAGGGCTCATCTAGGCAAAACAAGTTATTACCTACAGGCGCTTACTTGAGAAGCAAGGGAACTTTTCAAAGTTCCAGTTTGGGCCATGGGACGATGTCTATCAACATTTTCATAGAAGATGACAAAATGGCGTGTTCATAAGCTCTGCCTACTTTGCACATGCTGTAATATTATGCCCACAAAAGATGAGTGTTTTACTTTCTTTGCCATACACCATAATTAGGGCAGTGAATTATAGGTGTGCTGCAAGAAAATGTTTTGTTATTCCACTGGTTTCCATTCTTATAATTTCATTAATTTTGTTTTCATTCGTTAGAATGGCATTCAATTCATGCTGAATTTCACATTTCATGTTCATGTTCATTCTTCCCATTCATTTTCATTTCCCATTTATTTCACTGAGAGACCTCAGCTGCTCTTCTGCTGCCTGTAAGCAATAAACCAATTGGGATAAATAAACAGGTGAAGATGAATAAAATATCTGCAACATCTCATAATGTTGCTTTATCTATACAGGCTGCAACATAGTCATTAAGCAATAGAGGAGAGTAAAATCAAGTTGTACAATCATATCATTAAATACCAGAAATAACCTTAGTATTGTCTGTCTAATTGGAATCATATTTTCTATTACCCCCCGCAAGGGCTTGGACCTCCCAGATTTCAGACACATAGGGACAGGGGCCTCTGTATTATAAGCCATTAAACAGGCACATTGTACACCCAAACTAACTTCTATCTGGCACAGCAGAGAAGCTCAAGGTGGGCAGAGCAGAACATTACGAAAAGGCAGAAGACTTTGGCACAATGGAGAAGCAACCAGGCAGGCAGATCTGCATACCCAACTTTAAGTAGCATACATTAGCAGGGTGGAGGAGCAACCAGGTAGCAAGAATACCAGTGGCAAACTAAAACAGCAAAGCCCCCCCCCCAACACACTGAGAATAAATCTCAACTCAGACTAGTAGTATTCAAGGTATAATCAAGGAGTAGTGGGGGGACGGTAGACACATAGGCTGTGCTTCAAAATGCTAGCTGGAAACCCACCCACCCCAAACATAGTGTGAATAAATCCCAGATTAGACTAGTAATATTCAAGGTATAAAGGAGGAGGAAGTGGGAGCAGACCTGATATCAGCTTCTGGCATACTCAGGCAGCCGAATGGTTTCAGCGGGGCTGTAGCTTATGTTACATATATATTCTTGTACGTACATGTTCATCTAGCACAACATCTGAAATTATCTCCAGCTTTGTCTAGCTAAAAACTGTCTAGTTTCTCCTTCTGTTTCCACCTACCAAGGAACTTGCGTGATTTGCCTAAGGATGGAGCAGTTTTGAGTTAACAGCTAGATTTTATCATTTCAAAAATGGGGGGTGGGGGGTGTTTATCATTGTTCATTTGTTTCTTCCCAGCAACCTTTGGGAGTGCCCCAGGCATAAGTTGAAACCATCTCAGTACCTGGTAGAGCCTAACCTGAATGTCTGAAGCCTCTTCCCACTGCAGCTAAGCTCAAAGGTAACAGGGGAATTTTTTTTTGGGGGGGGGGAGATGACATCATCATCCCTGCTAATAAAGAAAAGTGCTGGTGCTGCGTCCCTGCAAGCCCTGGCTCCACTACACCACTGCATGTGAGCAATCATTTAATCATCACAGTCACAGAGCTGGTCTCCCTATTTCCATCAGCATACTCCACACAGTGGTTTCCCCATTCCCACCCCCATACTCAGCCTGATGTGCCCACTTGCTTGTCTCTCTTCCTCCTCTCACCTGCCTACACCCAGTTACTCTAGATTTTGTTCAGCCATTTGCCAGTGTGGGGTGGTAGAGAGGTGGAGAAAGGAGGAAAATTGTAGAATGTGCATCCTGATTTAGGCACCCAGCTTTGTTACTATGACAACAGTAGGAGCAGCAGCAACAGAGTCCATTCCAGAGCAGCTACTGATGGGCTCTCAGTGCAACATTAAATCCTTTACGGTAACTGTTATCAGCCACTGTCAAGGCACACCACCAGTGACCCATTATGTGTGCATCCCCTGGCTCAGGTCATCCATGTGCCTTCCAGAACCCAGGAGGATTAGGGCACAGTATGGAATAATATGAAACAAAGAAGCAGGATAATAAAGCACACTGGTGAAAACATGCCAATAAAGCAAAAAATATAAATCCTCTCTACCATTCTTACAAACACATTAATGTTCGTTCCTACTAGTTACCACTAATTATCTGCTGGAATTCATTCTAACAATAAAAGAAAAATGAAAAATTCTAGAACCACATGTGATGGAAAGAGTATTCACAGCTGTCAGCACATAACCCATTTAAGTTTCTAGCTTTCCCAGCCAATGATTACTGCCAGCCAGAGTCTGCAGCCACATCATTTCCAAGTTCCAGGACAGGTTGTTCTTATGTATACCTTCTCCTCAAGGGCTGCACCACTGTGTTTTTTTTCCAAATAAGAACACAACTTCAATTGTCTTTCTGTAGTAGATCATATCGTCAAAAACTGACTGAGCAGAAGCTAGGGGAGGTGCCCCTTTCACCAATGGAGTCACAAGAATTTAGCAGTATTTCTTATGCACTACTGGCAAGCATTCACTAGCAGCTGGAAATCTTGGTACTCCAAATACTCCCAGAGTCCCAGCACACAGCCTCAGTACCAGGGACAGCCCAGGACATTTTGCTGCCTGATTTAGAACAATAAATGGCACCCCCACTTTCAAGTCAAAGTGCATACTATCCGAGGCCAGGCAAGTTATTCTGGCATCTGAGGTAGAAAATCCCACAAGTGCCTCTCCCATTCCCTGGTGGTAAAAAGAATCAATATGCCTAATGGTAGGGCTGCCTAATGGTAGGGCTGGCCCTGCTCACACCTGCCTCCAGGTCTAGCCTGGGAGGAAAATAGGAATAAAGCATATGTGTTTGTGTAAGCCTCCCAACTGTCAAGATTTTCCTCAAGTAACTCATATTTAAGTGTGTTTGTTTAAACTGTGAAATCATAGAGATAAAGTGTGTGTGTGTGTGTGTGTGTGTGTGTGTGTTTCCTGTCACCATGGCTGCAGAGAAAAGCTCTCAAACACTGTAGCAGTGTGTTGTATTAGAAAAACATCGGACACTGCATCTCTTTTTTTAAGGATCACAATCTCACGGCTTTGAATCAACCATGATTTCTGCATCAATGCGGTTAAAAAAGTGCATCTATATTTAACAGAACTGCAATGATTAGTCAATTAATCAGTTAGATTAATCAATTTAAACCCTTTTGATTGGCACAGTCTCTAATTAATCAAGCTGCACTTCTTTTTCTTAAACTTTTAATTATTTTTAGCAAAACTCAAGTACAAATGGCTGGTAGTAAGTGCCATCTTAGAATAGCCTTGTCCCCTTCACTCACACACAGGAGTATCACTTAATTTAGCAGATTTATTAGCATATACAAAAGAAAATTTAGGGCATGCTTTTCTGCTGACTTCTAAAGTTGAATCCTAAACACATCTTATTTGAAAATAACAGATGCTACACACATTCACAGAGAACATATTAGTAGCTGCACAAACTGACCCAGAAGGTTCACAGGGGCATGGGAGCAAGTCTCAACATTATGTGGCTGGACATAACACAAATAAAGTTACGTATACATCTTCACATAATGTCCACATCTGCCCAACCACACAGCATATTACATGTTTGATGGGGATCCTTGAAAGCCTGAGACTTGCCCATAGTTAAACTATGGAATTCACTTCCACAAGAGGTAGTGATGGCCACCAATTTGGACAGCTTTCAAAGGAGATTGGACAGATTCATGGAGGAGAGGGCTATCAATGGCTACTAGCCCTGACTGGCTATATGCTTCCTCCAGTATCAGAGACAGTATGCCTATGTATTCCAGTTGCTGGAGAACATGGGTGGGAAGGTGCTGTTGCACTCATGTCCTGCTTGTGGGATCCCATGGGCAACTGGTTGGCCACTGTGTGAACAGAATGCTGGACTAGATGGACCCTTGGTCTAAACCAGCATGGCTCTTCTTATGTTCTCTCATGCCCCATGATATATAATCCACACCAGGGGTGGGAACCAGATTGGTCCCAAGGGCCAGATTGCCTCCTGGGACCAATCTGAGGTGTTTATGTAGATGATGTTATGGAGGGGCCTCTCCCCTCAAGGCCCCACCCCGATGCCACCCGGCCCCATTCTCCATTCGGAGAGAGGCACAGAGCACAATTTCATTTTCTCTCTCCCTTGCATTGGGCTCAGTACACAGCCGGCTTTGATATCCCCACATCTTCTCTGATCAAGGAAGATAAGGGAGAAGTGAAGTAGACTCAGCTGGTGCCCTGAGGATCCAGCTGAGTCCCAAACTGGCTTCAACCCCCTCCCCTTCCCTGAGAAGGAAAGGGGGAAGAGCAGCTGCCTCAGCACTCGGCTGGCTCCTCAAGGTGCTGGCTGAGTGCGCAGATTGCTTCACTCCTCCCTTGCCCTCCCTGACTGAGGAAGGTGAGGAAGGAGCAAAGTGGACAGAGCCCTTGGCCTTGAGAATCACTCAAGGCCCCAGCACAGTCACTCTGCCCCCTCTCCATTTTCGGAGGGGCGGTTGTGGGAATGGAAAGGACCTTTCCTGAGGCACTATGTCCACCAGGCCAGATGGGGTGGCCCAGATTTGACCCACGGGCCATAGGTTCCCCATCCATGCTCTACAACCTAGGCTGGTGTATGAACTGGCTCTATGGCCCAGTGATTTCAGTGAACCTTCCAAATAAGTGTGCTTTGAACACACATTTAAATAATGTGAGTCTATTTATCTCAGTTTTTCAGAATTAGAGTCAATTAGGAAAGGATTTTATGTTGTGGATACTCAGTTCAGTAGCCACGGTTTGTATCTAGATGTCCACTTCATAATCAGACATTATTCTTACAGTGCAATCTTAAGCACATTTACACAGAAATAAGTCCCACTGTGGGCCAAACTACACACACTCTATGGAGCTCCACAAGGTGTTTTTTTTCCCTTCAAAAAGTGGCAACAGTGAGGTTGAGAGAAGAGAGTAAAATGTCTTTGTCAGAGAGAGAAGTGAAATGTCTTTTTCCCTTGGTGATTCCCCCATTTAAATCACCCATCTACCCTCCAAAGTTGCAAGTTTCCCTATTAGGGAAACTTTATAGGCACCAGATGTTCAATGGAACTATTCCCTAGTAAACGTGCTTAGGATTGCTCCTAAGAGGATTGCTACTGTTGATTCTTGATTCATTTCAAGTTCTTGAGCTCAATATTACCCAAAACAAACAGAATATTTTGTAGAAAGAACTTGACAAAATAGACTTCTTGTGCCTGATTTCTGTCTCCTCCTACTATCATCTCTTTAATATACACTACAGATGCTTGTGTGGGAAGCTGGAAGGAAGGTTTAAATGGCTTATTAAATTAAACAAGCTGGTCAGATTCTAGCTTTCAAACAAATGCTATATCTGCTTCTGTCCTAATCATACTAACCTGAGTCATGGGGAAATCTGCAGTAAGTAAAACAGGCTGACAAGAAAAAGTGAGATTCACTGACCAATCCTATGCATGTTGCTCAGAGGTCAGTCTCACTTTGTTCAATGCAACTTACTTCCAAGTAACCTGGTGCACACGTAACAAGCAGCCATTGGTTTGTAAATCATGGTTTGTGGTTGGATCTAGGCAGTGCTTTTTTTCTGGAGAAAAAGGTACCGGAACTCTTGGATTACATTTCCTTGGGAGTAGATGGTGATTAAATTGTAATGCAATTAATAGAAGAAAAGGTGCTGGAACTCAGTTCCAGTGAGTTCCACCAGAAAAAAAGCCCTGGATCTAGGTTCAGGTGACACACTCAGCAGGAGGATATTGTAGCTTGCTGAGCCAATAGTGGGTTGTGAAGTAAATCAGAAGACGTGGGCATGCTGCAGGCAGTGCACCCAGGCATCCCTGACAACCCATCAGTTTTTAAAGGTTGTGGAGGACTTCAACCATAGTCATGCAACAGAAGATATAAAAGAAAGGAATGGAAACATTTGGCAGTAGTGCTTTGCTAAAGATGCACATGGCTTTGAAGCTTTTTAAACCCAATTTTTGACTTGCCAAAATATTTTGTGCAGTTTGGGTTTGGGTTTTGACTTCAAGCTCACCATGGAAAGTAAATTTCAATACTGTATGCATGAATATTCACAAAAATTAAATTTACACATGCAAGTATTTAAGCCAAAATTATCTTGCTTTTTCATTCAGCAATGGAACAGAATCAATACTTTATGACCCAATCAACCATAGTGAAGAACCAGGGCTGAAGTTTGAATATTGTCAACTGATCCAGTTCATAAAAATCTGCAAAATCAGATCAACAGAAGGAAGCTGAGATAACTGTAAGTATGCCATAAGTAGAAACACAGAGCATTTAATACACTGGGTTGGATCCAGACTAAGTTAGTCATGTTTTAGTCCCATTAAAATCAATTGACCTCAATTTAGTCATGGCCAATTTGTCCAGTTGGTTTCAATGGGCCATAAGCATAACTAACTTGGTCTGGATCCAAGTTCTAACCCATTGTCTGTCCCTAAATCAAACACTATGTCTGCATTTTTCAAATAACAATACTTTTATTTGAAAAAAATAGCAGATGTATTGCTGGACGGTGATGCACATTACTGTAAATTCTTTAAATGGTGCCCTGTGATATATTTTGTTGTCTACATTTAGGCTTTGGGCAAGATACATTAGCATGGTGAGAGAAAATGTGAGTTACTAAGTCTTATACTGTACTCTTCTACATCCAAAGCCACCATTCTTTTGAAGAAAATGTTCTAGGAATACCAATCTTGCTGCATCACTAGTCTGCACAAAATAATTATTAAATCAAGTGTTTATCTGCAGCTTCCTCTTCTTCATCATCTTCAACAGACTTGCCGATTGTCTTACAATGTAAGCTAGAAAAGAAGTGTTCTGGATATAACCTTCCCCATATCATTTAGTGTGATGTAAAATGAGATATCATAGATTTCATAGATCATAGAGTTGGAAGGAGCCTACAAGGCTATCGAGTCCAACCCCCTGCTCAATGCAGGAAACTAGAGGAGGGGTCTCCCATCCAAGTAATAACCAGGCCTGACCCTGCTTAGCTTTCCACACTCAGACAAGCTGAGCCAGCGTAAGCCACAGGCAGATATCATATCAGTTCCTTGTGAAGCTTGTAAAAAGTCACAAGTGGTTCCAAGTAGCTTTTTTGAAAATTGAGCCTGTATCGGATGGTTCTAAATTTTATTCAGCAGGAAAAGTACATGACCATTTGGGGGGGAAAGGAAATAACTTGCTCTCTGTCAAATGTTCTAGTGTCATTATCCTTGCTGGACTATACAGGGGAATACTAAAGGTACTGTCCAGCACCCTTCTCCTTTCCCAAATATAGTAATAACAAAACAAGGGACCCAAAATGATCTCCAGATGCCAAAAGTCTGCATCCCGCCCTACTACAAGCAAATCATTATGTAGCATTTACTAACCCATTCTTTTTTCACATGCTGCTGCTACTCATACCACAAAAAAGATGGATATAGTTACGCTTGCAAAAGGAGTTGCTGTGAGGTGTGGGAATTATTTAAAATCCTCTAGGCAAGTGCACTACACAGCAAGATGTCAGGCTGAAATAAAGGGGGGGGGGAAGATGGAGAGAGCAGTAAATATCATGGATTCTTGCTGAAAATAAATGGACAGCTAAAACATGGCAGGGACATGGAGTCTAGTTGAGTTAAAGATGCCCCCTGCAGAGAGAGAGATGCTGCAGACACTGCAGGGACAAACTTTTTAAAAAGGGACTTTAAAACCCAGAACGAAAAGTTTTGGAGCCCATCTTCAGTACCTCAGACAAGGATAGTAGCCTGAATTTGCCTAGCTTGATCACAGTGAATGAGTGGTCAGGGCCTTTGGCAAAATATTGTTAATGTTCTTTCAATAGCTGTGGATGGTGCAGAGCATGGGCAATTCATCTGTAGGGGTGAGGTCTCAAACCTATGCTTTGCAGGCTGTGTATTTGAGGGAGAAACAGCAGTTTGGCATTTGAGAGGAGGAAAAAGAGAGCCAAGACTTGAGCTGGAGTCAACTGAACTGGGGTTCTCTCAGATTCTCTCTGGGAATCTGTTGCTATCTGCTTACAGGTGTGTGCATTTGCCAGCAGCACTGTGCTCTTCATACATATTTGTAAATAAAGCAAATTTTACAAAGACATTATGAATGGGTTTGTATGATCAGCACAGCTGAAACAAGCCATGGTGGCTTGTTTAAGCTGCAGCGCATGCCAGGTGCCATTTGCCTAATTACCTGCCCAGGCGCGGCTTGTCATGTCATCCGAACCCAGGCAGCAAGGCTTGTTGGAGTGGGAAGCAACCCTCCAATAACCCAACAACAGTCTGTGAACATGTGAACCAGGCCTATAAGCTCCAATGCTGTCCCACCCAAAGGAAACTGAGCCATTATTCTCCATTTTGGTAAAATCAGATTGTGTAAAATGTTTTCCCTTTGAAATAAATATCTTTCACTGTCTTAATCCTAAAGGTTTTGCAAACAGTAATATTTATCTGCCCTATGGAATAGCAAGTGAAATAATGTATTTAAATACTATAAAAGCACAATATAAATGCTATGTATTACTATTACTATTACTACAGCTTCTACTTCATTCAGATTGATTGCATTCCAGGTGGAAAGGAGCTAAATCTTCTGGAATCCTTTGTGAGAGAAACATCAATCAAATGAGTCCAATCCTCTTCCCCAAGAACATCCTTTAAAAAATAAAATTATCTCCTCTGTTGCCTTTCTTTTTCCCTGTCAGGCTGCTGTTCCAAGGATCACTACCCTACCCTTTTCAACAACAGAAAAAAATGAGTTGCTGTCTGCAGAGGGAAAGGTTCTTGCCAGAATGTGATTTGCCTTATTTTCTGCAAGCAAAAGCAGGAATGGGAATTGTCCAAATTAAGCTGCTTGATTACAAAAATTAATCTTGTCACTTAGTGTCCCTGTTCCACAGAACAGGGCCTTTGATTAGCCTCCTTGTTTCAGAATATTACAAGCAGAAGGCAATTTTCCAGACAAGGTTGGGAGAGGGTGAGTGTGAAGGGGACAAGGCCGGCCAGCTGATGCCAAAGCCCAAGACGTTCAGCAGATGATACAGGCCATCCGTCAGAATGAAAAGCTATCAGTGAACATAACCAAGAGAAACACAATGTTTTCAGTTCTTACCAAAAAATCTATACAGCAGAGGCATCATCAATGCTTGGCCTTATGGTTTTGCAATACACAAGAGCTACCACAATTAAAGTATCACCTTATTCCTAGCGATGTCACCATCATATCTTTGGGCCCAGAAACACAAGCTTTGGGGGCTCATAATGATCGCCTCAGATACTAGCTGAGCATTATAACCCTGAAATCTTCTCTTGTCTTGGCTTTTAATCTCAGCCCTCTTCCCCACACACTGATCCCAAAAGCTGCCTCCCCTCTACCCTCCCATCCCACTTACTGGACTGGTGGCAATAAGCTGCACCAAGCAGAAAAAGGGAAGGGAGACAGCTTTTCCTCACACCCCACCAGTCTTCTTCTGTGTCTTGCCTTACTGCTACACAGCACACTGGTCCAGGTTGCAAGAATCCCCTGGGAAGAATATCAGCAGACCTTCAGGAAACTACATTTCTCAGTGCCTGCAGCCTGGTTTAGCATACCACTATGCAACACAGCAGGTGCTGGAGAGGAAAGGGGAGGCAGGAGAGACCTCCTTCCTTCCAAATGCTTGCCAATGCTGGAGTGCCACTGCCACTGCTACGACCAGGATGAGGTGAGCTATTTGTTCCAGCTTTGGATTGGCTCAAAAACATTATCTAAGCTCTTCCAATGTTTTTCAGAATATCTCGGATTTCTGAGTTAATCCAAGGTGAGTTTGGGAGAGCAGGCCTATCTGATCTAAGTTTAAGATCCTATCTGATCCAAGTTTATGCAGCATAAATGTTAACATTCATATGAAGCTGCTGGGGTCATCTGTAGCTTTGGAGTTGGGTGTCACCAATGTGTGATCAATAGACAGAAAGAGAGAGAGAGAGAGAGAGAGAGAGAGAGATCTTTAACCAAGCATTCAGGAGCAGCTCTCTGAGACATTGTTCTGAGACAATGTCTGGATGCTGCGGTTAAATAGATGAGGGAGAACACATTGAACTTAAATCATGAAGCTGAAGGTGATGGTGGTAGGGAATGACCTTGATGTGGAGTAGATAAGCCTGCCTTAGATGGGTTCACTGTTACCCTATCTATTCAGGTAAGATGCATGGGGTTCTTCTGGACCCAGGCCTGCTACTTGAAAAGCAGGTTGAAGTTGTTGCTAATGGTGCCTTCCTCCACTGCACCTAGTGTGGTGTCTGTTGTCCTTTCTGGATAAGGCAGACCTTGCTATGCTGATCTATGCTTCTATGACTTCCAGACTTGATTACTGCAGTGTAGTCTATGTAGGGCTAACCCTTGAAGATGATTCACTCCAGCTGGTGCAGAATGCAGCTGAGTATCTCCTATCAGTTGTTCAGAGATGTACATCTATTAATCCTGTTCTGTGCCAGTTGCACAATCTGCTCCCAGGCCCAATTTTAACCTTTAAAGCCCTTCACAGCCTAGGACTCACAAACCTTAAGGCAGGGGTGGGCAACCTGTGGCCCTCCAGATGTTCCTGGACTACAACTCCCATCATTCTCAACCACTGGTGATGCTGGCTGGTGCTGATGGGAGTTGGAGTCCAACATCTGGAGGCCACAGGTTGCCCAGCCCTGCCGTAAGGATTGCCTTTCCCTATTTATTGATTTGATTCATTCATTCATTGATTCATTCATTCGATTTGTACCCTGCCTTTCCACCAAGAAAATGGCGCTCAAGGCTGCTAACAATCATAGAAACCTAAAAAACCTAAAAAAAATTAAAAAGATAAAAACTGGGTTAAAAACAATAATACAATATTATAATATACAATATAATAAAGCAATTAAAAATACAGATAAAACACACCAAAATTACAGAATAAAAACAACACCCAACCCAATAGATCAGTTTACATGCTGCAGGCCTGCTTGAACAGAAACATCTTTGCCTATTGGCGGAAGGACAACAGAGAGGGAGCCAACCTAGCCTCCCTCCAAAGGGAGTTCCATAACCTGGGAGCAGCCACCAAGAAGGCCCTTTCTTGTGTCACCTCCAATGCACATAGGTCTGCCAGTTGAGGTCTAATCAACACGCATTGTTAACTATCTGTTGGGAACTCACCCAAGAGACTCATCCCACAAGAGTCTGCTCCTGACTCTGTGGCCCAGCAACAGGCTGGCTGCCCTAGCAACAGAGCCAACAACACAGGTGGGAGGAAAGGCTCAGTTGCTATAGCAACAGATGTTGCCTCCTTTGCCTCCAGTCCTGGATGTCTCACAGGGGGTGGGGTAGGGATATCTGTCAAGCTTTCTAGCACACATTTAAAAACAGCCAGGCTAAGGTTGGGGAGAATTTCCCTACAGCTCTCCCTGGGTATGCAGAGACATTGCTCCATTACATTCAACAGGGGGAAATTAAAAGGCCAGCTGAGCTGCCTGACAATTCTTCTCCATCTCAAGAATATGAGGACTTGCAAAGCTCGCCTCTCCTTTGAGGTGGGCTATAATGCGCCTCCAAGTTTTTTTCCAAGGCTGACTTTGGAGAACAGCGGTGCTGCCATTTCTGTAAGGCAGGGATGAGGAAAGTGTGGCCCTCAAGATGTTGTTGAACTGCACCTGCCATCAGCCCTAGCCAGCATGGCCAATGATGAGGAATGATGGGAGCTGCAGTCCAACAACGTCTGGAGAGCCACATGTCCCCCATCCCTGCTATAGGGCAAATATTAAATGACTCTGTCATCTTATTACATTCTAATACAAGGTTCCAGGGCTGAAAAAACAAATCAGTTTATTTTCTGAAACCTGTCAAAACAAATTAAGAAAGAAACTCCACACATTCAATTAAAATTATAATCTTCAACCATTTTAAAAGCATGCTAGAGGTAGGAAAGCTAATTTTATTGTTCTGATTTAGATTACACTTTTCACTGAAATAAATGTTTTGTGTTATGACTTTAAAATGCCTATTGTCAAACACTTATCGTTATGTTGAACCTTTTCGAAAATCATATTTGCGCTCTCTTCAAATTGTGAAAATTAGTAATTAGACAATTAAGTAGATGGATATCCCATGAGTAATACTCAGAATAATTTGATTTCTCTTGTTATTACTACAAACTATTGCAGTAGAGTAGAATGTGTATGAGAACTACTTTATTATTTCTTACAGCGAACTGTTTTTAGCGCATATTCACTATTTTCCATGGGCTGGATCCAGGACCTGTCTTCTACAAGAGGAAGGGAACTTCTGTGACAGGTCACTCTGTAGAAGGTCCCTCTGCCCAGTTTTGGGGGATCCCCCCTCCTCCCACACCACAGCTCAGCCCATTCAGCTGTGTCTCCTCTCTGTGTAGTATTTACAAGGGACTAGAGGGGCTGCAATAGGAACAAGGGGGTGGGGAAGTCCACTTCCACCAGCATAGTTGATCTAGCATAACTCTGGATCCAACCCCATGAATTTACAAATGCTTATTTCTTACTTTACTTCTGAGAATGGTCAAGCCATGAAACATGTTAATCAACAATGTTCACAAAGCAATGCATGAGCTTTGGGATAGCTGAAACTGATGTAGATAAAATTTGAATGAGTAATACGTCATTAGTAGAATGTGTGGAGCAATTGAAAACTGTGCAAATTAATCAATACACGATCAGATTGCAATCAGACAGCAGGTTCCCATATTCAGGTCAGTGGTATAGCACTAAACCACAAGCACCAAGGAAGTCCCTGAGAAACAGAGGAACCTGGTCTCACTGGATTCTTGCATGTTTTTGCTTCAAAGCTTGGTGGGCATATTTGGTTCAGACTCTGATTTAAATTAAATAAACATTCAGGAAGGAAGAATATATGACTGCCAGGTATGCAAAATTATATTTCCATGCCGATTACATGAATTGAATTCCAGAAGAGTGATGTTTCTAAATATCTTTTCACTTCTAGTCCTTCTCCTTGCCATGACAGTCACAAAGAGTAATAATGCAGTGCTATGATCTGGATCTGGAATTCTATTACCTAGGTTCAGTCTAAGGGTCCTAATGCCAGTGCATGAATTTAAAGTTAGTGGCAGGATAACAAATAAGGATGTGGCCCCCATTAAGTGGTCACTTTTTGTTACATTAACTACGGTACTTGGGCAGTGGTTAAGCCAACTGAAAAACACAGGGCCTATTCACTCTTCTTTACTGCTGGAATTTCCATCAGAAGAGTTAGCATTTCCCCAGCGGTAGCTTAGTATTGCTTTGAAACATTTAACCATTACTGCAAGGTCTTCTAGAAATTTCTCATGTTCCCAGCACCCCAATGTTAAAGAAGCAGTCAGACATTTATGGCACAATCCTATGCATGCTTAAATAGAAAAAAGTCCTACAACTCCCAGCATTCCCCAGCCACCCAGCCATGCTTTTGCTTGCTTTTCTTCTTTTTGGGTGTGTGTGGGTGTGTGTGTGTGGGTGTGTGTGTGTCTAAACATGCATAGGAATACATCCTTAGTCATATTTCAATCTCATGTTCTTACTTAGAATGCATATGTTTAGTGATTGTAACCCAAAAAAAGAGAGGCCCATTTGTCAACGAAACTTTGTAAGCCTTAACATTTATTCAGAGAAGCAATGTGGCCCTATGTACAAGAGAAGGATTGGTATTTTTTAAAATGAAGTATTCTGTCACAGATCCTATTAGTATAAGTAGTGAAGTGAGGAATACAGTGGAGGAGGGGTAAGACAGAGTGTAGCAGTCTGTATTCTAAAGAGTTGCTTCTTTTTTGTACCAAAGCTGTACAAAGAACTGAAATTCCATTCTGAGAAGTAGCAAGCAGCAGAACCTGGTTTCTATAGCACTGCCATGGAAACGGCTCACTGTGAATTTGTGCCTTCAGGCCCCTTTGCAACTAAAGCATCTTTCTTCCCCAACACCCATCCCCACATCACATGCCCACGCCCCACTCCTCAAATGATGAAAGGACATGGTAAACTCTGGCAAAGAAGGGGCTGAACTACTTCTTTCCTAACTATTAATACAGAATGGTGTCCTCAAAAGATGATTAAAAAGGTTCGGCCATTGGGCAGTATAGAAATGTAATAAATAAATAGGAATAAACCTCTCTCTGGTATCAAATCCTAGCCTGATAATGCACCCATTTATTTATTTTATCCTAGCCATGTATTAGGGAACAGACCCAATAAACTTATGCAAGGGATTTTGTATATGCCTTTTTCTTCTTGGAACACCTGCTTCCAAAAATGAAGTTCATGGATCAGAACAAGCTCCCACTCTTAAACTGTTTTGTCCAGTATCCCATGGCTCTGGCTAAAGACTCTTTAAGCCAGACTCTGAGAAATGAAGAAAACTAATACATGCACCATTTTCTTCATGTGTAATCTGAGCATTTCAGGAAGATACTTAACAGTAAGCAACTAACACTAAATGGACAAAATATAGTAATTTACAGATTATCTAATTTATTAGAAACTTCATGACCAGCATATCTCTAGAATAGTTACTTCCTAGATATATGCTGGTCATGACCTTTCTAATAAATTAGACACTCAATAATTTGTCAGGTAGCTTTTAAACATGGTTTTCCTGAGAGAAGCAAAATGTCTAAAAAAAAAAATAGGCCTGTTGGCAAACATACAAAAAGACCTGCTGGATCAAACTAAAAGTCCATCTAATCCAGCATTCTATTCCAAACAGTGGCCAGCATCTGAGAAGCCGATAAGCAATTCATGTAGGCAACAGTCCCTCGTGTCATTTGAATACCCCCCAACATCTTGTATTCAAAGTTATGCTGCCTCTGAACATGGAAGGTCCCATTAGCTATCGTGGCTAACAGTTGTGGATAGACCTCAATGAACACTATTAGTGGAGAAGTATTTTTCTACATGTTGCACTGATGAGGTAACAGCACTCCAGCTGCTCATCCAGAGAACACATGCAAAAACTGAGGTAGGAGGAGCTTATGCCATCCCTAACCACTGCTTTTACCTTCTTAAGAAGGTTGATGTCCAACCTTGAGCTCCAAGATTGAGTGATATGTTCTCTCATTGGAAAGCAGAGAGGTATGTACACTGAATATTGGAAGTGGGTAAATTAATGAGATCCTACCATGCATTACTGTAGTGTTCCATGTTACCCCAAATCCTATCCAGGATGCTTCATAGAAAGCAGTACAAAATCACCTGTTGCTCATTTGAAGTTTAGGAATACTCAAGCATAAAACTATAGCATGATCATATACTTCAAAAGCTAACTGGGGACTTAATGATTTCCTGACTTTAAAAAAAAATCCTTGTGTTGGTGATATATGTAGTTGTTGAAGCCACTTCATTTATTTTTAATTACAACCTCTATAGTATGTATACATTCATGTATACATTATTTCATGAATATCAGTTAAGTGTAAATTTTGCAGTCTCCAAAAAATTTTGGTCCCAAATTTAGTGAATGTTTGTCCAGAAACAGCAAAGCAAAAACAAATAAACATATCATATCAGCCAGTGTGGCGTAGTGGTGAGAGTGTTGGACTGGGACTCGGGGGATCTGGGTTCTAGTCCCCGCTCAGCCATGAAACTCACTGGGTGACTTTCAGTCAGTCACTGACTCTCAGCCTAACCTACCTCACAGGGTTGTTGTGAGGATAAAATGGAGAGGAGGAGGAGGATTATGTAAGCCGCCTTGGGTTCCTTGCAAGAAAAAAGGCGAGGTATAAATATAATAAATAAATAAATAAATAAATAAAATAATTAGTAGAATGTGTGGAGCAATTGAAAACTGTGCAAATTAATCAATACATGATCAGATTGCAATCAGACAGCAGGTTCCCATATTCAGGTCAGTGGTATAGCACTAAACCACAAGCACCAAGGAAGTCCCTGGGAAACAGAGGAACCTGGTCTCACTGGATACTTGCATGTTTTTGCTTCAAAGCTTGTTGTACAGTCTAGCCCTGCAATTACATCTGCTTGATATGTTCATGGAAGGAATCAACATGAAATGAAGCCATCAATAGATGTGCACTGCATAAGCACTTGAAACACAACTGGTGTGACTCACCCTCCAACCTCTATTGAGGTGTGCAGATCCATTGGTGCATACTGAGGAATACATTCCACTAACTTCAGTGGAGCATTCAGGCTGCTCTTCTTTAGGAATGGAATTTATGCAGAACTATCTGGAGGACTGTGCTCTTAATTTCTAATGAAATTAGAAATTTCTAATGAAATTTTCTAAAGAGCGTAGTTGATAGCTGTTTCCAAGTTCATTGAACCATAAATGCAGCCTCCCCCAACCTCAGGGCCGGTGCTACCGCTAGGCGAACTAGGCTACTGCCTAGAGCGCATGGCTAAAGGGGGCGCGATTCCTCGCCCCCGCCACCAGGACGCCGCCGCCCCTTAAGGCACCTCCTCCCCTCTCCGGCTGCTGGAATCGCCGCTGGCCCGGGGGCTGTGTGCTACGCAAGGCCGAGGATCGGCCTCCAGGTAGGAGGGAGGGAGGGAAGCATCGTCTCCCCGGCGTGCCTGTGCCCAGCCCCAGTCCCGCACCCGCCCGCATTCCGGAGATATGAGCGCTGCAGACTGCAGTGCTCCCCCGAGCGGCGGCCTGGGAGAGGCTGCGTTGGTGCCCGCGTCGCTCCTGCTGCTTGCTGTGCCGCCTGGCGCAGCGGCTGCGCTCCAGCCCAGGCCGGGCGCGGCGACCTCAGGGCGTGCGGAGGCGCCTAGCAGCCTGCTTGGCCGGCCGAGCCGAGTCCCGAATCACTCGTCGCCCCTCCGCCTCCACCTTGCGGCCGCCGGGTACAAACCTCCCACAACTCCTCCATCGGGCGGTGGGAAGGGGCTGGCCTTTTAGGTCCCGGCCCGGGGCGGCGTTCCTGCGGCGGCTGAGGGAGGCGGCCAAGGCCTTCGGGGACCTCCTGGCCCGGCCTTCCCCAACCTGGTGCCCCTCGGCTGTGTGGGACTGCGACCCCCATCATCCCCAGGCAGCCCGGAAGCTGCGGCCAAACCCAACTGGAGGGCGCCGGGTTGGGGGAGGCTGTTCTAAGGGACTACAGCTCCCAGCATCCCTGGCTGGAAGCTGTAGTTTAAAGCCCTGGCTTGCCTGCCCCTGCTGAAGCCCGCCCTTGGACTGGCAGCTCCCCGGGGCCCCGGAAAGAGAGGGGGCTTTCCCTGCCTGGACATGCTGCCGGAAAGAAGTTCTCCCTTCTTGGCTGGACGTGCTACCGAACAAAGCAGGCGCCCTGCCGGGGGCTCTTGCCAGGGGAAATCCTCTGGAGCTTTGAGTGAGGAGCAGGAAAATGAACGCAGCCGGGTCCATCTCTAAAGGGCTCCAGCGGATAATCAGGCCAAATTGTCTTGTTACTGGGCAGGTAGATGGAGGAGATGGGCCTGTGAGAAGATGCCCAGCATGCCTTTGCTGCCTCAGTTCACGGGGCTGAGCTGGGAGTTCAGAGCAGGGGGCAGCCTCTGAGACCTTGGGCCTCTTGTGTACCTGGTAGCTGACCATTTTGCAAATCTGGGAACAAGTGTGCTGCCTCTGTATGGGCTTCTTTGTACCCACTGAGCTCTGTGAGACTTGCTTCCTGGTAAACATGCCATTGGACAGGCTCCCCCGCACCACCTGGTGCCCTCTGGATGTGTTGGATGTCAACTCCCATCAGCCTCAGCCAGCATGGCCAATGGTTAGGAATGCTGGGACGTGGTCCAGAACATCTGAAGGGCACCAGGTTGGGGAAGGCTGCCCTAGGGTCTAGAGGTGATCATTCTTAATGTGAGGGCTGATCCCCAGATGGCCCGGCCCCAAGACAGCCTGTAAAAGGAGGTTGTGCTTCAGGTGTCTGTCCTCTGAGTTTGGCTGTTTTCCTAGCTTTGGTTGTTTCTCTCCATTGGGCTCTCTTGCTCCCATTCCTCCTCCACCACCTGTTGGCACTGGGCCTTTGTCAGCATCCTGACCAGCAGGGTCTGGAACTGATCAGCTGTAAGCAGAATGCAAGCAAGCTCCTATGGACAGCCATCTGGGCACACGTTGGCACCTGAAGGGTGGTCAAACCCTGCTGGCTGCTTGGTAGGATGATAGATGAGAGCGCTCTACCACCAGCAGTTTGGTCATGTGTGTACTTACAGCAGACTTCCCTAACCTAGCCCTTCAGATGGGTTGGACTGCAGTTCCCATCATTCTCAGCCAGCATGGTGATGCTGGTTGGGAATTATGGAAGTTGCAACCCAACCCATCTGGGGAGCACCAGGTTGGGGGAGGCTGACATAGGGATTTCTTTCTGTTTCGCACCAAAGTTGGAGGAGCTTTCTAAATGTGAACTTTCTATATAGGTAGTTCCAGAAGAAACTGTGTGCAGTACCAGGAGAAACTTAGCTGTATTTAGCCTGCAGCACAGTGTTTGTAGGAGCAAATTCTCTACTCCTTCAACTTCTGCTGTATTAAGAATGAGTCCTGTGTTGAATCTGCATTAGCACAAAAAATTTACAGCTTGCTATATCGTATGTGTCAAGCCTGGTTATTACTTGGATGGGAGACCTCTCCTCTAGTTTCCTGCATTGAGCAGTGGGTTGGACTCGAGAAAGAAGTTTTTTCAAATTAATATTAATAAAAAATTATCTGCGTTCAACAATGTGCCAAGAAAGACTGGTTGGCTTGGCAACCATTTCAATTGAATCTGAGTTAGCATCTTCTTTAGACATTAAAGAAATTGTTTGCCAGTTTGCCAAGAAAAAGGCAAGGAAAATGAAGTTTTAAACATTAAATGTAGTTTCTGTCACACTTCACTAGGAATTTTTCTATATAGCAAATTGGTACTACATCAACATGTTTTTTATGTATGTTTGTCAATGTTTAGGTCAATACATTTTTTAGGTTTTGCCAATTCACTTTTATTTCATAATGGGCTATAGGGCTGGAGGGAGGGAAGGCTCAAGTGGGGGGGCGCTAAATATCTGATCTTGCCTAGGGCACCAAACTGCCTTGCACCGGCCCTGCCCAACCTGGTGCCTTCCAGATGTATTGGACTGCAACTCCCACAATTCCCAGGTAGCATGGGCATTTGGGAGTTGGCGTCCAACACATCTGGGGGGTACCGGGTTGGGGGAGGCTGCATAAATGGATACCAAACCCCGAGGGTTCAAAAAATTAAGGTGGCCAGGTATAACCATCAGTCCTTCATGTATGAGAAAGGGCCACAGTAGCTCAATGGCAGACCTGCTGCCAATCAGGTAATAGTGAGCTAGATGGACCAGTGGTCTGATTCTTTAAGGCAGCTTCATATGTTCCACAGGGAATAGAAACTGGTGTTCTGTGGCCTTTCCCAATGCAACACTACCAGAGAGCTATCAGATTGTTCCTGTGGACAAATATATGTGGAAAATGTTAAATGAGATTTCCAAATCTGAGCAAATTATTCTGGAGAGATCCATGAGGAGAAGACAATGGGGATGATGATGATGATGATGATGATGATGATGATGATGATGATGATGATGATGATGATGATGATGTCTGCAGGCTTACAATCTGAATGACTAAAAGAAAAGAAGAGAATATTTTATCTTTAAAAATGCATGTATATTTCCAGTTCTAATTTAAGTGTTCAGACTAATAAAACATTCCAATGAAGGAAATGGTTACATCAGCACCAGCCTGATGAGAAATATGGTTTGGGATTAACTTTGAGCCACTTCCAATATAATGTTCTGTGCTCACAGAATGACTTTTGAAAGCAATTGGATGACACCTCCATTTGAAAATGTTACATGGGGACAGCTACATTTCTCAGATGGATTCATGTACATGCTCCTAGGTTTCTGTCAGGTTCTGTTCAGTTAGCTCTGGGGGGAAATTGTGGTTGCCTAATGCACATGTAACATTGCCACGTGGAGGCAATGTGATTCTGCTAAAAGAGATTGCATAGCAGAGTAGTTTACTTTAAAGTATGATATATGATCCTGGAGGCCCCTCGGTCAGATCGCGGCTCAGCTGGGAGGGCTTAGGCAGACTCCTGTCTCTCAGCCCCAATCCTTCATCTATAAAATGGGGGTGATAATAATACTGGCCTACACTATACTATTGTATTGATTAGTGATAATGCATATGAAGCTCTTTGAGCACTTAAGAAAGGTGCTATGTAAATATTGTCATTCTTCAAATTCTATCCAGAGGCAGGAGAGAGTTACATTGAAAGCAACCCTCAGTTTGTGCTTACAGAAGTTTATTTAAATCCTAAAACCAGTTAAACATTTGAGTATACTAATACATTATAATCACCATCATATTATCTTTCAGAAATCCTCTGCAATTTCTTGGAACCAAGACTATCCAGATTTCCTTTCCTCTCCATCTCTTGTACTTTGTCTCTCACTTACAGGTGTTTTTAAGCTCACATTTCTCACTTGCTACTACCTCTCCCATTCATGTTCAGCCCAGCGTAGCTTACCAGCTTGCAAATTCAAGAGAACAGGACCACAACACAAAATAGCTAGGGCAGAATGAAAACATCTCTGGAATGACAGGAAGAGATTAAACTAAAATGAGAGAATCCCAAAAAGTCTCCCTTGAATCCCTGGCCACTTCATTATTGTGGTTGTCCCAGCATGCCAGCTGGGACAGAAAGTCAAGGTAGTAATGTATTGTACACAAAGGCTTTTTTTTTCCCAGAGTGCTTCGAGCACATCTTTAATGATGAAGCACTGGAAATCTTGTAAGAAAACTCTGTTCCTGGCAGATTTCCAGCCAGTCTTCAAATCAGAAAGGTCTGACTAAGCATCTAAACGTTGGGAACTGGCTCACCAAATCTATGGAGATTAGCCTATCACTGTAGGAGCATTTTGGTTCAGTAAACCCCACAAGAAGCTTTTCCACCTCTACTGCAGTCACAAGAGGTCTCAGATTTTGTCTTTTTCACCTCATTCAGTGCCTTTCTCTCCTTTTCATCACACGCCTCAGTACAGAAGGTTCAGGAAAAGATTTGGGCAGCATTTGTTTCCCTGACGTTCTTCAAGGCCAATGCTGAAGTTTCTTTTGTGTCACAGCTGCTTCTCCACATCTTGCTGAGTGAACCCTGCTCCAAGCAATGCCACGTGCTTTTCCTTCCCCTGGAGGTGGAAGTGCATAAGACATTCCAGTGCAGTTGGGTGAGCAGCCCTGGCATGCCATCAGGCAGACATACATTAGCAAAAGACACTGATGATGTCAGGACAAAGAAAACATCGGGCACTTCAAGAATACATGTGTTCTTACTTCCCCCACCTCAACTGCCTACAAAACTCAGGCCAAAGTAAATAGAAATCATGGTACAGGGCATTGTCATAGGTCAGTGATGGCGAACCTATGGCACGCGTGCCACAGCTGGCACGCAGGGACCTCTCTGTGGGCACTTGAGCCATTGGTCGCCAGATCGCGAAAAGACCATCCCATTCTGCATTCAGCGTCGGGTTTCCATAGTAACTCCTCTTCACTCATTCCTCGCTGGCCTCCACAGGCAGGCACACTCCAACATCTCCACCCCCAGAAGTGGACTGCGCAGGCACCCAGCCCTCCTTCTAACTGAACAGACAGCTCAGAAGCACAGTGCGCGCACGCCCGAATGTTTGCGCGCCCAGTGAAGAGCCATGCCCTGAGACAGAGCGGGGCGCGATTACCCGTATATACTCAAGTATAAGTGGACCCTAATATAAGTCGAGGCCCCTAATTTCACCCCAAAAAACTGGGAAAACTTATTGCCTCCAGTATAAGTGCGCTGACCCAAGTATAAGTCGAGGAGGCATTTTTCAGCACAAAAAATGTGCTGAAAAACTCGACTTATACTTGAGTATATACGGTAGCTAGTGCCCCCTCCTCCTTCCTGCCAAATTTAAGGCACTTTGTAATAAATAAGTTGGTTTTGTGTTGCAGTTTGGGCACTCGGGCTCAAAAAAGTTCGTCATCACTGTCATAGGTTCTGGCACCCACAACAATTTACTCCACAGGACTCTAACTATTCAACTGCATCCCCAACCATTCTATAACAAGAAAACTCAGGTTCTGGACTCAAGATGTTATGCAAATCCATAATACATAAATACAAATGTGCTTATTTTTACTTCAGTGTGTTGTGTGAGAACCAACTCAAACCTGATCTTGGGTTTATGAGTCCACCTCGAATGATGCAGAGCAGACACTGCACACCAAAGGAGCAAAAGGCCAGTTTTGACTATGACAACTAGAAACTAGACTCCAGCTGCACCTGAAGGCTTCCCAACTCCCAACTAGACCCCTAATTTCCAAGGATTTTGCACCAACAGGCCAGGCCAGCGGCAACTCATAAGCAGAGTTATACTGATTCAGCAGTTCAGGGTCTGCCTCCTCAAAAAAGCTGACATTTCCTACAGGTCCCTGATTCTGGTGTTTTGCCAGAATCCAGGGTCTCTTTGAGCCATCTTCAGGTCGGGTGGGAAAAGGTTGAATAAGCCTGTTTGCTTTACAGCAATTATAAATAACTAGAAAGAAAAGGTGACTATTATTAAAAGCTTTCTCCTTCAAGCTAACTTGAATACATTGTGGGAAGAAACACAAGGTAGATGGAATAAACGTACCACAATTAGAACAGGGAAAGAACAGGTTGCTTACCTGTAACTGTGATTCTTCAAGTGGTCATCTCTGCAGTCACACATATGGGCTCTGCGCCTGCATGGAGACGATTCGGGAAACTTCTAAAGCTGAGGAAAGTCGGGCGGGAACCCCTCCCCCACCGTCTCACTGCGCATGTCCACACGGGTTCCCACCCGATCCCTCAGTTCCCTGAGACCACCTATTCTGGCCTCAGAACCGAGGGATCTCTTGGTATTGAAACAACATTGATGCAAAGGATCGATGTCAACACCAAGAGCGAACCGCTTCTGGTAGCCCTATCAAAATCGACAGTGACACTGAAGCGGGGACAGTGGGTGGGTTGTGTGACTGCACAGATGACCACTCAAAGAACCACAGTTACAGGTAAGCAACCTCTTCTTCTTCTTCGTGGTCTCTGTGCATCATAAATATGGGTGATTTAACAAGCTGACTTACCGGTGATGGGTCAGTGTCGTCACTGTAAAATCGATGAGAGCAGACTGCCAAAAGTGCAGTCTGCTCGAGCCCAAACATCCAGGTGATAGTGCTGGATAAATGTAGATGGGGAAGATGAGGTCACAGCTCTACAAAGGTCCAGCAACGGGATCCCATGGCCAAACGCCACCAAGGTGCACACTCCCCTCATACAGTGGGCACGGACTTGACCCAACAAGAGAGATTGTAAGCCAACCTGATGGAGTGGATGACCCAAGCGGCAAATCTTTGCATCAAGACTGGCAATCCCACGCTCTTCTTCCCATAGCAGATGAACAGTTTGTGGAACTGAGGGATGGATTCAGTCTGAGCCTTATAGAAGGCCAGGGCTCTCCTGACATCGAGAGCATGCATAGTCCTCTCAAGTTGCGTCGAAGGCAAAGGGAAGAAAGCTGGGAGAACCATATCTTGATTCAAATGAAAAGAAGAGATGACCTTCGGCAAGAAGGCAATATCTGGCCGCAGAACAACTTTGTCCTGATGGAATGTCAAGTATGGCGGGTTGACTCAGAGGGCACAGAGCTCACTAGCCTGGCGAGCTGAAGTAACCGCCATCAAGAATGCTGTCTTCCAAGTCACCAACTGAAGATCTGCCGTTCCATCGGCTCGACAAGCTTGGAGGTGAGAGCATGTAGGACAACCTGAAGACTCCAGCTTGGGACCATGGAATGAACTGGAGGGATGAGGTTGCGAAGACCTTTAAGAAATTGTTTGACTATCGGGTGCTAAAACAGAGTCCTGCCCTCGAGGGTAGGGCAATAGGCTGCCAGTGCTTCCAGGTAGACCTTGATGGAGGAGAGCTTTAAGCCCTTAACCATCAAGATATGGAGGAAATGCAGGACATCCTGAAGAGGGCAAGATATCAGATCCAGCCCTGAAGAAGCAGCAAAGGTGACGAAGACAGACCATTTCCTAGTGTAGGATCTGCGGGTCGCTGGCTTTTGGGCTGCATCCAAGACTGCTTGGACTTCAGCCAAGAAAGAGATGGGGGCAGGAGTCAGCAGATCCTCCATGCCGTGAGGTGAAGAGTGTCGAGATCTGGGTGGCATATCCGACCTCAGTCCCTGGTCAGCAGCTGTGGAAACAGAGGGGGTGACAATACTCCCTGTCAGATAGATGTAGGAGAGTTGCAAACCATGCCTGCCTCGGCCACCACAGGGCAATGAAGATGCAGTAGGTCGCTTCCGTCTGGTATTTTGGCCAGCACCTTCGTCAGGAGAGGAAGCGGGGGGAAGATGTAAAATAAAGTCCCCTTCCACAGGTGCTGGAATGCGTCTCCCAGTGAATCCGGATCCTGGCACGCCCGGCTGCAGAATAGTGTGCAAGCCGTGTTCTCCGCTGTTGCATACAGGTCCACAGCAGGGGCACCCCAGTGATCTAAGAGGGTGCTTTGAACTTGAGGGTCGAGACTCCACTCATGCGACCATAAGGTGGCCCGGCTGAGGGCATCCACTAGCACATTGTCCTTCCCGGTGATGTGTATGGCCATGAAAGACATCCGGTGAGGGATGGCCCAGTCGAAGATCCTGAGGGTAAGACGGTTGAGCCTGGAGGATCGGGTGCCATCTTGTTTGTTTAAGTATGCCACTACAGTTGTGTTGTCCATAACAACCTGAATCTTTTGCCCCTGCAGATCAGATTCGAGGGCTCGTTGGGCATACCAAACAGCATGGAGTTCCAAAATGTTGATGTGCTGCAGCCTCTCTTTTTGGGACCAGAGGCCCTGGACAATCCTGTCGCTGCAGTGAGCTCCCCATCCCAACAATGAGGCATCCATCGTCAGAGTCATGGTCGGTCCCCGAGGGAGAAAAGGGAGACCTGCAATAAGGTTGTCCTCCAGCATCCACCATCGAAGGGAGAGGTGAACAGTGGGAGGCAGCGACAGGTAAGTCCTATGGGCATTGCGCTTGGGATGAAATGCATGGAGGAACCAGGTCTGCAGCGGCCGCATGCGAAGATGTGTGAAGGAGACTGTCAAAATCAATGAAGCCATGAACCCGAGGAGATGCTAGATCGAGTGAGCGGTAGCTCCGGTGGCCTTGGAAAGTCTTTCGGAAAGAGAAAGAATCTCCTGCACTCGATCCCGAGGCAGGAATGCTCACCCCACAGAAGTGTTGATGACTGCTCCAATAAATTGGATGTTTCTCAATGGAACTAGGACAGAATTCTCCCAATTCACATAGAATCCCAGTTCAGCCAGAAGATCAAGCATCGATGTCAGAGCTCGTTGTAGCCCTTGCTCCGTCGAGTCCACGAGTAACCAGTCATCCAGGTAGGGGAAGATTTGTATGCCCCAAGATCAGAGGTGGGAACATACCACCACAATGCACTTGGTAAAGACTCAAGGAGCTGTGGAGAGGCCAAATGGGAGCACCGTGAACTGGAAGGTGTCTTGTCCAATGCTGAATTGGAGGAAACACTGGCTGTCCCGGTGAATGGCAATGTGGAAATATGCGTTCTTCAGATCGATGGAGGCCAGCCAATCACCCTTGCGAAGGAGCGGCAGGATCGACTGCAGCGCGGCCATCCTGGATTTCTTGGGAGTGATGAATCTGTTGACTACCCACAAGTCCAGGATCGGATGAAGCCCTCCATCCCTCTTCAGCACCGTAAAATACCTTGAGTAGAGGCCTTCCTGCTGTAGATGAGTGGGAACTAGATGGATCGCTCCCTTTTGTAGCAGGGAAGTCACTTCTTCTCACAGCGGGATGGACAGCCATGTGGTTTGGATGCTGAGAAAAGGAGGGAGAGCGTCAAACTCAATCCTGTACCCATGCTGGATGAAGGAAAGTACCGTACACAGCGGTCCGATGTTATCTGCTCCCAAGATGGTAGGAAGGGAGCCAGTCTGTTGCCAAAATATGGATGGTCATGGAGCGAGCAAAGAACAGAGTCAAAGGCACCACTTGGAGGCATAATCCCCTCCCTTACGGGAGCCCCGGTACCGAGGTTGGATGTCAGGTCGCCTTGGTACTGAAGGCTGCTGTGGGCGAGGACAAACTAGCTGCCGCCGCCACTGACAGAACAAGTACAAGTACGAAGATGGTTGTTGGAACCACCTCCTCTGGCACTATAGTCGAGCCGGAGGTGGTGGTCCAAGTCCCATCTTCTTGCCCATTGTTTTGGCCTTCTGGATGGTGTCCAAGGATTCATTGGTGGAAGCATTGAAAAGTCCTTCCCTGTCAAAGGACAGATCTTTGATCCAGCTCCTCATCTTCTAGGTCAGGGCTGTGGATCATAGCCAGGCATGCTGGCGCAGAGCCATGGAGCCTATCATAGCCCTGCTGTGATGGTACGCCTGATGATGAGCAGTGTGCATCTGTTGCCTGGCCAATTTGGAAGCCTCCTCTTGAAATACCTGCACCAGATCCCTCTTGTTGTCGGGTAGGTAATCACACAGGGACCCGACCTTTTCCCAGAGGAAAAGTTGCTATCTGGCCATGGTCGCCTGGTAATTCGCCACCCAAAGACCAAGGGAAGTGGAGGAGTAAATCCTGCATCCAAAGAGGTCCAGGCGGTGCCATTCCTTGTCCATGGGTGCTGAATGCTGCTTGCTGGATCTGGTTTGTGATGACTCGACAATAACAGAATTCAGCACCAGGTGGGAGAAGAGGAATTTGGCACAGTCCACTCGGACCCGATACATGGCCTCGAGCCACTTGGCGGTGGCAGGTGTTGTTGCCAGCATCGACCAAATCTGCTGGGCCCTCTGGAGAAGGCTCAGCAGGAAGGGAATCGCTGTCGGCGCTGAAGCCTCCATATAGACCGTGTCAAAAATGGGGTCCTGCTGCTCCACCTTCTTGGTCTCGATCCCAAGGGAAGTCCCCACCAAATCCTTGTGGATAGTCGTGGTACTGGTGCACCCGGTATGGTATGTCGTAAGGGTGCCTGAAGGACCAGGCATCCCAGTAGAAGCCACGCTGGGGCGGGGCAGACCAGTCCAATCTGTCTCCCCAGTCTGACATCGGGATCAATGACGAGCTTCTGAGTGACGGGTTTCCCTCGAGACCAACCATCGATCCCGAGGGTGAGAATCTCGAACCTGAGGCACCTCCTGCTGCACTTCCTGGTGTCGAGATCTGTCTAGTGTGGGGGAGATATCCACTATCTCCCCCTCTGACATGGATGCAACAAGTGGCAGCGACATCGGTACCAAGGAGTCCTTCAGTACCAACAGAGTCCCAGCTAGGGCTTCTGGAGCCGATTTCAAAGGCTTCTTCTCCTCAGCCTCTTTAGCCTTCTTGGCCTCCTTTTTGCACCTGCGGCGCTTGGCATCATCCTTTTTAGATTGAGCCTTCTTGGCGATTTTCTTCGCCGAAGCGAAAGAAATGCTACGCCCCTCCACGGTTTGCACTTGATGGGGTGGAGTGGCTGGAGGAGCAGCTTGCTGTTCAGTCATGGAGGCCGGGGTGTCCACTGCCTCTAGGGCCTTGTGCCAAAGGAGAGCCTCCAGGTGGTCAGCCCTGTGCCTACGGGCCTGGCAGGCGGAAGCCTGGCAGTGGGGGCAGGCATCTACCACATGCCCCTCACCAAGGCAGAGGAGGCAAAAGGAATGTCCCCATTGGTGGGGGGTAGTTTTGCCCCACACTTGTCGCATTTGCGAAATGTGGCCTTAAGAGGCATTGCCTCAGAAAAGGAAAGGAGAGCCTGCATGGCTCGTAAAGTAAATAAATAAAAATATAAGATAAAGATGGAAGAATGATACTAGAAGATACAGATAGAAATAAAGGAAAAAATAAAGTATTTTTCCTCAGCAAGCACACCCAAAAAATGAGCAGAAGTTCCCAACGTCTTGCCACAATGGCGGTCAAAGAGGAACTGAGGGATCGGGCGGGAACCCACGCAGACATGTGCAGTGAGACAGTGGGGCAGGGGTTCCCGCCTGACTTTCCTCTGCTTTAGAAGTTTCCCAAATCATCTACGCACAGGCACAGAGCCCATATTTGTGATGCACAGAGACCACGAAGAAGTTCTCATAATTTCAGATACTGACTTGCCTTTGTAAAGGTAGTGGTTGGACAGTTTGTTGGGTTGGATTTTAGAGCAATTTTCCACGAAAAATATTTTCATTTCAATTCTGTTCTCAATAGTCCCTGAATAAGAGTTTTGTTCAAAACGTGTATGTTAGACGTTTTATAAATACCCCCAACCTGGGTTGTTTTTTTCCTACACCCTTGGAATTCTTTCCCCCTTTTTATGCCTGGGAAAGGGTGGAGCCTGGTAGCATTTAAACCCTTCATTGGGAACTCAGAATTGCTGGTACTGTACATTTCTCCACATCAGTTCCCAGATGTCCTGCAAAGTGCCAACTTTCCTGGGTTTCTTTTCTTGCCCCTGGACCACTCTTCTGCTCCTTACATGTTTTCACTACTGCCTGCTCAGTGCTCAACCACGACATGCTGTTTAAATGCTCAGTTTGCACAGCTGTTATGGCCAATAATAATATTGGCCTTCCATGGACTGGGCTGGGGTGGAGCATTTATGAGGAGCTTTAGGTGTGTGGAGTTGAGGGGAAGAAAGGACTTGACACGATGGGTGGGACTTTTAGCGCCCCTCCCCCTTTGGGGAGGCACCAGCTGCCCCTGGCTTCAGGTTTCAGACTCTGAACTCTATACCACAGAGATGGGGAACATGTGATCCTCCAGATGTTGTTGGACTGCAACTCCCATTGCCCCTTACCACTGGCTGTGCTGGCTAGGGCTGATGTTGCTGAACATCTGGAGGGTCACATATTCCCCATCCCTGATTTATCAGAAACTGAGCGCATGTGGGATCACAAAAAATAAACAGTCCTGCATACAGTTACTAATTCTCCATTCCTGCTAAACAAGCCCCTGGTTCTTGCCGTCCCTGAGCATAAGGGGCCCAGTTCACCACTGTCACTTACATTTAACAAGGTACAAAAAAAATAAAATGGCATACTATGAAATTTGGCACATCTACCTGTTTTGGCATAAGCTTCATAGAAATTAATTCAGACTGATAAAGTATGTTCCTTTTCAAGGAGAGGAAAAGTAGGCAGCAGTCTCGGCTTCAACATCAATTTTAAAAAAAGAATATAGCAAAGGAGAGCGATGAGAGAAGAGAAAACCTCATGTAGAAAGAGGCAGGAGGAAACTGTCCTAATTTGGAGAGACAGGCCTCATTGCCATGGCAACTCTGAATCACCCCACAGCGGCTAGAACTGGCTATTTGTGGTGTTAAATGGCTGAAATACTAGGGGATAAGGGGAAATGGGACAATACTCTGAAAGACTATAGTAACAACTCGTTTTGTTCTCATGAGTTCTCTAGTCCATTTTACCATGGGCGGTATTTATGTCCACGCCTTAAGATAGGAATCCATGTTTGATACATTTTCTATCACTCAGGGGGCAAGTTATTCTAACTTGTCAGCCCCTGGGCATATGCACTAAAATCAAAGAGAAATTAGTGAAGTATTAGAGAACAAAAACACCCACTTCCTCTTAATAGCACACTCAACAACAAGGGACATGAGTGAGACCAACTCCCAGACCAAATAGTGGACAGATAAGAGAATCAGCAAAAAAATTATGAAATTCTCACAAAACATTTCAGTCGCAATCACTGCCAATCTTAGAGTTTCAGCAAAACATGACAACTGCTTCATCGCTGCCAATAACCATGTAAAGAAGCAATAGATAATTCAATTGATGTGAAAGATATAGGACTGGGACATTTTGCAAATGCAAAAATATAAACATAGCCTTAGTCAACAAAAGCAACAGCAAGAGGTCCAGCATCCTGCCTCCAACAGAGGTCTGTAACAAACGCTGAGAAAGAAATAGGCAAGAAAATATAAGGAGCTGTCTTATATTGACTGCATTCAAATGATTGGGAATAAGTAGTGGTGAGCCTCCTCCCCTTCCCCACTCTTCCACTTGTGAGTGAAAAGATTAGAATGTTTCTAGTTAGGGCAAGCCATAGATTGCCATTTCATCCAAATGTGGCAAACTGTGCTTTCTTTGAACAAATCATTATTTGCCCTCAAACCAGGATCAAAACATGGTTTGGGATCCTGGTTTGAGGGCAAAGTATGGTCTGTGCAAATCACATTTTTCTATGGTTTGCCACAAACTGGAAGCAGATGCTTGTAATCTCCTCCTCTCACATGTGGGAGAAGAGGGAAGGAATGTGAGAGACTCAGACACCACAGTTCAGTTTGTCATTACATTTGTATTGAGCCACTGGGTCAGGACTTGGTTCATTTAACCGAGTACTATGTACTCTGCCTGACTCTCCAAGATCTTAGGCAGAGACTTCCAGTCTCCGCTACTGGAGATCCTTTAACTTGAGATGCCAGAGATTGAAATGCAGGCTATCTACATGCAAAGCTTCTGCTCCAACAGTAAGCTACAGTCCCACAGTACTGTGGTAATGGTGTACTTCATTTTTCACTTTTTGCTTCTGGCAGTTCCAGTTTACAGACAGCTTGAGCACACAGAAGTTTGATCTGACATATCTTAGCTACCTTGTATTGATATTCCTAATTTCCTAATCTGGTGTTGAAGGAATTTAACCAACTCTTTGGGATACCGTGAGGACTGCCCTAGTATTGATTGGGGAGGGGGGTGAATTGTTCCCAATTTGAGGAAGGGACTGGTATAGTCACCCCTGAGATGCAGTGACTGAGATGGCAGCCCTGGTGGTCTCTTGTTTTTGGTAACTGACTTACCCCAACTGCCCTTGAGCTGAGGGGGCTTTTGTAAACTCTTGTGTTTTACTATGTTTAATCTGGTTTTCTTTTGTAACATCTCTTTGCTGCTTGTTTATTGATTGGGGTGGCTGTGTTTTGTTCTGTTGATGGGCATTACTTCTGGCATTAGTATCAGTTGCTGCGGGAACAAGGATGTGTTTCCGGACAGGGGTGATGAGGGAGGGTTGGGTGATGCCAGTCAGAGGGTGATGAGTAGGGGATGGTATAATGGTGGACATTGGACAGATCATTACAGGGGAAGAAGGGTGAGCCACTTGATGACCAGGGGTGGCTGGTAGTCATGCTGGCTAACCCTTGAGCTTGAAGGTGCTGCTGATTCATGCCAGATCAGTTAATAATAAGATTATGGTTATCCAGGACTTGATCCTGGATGAGTCAGCCAATCTTGCATGTGTTACAAAGACTTGGTGGGATGAAACCAGTCAAGTAAATCTCTCCCTGGTCCCTGCTTTGTGCACTAGGTTTCAAAGTCTAGCAGCAAAAACTTAAGGGGTGGGGGCTGGGAATCACAGTGGTCTATCGTGAGTACATCTCTGTAGAGCAGGTGCCCTGTTTTGGGGACTATTCCATGGTGATGATGGCAGCAAAGAAAGTTTACTTCTCTGCCAACAGAGCTTTTCTAGGTGGTCCGTGGTCTTTTTATATCAAGGTCCTCAGGAGTTGGAGGATACCTTGGGATCAGGCTGTGACCAACTTGTGAGATACTTTGCAGATAAAAAAAGCTTGTATCCATTCCGACTTAGACTCTAGATTAACAGAATCTGGTGGTGTACATTCTGCAGTTGCTTGTTCAGTGATTGGGGATCCTTTTCAGCTTGTGCAACCTGAGGATGTGGACAGGATTCTTAGATCAGTGAAGTAGTTCACATGAACACTTAACCCTTGCCCTTCCTGACTTTTAAGGCAGCCAGAGGTGGAGTGGCTAAGTGGGTGATAGAAATTACTAAACTCCTCTGTAAGGATTCTATTCCACCCTGCAGTAGTTGTCTCCATTAAAGAAGTCATACCTGGATCCAACTGTTACAAATAATTATCAGCCAGTGCCAAACATTTCATTTCTGGGTAAGTGCTTGAGAGTGTAGTGGTGACCCAACTCCAAGATAATTCCTGGATGAAACTGATTATCTGGATCTGTTTCAGTCTGGCTTCAGGCCTGATTTTGGGAGAAAAACAGCCTTGAACACCCTATTAGATTATTTTCACTGGGAGCTAGACAGAGGGGTTGTTGCATCCCTGTTGGTTCTGATGGACCTCTCAGTGGCTTTCTATACCATTGACCATGGTATCATTCTGGGCCAACTTGCTGGGAGACTAGTGCTTGGCTCCTTGACCTTTGGCCACAGGTTTCAATTTTGTCCCCTCCTTTTCAATATCTACATGAAACCACTGGGAGAGATATCATCCAGGGTTGGGGAGTTGGTTTTCATCAGTATGCTCTATATCGCCTTTTCATCCTATTCTGGGGAGGCCATGGAGGTTCTGAGCTAGTGTTTGGAGTAAACAAACTGAAATTAAATCCAGATAAGACAGAGGTGCTATTAGGGTAGGATGTCAGGCCAGGGTAGGCTGTCAGCATGTTCTGGATGAGGGTTGCACTCCCCTTAAAAGATCAGGTTTGTAGCTTCGGAGTTCCAACCCTAGCAGCCTTATTATTAGATGTTCAGCCATTGGCTGTGGCCAAGAGTGCTTTTGCTCAGCTTTGGCTGGCTGGTATACCAACTGTGTATGTTCCTGGTACAGTAAGACCTGGCCATAGTCCTACATGCATTAGTTACATCTTGATTGGACTACTGTAAAGGACTCTACATGGGGCTACCCCTGAAAACCACTCAGAATCTTCATCTAATTATTGTTAAGTCCTCAAACTTGTATGAAACAACTATGGATTTATACTTACAATTGTGTTACTTGAAATGTCAGCATTGTCATTGTTAAGTCCTCAAATTTGAATGTTAAATCACTATGGTTTTATACTCGAAATGTTAGTATGTTTAAAAATTTCTAAAAAATAAATATTTAAAAAATTATGTAAAAGGTTTAATTATATATATATAAGTAAGTTTAATCATGGCAGCGTTGGCACTTTTGTGGATATGGGAGTAGAGGAAAGCATTCCTCACTTTCTTCTTTTAAGATACCCTTAAAATTTAATCTTTTCTATTTTTTCTTTTCTAATATTTTTTTGATTTATTTGTATATATTAAGAAAAGAAAAAAGAAATGTTTGTCAGCTTGAAGCGCTATATTATTTACATATTTGCACATTCTTATTTCCTTTCTATTCTTCCTGCCCTCTTGTACTTTGTCAGTGTTTAGATTGTAAGCCTGTGTGCTGGGATGTCTTTCTCTCCCTTTTTTATTTCTGTGAACTGCTTGGCTTACTTTAAGCTCTGCATTTCTTCCAATTTAGTTTTCATATGGAGGAAAGAGCTATTTAGAATATTGTACCCCTGGTCTCTCTCAAGGAAAAAAGTTACTTCACAAATCTAAAAGCACGTAAGATCAATCAACACCCATATCATTCTGTCAAAATAATATTTGTACCTACATACATCAATCTGTATTTATACCCTCAGAAAGAACAAATATTTTTTTCTAACACAATTCTACACTTCTTAACAACACAAATTTATTATAAAAATATACAAATACATCTTTAACATACGTGTCAAAAATATGCTTCTTACAGGGTAAAATCTTCATTTCCCTGGTACTTTTTCAATAGAGCCTAATATCTAAACAGACTAACATAAATGTTAATTTTACTCTCTGTTAAGGCAGTTGAATAAAATTAACATATTCATGGTAGTTTGTTTAGATGAAGGGTTAGGCTCTTGAATGAGTAAGTTTTAAGGGCATTAAGTGATAAAGGGTTCCAGTGGCACTAAAGGATAAAGTTTGAAAGGAACCAAATCATATGGAAAAACTGAAGGTGATATACAAGGTAAAAGAAGCTAGGGTGCTGTTACTGACATGGCTGAGAGAGCAGATAAGAATATGGATCCAAGAGATGTGAACAAGCAGTTGTAAGAGAACATTTTCAATTGCCTACTATAGAAGAAATCACCGATAAGGGTGCATCCAGACTAGGCTTTTATCGTGCCATGCCATCACCCTGCCTCATTCATGTGATTTCATGGGGCATCCAGACAAAATCATAATCCTCTTGTAATCTTCCTGTGTTTTCCCACCACATCTTAAATCTTTTTTCTTACTACAGAAAATTTGTTAAGTAGGGGGGGAAAAATGGATGAGCTGCACAATGCCCTCTAAGAGTTAGTGCTAGAGTCCCTCCATCTGGAAGCACACTAAGTTAGCAAGAACAGAACTTTTTACATTCCTTGATACCAATAGTGAATTTTAGCAAATTCAGCTGAATAACCAAAGGTTGAAGCTCTGTCTATTTAATACATTTGATAGATTTATAAGATTAATCTATCTCAAGATCACCCTCTGGAGATGTGTCTCTTCAGCTCCAGAGGGTGATCTAACAGACATTGAGGGTCTTGTTATGGTTTGGTGAAAGAACAGACAAGAATGTGATAGTCTGAAGTGTGTTCTAGACAGATATCAGGATAAGAACCTGAAACAATAAAGGTAAATGCAAATTTGCCATGTCAGAAACGAAAAAATCTAGGGCGTATCTGAACCAAAGAAGTGTTAAAAACTGTTGTGACCTAAATGGAGGCCATAGCTGAGATGTTCAGTTAAAAGAATAAGGCTGATCTACAAAAAATTCTAGGAATGGCCACATGTAGCAAAGGTTATTCTAAACATGGCAACAGTGACATCACCATTAAGACAGATTTTGGCTCAAGATGTTGAGTTGCAGGATGCAAATCCATGAAACAGCATTCAAGCAGTTAAAGGAGCATCTATCAGAAGTATCTCTGCTGAACTACCAGTAAATGTGTCACTAGTGGCCAGTTCTGCAGGATTAGGTGCTATATGTTGTTGTAGAAAGTCTCACTTGTTGCATATCCTTCCAAAGCACTGACCGTTACCCAAAAGAGTTGTGCTTAAACAGAAAAAGAAATGGCAATAGTGTGTAGGTATTAATGATTCCATCGATTCGTCTATGGAAAAGCAATGATTGTGGGAACAGACCATAAACCATTGGAGACAATTTTCAGAAAACATTTGAATAATGTATCCCACATAAACCCAAGATGGCTACCAACACTTATAGAAATATCAACCAGAAGTGGTATATAGACCAAGGGAACAGGTAATAATTGCTGATGTTATGCTCTATCAAGTTCATAAGTGGAACATGGTGAAGGACTAAGTTGTTGAGACAGACCAAATGAAACTATTGCAACACCAAGTGGACTGCAGTGAGAGTCCAGGGAAGGTTTTGGACACTGAGATGCCTGTGTGGCTATGCCAAGAGGCAGCATGAAAACCAATTAGATGCAGAACAAAATATTTTCTTTAAAAGGGGGAGATGTAGTGGGAACCAAATAATTCTGCATGTAGGGAAGCAATAATGGGGGAACAGGAGCAGACAACTGAAACCTAGGACAGGAGCCATTTTGAGATCAGGTTGTAGTGTTAAACGTTAAATGAAGTTTGTGGGCTGCACACTTCAGTCTCCTGTGGCATCATTTTATAAAGTTTGAAGAAGCAGATATTACAATTGCAGCCTCTGGGAGGTGCTTGGTAAAACTTGTTAAGTGGAGTGGAGGGGAGGAAGCAACATGAGGCTGAGAAGGTGAGAACAGTGTCTAAAGTTATTCATGGGCTAAAGCAAACAGAGATTTTTAAGGCAATATTTGAATAATTAATTAATGACCAGAGGGATAAATATTTCTCTTTGAGCAATAAAATATGCATTGTGTGAGTTTTAGTGAACAGTCCGCTCTCCCCTCTTCTCTGTGTTTCTCTTGTTCCACCTTGGACCAGATGATTAATTTCAGCACCAACTCTGCTTGCTTCTAGCACTGACATGGTTGTCTGTTGTATCACTGAAAGAATTTCTGATGCTAGAGATTACTGTCATTCTGTTCACTGTTGTAGTACTATACGCAGCTCTGGCCACTGCATCTCAAAATGAATAAAGTGGAACTAGAAAAGGTTCAGAAAAAGAAGCAGTAATAATCATAGATGTGTAATACTTTCCATACAGGGAGAAGGTGTTTTAGGATAGAAAAAGGCATGGTAAAATGCAAAGGGATGATAAAATACAAATATTTGTGTATGGATAATGACTAGAGAATAACGGTTTGTTCTTCTGTGTAATACAAGAACTAGAGAGAACCTACTGACATGAATGCACACCAGAGACTAGAAAAGAGGGTATTTTGATTCTGTCAAAAAAGTTTCCCTGTGTAACTCATTGAATGAAGTGATACCCAGTAATATAATCAGGCTTATGGAATAGAGGTATTTGTTAAAATTATTTCATTTAGTTAGTTTAAAAACATATACCGTACCCTGCTTTTCTTCTCCAAAAAAGGAATCACTCAAGGTGACTTACAAAATATAAGAAGCATAAAAACAATAATAATTAAAACTCATTTGCAACAAGCTGCAGCAAAGACAAAGATGCAACCCCTCAAACCAGCAGTGAATAAAATTTAAACAACAGAGTCAAATGATTGTCTAAAGAGAAATGTCTTCAATTGCCAGTGGAACACAGTTAGAGAAAGATGACCTAACCTTCTGGGGGAAGGAGTTCCACAGATGCAGTGCCACCACTGAGAAAGCCCTCTACATGTTGCTACCAACCATTCCTCTGAAGGCAACAGGACAGTCAAGCGGGGAGTGGCAGCTGATCTTAAAGGATAAGCAGGTTTACATGGGAAGAGAGAGACAGCCCTTCAATTAGCCAGGCCCCAAGGCATTAAAGGTGATAACCAGTACCTTGAATTGCACTTGGAAACAAACCTGTGAGCAGCACAGCTGATTCAATAAAGGAGCCACATGGGCCCAGCACTTTGCCCCTGTCCAAATTCTAGCAGCAGCATTCTGTAATACTAGAATTACAAGTAACACAATTTATATATATACTCATTTGTGATTTAGCATACCAAGTCCTAACTTCATTAGATTCTTAACAAAGTTAGTAGAAGCCTTCTCTTTGTTTTTTCTTCTCATTTTTAGAGTGGCTTAAAAGCCCTCCTCTGTTTCTTCTTTTGAGGAGGCCACCACCTGAGAATTCCTTCGTTTTTTCTTGTGGTTTTTCTTCCCAGGTGGCTTGAGCCTTTTTCTATTTTTCCTCTGGAGAGGCTTCCAATGTACTGATTACTCCACATTACTCCACATCCTCTACTCCCAGGCATTTGTCAGCATATGATGAGGCTTTTTAACTGGCCCTGTGATTCTTATGGTTGATTGTTTTAAAATTGTTTACATATTTTTGTATGTTAATAGTTTTATATTATGTTAACGTATAGTATTTTTAGGGTCTTGAACTTTGCAAATCGCCCACAGAGCTTTGGCTCATGGGCGTTAAAGAAATTTGATAAATGAAATGAAATGAAGAACCAAGATACAAAGCAAGGGAAAGAAAATCCCAGTCACAGGGAGAAGTAAAAGAGGGCAACAAAAGAACAAGAAAAGAACAAAAGCAATAAGTAAATACCTGCAAAATTTGTGATTTTGGATTATCCTGACAAAGCATTTTTAATTTTTTAATTCTTTTAAAATTATTATTATGTAGACTACAGAGCTCTGGGCATAAGTAAAGCACTGCAATGGATTGCTTTGTTTAAAGGAAGTGGATCATGGCCAACCAAAGGAAAGACAAGGGAATTTGGACGAAAGGAAGTTCATTTGAAGATATCTTTTATATAGCTGCCCTCCTGAACCAATGAAAATGCTTGCCATGTTAAGTACCAAGGAAACAACGTACGGTATGTTCTAGGAAAACGAGGTAGTATTCTGTTGTGCATAAATTTAGCTACAGACTGAAGGACTAACATCATGCTAGACCTACTCATTATCTGGG
Source organism: Shinisaurus crocodilurus (assembly GCA_021292165.1). Taxonomy (NCBI): domain Eukaryota; kingdom Metazoa; phylum Chordata; class Lepidosauria; order Squamata; family Shinisauridae; genus Shinisaurus; species Shinisaurus crocodilurus. The sequence goes on from CM037879.1 coordinate 250,162,321, forward strand.
ATAGATTTGCTTTAGGAGTTACTTTTAGTTTTAGAGAAACAATCCTTTTGCACTCATTATATTTGCATATCCAAGATGGCAGTGACGGATGATGCTGTGCCAGGAATACACCTCAACAACATTTTCAAATTCTTGCCTTTACTGCACATGGCCCCTTCAACATTGGTTATTAGCAATAATTTAAGATCTCTTTCTCCCACTAGCATGAACTAGAGAAATAGAAAAGAGAGAATAACTAACTAAAGCTCATGCTACTGCTAGTTAATAAAATGCCAATGTATTATTCAAGAGAGTGTCTATATTTTATAGCTGCAGCACAGGGGGAGCCATCAGCTTGCTCCTGGCATTTTGGTAGCATAAGACACATTGCAACAGCTTCTTCCCACCCTCTGAGCATTGCAGACATACATCCGGGCAAAGAGACGTGAATGCAAGCAAATACACATAGGTAATGGATGCTGTTGTCATACATATTTGGGGGGCTAGAAAGGAGACAAAGTGGCAACAATACATTAGCAGTGTCAAGTCTTGTACCTATTCTGCTTGTAGCCGGCAGTTTCCAGATTATTTTGCCCCACAGTTGGAAGCTGCTAGCCAAAACTTCAACTTACAGATAAAAATAATCAGCCTGTATATTCAGTCTAAACAAATTGTTTGAAACAAAGGTTAGAAAATAAGGAGAGATACGATGTTTGTTAGATTGGAAGAGACCCTATACAACATGATTTTGCACCAAGATACAAAGAGTTGAAAAATTCAGCCTGGCAACAAAGCCGGGCCCTAACTAAGCTATCCAAAGTCATGTTGAGTCAGTGATACCAACAAGTATCACCTTCATCTCTTCTGTGAAGCAGTTCTGTATTCAAGCCTGCTTTGGCATTAAGCACTCTGCACAAAGTCTTAATTAACAGACCATAAAGTGCCTTGTTAAATCTAAATTAAGGCATCAATTCATGACTGAAAATCACATTTCTGCCTGGGCAATGACTGTGTCAAAGATTTGAATCTACCCAAAGATGAGCAAGGCTCACCTAGGAAATATTTGATAATACACACACTCATCAGGAAATGAAGATATTTAAAAGAAAAAAAGATGGGAACTTTTGAGGCACTCATCAACATATAAAAATTATATCAATGTTGGTGATCAAAAGGTAAACCTGCTGAAAACTGCTATCTCCATTTTTCTCTTTCTTCCTATCCATCTGTAGAATCCGTTCTTTTTCTTTGATCTGCAATCTAGTACTTTGCAATCTAGTACAGTAATATATAGCTACAAATAAGATTATTACCTCCCCCTGGCACCTTGGGAGAAAGAGATTTTTCTGACCTCTAAGATCCCATTCTTTAAGATAGCACAGGCAGACTATCAAGACATCCAAAAGCACATCCTTGACTATAGGCAGAGTGAAATTACTAAGATACCAAGAGGAGCAGATACACAGCTTTCCAGACTGAGCCCAACAGGTAATGCTGTTCAACCATATAAAACTTACTTAACATGATTTTAAAAACCCAAAACACTTCTGGAACAAGAGAAAATGTTAGAGAAGGAAACAACAGAAGGCCATCCCTGGGGCTTAAACCTATTTCATTTGCCCAGATCCATTCATTTCCCAATTGGCTGCTGTTTCAGCATTATTTTTTTCAGACTGGAAATTTTTCTTCCTGGTACCAATAATAAATTGGGGATCATGAACTGGCTTGATCATGTTACTGTGCTACATAGTCAATCAGATCTGGATACACAGTGATATCAAAGCCAATTAAGAGTGAGGACAATGTTTCCTGAAACATCATTGCCCTCACTCTAACAGGCAAATACTTTTCCTTCATTTTCACAGTGCCCCCCAATATAAAATAACCAAAAGGAGAGATATTTTCCACAGCTGCCAAAAGCTTTTACAAAAAGCACCCGCTCTTTTCACCACAGCCCTAAGAAAAAATAAGGATGTGGTTTGCTGACAGTCTACAGATATTTAAATGGATGTCAAAAAGAACATGGTCTAGTTAGACTGCTGAGGTATCCCTCTCTAGCAATTATCAAGGTGATACTGCAGCACAGCAAAGATCAGGCTAATAGTTCAATATGAGAACTGTCCCAATGGTATAGGAGTAAGGTCCTCACCATACAAAACTGCAGAGCAATAGATTTAGTTTAAACATTAAACTACTAAAGCAGATCAATAATGCAACAAGCTGCCTTGAAGAGTTGGAGAATCTTTATCCTCAGACAGACACTTCTCAGGGATGTTTTAGAAACAGAATATCCTATCTTGGAGCAGGAGACGGATGACATCATCCAGAGGATCTCAACTCTGATTTGGTTGTAATGATTTTGAGAAACAACAAAAGCTAAGTTTCACTCTCTTGTTTGGTGCAACGCAAATAGACAAATAATAGGAGAGCCAATCCTTTGAACTTGGTGTAGAGAGACTTGGATATTATTGTGATTGCTAACATATTGTGACGAGAAAGCAAGGAATCAATTAAAAAGTTATTTTGCCAAATATATTTTAAGGGTGTGATCACCTACATCTAAATAAAGGCTGCTAATTATTATTATTATTATTATTATTATTATTATTATTATTATTATTATTATTATTATTTATATTTATACCCCACCTAAAACAAATCCTCTGCAGCAAATAAGCCTTCACTGTCAGACAAAATTGAATCAGCATGCCAATGCAGGGCCAGATAGAATATTTAGGGCACAATCCTATGTTTGTTTAAACAGAAAAAAAAAGTCCTACAACTCCCAGCCTTCCCCAGCCAGTATGGCTCACTGGGGAATGCTGGGAGTTGTAGGACTTTTTTCTGCCTAAACGTGGATAGGATTGCACCCTTATTTTTATTTCCATCATACGCTCTTCAGTGAGTAGGACCTTCCCCCGGAACACGCACAGCTGTGGGCGGGGAGGGTTTTGCGGACGTGGGGGAAGCGAGTAGAGACATACCTGTCGACACAGGTATCCCGTCAGAAAGGGGGCGGGGCTACAGGAGCTAATATTAGGCCTGGCAGCCCCACCCACACCCTCTTTGATTCCTCCTACATCCGCAAATAATGGCTGGCTAATAGGGAGCAAACATCATGTACAGCAGCTTCTCTTCCTTCTCCAATCTCTATAGTTAAAAAAACCTACTACTTTATATATGATCTGATGAATACAAACACAAACTGTAACAAATATCTCATTAAATATAAGTGATTCCCAGGGATGTTGAAGAGTCCTTGGTCTCGAGTCACGAGTCGAGTCACGAGTCTTTGGACCCGAGTCTCGAGTCCGAGTCCTTTGTCCAAAATGGTGACTCACGAGTCACGAGTCACAAGTCACTCCCAAAGCTGACTCCACGAGTCCCTATTAAAATCAATTGGTTTTTTCCCCAACAAAATAAGGCTACTTCACACTCAGAGCAGCCACACAGAGTAATCTCAGGTCCTTCTTCTGCCTCTCCCAAGTACGCAACACATCAATCAAAATAAATCTTGACACACTGTTGGGGCTGCACTCCTGGTAGCCGTCCATAGTGGCCGAGCAGCGGCACACCTCGCTTCCATGCGCTCTTCGCTGGCAATCACGCTCCTCTCCATTCCTTCTGGCACAGCCCAGGGGTGCTGAAGAGTCCTTGGTCTCGAGTCCCAAGTCGAGTCTCGAGTCCCATTAAAAATATTGGGACTCGAGTCCGAGTCGAGTCAGAGGGGGGACTCAGTCCGACTCACGAGTCGAGTCCTCGAGTCCGAGTCCCCATCCCTGGTGATTCCATTGACCAAATCAGTAAAACACTTCTTAATACTAGATAAACCAATTTTGATTAGTTAGTTGGGGGAAGAAATCAGTTTTCCTTTCTCCCTTCCCCATGTTCCTCCTCACTTTCCCTCTGCTCATCCCTTCAGCATCTGACAGTCTGCAGCAAGCAGATTGCTACCAAGGTTGAGCCTGCCCTGTAATGCGAAGAGCTGTGTTAACTGAGTAATTAAATCAGTTCTGTAATTACTCTATAAGCTTATAAATAATTTAGACCTGCACATTCTCTCTCCAGAAATCACTAAGGGAAGTGAACACAAAGAAACAAATGCAAAGAAAGGAGCCAGCTAGGAAGAAATAATAACAACACTTTGCACTTATACAGCACTTGCCTTTTCAAAGCACTATGCAAACTGTAATTAATTAAGTAAAAAGGAGAATGACAGACAGCAAAGGAAGAGACGGGATGTGAGAAAGAGTAGAAAAAGAAGACAACAAAGAAAAAAGGAGAATAGAGATAGGAAGGGAACAAGAAGTAAAATTTGATCCTGCACAACTGCCACCTGGCAAAGCTAATAGTTTGGCAGTAATTCCACCCTGTGCATTGCCAATCCAATAGAATACAGCTCTGAAATCCAAATTCTGCTCTTGCTGCTAAATGCCTCAGAGTATTTATACGGAAAGACAGCACCAGATTATGAGGAGGGAAAGAATAACGGAGAATGTACTGAGGAAAAGTATCACCATCTCCATATATATATATATATATATATAATCAAACAGCTCCAGGTCAGAAGCTTGGCAACAATTCTAGTGATTTTGTCTCAGGAAGGTGACAATCAATGTAGTTTGGAAGCCAACAAAATCTCACTGCTTAGTCTGCAATCTCTTTTCCCTAGCTCATATTGAAATCAGTGGTGATGAGGTGGATGGGAGGCATAGCACCACCAGTGACTTATACTGATGGTTCACGTTTTCTAAAGTGCCTAGCAATTTGGGATACTTTAATGTATCACACCCTCTATTAGTGATGTCTGGCAGCAAGGGTCCATCCTTATGTAGCCAAAATGGCACCACCCACACACGTGAGGGAGGTATCAGCAGGCTCAGGGAAACCCCAAGATTTGCAGAAGTACAAAAACATGCCCTGTGATGGCCTATTTTTGGTTGGAAGTTACTGCCCGCATAAATTTTGTTCTTGAAAAACCTGTGATAATTACGGATACTCGTGCACTTTTAAATTATATTCCTCTGATGTGGGGATTAACAGATCGGCAGAAAAATTGAACTCTGGGAGCCCTAATAGTTGCAAAGAAACTTATACTGGAAGGATAAACACCCACCGCCTATTATTCAGTGGACTGAAGGTTTTACTGCTCTTGCTGCATTTGAACGAATATCTTACAGTCGTCAGTTCCGTCTGAATGCTTATTTAGACATATGGTCTGCTTATATTAATATGTATATTTGAAACAGAAGTGTCAAAACTTTTTTTTAATTTAAAACCAATGGTGTTGTGAACTGTTATTGTGATTGGATATTCTTTTATTCTTGCTTTTCTTATGTTCTTGCTATCCTGCATTCATCTTGATTCCCCTGCTCATCCAACTCTTTCTGGAGCTTCAGTTTATAATTAGCACACGGAACTTTGCACAAAGATGGCTTGGGGCTATCACAAGGAAAAGAATCATATCTCCCTTTTCTTTCTTTCTTTCTCTCTCTCTCTGTGTCTTTCTGTTTTATATACTGCCTCACAGGTCTTACATTTAATTATTCCCCACCCCACCCTTTGATCATGCCAGACTCTCTTTCTAGCTTGCCCTTTCCACATATCTCTGCATCAGTACTTTGCCCATCTTGCTGTTTGTTCTTCTCTACTTCTCACCCACTCTGGTTGTGCCTCAGCTGATCTCTGCAATGCAGTTTCTCATGCACTGTCCTTTCCATTTTGATATAGCTTTACATTCTACCTGAGAATATTTTCTCTCTAAAGGATAAGTTCCCCATTAAGGGAGGGGCCATAGCTCAGTGGTAGAGCACATGCTTTGCATGCAGAAGTTCCCAGGTTCAATCCCCGGTATTTCCAGGTAGGACAGGAAAAAAAACCTGCCTGAAACCCTGAAGAGCCGCTGCCAGTCAGTGTCGACAATACTGGGCTAGATGGACTAATGGCCTGATTCAGTATAAGGCAGCTTCCTATGTTCCTAACAGGTTCTCATAACTGGCCTAAATTTTGTTTTTGCTCAATTTTGCTCTGTTCTTACCAATATTTTTCAGAACATCATAGTCATTTAATCCTTCTAAAAAAAAAATACACATCAATCAGTACGTTTTAATTCAAAGGGCAATAAGTTCATTTAATTGTTGTTATCTCATTCTTCTGCAGAAATGCAAGAATCATACAGACTATTAATCTACATGCTGCTTCCTAGAAAAAGTACAACGAACCACAGAGCAATTCGTGAAGTCACCTGTCACCTGTTGTTCACTTACAAGACAACAGAAAATCCAGTAAAATGTATTTTAATATGACATAAAGGATTTTCTAAGCAGATGAATTATTAAGCTGAAGAACCTCCTAATGGACTTCCTTTGTAATGACAAGGTTGAGCTGTTATAATGTGTTGTACATGAGGCTACCCTGAAGATTGTTCAGAAGCTACAGGTGGAATAGACTGTAGAAGTCCAATAGCTTATTGAGGGATGGTTTGGGGTTACAAAGTTCTTATTAGTTTGATCCCACCATATCTAAAATATGTCCCCAGAGGGAGAATGTTCTCTGAAGAGCCCTATGTTCAGACAATGACATACAGAAAGACTGTGAAACTTCCCCGTCCCTGAGATACTCCAGCTCAGGTATTACTGCATCTTTTATGTTGTCAGACCTCTTAATCTGGATTCATTTTTGCTGTCTAAGACTAAATTGATGGGAGGGAGAGAGTGCTAATATTTCATTTTACAGCACAATTTTAATCCTGTTCAATCAGAACTAACTCCCACTTATTTAAATTGTACTTATTTCATGCTCGCTCTCTCGCTCTCGCTCTCGCTCTTGCTCTCTCTCTCTCTCTCTCTCTCACACACACACACACACACACACACATATATATATATATATACTTCCACAGAACAAAATTATGAGATTTTGTTCAGGGTATCTTAAATGTAACAATACAAAATAATAATTAATATAATAAAACATTACTGCAGATATATCTCTATATCTTTGTGGTTATGTTGGCTCAATATATTATGATGTTATCTTATGAACAGACCAATATGTTATGAACTGACCACAAATTACATAAAAGGCGTCTTTCTTTAGGGAGCTCTGTCTAAAGTGCATGAAGGTAGCTGCCTTCACCTAACTGTAGACCCATTTCAATGGAACTTCTAAGTAAATACACTTAGGGTGCAATCCTATGCAAGTTTAAACAGAAGAAATTCCTACAACTCCCAGCATCCCTCTGTATTCCAGAGCTGTATTCCATTGGATTACAATGCTGGGAGTTGTAAGACTTTTTTCTGTCTAAACATGCATAGGATTGTGCCCTTACAGTACAATCCTATTCATGTCTACTCAGAAGTAAGTCCCAGTGAGTTCAATGGGATTTAACTCTCAGTTAAGTGTATATAGGATTGCAGCCTTAGTCTGGGAGTAATTCTCCTGGGAGTAATTCCCATTGAACTCAATGGGGATTACTTCTGCATAGACATGTGTAGGATTGCACTGTTAGAGCTACATCCACACATTCTACATTCCATACACATGCGTACATCTACACATTTTAAACATTTAAGAAAACACACCACAGAGCCTTTTGGGGGCTGTTCCACTTCAGAATGCTTATGGGAAATCACGTGATTGAATGCTCCCTCATGTCAAATGGAAAGCTAGTATGTTTGGGCAAATGGTTTTAGCCTAATGTTCCACTTGATATGTTAGTTTGCTATGTGCAGGAAGGGGATATTTTTAACATGGGGGAGCATTCAGTCCTCTGACCCCCTACCCTATATTTTATATCCCAGAGGGCTATACCACATGGCAGCAAAGCACTGACTTTCCTTATAGGTATATCTGGTTTGGATGTACACATGGTGAATAAATAACTCCTCCACCAATCCACATTGCAAAAAGTTTATGAAAAGTCATACTGCTCACCATTGGCTCACAGTAAATCACTCAGGTGGCTAGTTCAGTCCAAGCAGATGGAAAATATCTGAATATACTAGTGGGAGGGGAGGGTGAGCCCCTCTGTTTTAATAATGCAGATTTACCAAAGTACAGGCAGTCCCCGACTTAAGAACGTCCAACTTACAGACAACCCATACTGAAGAACGGACTTCTGGGTTCCCCAGTGCTACGTCATTTACGTAGAGTGCATAGCATAGTATACTACACAATTTGCATAATTTACACAATTTGCGTAAATGCCGATTTTAACATATAGAACACTATGCTGTTCCGACTTACATACAAATTCGACTTAAAGACATTCTTAAGAACAGAACTCATTTGTAACCTGGGGACTGCCTATATTCTGTTTCTTTCTCTGCAATCTTTTTGTTGGTAGATATCACTATTATAGATTTCTCCCCAGTGTGTGCCACATTTCTAGGTGATGTATAGTTAATCCCCTCAATTCCTATAATATTTTTCTCTGAACATCAGTAATAAGGGAAAAAATTAAAAGGCAACGAAAGTAAGTCACCCCCTGAAAAGAATTGTATGTCGCATTGCCTTTTAATGAGTCAGACCAGTGCTCTAACTAGCACTGATTTGACCAGCGGCAGCTCTCCAGGATTTCAGGCAGAGGACTTTCCTGGCATCGCTACATGGGATCCATTTTTAACTAGAGATGCCAGAGATTGAACCTGGAACCTTCTACATGCAAACCTTTGCCACTTAGCTATGGCCACACAGTGACTGATGAATAACTTGAGGATCTATAGAAGCAGCATCAGTCAATTTCACACTGCAGGTTTTCAATTTCATTTTGAAGTTGGTTTGAGGAAGAGAAAATTCTGAATGTGATTAATTTAGAGTGTTAGGGTTGTAATAAAGGTCTTCCTATTCCACAACTGAGAAACTAATCTTCTTGGCCAGCTGTGGATGGTGCAAATTGATTTAATAAATGTGTGTGCAAAACACACACATTTCAAAGGAGATGTTATATAATGCTTATTATAAATAGTGACAGTGCAGATCTTAAAGAGTTGACGGAATGGCTAAATACGCAATTGTGAGATTAAAGGTTTTCCCAAATGCTTTTGGTGACCAAATCTGAGCTTAAAAGATATCTTTTATAGGAGCAATATGCTTTAAACAACTTGAACCAATCAAGACTCATGGTTAACCTAAGTAGCTAAAAAAAAGAGGTGTCAATGGACATAAAACTGTGAAGGAGTAGAACTGAAGTTCACAGAAAATATATTCTCGCGCTCGCGCACGCACGCACACACACACACAAATGCAAACACAAATGATTGTATTTTCTTCATTTCCACGTCAATTGAAAATGCTAAGGAAACAGCCTTATGCTAGGTGGTTAACTGGTGGCCCATGAGCTACATCTAGCCTATGGATGGCCAACCACTCATCTATACCCTTCCAGAAGATAAAATGGGTCCCCTTAGCTCTAGATAACCTTCTCACAGCTGGCTTTAAGAGGGAGAGAAAATAGGCAGAATCACACAGAACAGAACTACCACCCACGCTTTCTGCATTCTCTTTCTTTCCAGTTAGGGAGTTGCAACCCTGAGGCTTTCAGCATAAGCTAGCTATGAGTAAAATTATGATGGCAACTTCCCCACCACTCTGAGTTCTGCCCTAGATAGGCTCGTTGGTCAATCTACTTCCTGGCTATGGCCTTAAATATTCAAACATGACTTACAGGCATTTCCAGTTTGCTTTATGAGTTCTTTGTCCTTAACAATGAACAATGAAGATCTAACTGGTAGGACTCAGTTCCCCTAAGCAGCAACCTTGGGAAGAGTCTCATTTTTTGCTTTCTTTTTTAATCTCTGAAAAATTGATGTGAATAGTGAAAGACTGAGCCTGCCTACCCGCAAGTCATTGGTATAATCCTGCTGGAGATAGACATACATTAAAAAGAGGCTCACAGAACTGAAGACACCTTAAGGCCCCATTTTAATGGACATGCATCTTGTAGTATATCAGTGAATCCAGGGCTGGTGTGGTTCCCCACTAGTTGGCCTCCATCACTGCTGCCACCTCCTACTCCTCCTCTCCTTCCTCCCTCCTCCTGTTGAGGAATGAACCATCCGCCAGCCAGTTGCCTGAGCTAGGAAGTGGTTCTTGTTACCCTTCCATCTCAGGCACTTGACTGGGAAACATTTTCTTTCCCAACAGCAACCACAGGAGGCAGCAGCAACAGCAATGAGTGGACAGGCTGTTGTGAGCTGGTTTCTTTCCACTGCAATGGAGGCCAGCCAATGCTTTTTCTTTTTTTTTCTTTTTTCTTTTTTTTGATTTTATAAAAGTACAATAGTTGTCGGTTAGGTTTATTTCTCCTCCCTCTTCCCAATGAAGGCTACAGGTCTTTAACCAGCTGCATGACACACATTCACGAAGTGTCACTGTGTCCTGTTGCCATGGACAGCTGCAGCTGTTCAATTTATGCCTATCATGCGGCTTGTTTTTATTTATTAAATTTTTAATTTTTCACATCTTACAACTACTAATGAATACAACAACAACAAAATACAACATAAACATTGTGCACCCCCCCACCTCTTGGGACCAAGTAATATTTCTCACCCCAATTTTGTGTGTGTGTGTGTGTGTGTGTGTGTGTATTTATACAAGCTATTATTCTATATTCCAAAAATATAACAAATCTTGACAAGGTTTGTTCCCCCTCCCCTTTACCAACACATAATCCAAAAATTTGCCCCAAATGTTCACAAAGGTGTCTTTCTCCAATTGTCCTTTTTGACACTTAATATTACAAGTTAATTTATCATTTAACGCGATATCCCATACCTCTGTATACCATTCATTAATTGAAAACACATGTTGAACCTTCCAATTCCTAGCTATCATTAATTTTGCTGCTGTTAACAAATTCACAATCAATTCTTTTGTATTTTTTAAACAAACTAACTTTTCTGTAATTGTTAACAATGCTAATTTTGGGCAGACTTCTAATTCCATTCCAATTATTTCTGATATTTCTGCAAATACTTTCTGCCAAAATTCCAGAACATTTTTACAGCTCCACCACATGTGGGCATACGTACCTTTTACATTACATCCTCTCCAACACAATGCGGAGCAATTTTTATCTATCCGATTTAATCTTACTGGAGTTAAATACCATCTCCATACGACTTTATAAAAGTTCTCTTTTATCCTAGTTGACATAACTCTTACAATACGTCTATCCCAAATATTTTTCCAACTTTGTTTCGATATTTCCTCATCAAATTCATTATCCCATAACACTTTAAGAGAATCTTTATGCTCTTCTTCATTTTGTAACATCGTATATAAAACCTTTGTTGTGCCTCTTGTTGAAACATTACCTTCTATAGCTTCTCTAGTCAAAACTATCTTTTCAAAATTGGTTAGTTCTCTTTCGCTGTCCATTCTTGTCCTCCACTTCTTTAACCACAATTCCAATTGCATTGAATTTAACCATGATATTCTCTCTCTTCCTACTATTTCTGTTATATGTTCTCTAGTCTTCAATTTTTCCACCCAATCCATTAATTTAATCACCTTTTTTCTCCTTAATATAGCTTCTAGATGTCTTACATTTTCTGGAAAGTCCTCCATGGCCACTACCGGAGTTAACGGGGATACCTCTGGTGTAAAAATTTTCCTCGTGCTATTCCCAACTCTCTAACATATTCCTCAAAAAGGGATTTTCTAGTCCTTTTATAATATTATTTATATTTTTCTTAAATAATATATTCACCATCATGTTTCCTAATTCTCGTGATTCTAGTTCCAACCACATTTTGTCTTTCCCTGCTATAATGTCCAAAATATGTCTTACTTGGTTGGCTAAATAATACCACTTTATATTAGGAAGACCTAAACCACCTATTTTTTGCGCTTTATACCAACTATATTTATTAATCCTTGATCTTTTCCTTCCATTACAATATTCATTAATAATTGATTGCCAATCTTTAATTTCTTTTTCTATAATCTTTACTGGTAACATCCTAAACAAAAAGTTTATTTTAGGCAATATCTTCATTTTTACCAACGCTATTCTGCCAAACCAAGAAAGTCCAATTTTTTTATACTCCTCTATTTTATTTTTAACCTCTATCTTTAACTTTCTAAAGTTTTGTTCTCCTACTTTATCAATATCTTGTGTAATTTCTATTCCTAAATATTTAATTACATTTGTAATTTTAATGTTATATTTTTTTCTTTAACATTTCACTCTCCTCTTTTTTACTATAATAGCCAATGCTGACTGGAATGATCACATGTTCTTTCCCCATTTACCCCTGCCTCCACTTCCCTTTTCTGCCTCTGTTATCAGATTATAGATTGTAATACCTTCCGGGCAGGTCTCTATCCTCTTGGTACTCTGAAAAGCAACATGCACATTGATGGTGCAATAACAACAGTCTTCTATCCCCTTGCTACACAGCTGCCACAGTCTGCGCCTCCTGCTGCTGCTGCTATTGCTGCTGGGAAAGAAGGTGCTCCACAGCAGAGGGGCTGAGATGGAAGAGGCGCAACCTCCTCCCCTCTCAGGCAAATGGCTACCAGGCAGTTATTTCTCCAACAGGTGGAAGGGGGGGCTAGAATGGAGGCCAGCCACCATCTGATTTGTTGATATGCTACAGACAGAAACACATCAAAAAGAGCTCAAAGTATATTCACAACGCTGTGAGGCTTTTTTTAAATGTACATCTGTCTTCAGGCTTAGCAGCTGCTGACACTGTTTTAACTTATTTCAATCACTGATCTGCCTTGTGAATATGAAACAGTCTAGATACTGAAGTGAGCTCAGGAGTTGTTATTTAAACCATAAACCAGTTATAAAACCTATAAACCAGTTCTAAGGAGTACAGTGCAGTGCTGGAGTGAAGCAGACATCCGTTTAAAAGTGGGATGAAATAAGTGAAGGTCTGATGAGGTAGAAACCAGGGATGTTGAAGAGTCCTTGGTCCCGAGTCGAGTCACGAGTCTTTGGACCCGAGTCTCGAGTCGAGTCTCGAGTCCGAGGTCCAAAATGGTGACTCGAGTCCCGAGTCCCCAGTCACTCTCAAAGCGGCGGCCCATGGAGGGAGCGGGAGGGTCTCCGCGAGAGGAAGAAGAGCTGCCCTTCCTCCCACGGAGACCCTCCCGCTCCCTCCATGGGCCGTCACTGCCACTTACCGTCGGCGGGTCCTTCCCTCGTCCCTGCTCCTGCCGCCGCCCCAGGGATGTATTACGAGCCCTCCCTGGGCTCGTAGTTCTCAGCGGCGGAGCGGCCCAAACTCGCTCTTCTGAGTGGCGCGGAGTGTTCTCCGTACCGCTCGAGTCACTGGTGTCTGGCGCCTCGCCGCCGCCGCCTCACCTCACCACCACACGCACGCTGCCAACGCCGCCCTCACCTCACCTCCGCCGCCGCCACTGTCACACGCCGCCTCACGCCGCCACCACCTCAACTCACCTCCGTCGACGTCGCACGCCGCCTCACGCTGCCACCATCGCATGCCGCCTCGCATCAACATGCGACGGCGAGGTGAGGCGGCATGCGACGGTGGTGGCGACGGAGGTGAGGTGAGGGCGGCGGCGAGGTGAGGCGGCAACGGCATGCGACAGCGGCAAGGTGAGGTGGGCGGCAGTGGCGGAGTCCTTGGGCTCGAGTCCCGAGTCGAGTCTCGAGTCCCATTAAAAATATTGGGACTCGAGTCTGACTCAAGTCAGAGGGGGGACTCAGTCCAACTCACGAGTCGAGTCCCCGAGTCTGAGTCCCCATCCCTGGTAGAAACCAGTGCTTGAAACAAAACTCAAATGGAAACCCTCTTCACCTCTACTTTATCAAGTCTTGCTGCACCATTGAGACATGAATTCCCGCCTTCATCTATTCCCCCTTCTGCTTCACGATGTTTCCTGAAGCAGGTTGCCTCATCATGCATCATGGCAGGGCCAACTCTGGAAGAAATAGCTTTAGAGCTCAGTTGTGTTTGGATTACTTGTAAGAAATGCAATGGAAGGAAATATTTATTGGGTTTTTTGTGTGTTTTGGGGGTGCACAAAAGGGTTATAAATAGGTTTATCACCTTGTTTCCTAGCAGAGACTCAGTGCCTTTATCAGCTGCATAATGGGCAGAAATTCAGAAGGTGCAGTTTCTCTATCAATGTACCTCCATGCTGAGAAAAGCTGCATCTTTTCTGCCTGTCATGCAGCTGTTAAAAGCATAGCACCTCTCTCAGGAAAAAGGCAGCAACCCTACCTGTGGGGTGGGGTGGAGGGGAAGAGAGCTTCAGAAGTTGGCCACCATTTATTAACATTGCAACACCTCTGCCTGCTGCTGTGGAGCATAGTCAACTATAACCAGGACTGTCACTGAATTAGAGACAAAGAAGGGTGCACTCCATTGCAAAGTCATCTCATGCTTTCAGGATATTAAGTGTCCGGTTGGGCTTAACATAAATGTACTGAGAGTTAGAGAAGGATACTATCACCTCCTTCATAAATATATAAGAAGTTTAAGTGGGGAATGTCAAAATGTTTTTCCTTGCTTCTTATCACCCAGTGGAAGCTTAAATGTGATTGTTAAGGCTTCACTAAGCAGACATCCTGGTTTTATCAGCATTGTCTCCATTTACAGCATCAAAGGGTCTATCTGATGGATAGTTTTTTGGGGTACGGAAAATAACATCGCTGCTTTTTCTTTTTTTGTTCCATCCCATTTCCGCTGTGCCAGTCTATTGCATTCCTGTTCATGACTGAAGCCCACAGAGGAGCTACTGCCTAATAACCAAGGTGGGAAGGGTTAAGACCTCCCCCCCCCCCAGTACTTGCCATCCTGGCCGCTTCAGCACTGTTCTGGTGCTCACTGAGGGCTAAAATGCTCCTACAGGACTAGGCTCCATCTCCCTGGCGGAGATCAGCTCTCAGTTAAAGGACTGCTCTCCATTTCCAAGTTGTGCACTCCAATGAGGCTGGTATGTCACCCGCTGTTGCTGGTGTGATGACGAAAACGGGATTCCCAGATTTGGGGGGAGGATTCTGGGGAGGAGTCCTTAGTATCTGAAGATTATCAGGCATAGGGAGTGAGGAAGCATGGTCCTTTTGGAGGTACATCCTCATCTTCATCTGTGGAAACCTTTGCAAGAGAGGTCTCAGTGGCTACTTTCCAACACAGCTCAAGGAAAGCCCCCCCTCCATGCCCATTCTCAAAGTTCTTGATGTCCCAGAAGTGGCCATGTCTGGGATTTGAGCCACAACAATATCTGAAGTTGTAGCTGTGCAATGTTTCACACTAAGCTTCTAATTCTGGGCCCCATAGTGAAGGAAATGTGTTGGGGGTTTTAATAGGGCAAGTATTCACATTCAGTCCAATCCTATTGCCTAATGTTGTTTTGGTGGTTATTTTCTGATTGCTAGGGTATTGAAAGAGTCCCTGGACTTCCCTCCCAACTCTTTGACTTAACCCATCCCATCTTTAAATGGCAGAGAGCCTTTTGGATGTTTATATTTTATTGCCTTTTTCACACTTTGCACATACCTGCACATCATTATGGCCTTCTGTGGTATTATTTAGAGCTATATAGAGGTCTGACTAATTCATAATAGGCAGGAGCACTCATCTAAAAGATAATAAGATAGATAGACAAACAGATGGATAGTTTATTTTAAGAATGTATAAACTACCCTTCATCCTTACAGATACTGAATTAAAAACAAATGCCCCTTCCAAAGAAGGAGAACAATATACGAGGGGCACCTGACTAGCCATTCTCCCCAACAATACAATATGTATGCAAACACACATACAAAACCATCTAGACATGCCCTAATCACCACTCAGCAGCATTACAGGAGATACTGAGTATCTTGAAGATAAAATCACCATTTTGCAACTTCATATTAAACAACACTAAACATTAAACATCTTTTCTGTGGCAGCCCCTTACCTAGCCCTCCCCTCCACTGTGTGCTTGGTTCCCATATATGCCTGTCCCTTTGTACGGCTTCAGCACCTAACTTCATGTTTAAAAGTTTTGCTTTGCAGACTAAAGGGATGTATGAGAATTGCGGTTCTGTTTGCAATCCCAAATATGAATGCAAGCAGGAGCATTTTTATTATTATCTCTATATAATGTTTGGAAATTCCTGAATTTATTATCACTTTTTAAAAAAAAAAATCACATTTTTTTAAAAAATGCACACTTTGAAATGGCATTTTTAAAAAATATGCAGTTTCATGCTTTAGCCAATGGGTGGGAAGTGCACACTTTTGAAACATATGCACAGAAATGCACATTTTTCCTGTTTGAAATGTGCACTTTTCCAGTTCGAACGAGAACGAGTTGAAAAACAGGTTGAAAATGAAAACAGGAGTGAGCCGAAATGAGTTTCAAAGTGATTTTTGGAGAATTTAGGTGAGCTCAACAATCACTGGTTCTCTCATGCTTAGCTTTGTTTCTTGCCCTGCTTCCTGACTCTACTCCTGAGGGTTTTGTTCTGAAAATATATGGGCAGGTGATGTCAAGTGACAATACAAAATGTACACATTACTTTCCAAACTGAAAATATGTTTCCTGGGTCATAAGAAAATATATTTATGAAATTATGGCCTTCCATGGTAACAACTTCCAGAGAGGTAGTCTATTGCAACAAAAACAACAAATAGGGTTGTATCCAATGTTAGTCTAACTTAAGTCCCATTCATTTCAGTGGGTATACTCTAAGTAGAGCTAACATTGGATAATTATAACCCAATGTCTTGTATCACATTAAAGTCTAACACATTTATTATTGCATAAGTTTTTGTGGACTAGAGGAAGCTTATGCCATAATACATGTGTTAGTCTTTTTGGTGCTACAAGTCTTTGCTGATTATGAAATTAATATTGTATAAATAATTTGGCATGGTATACATTAGATTAGCATGGAGGTGGTGTTTTCATTACTGCACTGCATTACTTAATTCAAAACAAGAAATGTTTGCCTTTAGAGCCTGTTCCCTAATAGAATTTCTCATCAAAATCAACAGGCAACATGAAATATTACAGTAATATTTTATATTCACAGGGACAGACACGTAGAAGTATGTCTTCAGAAACTCGCTGACTTGATCAAGTTCTCTTGATAGATTTGCAGCTGAAAATGCTTTCCTTACTTTATTTATTTAATAGCTGAAATTGATCTATCAAATTCAGTGGATCCAAGTTTTCCTTAAGAAAAGTCATGACAACTGGCATCTATTCTAGCCTGAAAATTATCCCCCTTGCTGTATATACTCTATATGCAACATAATTTCAGTGGAAACTGAATAAAAAAGAAGTTTCCTCTGGGCTCTTTTAATCAGGGAATATATCCAATATTATGTCCCTGGAGTATGCACTATGATACATCTATGGCAGGGTACCCTTGGACGATTTGCATGCCTCATTTGAGAAAGCCCTACAGCTGCCTTACAGTGCAGTGACAATGTAAAGGATCTCTAAAAGACAACTAAAGCTGCATTTGAATAAATCGGAATCAGGTCCACAAGGGTCTTGTCCCCATGCCTTCAATGTAAAGTTCTGTTTTATCTCCATTCACTGGAGATCATGAATGCTCCCATGTTAATTTACTGCAACAGGGCAACTATCACCCTACCTTTCTTAAATGAGAGCTTTCCTTCTTTACAGCTGCAATCACATATATACCCACCTGTCTCCCAACATTCAAGATACTTTACCCCCACTCCTCTCACCATCACCCCATAATGAGACTCCTTTAACCCCCCAACTCAAATGAATTCGTGGAGCAGAATATTTGGGCCTGACCCTACTTTTCCTCCACCTGCCAGTGGCAGCTTTAATGGCCAGCAGCAGCATCCATCAACCACAGAAACTGCCACTGCACAACATCTAGGTGGGGGAGAAAGGGGGAAATCATGCTCACTACCCAGTCACCTGTATCCTGGCGGGGAGGGAAGGAGTGCATTTGCCTCCCACAAGGACAAGCGACCCCAAGGAAACAGTGTGTAGCTCCTCTACCTCTCAAATATGCTCAACATATCACCATTCCTCAATGTCTCACATTAATACAAAGTAATAATGGTCAGTTTATATACATAGCAAAACCAAATGGTAAAGCTTTTCCTGGACTTTACCACTTTAAGCTGCCAATGGCAGGAATCACATGTTTGGCCACTCATTCCCCATCTCAAAAACACTTGCTGCACATACAAGATTAGCATGTCAGGGAGAAGGATTCAACCTAGCCTTCTTCCTAACATGCTACTTTTCTATTTGCAGGGAGTTTTACCCCTCAAAATAGCATTCAAATGCACAACTTCCCCCACCTGCAGCCTGAAGCGGTACAGTGCAGGAAAAGGTTTACCACCTGATTCTGTGGAATGTATAAAGGAGTCCCGTGATATTGTACCAGGGGCAAATTGTAAACATTTTGGTCAGGGACCTTCAGCAGTTGGAAGTTAAAGAGGAAACAAAAATGGAGAATGTAATTGTCAGCTACAGTATATTAGGCAGGGAATTGCTAGGAGGATCAAAGAAGTATTGTTAACTGTATACAGAGGATTGGTGAGTGCCATACCATCATTCATATTCTTGAAGGATCCATTCCAAGTGGTCCAGGTATACAGAAGAGCAACAGATAATTACAGGAATGGAGAACTTACCTTAGGAAGAGATTGGTCCTCTCAGTTTAGATACTGTGATAAGACTCTCCAAATGAATTTGGAGGGGTGGGGTAACACAGTAGAGGGAGGAGCTACTCATATTAAAGCAGACAATGGGTACAAGAATGAATGGTTACAAAAAGGCCACAAAAAGGCTTCTTTCTACATTGCACTTGCTCTATGTTTGCGGCACATCACGATCTGGATTATATAGCTTGATATCTGTGATACATGGATGATCAGCCCTCTGGCCAAGAGCTAGTTTATCTTTGGCCCCTTCAAGTTCTATGGTTCTCTGAAAACACTTTTTAAAAAAAACATTCTCATCTATAAAGCAGCTCCAGTGCTGGTAGCATTGTTGGAAGCAATCTACTCATATCACCTGAATTAAGCAATATACAATGATAGTCTGGGTTATTTCGCTTTTTAAATAAATTTTTAAAAAACCCATTAAACATCCTCAAAATATCCCCTGCAAAAATGTTAGGATAAAATGATTCCATTTCTCTTTGTTTCTGGTAACAACATATGTTTATAACTTATGAATGTTTTGCAGGAAAGCTGATTTCATGAATTGTTCCCTGACAGTTTTGTGAAACTTCAAAATCACTTATTCCTGTTCTTTCTAGTGGCTTCTCTGGATAATTCCTTCAAGACATTTTGGGTTTGATCGTATTGGTTTCTTGATGTTAAAATAAGACAAAGGAAATAGAATAAACACCTCTTCTTATGGACTCTGGGGAGGAGGTAAGTAAGAGGCCATCCTTCCTCCAACCTGGTGCCCTCCAGATGTGTTGGACGGCAACTCCATTGTTCCCAGCCAGTCAGCAGGGCCATTGGCTGTCACTCACAAGCCTTCTAGGAATGCTGTGGGCTCACCACTTTCTCTATTCGATTTAGCTGTGTTTTCAGTATTTCCAGATCTTTGGCCTCTTCTCCATGGCTGTAATTCAGCCATGTGAAATGTTTTTCTTTAATGGCCTAATTTTGTGAGACACTGCACTGGCAAATGAGTGTTTAAGACAGGGCATAATGACTGCTGTGCCAGTGCTATGTCAGTCCCATGGAATCTTCAGTGGCAGTGGCAACAGCTACCATCACCAGATATTATGTAGCACCATGATGCAACGCTGCTAGCTAGAATTTGGATAGTGTAAGGCCATCGAAGGTGGGGACATGACAGTGGACTGCTTACCACACAGCATCCTAAAGGTTTTTCAGCTACTCCCACAGAGGTATGTAAGTATGTAGTCACAATTTTGCATGCCTGATCTTTGGTAATAGCCTTTTATAATGGCATTGCAACTGAAAGAAAGCATAGCAGGAAAGGTTTGCCCCACTTCCTAAGCACAAGAGGCTACTTGATGCAAGATCCTGTATCTACATAATTGGAAATGTAATATTTCAGTGACAATCCATCCAGCCCTATAGTAACCCCAACAAACACAATCCTATTTGTGGATGAAGAGGCTGTTTTCTTAGCCCCACTCTCATGGTCTGGATGGGAAGAAGCTATACTATACCTTGTCTGCCATGATCATGGAAGAGCCTCCATGGATACCTAGAATGGGTGTGAGGGTCTGGGCAGAAATGAAGTCCAGGATCTGGGCAATGGCTTCCTGGTCGGTGTCATCAGCAAACACCACACCTTGTACCCTCCGGTCAGACATGATATCACAGATGCGGGTGATGATGCTCTTGGGATCTGTCTCATTCATGGCCACCAGTTCCACACGAGGCATGAGAGAGAGGTGATGGAAGTCATCTTTCTTGTGGGCATCTGTGATAGCTACTTCGTCAGAGGTACCCACCAAGATAACAGCAATGCCAATGCTGGGGTGGTTCTTTTGGGCCCAGGCCCCACTGCCTGTTGTTGCTAAGACTGCTAGCATAAGCCAGAACTTTGAAGAATAGCACTCTGCTCTGGGCCTCATCTTCAGCTCTTGCACTCCCTGAAAAGAGACAAAAATTGAAAGAGGTCAATACCATATCTGTAAAGGACTGAACCAACAAGGCACACAATTAGTTGAGTTAGCCCGATAATTTGCTTGTCTGTTTGATCAGAGCATTGACATATTGAGCATACGATGCTGCCTTGTGCTGAGGCAGACCATCTTGCCCAGCATTGTCTATTTTGAGTGACAGGGACATTCCAGGGTTGTGGCAGGGCTCTTTTCCTAGCCCTGCTACTTAAGCTTCTTTTAACTGGAGTTGTCAGGAAATGAACCCAGGGCATTCTGCATGCAATGTACGTGCTCTGCCGCTGACCCATGACCCCTCTCCTAAACTGGTATTTAATCCCAATCTAAATGTTCATTTGACTTGTTTCTTCAACTCCAGTGGTGACTGGAGAAAGCACCTTGCCTTCAGGTTTTACTGGGGAACTTAATAAATGCAGGAAAAAGGATTAAATAACATTGGTCAGAAATGGGATACCTACAGTTTTACACTACAGTTCCCCCTCAAAAACATATGTTCATAGTGATGAAGCATCAGTGTCTTCTGGTGGTCCATTAGAAATGAGCTAAATTAGAGTCTAACAGATTATGCCTAAAACTGTGCCCACATCCCACCAGGGATGGGGACTCGGACTCGAGGACTCAACTCGTGAGTCGGACTGAGTCCCCCCTCTGACTCGACTCGGACTCGAGTCCCAATATTTTTAATGGGACTCGAGACTCGACTCGGGACTCGAGACCAAGGACTCTTCAACATCCCTGGGCTGTGCCAGAAGGAGTGGAGAGGAGCGTGATTGCCGGTGAAGAGCGCATGGAAGCGAGGTGTGCCGCTGCTCGGCCACTATGGACGGCTACCAGGAGTGCAGCCCCAACAGTGTGTCAAGATTTATTTTGATTGATGTGTTGCGTACTTGGGAGAGGCAGAAGAAGGACCTGAGATTACTCTGTGTGGCTGCTCTGAGTGTGTTTCTGGTTCCAGCAAGTTCATCACCAGTGGAGCGGGTGTTCAGTGAGGGTGGAATTGTGATGAGATCTCACCGTTCCAGAATGGGGGCCAAACATTTAGAAAAAATCATGTTCCTCAAATGCAACATGGATAAGTTTTAGGAAGTACAGCAAGTTTATTTTTTAAAATCATTTTTCTAAAATGCAACCTTTCAGACATTTTGGGTTTGGCTGCCTCTGCCTGCCTGTCTGGGGTTCCCAGCCTCCTCTGCCTGCCTGGTCTCTTCTTGACCAGTTCAACAGTTGAATTGTCCAAGACAAAGGCCTCTGCCTGCCTGCTTTGGGGTTCCCTGCCTCTTCTGCCTGCCTGGTTATTTTGGGTTTTTCTGCCTGGTCTGTTCTTGCCAAAATCAGTTGCAGAGTTTTGAAATAAAAAGGCACACTTGTGCCTAGAATTTATTTAAACCACACATCTGAAGTAGCCTTATTTTGTTGGGAAAAAACCCCATTGATTTTAATAGGGACTCGTGGAGTCAGCTTTGGGAGTGACTTGTGACTCGTGAGTCACCATTTTGGACCAAGGACTCGGACTCAGACTCGAGACTCAGGTCCAAAGACTCGTGACTCGACTCGTGACTCGAGACCAAGGACTCTTCAACATCCCTGCATCCCACCAGTATTTTCCAAAAGAACCTCCCACCAGTGCCCTGCACCCTAGGAGTATCCAAAGATAATAGATGAAGAAGAACCCTGTGGAGGAACAACTTCCCTCTCACCACCTAGCAGAGTTTCTCGTGGTTAAACTGAGGTAGCCTTGTTCTGGCTGTATTTAATATGACCATAATGTATTCCTTATGGAGATAAATTCAAGACTTTGGGCTGTGGAACTGGTAGTGATAACTTTTTTTGCCAATACTAATTTTATTTGATGGAGGACAACCATCAACAGGCTGCATGGCCAGTTATGCATCTTATCTTCCTTCCTAACATCTTTGCTGATTATCTTTGTTCTCAAGCCTGAAAATCGGAAGCCTTCAAGCTGATGGAATTGCTGATAGAATTCTGATTCACTCCCTGGAAGTGGCGGCTTCTTTTTCTAAGCATCGAAGTGATGAAGAAGACCTATGAGGTCATCAGTGCAGCCCTGCTAGTGCCAGATTACTCCCTACAGGATACTTTAGTGTGCCTTGTTTTAATAACATTGAGCTCTTTTCATCTGCAAAGCACTTTACAAGCAGCAACTAATTAATCCTCGCAGCACCTCGTTAAAGGTACATGTTGCTATCATTGTCTTCCCAGTCTGAAAATCATAGCAGTGAGGTTTGCCCCGCAGGCCCAGAGGCAGTCCACATCAGCAAAAATAGATGTATCTGGGTATCTGGTTTTATGCCCAAACCTGAAGTGCCTGTTACTCAATCAGTTACATGAAAAGCTGAAATAACTGAATGATCCAGCCTATTCTGTCGTTCTATCTGCAGTGATTAATGAAACAACCCAAGTACTGGGATTATCATTAGATTGCACTAAACCTGTTTTTGCCTTTCTGCTGTGTCAGAACTGAAAGAACTCAGGGTCAGCTTGTATAATGTGTTGCTTTATGATCTACTGCCATTGTGTCCCAGTTAAATATCAATAGTCACAGCAACAAATCACTGGATACACTGATGGCAATCTCTATCTAGTAAAGTCACTGCCAAGACTTTAGAGGGTGAAGAGCCTAACACAGTTTTGCATGTTCCATTTGTTCTGAAGAGACCTAATAACTAGTAATAAGGCATCTTGCTGATATAGTACCCCACTGACTATGAGGTACCATTTAACTACCATTTATACTGGTATAGCCATTAAAGAGTGCTGCAGTTTCAATGATACTGAAATCTCTCTCTCTCTCTCTCTCTCTCTCTCTCGCACACACACCCACACCCCTCACGCGTTGCCTTCAATATGTTACATTCAGGACTGTACACACTGTCCTATCATTAAGAAGCAAAAACCAAACAAATACATAATTGTAATTCATAAAGGGATCCAAATCCACTTAAAGGCTGAAGGGACGAGTGTATGAAATATCCATTGATTTTAACTGCTCTGAACAAAGAGACAGTGAGAATTTTACAAAATGAATCATTAACATCATTGTAGCTGGACTGTTTCCCTCTAATTACATGTCAGTAAATTAGATTCTTTTACAGGGAAAATGCAGTTTTCACTACTTTGACAGTTGATTAAAACTTTAATGCACTCTACACATGCTTTTTTTGTGCATACTTCAACATTACTTTTTCTTCTGTGATAATCCTGAGCATTTTCAGTTTACTCCATTTGGTTATGCAACAGCTACTTGCAATGCTGAGAATAGCTTTGACAGTCACCTCTTCACACTGTAACTACTTTAGTACTCCATAAAGCAGAGAGGTAGATTCTACCAGCCCAGGAACTATATAGGCAACAGGAGACCTGTAATGCAACCATGCCTATGGCCAGAACTGTCATAGCATTTGCGGAGAAGGCCTAATGACCTTCCCCCGCATCACGTGCAGCTGTGGGCGGGGAGAAATTTTGCGGACATGGGGGGAGGAGAGGCGAGACTTACCAGTTCTCGCAGGTACGCCTCAGGTAGGGGGGCGGGGTTACAGGAGCCAATATTAGGACCTGCAGCCCCGCCCCACACCCTCTTTGTTCTTCGCAGCTCCCTCCCTCCCGCCCTGTATTCAGTATGGGCTCCTCTGGTCGCCGTTAATGGGCCGAGTAGGAATTTTGGCTTATCCCTATTAGGGGGGTGAGCGCGTTTCGCCTACTCCATACTACTGCAGAGTTGGGAGTATTATAGTTAGGGCACATAGCAAGAAAAATGGTCACAGATAGATAGTAGGCAGGTAAGTTACGGTATTGATAGGGGGAGGTGAGCATCCCTGGCACCATTCAGGTGACAGGCGGTTTCAGGATGCCTCAGATGGATGGGTCAGTAGGCTCAGACAGCTGCGGGTCAGGAACGCCTGTGAGGCCTTTGTTCTCGCCAAGCTTGTTGTCGTGAGACTCCGAGAGGGAGCAACGCAACAAAGGCTCCCAACACTGGAAAGTGCAAAATGGGGAGGCGGCGGATTCCTCGCCACCTCCCGGTTTTTGATGCTCCGCCCAAGTGCATAACAGAGCGGCCTACGAGGCCAGAATAGAATAACCCGCACTCGATCCCTTTGCAGTTCATTGTATGTAAATATGTAAATAAACGTGGCCCAGTTAAACACCAACTGAGTGTCTTGACTCTTCATTTCCCACCTGTACGTCCGCAATAAGGGTACAAGCAGGGGATGGGGGGGGGGGGACATGTCAATATGAAACAGCAAAAACCTATCCAGCAGTTTAATTTGTTTAAATCAAAGTTATGAGTTAATTTTATTAAAAGTAAAATAATAAGTGCCAAGAGTTACCAATATGGTCTGAAGCCAGCAAACCACAGGCTGGGCGGAATTCGTATAGGGCTCAACGGAGACATGCTTCTCCCCTTCCCTTCTCAGTACACATGTAAGCAATCCAGGGAATGGATGATCTCTGTGTGCCTCCCTCCCAGTCCTCAGACATGCAGCAGTCCCCATTCAGAAAAATCAAGGAACAATATAAGGTACAAGACCCCTTGCATTCTTGTATGCACAGACATACAAGAATATAAGAGTTGCTCAGTAAGTTGCTTACTTGGGCAGCACAGTAGCAGTTCCTAGTGAGGCCAGCAAGTCGCAAAAACTCACCCATAGGAGAACACACAGGGGGGTGGATCCCCCCCCCTTTACTGCTGTTGTTGCCCAACCAGGGGTGCCTCCAGACTGGTGATTCCTAGACCTACACAATCATTGCTCTTTCACTAAAACCTACATGCAGAATTGCAATTGACAGGCCACACTTTGGGAGGTATACCAGTTTTGGAACACTGTGTACATCCTGCTATGTTTCATCACACTAGTGCTCATGACATAGCTGCATGTGAAGGGAGGGGATGACTCACCTGACCCCACTAGTTTTTTAAACCACCTTTTAGTCTTATGTGCTCTTGCACAATTACGGTACCACAACTTTAAAAAAAAGTTTTTAACAGAGCAATCCTATGGTCCCTGGGAGTGCATCCCAGGGACCATAGGATATGTTGGAGTCCTGCTCCCAAAGCTGTAGACATTCCTATGACTTTTGTAAGGGGGCTCTGTGTTCCAGTCCCTCCCCCATCCAGGGCCGGATTAAGAGCATTATGGGCCTGGTGCTGAGGATTTTGGTGGGCCTTTTTATGGAAATAAATAAAATGAAGACACAATTTTATATTAAAACAAATTAAATATTTTAATTACCATTAAAGTGCCAAAACAGAAACATATTGAAAATATTTCTTTTTTTGTAAACAATAAGCTTGTTAACCCAATAAAACCGTTCATCACATATCGTTGATGATAAGTACCTCCACGTTTTTTAACCTCTAGGGCAGTCTTCCCCAACTGGGGCCCTTCCAAATGTTTGGGGCCCCAGCTCCCATCTTCCCCAGCCACTGGCCATGCTGCCTGAGGCAAATGAGAACTGTAGTCCAAAATATCCAAGAGGGATATTTGGTGAACTCTGTTCTCTGGGGTTTTTCAAAATAAAACTTAAAATGCCACACAATTCCCCATGAAAGCGCACATGCACACACACACACACACACACACACAGTATTAGCCAAGCACACACACACACACGTGCACGCGCACACACACACACACACACACACACACAGAACTCTGTTCTCTGGGGTTTTTCAAAATAAAACTTAAAATGCCACACAATTCCCCATGAAAGCGCACGTGCACACACACACACACACACACACACAGTATTAGCCAAGCAGGTGACATTTTGCAGGCGGCAGGAGGATCAACACCCCCAAAAGGCAGACACATTCACATAAATAGAACATTCACAACAACCATTTTTAAATAAACATAAACCATCTTCCCCAGCCACTGGCCATGCTGCCTGAGGCAAATGAGAACTGTAGTCCAAAATATCCAAGAGGGATATTTGGTGAACTCTGTTCTCTGGGGTTTTTCAAAATAAAACTTAAAATGCCACACAATTCCCCATGAAAGCGCACGTGCACACACACACACACACACACACACACAGTATTAGCCAAGCAGGTGACATTTTGCAGGCGGCAGGAGGATCAACACCCCCAAAAGGCAGACACCCACACCCACAAACACACAGCCCTTACGTTCAGTTTGGCTCACAAAAGAGGGAAAGCCCTTTTACAGAAAAGAAGGAGAAGGAGAAGGAGAACTTGCAGAATTTCCCCCAAATTATTTATTTTTTAAAAAAAAAGCAGCCACAAAAAAAAAGCCAGGAAGCTTTGCTTGACCAAGAATAATTGTGTTGTTCTTGTTGCTTTTTTTGTTGTTGTTGTTAAACTAGCATTTGAACAATTGAGCTGCGAATCAGAAAGATCTTTTGCTCGAGGCTGGAGAGAGAGGTCCCTTCTAAATCTGAATATTACAGACCCTAGCAAGCCCCCCATGTGCTAGATGTTCTCACAAAGAAATGTAGTAACAGTGATTGAAATGCAAAGATACTGAAATGCTAATTTGAGAGCAACAGTTCTTGCTAGGTCTTGCCTCAAGCCTGTAATGCAGATGTGCTTAGAACACCTTTCTAATCTTGAAAAAATCATTAATTATGCTGAATGATAACGATCAGAGCTAACTCTGAAGGGGGGAAAATCGCTGCGTGTCCCTATAATTGCAGGCCGATTGTCTGTTAAGGGCCTGGAGCGGCCGCTCCCACAGCCCCTATCTTAATCCGGCCCTGCCCCCACCCCTTGCAGCTGCTGCAGAAAGAACCATGGCAGCTGCTTCCTGAGGTCAGTAAAGCGACCTCAGATGACCTCCCAGAGGTCAAGAAAGGGGCATTCCAGTGGGCAAGGAAGGGAGGGGAGAGGAGAGGCTGGGATCTGCTGTATCCTGTGGCCTTTCCAGCCCCAGTCCTGCCCCTGGCAGCGTCACCTCTCTAGATAGGCTCAGAGGCCCATCTAGAGGGGGAAATAAAAAAAGGACGACAGAGAGGCAAAAATCACCCCCATCACTCCTCCCATCCTGCTGGCAGCAGCTCTGCAAGGCAGGGCACTCAGAAGCCAATAGGATACCAAGATCAGAGGCTTCAATCTAGTGGGCAGCAATCCCATAGGATTGCACCCCAAATGTTTTCACATAAATTAAAGGTCAGGGGGAAATGACAACAATTAACATGGTGCCAAAATGGTGCTGACCAAAAAGGCAGTGTGCTGTCATTTTTTAAATTATGGTTTTAATTTGAGCTAAAACATGCATGTATTTTTTTCATTTGAGCACTATTGAATGATTTTTTTATTTATTTTTTAAAGCAAGGGTTTTTAACACAAATTAAATAATTTTTTAAAACCCACATTCTTAAAATGGCACTGACTAGAAAGGTAATAATGAAATTGTACCAGAGTGTAGATGTATAGTGATAGGATCAACTACCTGTGATATCTCACTATATTTGTCAAAATCACACATCTTCAAAATGATGGAAGAGTAACACTAAGATGATCTACAGCTGCAGAGACTGCATTACTGTTCTATTCTTCTCCCACCCAAAAAAAGGTCAGATTTTCTGTGGTCTAAAAAAAGATGAACGAACACAGGGAAAACACAGGAGAATAATTATTTGATGATGACATCCTGTAGATGCCTTATAAAAAGTAAGTGAACCAAATGAACTAGTAAACACCTAGTGTGGAAGCACCCCTGGTCATATATCCCCTCCATCTCCCTTGAGTACCACCACCTGTAGCAGCAGAAAAGGAGAGGGTTTCCTTCTTTCTTTCCTTCTTTCTTTCTCAGTTTGTCTATGTGGATTGTGGGCAACATATTAGAAAAGGCTGAGTTTTGTTATTGCTGTTTGCAAGAGAGATGATAAAGAGAAGGGAGCAGAGAAGGGGGAAAGCCTGCACCCTTTATACTAGGGCTGTGCTTTGGATTTGGCCAAATCCCAAACAGATTGGTGGTTCAGTGAAGGCTGTGGGACCTGGGAGGGTGTAGCACTCAGTGCTACTACTAGGTCATCTAAGTCTGTTAAGCAATAGAAATGTTATTGGCAGTTCCTGATGATGATGATGATGATGATGATGATGATGATGATGATGATGATAATAATAATAATAATAATAATAATAATAATAATAATAATAATAATGGCATGTAGCACAAAATACCCTGCACTAGGGGAGTACTATGCCTGCATCCAATTTTGACAAACAGAAAAAAGGTATATCCATTTGTTGATTTTCAGTTATAATCAATGAGAAGCATGAAGATTTGAATTTCCAAATCGAGATTTGGATTTGGACCCAAGCCTCTGAATCGCTCAAAGCCAAACTGGACTATTTTCCAAGCTGCTGAATCTTGTGGTTAGTGTGCACCCCTACTTACACAACGTTAGGTGTGATTGGCAGTTTATATGCTGGTTGTCACTGCTCTTTGTGACAAAATGCAGGAGGAAGTTGGAGTTTCTCTCCCCCTACCACTGTATAAAGGTTCTAAACAAAACAAAACAAGAATTTGGGGGCTCTGACTGCAGGATCCTAAGTATATTCACTCAGACGTCCCCCTGGGTTCAATGGGGCATATGTCCTAGTAAGTATGCCCAGGACTGCAGTCCGAGACAAACACACAAAAAAAGCGCTTTACAAGTGGCATCATGATCTTTTCCTAGCCACAACAATCAAGCTCAAAAAGTAAAACAGAAAGATTAATGCAGATTCTCAGCTTTGTTTATAAACCATACTAGTTTATATATGTGTATATTTGGTTTGTGCAAATAACTTGAGTACAGTAATACCTTGGATTGCAAGTAACTTGGTCTGAGAGCGTTTTGCAAGACAAGCAATTTTTTAAAATAAATTTTGACTTGATAAACAAGCGACATCTTGCAATACAAGTAGCATAGGGATGTAACCGCTCGCCTCGAGCGGGCGTAGCAGGCAGAAATCGGACCCGCTCACGCCCGCCAGAGACTTGCTTTGATATAAGAGTGTTTTGGATTACAAGCATGGTTCCGGAACGAATTATGCTGGCAATCCAAGGTATTACTGTAATTGTTTCTCTTCATGCAAAACACCTCTATTCACAGGGAAGCAATGGTACCAATTCATGCAGAATATTTATTATTTTCCCATAAAATCATATCCCTCCCACTTTTAAAATGCAGTTTCTTGTATGATAGACTTTAAACTTATGTCGCAGGAAGAAATGAAGAATAATTTCTTCAACTGAATCTGCAGAGGGGAATTCAGGTAAGTAGAATTACTGAGGTTAGAATTTAGCCAGGACATTAGGACTAACAAACTAAAATGCCATCCAAGGCAAATATCAATTAAACTGTAAGAATGCACAGCCACATTACTACGGGCATGTAGTATTGCCACAGTTCTGTGGCAAAAACAGTTCTGGGTTAAAGGAGCTCTTGATCCTTGATGGGCCATGGGTACATTGTACATTCATGCCTGTGGGCATCACATTTTCTATCTCTGCTCTAAGTCTTCTTCCAGCATGGCAAGGTGGTGTTAACTGACAAATAGCTGGATTGGGAAGTGCATACCCTCCAACATTTCACAGATGAAAATAGGGACACACATGTGAATTTGTAAGAGGTATGGTTAAGCAACATGAAGGTGTGATCAAGAGGGTGTGACCAGGCAACCTGAGGGTGTGGCCAAGGGTATGGCCAGGCAACCAAAGGGCATGGTCAGGTACAAAAGTTATTAGAGGAAACACACAAAACTGCAGTATTTTAAGCACAGAGATCTTTCAATTTATGTATTGCATTTAGGGAAGCCTGAGGGGAAAAGAAAACCTTAAATCAATAACTACAACTGTGTGTGTGTGTGTGTGTGCGCGCACACACACACAACATCTATATATATAAAAAAAGAAGCCCTGACTGACTGACTGACTAACTGACTGACTCATCAACGCCCAGCTCAAACCATTTAATCTAGGAACGTGACATTTTGAAGGAACATTGCTTTTATGACATAGACACCCACTAAGGGAGGATTTTTGCAAATTCCATCCCTAAGGGGGTGAAAAAAGGCGGCAAAATTGCCCCACTCTCATATCTCCTGTGGGCAAAACAACAGGGGAGCAGTTATGCAAATCGGCCTCACCTCATAATTGCTGCAGGAGCCAATAGGAGCAGTTATGCAAATAGTCCATACTACAATTAGAATGTTCGTATGAATTCCTGCAGGGCCAATAGGGGTAGGTATGCAAATCTCCCCTAGGCCATTTAGAATGTTCTCTGAGGGGGCGAAAAGGGAGGGAAACTTTTTAAATGACTGACTGACTGACTGACTGACTGTTGTGTGTGGGGCGTCGTCACATAGGCTCTATCACATTTTGACGGATCTACCCCAAACTTGGCATGGTCACTCTTCATCACCTGTAGACTCTCAGGATTAACCTGATTTTTCTTTAAGATCAGATATTTCTGTCAGAAAAGTTTTCTGCTGCCAGCACCCAGCCTAATCGTTACACTTTCAGTCAGAGACACACTGTATCTTTTCCATTGTTCCAAATTCTAAAATCCATACGAGCCCAGCCACAGGCAACAGCTAGTCTATATATATAAAAGAAGTCCTGACTGACTGACTGACTCATCAATGCCCAGCTCAAACCGTTTAATCTAGGAATGTGAAATTTTGAAGGAACATTGTTTTTATGACGTAGACACCCACTAAGGAAGGATTTTGGGAAATTCCATCCCGAAGGGGGGGGAGGGGGAGAAATCACCACAGTCTCATATCTCCTTGGCGAGCAGGGCCCCCCCAAAGCCCAGATTCTCCATGGTGCGGAGTGGCTCTCCGCCCACTCTCCGGGCAGTCGCGCCGGCAGCACAGGGTCCCATTGTGTCATTTCCGGCTGGCCGGAAGTGACACAACAGGACTCTGCGCTGACACGGCAGAACCCTGTGCCACGGTTTTGGTGTAGAAACCAGGGCAACAGGGCTTAAAATAGCCATCGCGGCTGTTTTAAGCCCTGTTGCCCTGGTTTCTATGCCAAAATTGTGGTGCGGGGTTCTGCCGCGTCGGGTCCCGTCGCGTCACTCATGCAGCTGGAAATGATGCGGTGGGAACCTGCGCAGCATGGCAGATTGAGCGGCAGAACGGGCGGGCGGGAAGGTAGGCACGCAAATATCGGGGGGGCTGCGAGCAGGGCCTCATTCCAGCCCCCCGATATTCACGGTAACATCCCTACTTCTAATGCATTTAAAAACAACAACAATCCAGTATCCCTGCAGAATAATCCTAATCATTGCTTACCCATCCACCCACCCCACACCCCCAAACATGGAGCTTCAGAGAGAAGGGGAAGTTTCTTGCATTTCCTTCTGACACTGTAGACTCACCTGTTAGAGGCACAGAGTCAGCTCTGTTAGGAAATAAAATCTTTGGCAATATAAAGACAGGAATCATGTGATAAATTCCCCCCCCTTCACCTCTCCCTCGGTCCAGGCCAGCAGGTGCAGCCTCCACCTCCTTTTCTTTTCACCCAGCAGAGGCAGCAGGTAGAGCATGCGCACACACCCTCATGTCTGTTTCCTCCCTTCTTACTGTCTCTCTTAAAGGGGCCATGGGAAAATTGCAGCTTATTTATTTATTTTATTTTATTTATTTAATACATTTTTATACTGCCCAATAGCCGAAGCTCTCTGGGCGGTTTACAACAGCTAAAATCATAAAATAACTGGGGTGCCACAGCAGAAAAGGCCCTCCTCCTAGTAGCCACCTTTCTTCCACTTAGTTTTAGCTTAGCTGCAATTTTGCCCATGGCCCCTTTAAGAGCAGTTTAAAGTAGCTTGTGGGAGGTAGGGGAATTCAGGACTCTGCATAACAAAGTGAGAAGCCATGATGGAAGTGTGTATGTGTGTGGGGGGGGGATGTTAATAATTATTTGCCATTCTGATGAGTGAGCTATACTGCAAATGTGTTCCTGATGCTAAATATTTCCTTCCTAATAGAAGACTATAGGGACAGCACTAACAACAGAACTTTTGTACATTATTATCCCACATTATTCTGGGGGACGTAGGCAACCCAGTGGGGACTAACAATTCTTGCATCTAAACCTGTTAAGATCTGAGCTTTGGGGTTCAGATCTAACACTGATCAATCAATCAATTTATTGTCACGGTCATAAGACCAGCAAGACATTGATCAGAAGTATGATATTTTGTTTTTTATCAGACACTTAGAAGAATTGCAATATGATGCAGACATTCACTGTGTGGGTACATGAGGGTACTGATGTGGGATAGCAGAAGGTGCTGTATAGCAGCATGGGCACGGGTTAAGAAAAATGAAAGGGGGGAAAGAAAGAGCTTGCGAATGGAGTGGCAGGGTTACTTGCAGAGAGTGGGGGGCTAGGTTTATGTTTGAGAGTCAGGATTGAAGTTCTTGGTTGGCTGTGGAAGCAGTGATCGTTCATTCCTTAGTTCATTCCTCTGCTCTTCCATTTAAATGCTACATTCTGAGAATCGTTCTCTTTTTTGCTCTTTCAAGTTTGTTTTGCCCATCAGCAAGCTAGGCCTTGTGCCAAACAATCCATTTCAAAATAATATTTTATTGTCATAATCTTCTCCATCATATATAAACCCAGCCAGAATCGCCCTCTCCACCCCCACCTCCCTGCAATGGGTTTTGCACAAACAGAGATGCGAGAAGACAGTGCCATCCATGTAGAGTGTAATGTTTCATTTCAATAGAAGGCTATTCGGGGTAAGCTCCTGACATATTTTATTTGTCTGTGAAATGCCACGTTCACTTTGGGCACTGATAAGTGAAACTAATAATAATAAAGAATAACAATACGCTCAGTCAGTGAGGAGCCAGGGCAGCAGAGGCTACTGACATCTCTAAGCAAGTAAGCAAAGCTGACACGCGGCGTGGCAAGGGCAAGATCCCTTCAGAGCAAGAATTAAAATGATTCATTCCAGACTAGGGAGCATTCTCCACAAGCTGTTCCTCAATTTTAGAATGAGGCTGGAACAATTTAGCTAATTTTAAGCCTTTTAAAAAAAATAAAAATGCAGCATTCCTTCTTCCCTCCCTTAATTTTCCCTCTCTGTGTGGATGAAAGCTTGGCAAATATCCTCACATCTCAAAGGAACCAAGAATGTGTCATATGAAATCTTTTATTAGACCAGCTTTATTGGTAGGGTAACAAGCTTTTGAGCCCCGGCTGCTCAACGTCTTGAGACTCTAATATACCTGCAGAGTTGGCTCAGTTGCAAGTATCAGCTGAAATATTCTGGTTCTAGTTTTATTCTGTTGTGTCTTCTCTTCTGAATTTTTAGCCATTTGCTTGCTTGTTTTTAATTTCCTTATTGTATAATCCAATTTGGACCCAGCCTGCAGCCACCTAGCATTCATTCAGATGACACCAGTGAGATCTTGATTGGAATCTATGCTCACCATTTATCATTTCATTTTATCTGTCTCCTTTGCCTCCTATAAGTAAAAATGACTTTTTTAATTACGAAAAGGCTCAGGTCACAAAACCTGGCTCAGTTTTGAAGTTAGATCCAAAGTGACCCAAGGTTAGGTAGGTCTCAGATCTATTGCTGTCTCGCTTCTTGCCAGCTCTGAGTTCCAGGATTAAGATATTGGCCTTCTGGTTTACAACTTATTTCATTGGCTGCATCATTCCATAGCATTTCTCTGTGACTTGTTTGAGAACCACAAAGTGAGTGACAATTGATGTTCCTGTAATCTAAAGAGAACTTTTGTACTCAAGCTAAACTAGCAAAATACAAAATACATGTGAAGGTTTCACACATGTACAAATCACAGCATTTTAATTTGAAATGTCCTCAAGCAAGAAAGGATTAGGTCCCTGCTCACACATGCATGTTCAAATCATAACTGATGGATATGGAACCCGAGTACAACATTGATCATATTAAGAGGCTCTCAAACGTGCAGAGATGCTCTGTGGGTGTGAGTCACCTTAAAGGAAAAGAGTGAAGAAGAAAAAAGATGGATAGCAGTGGAACTTTCCAGCACTGGTGAAAAGAGCATGGCAAGCAACAAGATAAACTGTGGCCTGACTGTCAAACAGGTAGAGAGGACAGGGATACAGGAAGAAGAAACAGGATTTCAGCTCTCCTCTGTGGACTTTCACTGGTCATATTATCATTTTCACTGGTTGGGCTTTGAAGGGGCCTCCTCAAACCACCCCACCCCACCCCACCCCAGGGGATCCTGTCCTAAAGGGAGGAGGACAGCAAGAAACACACTGCAAGGCTACAGCAAAGCTTCACTTTGCAGGTGGCAGGAGAGGCTGGTGACTCCTATGTCAGTGGCGGGGTTCCTCGTCCATTGCTGCTTTTATTCCTTTATAAGAGCAATCCATAGTGCTGTACTCCATCCCCAAAATAGGTTCACCACCATGAAGCACCATGGATAGCTCCTATAAAGCTCAGAATAAAAGCTGTAATGGATGAGGAACCCCACTGGCATAGGAGTCACCACCAGCCTCCGCCGCAGGTGGGCAAGGAGGAATCTGCTTGGCATATTCAGATGAGCCTAGTTGTCCATCCATGTGTACATGTCACACCATGGTCCTCTACCTCAACAGACCCTCCAAACCTAACTTTACCCTGTAGCTATTGTCACCTCCTGCCCATCTTAGACCTGCTCTACCTCTTGCTGAAATCACACAGGCTACTAAATGTTGCAATGAGGAATCATGTTTGATCATACAGCTTAGAATCAGCCATCTACCTGCTACTTCACTGTTTCTCTCCACATCATGTGAGTGTGTCTCCTGAATATGGGTGTGGTACTATTCCTGTATCAATTAATCTTCAGCCTTCATCCCAAAAAGAATACCCAATACATTCCTGAAACAGTGGCTTAGGCTCTGTATTGTTTTAATCTGCTGCTGGTTGTGTTTTTTAATATTTGGATAATGATTTTATATATTTTCTAAATAATTGTTTTGTTTTGTTTTGTTTTATGTGAGCCACTTTGGGAGGTAGCATACACATGTTGGAATAACTAAGGGGAATACATAAATAAATCTGTAGGACCTGTACTGTGCCATGTGACCCTAGCTGCCTGTTGCATAATAGCAGTTGTTGTAAATCATGGGTGGGCAACTTGTGGCCCTCCAAACATTTTGGCCTTCAGCTCCCATCATTCCTCATCATTGGCTATTCTGGATAGGGCTGATGGGAGATATAGGCTAAAACATCTGGAGGGCCACATGTTCCCCATCCCTGTTGTAATAAACATGGCCAGTCCATGCTACCACCACATCTAGTTCCTGTGAGCCCTAGATAGTACAATGCCTTTGGCTCTTTACTTCATTTAGCATTATACCCTCAATAGCATCACAGTCATCAGACAGGATATTCCACAATCCCTAAAAACATTGCTAAATTTCATATTGTATCTAGCTTCTTGTTTTCCCTTCCCTTTGCCATTCACACACACACACACACACAAAGAGGAGTATATATTTCCTCATGGATAATTTAGAGAGAAAGAGAACCAAAGCTAATCCTTCCTTTCAAACCTACCTCATGTACATAATTTACACATAGGAAAATAGATGCTTTGGCAGCAGCTTCCAGGGATTTGAAGAGAACAGCACTGCTTGTGTCACAGAAATTATAAATGAAATGCTTCCATTTGATAATCTCATTTTTCCCCTGGTCATTTCAAGATTGTTCTCTGTAGAATATTCCCTCACTAGTTATACAGTTTGAAATGACTCAAGCAGTGGGGGCTTCTGCCATTAGGAGATTATCCCACATTCTAATAAAGCACACCCTTAGGAACTGTTGTGTGATATTCAGACTAAAAAAATTCTGGCTTTCAGATTGATCCCATTATACTAATTATGTTCCTGTAGATTAGCCTAAACAATTCCTTCCGTCATATGTTGTCTCTGTCCTTAAGCATACCTGTCTGTGGCTGTCATATCAAACCACAGACAACCATCTTTTGGCCAACCCAAAGATGATTAGTTCTCTTAACCTTTTCTCATACGCTAGTTTAATTTGCTCTTTAAGATGACAAGCCAGAGAGAATTAAGATAAGTGCCAACCCATTAAGGATAGGGTAAGTCCTGCCTGGGTTATATGAGCTGGCACATATAAGCTGACCTGCTGGAACAAATTTAACATACACACAAAAGCCATTAAGTGAGACAGCAGGTCACTGTGACACTGCCCAGTGCTGGCACACAAATACCAAGAGGCAGCAGCTTGGAAAGCCCACTCTTTCCTCTGTTTTGTTTTATAGGGCCAAACTGGGACTACCATTCATGTGCCAGGACCTGTGTTGCTGGGTAAGTATGAAGCAATGTAAGGCTACTTCTTACTGTCAGGTGGTTGGGGGAGGGGGGGTAAAATCCACCCCAGCTCCGCAGGCCTCATTTACAGCAGCTGCCACTCCAATCTGGAGCAAGTCGAGGACGGAACATGACATTGCAAGAAACATGGTACATGTTGCTCTGTGTGTTCTTTCTTCCCCTTTTCCAGTAACGTGTAGTATAAGACAATGTGCAACACCATGTCATTGTGCTGTGCTTTTCTTTGCCACTGTCAGTCAACTATGTAAGGTGGGGCGTGAAAATGCACAGTGTAATGGCATCATGCCATGTGTTCTGTTATACTGTCCACTACTTGGAAAGTGGAAGAAAGAAACACAGAGCAGTGGTGGATCCATATTGAGTTCAATGCCTAGTTCTTTTCTGAAGGAGCTTATAGCCAAGAAGTTAGCTTGCACATCCATACAGAGGAACCTAGAGATACAAAGAGTGTGCTTGTCTGAAGCCTGGGACCCCCCAGTGTCCCTGTTACTGCTTTTGTAACTATGGTAGAAAACAAAGAAGCGCACTGTGGTGCTTTAAAAACTAACACAT
Organism: Shinisaurus crocodilurus; assembly: GCA_021292165.1. Classification (NCBI taxonomy): domain Eukaryota; kingdom Metazoa; phylum Chordata; class Lepidosauria; order Squamata; family Shinisauridae; genus Shinisaurus; species Shinisaurus crocodilurus. The sequence goes on from CM037879.1 coordinate 250,199,779, forward strand.
TTATTAAGGCATGAATTTTCATGAACTAGAGTCCACTCCATCAGAAGTGAACTCTAATCCACAAAAGCTTGTGCTTTTGTTAGTCTTTAAGGTACCACAAAACTCTTGGTTGTTTTTCCTACAGCAGACTAAGATGTCTCCCCTTCTGGAAATTGACTATGGGAGGCACACACATGAAACTCACTGGGTGACTTTGGGTCAGTCACTGACTCTCAGCCTAACCTACCTCACAGGGTTATTGTGAGGATAAAATGGAGAGGAGGAGGAGGAGGAGGATTATGTAAGCCACCCTGGGTTCCTTCCTTGTAGGAAAAAAGGTGGGGAATAAATATAATAAAGGAAGGAAGGAAAGAAAGAAAGAAAGAAAGAAAGAAAGAAAATAACCTTATGAAACCAGATGGAGTTACTTATGTGGATTTGTCCTTGTCACACCTACCCCTAGACATGGGGGCTGCTGGGTTGTACTATAATGGTAGCTGCTCCAAGACCTGTGTGCCACTGAGGGGAGGGACAGAGGTGATTTACAAGGCCCACATTTCTTACAAGGCTCCTGACATGTCACACCCCTGTGCGAGAGAATGAGGAGGGCAGCTAACTCAATTCGTGCAGGTTCTGACACGGCAGAATTCTATGCCACAGAGCAGGGAGGGCAACTTGTGGAGCCTGACATTTTGTGTCACAAAGAGTAACTGACTGTCTCCATAATGATAAATAATAGAGAAGCTGCATCCTTCCAGACCAAGGGGTCCTAGTACTACCAGTCAAAAGATATTGTACAGCTATTCCATCTTTCACTCCTTAACAGATTATTCTTGGTAAGGAAAAAGACAGAAGAAGCGGGGGGGGGGGCATAGGAGGGCTACTAGTGAAGAAGACATCATCTGGACACGGACACACACCCCACAAAATTCCTTGAATGAGAGAGGGTGATTGCAAGATAGAAGCTTCTCCTGGTTAGTAGTAGATAGACTGGTGACACCTGGGTTCATATCCTCATTCAGTCACAAAGCTTACTGGGTGACCTTGGACCAATCACTGATTCTCACCCTAAGCAACCTCACAAGGTTGTTGTGAGGGTAAAGGAGCAGGACCGTGTATGCCACCTTGAGCTCCTTGGAGGAAGGGCAGGATAAACTTGCAACAATGATAAGGTTGATGTAAGCCTAGGCCCCAAAGGTCCTTTAGAAAAGAGAGGGGGGAATCCCCCTCACACAAAAAGCAGAAAAACTGAGGCCCAGCGTAGAGCCTCAAACAGCAGCCAAACTGGAGGAGAGGGAGGGGGTTGATGAAGCAAAGAATGGTTGCTTGTTCTGTGTCGCAGCAAAGGATCCCAGCTCTAATCATGCAGGAAATGGTTAGGAGTAGCTTGTCATAAGCTCAGTCAAAGCTGAGAGTCTCTGGGATTCTCTACATAAGGCCTTTAACCTGCCACTTTACATAGGCTTCTGCTTCCAGATTCTTTTCGGGATTAAGATTGGCTCCTTTACATGTGCTTTTGTACCGGAGGGTTTTCTTTCTCTGCCTTTCTAAATGTCCCATTACACAAGCACAAGGTGGTGCTGTGGTAGAGCGGAATTGCAAAAACACACAACCATTTTGTAGCGTTTCATAGCATGATAGCCCTTTAATAGCTCATTTTCCTTGTTCTAAAAAAAAGCTGCGGAAATGCTTGGAAAGCACAGGAGAGGCCCTGAAGGATGACAACATCATGTAAAGCATCCACAAACTACTGTGAGTGAGAGGAGTCATGAACACATAATAAATGCCTCCTGTAGAGAAACCCTCTCTCTTAAGAACTTCAGGGGTTTAAGCAGAGGGTGTAGTATATCTAGGCGCCACCTACAGGCAGGTAGCACAGAACTGCAGGAATAGTGTCAGGAAGGCTAAAGCTGAGAATGAGCTAAGGTTAGCGAGAAATGCTAAAAGCAACAAAAAAGCTTTCTTCAGATACATGCACAGTAAAAGACAGAAGAAAGAACTGGTGGTTCAACTACGCAAGGAGGATGGCAAATTGATAACAGAAGACAAAGAAAAGGCAGAAGTGTTCAATTCCTACTTTGGCTCGGTCTTCTCCCAAAAGAGGGTCTATGGCCCCCCTGGCAAACCTGAAGTGCAGACTGAAGGGGCAGGATTGCAGCTTGAGATTGATAGGCAAATGGTCAAGGAGCACCTGATTACTCTGAACGAGTTTAAATTTCCAGGGCCTGATGAGCTGCATCCTAGAGTAATAAAGGAACTGGCAGAAGAACTCTCAGAACCACTGTCTATTATCTTTGAGAAATCATGGAGGACAGGTGAAGTGCCAGACGACTGGAGAAGGGCAAATGTTGTTCCCATCTTCAAAAAGGGCAAGAAGGAGGAACCTGGGAACTATAGGCCAGTCAGTCTGACATCAATCCCCGGGAAGATTTTTCAGCAGATTATAAAGAAGTCAGTCTGCAAGCACCTTGAAAACAATGCAGTGATTACTAGAAGCCAGCATGGATTTGTCAAGAACAAATCCTGTCAGACTAATCTGATCTCATTTTTTGATCGGGTAACCTCCCTTGTGGACTGTGGGAATGCTGTGGACATTATATATCTGGACTTCAGCAAAGCTTTCAACAAAGTGCCTCATGATATCCTGATTAGTAAGCTAGCTAAGAGTGGGCTAGATGGAACAACTATCAGGTGGATCCACAATTGGCTACAGAATTGGACTCAAAGAGTGCTTATCAATGGTTCCTTCTCAAACTGGGGAGAGGTAACGAGTGGGGTACCACAGGGCTCGGTCCTGGGCCCGGTGCTCTTCAACATTTTTATTAATGACTTGGATCAGGAGGTACAGGGAATGCTTATCAAATTTGCAGATGACACAAAGTTGGGTGGAACAGCTAATACTCTGGAAGACAGAAACAAAATTCAGTGACCTCGATAGGCTGGAGCGCTGGGCCGAAAACAACAGAATGAAATTTAATAGGGATAAATGCCAAGTGCTGCACCTAGGGAGAGGAAACCAAATGCAGAGTTACAGAATGGGGGACACTTGGCTCAACAATACTACAAGTGAGAAGGATCTTGGAATTGTGGTAGATCACAAACTGAATATGAGCCAGCAATGCGATGTGGCTGCAAAGAAGGCAAATGCTATTTTGGGCTGTATTAATAGAAGTATAGCTTCCAAATCGCGGGAAGTGATAATTCCCCTTTACTCGGCACTGGTTAGGCCTCATCTTGAGTACTGCGTCCAGTTCTGGGCACCTCACTTTAAGAAGGACATAGACAAACTATGGCTCGGTCTTCTCCCAAAAGAGGGTCTATGACCCCCCTGGCAAACCTGAAGTGCAGACTGGTTCAGAGGAGGGCAACAAGGATGATAAAGGGACTGGAAACAAGGCCCTATGAGGAGAGACTGAAAGGACTGGGCATGTTTAGCCTTCAGAAGAGGAGACTGAGGGGAGATATGATCGCACTCTTCCAGTATTTGAAGGGATGTCACACAGAGGAGGGCAAGGATCTCTTCTCGATCATCCCAGTTTGCAGGACACGGAATAATGGGCTCAAGTTACAGGAACCTAGATTCCACCTAAACATCAGGAAAAAATCAACTACCTAGGGAGGTCGTGGGCTCTCCCACTCTGGAGGCATTCAAGGTGCAGCTGGACAGACATCTGTCAGAGATGCTTTGACCTGGATTCCTGCATTGAGCAGGGGGTTGGACTCGATGGCCTTGTAGGCCCCTTCCAACTCTACTTTTCTATGATTCTATGATTCTACCCTTTTTGATACAGCCTTTCTGCTGCTGGTAGGGTAACATCACCTTCAGTGAGGTAGTAAATAGATCCACCAAAAGAATGGGAAGATGGCTCATTTTCATTCATATAAATAGTCAGATGGGTTACAAATATGAATTAGACATGTGTAATTACCAAAAATATCTGCATTGATAGACAACCTTATTCTCTACCTGACAGTAAACTGGCTTCCTTGCTATTCTGCCCAGTGCAGAGTTCTGTGTGAATAGAAAGGTTGCACCTACTGCATCAGGAGGAGCAGGTTGATGACAATCTGATAAACACACACCTGATCTGAATATGCCCCCATTTTCCCTCTCTAAAAGGAGACCACACTATTTAGAACATAGTGGCTGTTTTTATTATGTCAAAAAAAGGGAGAAGTGGAACACTTAAAAATAATTGTTGTGGGACTTTAATGCTCCATCAATTACAAAAAAAATGAGAATGTGAGAAAGAGGGGAGGAAGACTGGGGTGGCCTTTGTGTGGAAAGGCAAGATGGGTAAGCAGAGGACAAAAGGAGCAGGGGTGAAGACACAAATGAGGAACACCAGCCATCACTGTCCTGTTAGAAACATAACATTCTATTACAAATGCAAATGGCAATGATTGTTGTTCAGTTTCTTTGCAAATAAGAGACTTAAGGTGGAATCCTATGCAAGTTTAGAGAGAGAAAAGGCCTACAACTCCCAGCATGACCCAGCCAGCATGCTGAGAGTTGTAGGCCTCTTTCTGTCTAAACTTGCATAGGATTTATTTATTATTTTTATTTATTTATTACATTTATACCCCGTCTTTTTTTCCTACAAGGAACTCAAGGCGGCTTACATAATCCTCCTCCTCCTCTCCTTTTTTTCCTCACAACAACCCTGTGAGGTAGGTTAGGCTGAGAGGCAGTGACTGGCCCAAAGTCACCCAGTGAGTTTAATGGCCGAGCGGGGACTAGAACCCGGATCTCCTGAGTCCCAGTCCAACACTCTAACCACTACGCCACACTGGCTCCCTTACAATATTGCATCCTTACAATATTTTGCCATAAAACCAAAATACCACTACGCCACACTGGCTCCCTTACAATATTGCACCCTTACAATATTTTGCCATAAAACCACCCCAGCAACAAACAGTCTAAAAGTCGTTCCAGAATAGAAATACAACCACCAATTATTATTTTTAATTATGTTTCTATTTAAACTAACAAGCCTACTAAGGATTGTTTCACAGGCTGGCTGCATTTGCACAGAATGCTAAATCATGATTTAGTGCTACATGGTCAAGCCTCTGCTAACCCAAGCAAAGCCTTGGGTTTATATGCTACTCCCTCCTGCTCCCACGTGGTCAGAAGGAGAACTTAATCGGGATTGAGTTTCTGTGATTCCTGGCTTGTTGTTACATATGAACCAGGGATTGTTGTTAGATGAACTAGTTTGTTAAACAAGGCAGCTAAACTATCCAGTCTTTGCAGGTGGCTCATTTAGCAATTGGCTGGAGTTTGTTTTAAAGCACTAGTCTGTTGCACTCGGTAAAGGGTTTCTAGCCTTTTTCCTGCTGGAGGGAGAGAAGCCGGACTTTTCCATGTATTCTTAACTGTTTCCAGCAGTGTTGGCAGATATGGAACCAGTGTAGGTGACGACGTTTGTGTGGTAAGGATGAGATTATATACTGGATCCTCTATTTCTGGCATTTCCACTTTGGTCTCTATGCCTAAGGCTGCTGTCATGAGCATGACATGATCTGAGAAGGTGCCAAGGTCTTCTGTTGGTGATGTCGACAATTTAGACTCCACCTGAAGATCTGGAGAGGAGTCTGGCAGTTCTGAGATCACCAAGTCACTATCAGAGTATGGTATATCCGACGAAGACTCCCGATGTGTAATAGGATGCCCTGATCTTATGAGAGGCGTCTTGTCTTTAACAGTATCAACAGTCACATCTCAGCATAGAGATCGATGTTCGACGTTGATAGGTGATACTCGGCGTCGAGTGCGGGAGTCAACATCGAGTAGGCTGACACTATGTGTCGAGTAGACATCCACAGTTATCGTTCGGCGTCAAGACCGATATTCAACATCGAGCGCAACAGCATCTCATGGCAATTCGACGTCGAGAGTTGGTCTTCGACGTTGAGAGTGGGCCTCGACGTTGAGAACGTTGTTCAACGTCGACTGAGTGTTGCTGAGATCGAGAGTGTCGTTCGACATCCATGATGTCCTCTCAGTGTCTGTGTCGATACTCGATGTCGATCGAGTGTCATTGAGACCAAGAGCGCCGTTCGACATCGACCATGTCTTCTCAGTGTCGATGTCAATACTCGACGTCGAGCGGGCTGTGATGCCGCCCTTCTATCTCAATGCTGCGCTGCCTGGGATCCTGTCGATATCGAGCTGGAGATCAATATCGAGGATGGCATTCTTCTTGCCAGTAATATTAGTCGTACCGGGATCGATAAGATCTTTCAGTCGATGCACGAGATCGAGAACGACTCCTATTTTGACATCGAGGGGAAGTGGAAAGGGAACGCTCCCTTTGTCTTGAGCCGCCTTGTTTCCCCACCGGCACAGCCATCTTTGGAGAATCCACAATCTCTCCATCTGAAACAGAGGCTACTTGGCAGTCCAATCCCTTTGATTTCTTAGGGGTCGTGAGTGCAGCCGGTTGATCCCTTTTTGGAGTAAGTGGTTCGATCCGTGGCGTAGAGATCGAAGCTGGGCGCTTGACTTGGGCAGTCGATGTCGAAGCTGCGAAACTCAGGGCCGAATGGGCAGGAGTTACGGGCTTGGAGGGAGACTGTTTATCCTTTGGTTTTTTCTTAGGTACAGTCTCCTTTTCCTTTTTCTCCTGCCTAGAGCATTTGTGTGCTTTTTTATCCTTCTTTTTAGATGGAACGGTCTCCGCTTGATCTGGCTTTACAATGGTATGATGAGTAGCACTTTGCTTCGCAGTTGTGGCCCATGGTATAGAGGGACCTGCTGCCGGTAGAGTTTGCTGCCATAGAGCCATTTTTAATTTTAACACTTGCTGCTTTCTCGTTGGCTTGGTAAAGGCCTGACAGTGGTGGCAGGTCTCCACTACATGTCCTTGCCCCGAACATAGTAGGCGCCTTTGGATTTGGATAGACCCCAGTGAACTCCCCTTTCCTGACCCTCCAGTCCATTCTGGTGCTGAACCAAGTACCCAGGAGGGCACAGCCAGACAGAAACTAACTCCCCCCAGTTCCCCCATCCAGGGTTGGCCTCTTCATACATGATTAAATAATTGATTAGGGAGATTTGATTATGAACTGAACTGACACTTAACAACATTAGCAGACCCAAAGGCAAGCAGATAAGGCAACCACAGACCATCTGGTTGAGGGAAAGACCAGAAAAGGAAATAGACATGTCTAATCGCTCTACTTCTTACCCAGCACATCAAACCCTCAGTGCCATCCCCTACCCACAACCACCTGCCCAGGTAATCATATGCAAGATTTCCCAGGCACAACACTCAAGAAGGCTTCACAGAGCAAAACTAGAGTGAAAAGTTAACATATATCTTGCTTCATAGGGTAGTCACGAGAAAACATTAGAATTACAACTTTAGTTTTAGATTTAACTGGTATTGTATTCATTCCAGTTGCCCGATTTGACTTGTGTTGCATTCATTCATTCTGTGACTACCGTATATACTCAAGTATAAGTCGAGTTTTTCAGCACATTTTTTGTGCTGAAAAATGCCCGCTCGACTTATACTTGGGTCAGCGCCCCCCCAGGACCCCCGCCGCCACCGCAAGGCACCGCCAGGCACCCCCCTCCACCCCCAGGACCCCTGCCGCCACCCCAGTACCTGCACCCGCCGCCGCCGAAGCCCCTCCCCCGCCGAAGCCGCGCCGCGCCGAAGCCCCCCCAGACACCCCCTTGCCACCCCCAAACACCCCCACGCCACCCCCAGACACCTCCACGCCACCCCAGACACCCCCCCACGCCACCCTACCTGCACCCGCCACCGAAGCCCCGTTGCCGTGGAAAAGCCTCGCTGCCGCCGAAGCCCCTCCCCCGCCGAAGCCGCGCCATGACGCAGCTTCCCCAGACACCCCCATGCCACCCCCACGCCACCCCAGACACCCCACCCCCACCCCCGTACCTGCACCCGCCGCCGCCAAAGCCCCTCCCCCGCCGGAGCCACGCCGCGCCGCAGCCCCCCCAGACACCCCCATGCCACCCCCAAACACCCCCACACCACCCCCAGACACCCCCACGCCACCCCAGACACCCCCCCACGCCACCCTACCTGCACCCGCCATCGAAGCCCCGCTGCCACCGAAAAGCCTCCCTGCCGCCGAAGCCTCGCTGCCGCCGAAGCCCCTCCCCCGCCGAAGCCACGCCATGCCGCAGCCCCCCCAGACACCCCCACGCCACCCCCGGACACCCCCACGCCACCCCAGACACCCCCCCATCACTGGCTCTCATTAGAAATTGATTTAAAACGAAGCCAGTCTAAGTCTCATAAGTGAAAACCACTTTTGGGGTGAAAACCACTTTTGGGGTCCTGGGGGGGCTTTGGCAGTGGTGGGGCTTCGGCGGCGGCGGGTGCAGGTACAGTGGCGGGGGGTGTCTGGGGGTGGCGGCGGGAGTCTCCCCTCGTACATTTCCCACCCTAGACTTATACTGGGGGCAATAAGTTTTCCCAGGTTTTTGGGGTGAAATTAGGGGCCACGACTTATATTAGGGCCGACCTATACTTGAGTATATAATTCATTTTGTGAAACAATGCATTCCTAAAAGTGAACAGTTTTCCATGGAAAAATAGTGGGAAAATATCCACCCTTCATCACTGTGCCCAACATCTCTTTTTTCTTGTAAGCAGCTGGGTGGTGGTCTCAAATCAGATTACAGAGGGCAGAACTGGTGGGGGTAACCAAAGCTATTTGCCCTGTTAGGGAATACATGCAGGTTTCTGCTTGTTTTCCTCAGTGGGGAAAATAGCAGTTTGGGGAGGGGTGTGATTTAGATTGGGAAAGTTGCCAATGTAGATAAAGGATACTTTTGAAAGCAAAAGATAAAGGTTAAAACCAACAACAATCCAGATACCATGGCCACAATCCCATCCCACCCCACAGCTGTTTTAAAGAAAAAAAGGAAACATTGAGAAATCAGATCTTGAATCTTACACATCTCGTCTAATTTGACCCTGACCGCCTTATGAATGTATCTGTATGATGCATGTCTTTGCAAACACATATTTGTTGCATTCACAGTTTACATTATTAGGTTTACATCTAAAAATGGGGGCAACAAACCTGAAGCTGATGATTGCATGCAAATAGGTTTCCCTTGCACAATTTCCAGTGGATAGAAATGGTCATTTGTGTACCCGTAAAGACTACAAAGCGCATAACAGTGTCACTATGAAAGCACATGAGTAAGAATGATTCTGTGTTCAAGCAGTTTTATCATTAAAATCCCAAGCTGCACTCCTCTGATGAGTGAAAATGCCTGAACAGAAACATCCAGGGTCTTGAATAAAAGTAACTAATTGATACTGAATGCAAACAGAGTCTACTACAATTTGACTACCTACTGCCACAATGGGGAAAGGATATACCTGTAACATTATTAAAAACAGACTGAATTCACAGCCATTACTTCCTTCCTTGCTCATCCTGTATATGTGACATGGGAAACACATGGAGTTTCTCCCAACATTTAAAAACACAGGAACCTTTATGGCAGCTGTGAGTAGCTTCAGATTTGATCTGAACAGTGGTGTGTGGGGAGAGGTGCTTAACCCCTTTCACTGGGGCAATTTTCCTGATCAAAACTGTTGCCCCCAAGCTGTTTTTTCCTGGGGTAGAAGGAGATACGAAGTCCGTATATCTAGCATCTAGTATATAGCAGCTTTGGGGAGGGGTGTTTGATTTTGATCAAGAAAACAGCCTGATGGGGAAGGATGAGCACAGACATCCCGGCGCTGCAACTCTGATCCAATCCAGGCATGATACACAGGGCAATGCTAGCACCAGGTGAATGGGAAGCACATTCAGGCTGTGAATAAAGCATGCACCCATGCCATACTTGTCCTCAGAATAAAGGGCTTCAAATGTCAGGACTGTCAATCCCACCACTTTTCTGTTGTTAATATTTACATTAAAAAGACAGAAAAGGGAGCAATGGCCTAGAGGTTAAAAAGGAAGAAAGACTTCAGCTGGTCAGACATTAGGCAGGGGGGTGCGTGGGTGGGGAGTAAGCAGCAGGACAAAGTTTCCAAGAGGCACTGCAGAGCAAGCAACTACAGAGAAGGCACCTTTTGGAAAAGACTGGCCTGCCACTGAAGAGCCAATGAGACAGGGTCAGAAATTATATCCAGTTCTATAGTCCATGAATCATACCCACTTGCCTATCCCTGGTTATTATTAGCCATCATAAAATATATGAATGTTTTATTCCATTCTGAATTAAATCAGTGCTATGCTCTTGCTTAGCAATCCATTTTTCCCCATTTTGAATGTTTTTCTCTAGCCTGCTTCTTGGGATTCGCAAGCAATGAAGGTAGCTGGAATAAAGAATGGTGGTATGGCTAGCATTTGTACACATCAAGGCACTGCTTACAGTATCAAGGCAAACACGGCAAGAGCCACTCACTCATGTTAGTGGACTTATGCAAAAGCCATGCTCCATGGCATGTCCAGGCAGAAATCAATAATAGCCAGCTGCCAGGTTTCCATCAACTATAGCATTACACTCAGGGTGGGGCTATGCAAATTGCAGCTGGATTCCTTCTTAATGGCTCTCCTTGAATTCTATGGAGCAAACTAAATAGGCAATGAAACAAGCAGTGACCTGAAATAGAGTTCGGCCTCCCTTCTCCTTAATACTAAGGCCACAGAAGGTGGGAGGCAGGTCTAGGTTTCTCCTCAGGGCCAGCCCTACCGCTAGGCCAGTGCTTCTCAAATAGTGGGGCGGGGCCCCCAGGGGGGGCGCGAGGCTCCGTAAAGGGGGCTCGTTTGACCTCAGTTAAAAGTTTTTTTTAATATTGTGTTCCTTTAAATCCTGTGCTCCTTTAAATCTTTTCTGCTACAGTTAATAAAGCTATTCTTTGTTGTAAATTGATCCACATTTCTTTCTTTTTTTTATTCTCTTATACGTTAATAAGGATACAGTGTTATGCAGAGGTGTACTTATAACAATTTTATAGACAAATGATACTATTTACAGTCGCGCGGGGGGCGCGAAATGTTTTCTTCTTCCTAGGGGGGGCATGACAGAAAATAATTGAGAAGCACTGCGCTAGGCAAAGTGAGACAGCTTTTTCAAGCAGCAGATGCTGGGGAGTATATATAAAATGCATGGTGATGGAGGACAGAACTGTGTGTGCCACAAGGCCAGCGCTACACTCCCCTAAGCTAGCCTGCTGCTCTCAGGTGCAGTGGAGGATACTGTCCCATCACCAGTGTTAAAGTAATATTCAACTGCCAGTCCATAGTCCCCAACTGCCCCGAAAATGCTGGTAAGCCATCACAGCTTCTCACTTTCTTATGCAGAGTCCCAAATTCCTCTGCCTCCCTCAAGCTACTTTAAGCTGCTCTTAAAGGGGCCATGGGCAAAACTGCAGCTAAGCTAAAACTTTTAGCTTAGCTGCAATTTTGCCCATGGCCCCTTTAAGATAGCTCTGCTTAGGCTCAAATGGCTGCCCATGGAGAGACAGTAAGCATGGAGGGAACAGACGCAAGGGTGTGTGCGCATCCTCTACCTGCTACTTCTGCTGGGTGAAAAGAAAAGGTGGAGGCTGCACCTGCTGGCCTGGACCGAGGGAGAGGTGAAGGGGGGGGAATTTATCACATGATTCCTATCTTTATATTGCCAAAGATTTTGTTTCCTAACAGAGCTGACTCTGTGCCTCTAACAGGTGAGTCTACAGTGTCAGAAGGAAATGCAAGAAACTTCCCCTTCTCTCTGAAGCTCCATGTTTGGGGGTGTGGGGTGGGTGGGTAAGCTTCACCTGTTGAATTTGTGCCAATCTTGACCATTTTAAAACAAAAGGTAAGAGATTGCCCTGCAAGCACTGACCCCCCCCCATGAAAACCCCCAGATATTTATTTTTATTTATTTATTTATTTATTTATTATATTTATACTCCGCCTTTTTTCCTGCAAGGAACCCAAGGCGGCTTACATAATCCTCCTCCTCCTCTCCATTTTATCCTAACAACAACCCTGTGAGGTAGGTTAGGCTGAGAGGCAGTGGCTGGCCCAAAGTCACCCAGTGAGTTTCATGGCCGAGCGGGGACTAGAACCCGGATCTCCCGAGTCCCAGTCCAACACTGTCAATTATATCAACAATTAAGGGTTTAAGTAAGGTTTAAAAAATTACAAAACCCACTTATCAAATATTATAATATCATATATAATGTAATGATGTAATCATTATAATATATAAGATATTATATAATAATATAATTCTGGAAAAGTCATCCTAGCACTGGTGCTGCTGCTGCTACTTCTTCTAGCAAGGAGCAGCATTCCACAATTATCCCTCAGTTACATGATACTTCGCACAATGCTTAATCAATTTGCTGCCACAAGATGTGATGGTCTGTGTTGTAGATTGCTTTAAAATATAGGTTTCCTGTGAGTAAGTCCCATTGAACGTAATAGGACTTACTTCTGAGTACACATGCATAGGATTGCACTGCTATTCTGTTTTCAAAGCAGTGGTAAATTTTACTCGGCTCTACCTGTGTACCCCATGTGAAAGTCTTTTTCTAATGCATGCTGAAGTGCAATGGTGAAAGCTCTCTCTCTACAGTAATGATTAGGATTATTCTGCAGGGATTTTGGATTGTTGTTTTTAAATGCATTAGAAGGGGGTTAACAGAAAAACACCCTCCTCAAGAGAAAGAAAGAAAAAATCCCAACTACCTCAAATAGCAGCAACAAACATCACCATTCCATTTTGGCATTATTGTTCAATACAGTGTTGTTGTTCTTGTTTTTTAATAAAGTACAATAGAGCCCACGTTTTTTTTTCTGAGTGGTGAAAATAGGAGCTTGCAGGGTGGGCCTGTGAACCACTTTGCACACTCAGATATATCTAAATGTTAAATATTATTATTTCTTTGGCAAACTACTAATGAGAACAAAGCCACCACTGAGGGATCCATTTTTAAAGTGGGAGGGAGATCTTTAAAACAAGGTGTTTCCTGCACAATGTGGGGAAAGTAGGCTGAAAGTTATGTTTGACTGAAATAGTTGCATATCACTCCCTGGTTTACCCCTTCCTACCATTTGTTGTTGCCTTTATATTACATTTTAGATTGTAAGCTCTTTGGGGCAGGGAACTGTTCTCTTATACTCAGTAAAGCACCATGCACATTGATGGTATAATAATAATAATAATAATAATAATAATAATAATAATAATAATAATAATAATAATGGCAACAACAGCAATCACCATCAACATCTTTGGTCTGGAGATCAAAGTGGCTTCAGAGTGGTCAGAGTCCTTAAATGGTTAGAGCATCCTGGGGTGGGTGGCTAGGGCATTTTTCTGTTTCATTTGTCTTTCAGCTAAAATTCAGCCCATCCAGATCAGGGCTATGACATTGGGGAGATTTCTGGTCTCCACGTTTGTGTCTCTGTGACCTGTTATGGGTTATTAGCTGTTTCAGGTTGGTGATTGACAAGCCAAGTTGATACAAATATACATCAAATAAATAAATAGGCATGCCTTGATGTTCAGCCTTAGTTACCAACACACTGAATTAAAGGATGCATTTCTGCACAAAGAAAAAAATTGTAGTTGGGCCAAATAGTATAACATGGCAAATACTGACAATATAATAAGAGATAAGGATAAACACTTAATAACTATAGCCTTTTACATATTACTGCAGGGAAATTTAGGGAGAGGCAGAACATAAGGAGGATCAGAAGAGGAACGTATAGATCTAGCATCAGAAAGAAAGTAGTGGCCCTCATGTTGCCTGGCCACACCCTCTTGATCACACCTTTATGTTGTTTAACCATACCTCTTACAAATTCACATGTGTGTGCCTATTTTCATCTGTGAAATGTTGGAGGGTATGCCAGTCCATCTGGCTTCTGTACATAGAAGGGGGGACACCATTTTGTCCTTTGCGCAGATAGCAAAATGTCTTGGGCTGATCCTGCCTCTTCCCTGTGGTGTCCTGGAGTGCACTCATATATGTTCTTCCAGTGGGTGCCATAAATAAAGTGTGTCACTTGGAGACAAGATTGTAGTGGAGGCAGAACACTCTCACTACCCCTGACTGTAGTTTGCTTGGTCTCCACCAACAGACAGCCCATGGGAGGATGCGATTACGACGAGCTCTCACACATGTCACCTAATGATAGTCATCTTGCTAGCATATAGTAAGTAACACTTATGGAAATGGAGGCATGCAAAACCATGCAGGAGCTGTGGAACATTTTTAAGGAATGAAACAAACAATGGAAAGCAAACAGCAATGGTCATGGCATCTGAGGGATCACACAAAATTCCATTAAACAATACATAAAGGAAGATCAAAAGAAAGATGATCTACAATGATGGACACATGACATAGACCCATCACCAGGCAACTTCTTTTCTGAATACATCTGTGATCAGTTGCCATGCAGTCATCTACAGTTAACTGCTATAGGGTTCAGCTGCTTGGGCATTGCTACATAGTATGCAAGAGAACCTATTCAGTGGTAGTGGTGGGCAGATCAGTCATAGCTACCTATATGCCACATGCATGTGTGCCACTTGAATCCCCCTTTGCAGCTGCAGTACACACCATGTGTGGAGCACAACTTTCATGTACAATATTTTTTACACACCTGCTTCCACATTGTCCAGATTATCAAAAGGATATGCACAACCCGTTCCATTCCAAACACAAAAAATAGGCCTCCCTTGAGCTTGATCTAGGGGAGGAAGAAATACATCTGTCCAAGATGTAGTGCGTTCACTTGCACAGCAGGGTTACTGCTAGAACTTTCTATATAGGTGCATACCCCAAGGCAATACATTGTGCAAAAACAGCTTAAACTGAATTCACTGGCAACTTGGCTCACACAGCCAAAGGGGCAATGAATACATGTATATGTGATAAGACTAACAGAATTACTCTGTCCCCTGCTTCTCATTTGACAGGTTTTATCCTTAAAGGGATACATAGTTGGTTGTGGCTTCATTGCTTGTACATAGGTAGATGGTTGTGCCTACAGAACAGCTGACATGCATGCCCTAGAACAGGGCTCTCCAACCTTGGGTCCCCAGATGTTGCTGGCCTACAGCTCCCAGCATACCCAGCCAGCATGGCTAATGGCAAGGGATTCTGGGAGCTGTAGTCCAGCAACATCTGGGGACCCAAGGTTCATAGATTAATAGATCATAGAGCTGGAAGGGGCCTACAAGGCCATTGAGTCCAACCCCCTGCTCAATGCAGGAAACTAGAGGAGGGGTCTCCCATCCAAGTAATAACCAGGCCTGTTAGTTGGAGAGTCCTGCCCTAGAAGGAACCTGTTGAGCTGATCTGCCCCCATAGAAGTAGTGAAAAGGAATTAAATGTGTTCAGGAGGTTGGTTTCCCTCAGCTCATCCTGCTTTGCAAGGAATTATCTATCTTAGCCTTTCATGATGCCAATCAACAGGGACTATTATGATCCTCATTGGGCTTTTGTTTCCCTGAAAGGTTAATTAAAATGCAACCAGCATTGCTGCTCGCCTGCTCTTCTATCACACCCTCACTGCCAGCCCAAGTTCAGCTTGAACAGGTGCACTCTTGTTAATAGTGATCAGTTTGGGTTGATCGCCCCTTGCATGACATATACAGACACAAGCATAAAGCCATGAGAAACCAAGAAGAACAGAATAATATGTGGGATAAAATGTGACTGGCCTAGAGAAAAAGACAGAAAAACAAAGGAGGATAATGAAACACTGGGAAAATACAGTTACTTTTCAGGCTGTGGTTCTATACCTCCAAAGCATTTAAAGCAAATGAATCATGAAACACACTGTCACAAATAACATGCCAGCACCTAGAATTCCTAAATGTCTAATCTGATTAGAAAGCTGCTGTTAAAGGTAGATTCGGAACTATGCATTGCAGGAAAGCCAACATGTATTTCACCTGGGGAATCAATCTTCCCACCTAGCTTGCTGTATCACAAAATTCAAGCATCCCGAACCTATAGAATGGAGAAAGGTCATTTCAGGATAACTCAAGTTACATTTTGAGAAGTGTAATAAAAACAAATTGCACTCTAAATTGCTTATATTTTAATTTTGGAGTCAATTGAATTACTATGCATCTTTAAAGGAATCTTGAATTCTAATAATCATCTGAAATCAATTCAGTTTACTTGTTGTGACCCAACTATATACATTTCAATACTGGTAATACTTAAAAGGCAGATGTTTTAACATCTGATATACAAAATGAGACCCTTGCTCAGTTATTGGTACAAATGTAATTGTGTGTATTTGTTTTATCATGTATGGTCCTAAAATGTGGGGACCAAAGTTTATTTAAGATAGTCATGAACAGGAGCAATGATATTTTGCCTTATGATCAGATTATTTCTAAAATTGCTGCCATTACACATCAACTAACTGGCTTTACTTGGGCATAGTTAACTCAAACCTTTGCCTGATATTTAGAAGTATATGTTTTAAATTATTTTAAAACTGTGGACTTTATGTTCACATTTAACATGGAATGACCCAGGAGAGACAACAGAAATTCAAAAACACATTGAATCCTTTGCTCCCTCTATCAGAGCCAGGGCTCGTCTTCTTGTACAAGAATCTGCTGTGCAGACATCTTTGCTTTCAGCTTGGCCAGCATACCAGAAAACAGAAAGAGATCCATTGCATCCATTCTCCCAATACATCATTACTGCTGCTTTGTTGTCATTACTACCAATGAGTTGCAAGGCTTGTTCTCTTTGAGGGCATGATGCTAGGAGCTGTGATGGAGGTATGGAAGGGAAGGAGAATATTTATCCTAGTAAGCAATGTAATTCTAGAGTGGGGGGCGGGGGCGAAATGATGGTCCACAAAAACCAAAGGAGTGTCATTGCCCAGAAAAAATCCTCCACTCTGCTTTACCATGTCATGACTGGTAGGGAATTATTATTTTTATTTATTACATTTATATCCCACCTTTAATCCATCATGGAGCTCAAGGGGGCAACATGGGATTCCTAGGTGGTCTCCCCTCCAAGTACTGACCAGACCCAGACCTGCTTATCTTCAGCATGGTAGTTGCCTCATGTGCCTTCAGACTATACCTTGGGAACCTGGGTTCTAGAGTTGATTCCTGTATTCTTATTGGGAACTAGAAGTATTCCAGAGCCTAGGCTTTCTCACCTTGCTGCGACTGGACCACCAAGCTGTGCTGTGGCTCCAGCATTATCTTGTGGATGCATCATCACTGCTATTGCTGTATTAACCACTTTCTTTTATTGTCCACTATGATCAGTTTAGTTGTCTATTGTCTGCTAATTATTACTATTATCCAAGAGGTTCTGGACAACAGATCTACTGACTGTTAGTTATTCTCATATCTAACAAGAAGAGCTGGAGTATTTTACCCCCAGAGTGGCGTAGTGGTGAGAGTGTTGGACTGGGACTCGGGAGATCAGGTTCTAGTCCCCGCTCAGCCATGAAACTCACTGGGACTTTGGGCCAGTCACTGACTCTCAGCCTAACCTACCTCACAGGGTTGTTGTGAGGATAAAATGGAGAGGAGGAGGAGGAGGATTAGGATTATATAAACCGCCTTGGGTTCCTTGCAGGAAAAAAGGTGGGGTATAAATATAATAAATGAAGAAAGAAAGAAAGAAAGAAAGAAAAAGAAAATAACCTTATGAAACCAGATGGAGTTACTTATGTGGATTATAATAAATATAATAAATATAATTAATAAATAAATAAAATAAATAAATAAAAATGATATATACAGTAATACCTTGGATTGCAAGTAACTTGGTTTGAGAGCTACTCGGCCACCGCGGGCTTACCTGCAGCAGGCTCTCCGGCTCTCCGGAAAGCCTGCCTCCCCGTCCGCTGGTCCTGTCACGTCCTTCCGGCACGGAGGAAGTGACGTGATGGGACCCCCGCGCTCTGTTTTTGGCACGGGAAACCAGGGCAACAGGGCTGTTGAAGCCCTGTTGCCCTGGTTCCCCCCGCCAAAACAGAGCGCGGGCTCCTGCAGCGGCGGAGGCGGCAGAGATGCGGAGAAGGTAGGCTGCGGTGGGGTGGCGGGGGGGGTCCAGTGGCTGCGGGGTGGCGGCGAGTGGTGGCAGGGGGGTCCGGCGGCAGGGGGTGGCAGGGGCGGCGGCAGGGGTGGCTCGAGCGGCGCGGAGAACGCTCTGCGCCACTCTGAATGGTGAGATCGGCTGCTGCCATCTCGAGGGCCGAGCCAGGAGTGAGCCACGAGCCGACTCCAGGCTCGACCCCACCATTAAACTAACCCCCAGGTCAGAGTCAGCTAAGGAGGATGGAGCAGCTGAGGAATGTCAGGCACTTCAAGAGATTGGCTCTTAAGAATAAGGAACCGCCTTAGGGGTGTGGCTGTGGGTAATTTGAGTCTGGAAGGGAGGAGAGGTTCCCAGTTTGGAATCAACTTCTCAACAATAGCTCATTATTCATTAATGGCTAGTATTCTAAGTAAGCTTGGCTCTTTTGTGGTTGATTCTGCAATCCACTTCTTTTGTAATTCTAAACCAGTTTGCTAGGCTGGCATCTGTCCTAATAAAGCTTTTTGGTTAGAAGCCATTGTGTGGATCTTCTTGGAAAGAGGAGGGGAAGTATGGCCTCGATCTCCTGTATGCCACTATTCCTTTTTAAGCAAGAATATTTTGTTATGGGATGGTTTATCCCATAAGAGTGCCAAAGTGCAACACAGTCATAGGTACAATCACATCTTCAATTGAATGAGAGGTGGATCCATCATGTAAAACACTTGGATTGCAGAGGGTTCTTCTCTGTGCATTTTTACATTTTGGTTCAAACTGAAGAGTAATAGTCTAAGGCTGCAATCCTAACCACTACACAGTATGCCTCATTGAACACAATGGGACTTATTTCTGACTCAGTAAACAGGCATAAGATTGCATTATAAAGCTACTTCTTGATGAAATTGGAAAATTTCAACTTTTCTCTTTTTTAAGAACAAAGGGGTATATGGAATTCAAATTTATTATTTCAAGAAGCCCATTTGCATGAATTAATAGTCCATAAGAAAGATAAATTGGAACCCAGAGGGCTGCTTTAGGCATGTCCAAGGGTTTGTGTTTATCCAATGCCGATCTGACATTTATCTTTGAACAAGCTCCCATGCCATATTGCAGTCTGCTTTTGAAATTCTCCCTGCTTTCAGAAGCAGTCCATTATGCAACACAGGAGGTCAGTTTGAAAAACACAAATCCGGTGTCTTCCTAGGCAAACAGAACTTGCCAAGTGGTTATTTGTGTCCTATATAATCCAAGTTTATCTCCTACAGAAAATGCTGTGCCATTTCTAAGTTCAACATTTTCTAATAATGAAATAATTTCTGTGGGCAGCAAAATCTAACAGAGAAACAGGTTCATCTTTTTAGATCTCAAAATGCCTGATTCCCTTATTCCTCAAGCAACTCTTGATGTGAGTCTCTAATCTCAACCTTCAGTACTCAAACTCCAGACTTAACAATTCAATATCCTCTTAGAGCAGCTTCTTCTACACATACACGGTGTTTGTTGCTTGTGTGCCCAACTGACAAACAGGCTCACCTTGGGCTGCTTTCCCCCTCCTTCACCCCTGGTCCTCCAGCCAGTATCCCGGGGTCCTGCACAGCAGGACCCATCTTGTCTCCCCGTCCCTGCTACAATCACGACCCCTTTTCATTCTCCAGTTTCGTTTGGTTTTCCAGAGGCCCGTGCCACCGCCAGTGACAACTGCACTACCGATACCTGAGCGGCACTTTCGAGGACTGTCACTGGCTTGTTACCCTTTTTAAAAGAAAATTTGGGGTGGCACAAATGTGCACAATTTCGTTCATTTTTTGAAAAATGGTCCTTTGCAGGACTGTGTATATTTCCCTGTCCCCCCCAAAAAAATGCTCAATAGGGTTGTTGTTTTTAAAAGAACCCTTTCTTTTGACAGCTGCCAAAAGTGCTCATGAAAAGAGGGTGGGATGTATATCTCCCCTTTCCGGAGTATCTAGAGGCTTGGGGAAGTGTGGAAAAGGTGGAGGGGACTGAAAACAGTTACTAAAGAACTATAGGATCACACCCAACAGGGGGAGATGTACTTGCCACCCTATTTCAGGGGGGGAAACCCTTCAGCACTTTGCTTTTCAATTGACAGCTCACCAATTGACAGCTGTCAAGTGTGCACAACGCAACCTATATGCGTCCTCGCCTGGTCAATGCCCATGGATGTTGCTGCCTACTGCATTTTTACAGCAGACACTTACCAGGGCATTGGCCAGGCAAGGCTCCACATTTCGGGCATTCGTAGTTGCGCACCTGTGCTCCTGCAAAGGACCAAAACATTTCTTTTTTTAAAATTACAAACAAAATTGCTCACATTTCTACTCATCCCCCCTAAAAAAAATTTTTTAAGGGTAACAAGCCAGTGATGGTCGCTCCAAAGTGCCGCTTGGGCATCGATGGAGCATCTGTCACTGGTGGTGGCACAGACGAGATACCGAAGAGTGGCAAGGGCTTTTTGCCTCTCTTGCCAAGTGGCTCACTCACCACTTCCCACAACCCATAATGGGATTGGTCTCCTGGGTTCAGATGACATGACAACCCATCGTGGGTTCAACAACCCCTACAACAAACCATGGATTGTCAGGGAGGTTTATTGGTCAAAAACAAGCCACCCTGCAGAAAGTGGTCTGGGTTCAGACAACATGGCAACCCACTGTGGCTAGTTACCCATGACAGGTTGCCGTGTCATACGAACCCAGTCTATGTCTCCACTAGAGGCTTCTTTAGTTCTTAACCTGCCTTTAATACTAAAGTAAATCATTGTCCCTTACCAACCTTTTGTCCCTTTGTTTCTTTTCAGTTTTTTGTTGTTGTTGCTAATTTTATTTTATAGAATGCGCAGTCCAAAAGACGTAGCTCAGATAATCATTTAAACCAGGGGTGTACAACCTTTTTGGCCCTAAGGGCTGCAACTAACATTAGCAGAAGGCCTGGGGGCTGCACATGGGCACATGCCTGCACACACACGCACGCACACACACACACACACACACACACAGGGTGGGCAGGGGGCTTTAACTTCGCCTCCATCACAGTGAACCTGTACAAGATTGCTGGGATGGTGGGGAAGCTGTTTTGGGGTCATTGAGGGAGGGGAAGGCTAAAACCTCCCCCCCACCTATGGCCACAATCAGTACTGCTGTTTCTGTGTGCCATTAGCAGTGTAGAAGGTGACTCCAATCAGCAGGGGAGGGATTCAACAGTGGGGCGGGGGAATGGAGGCCACAAAACAGGACACTGGGAGCCACATGTAGCCCACAGGTTGAGCACCCTAATTTAAACCAATCAGATATAAGTAAATGAAAAGAAGATAAGAATATAACAGATACTTTAAACATTACTACTGTCAGAAGAATACAGGCCATCAAAAGCCAGTCAAAATTTTAAAGTCTGACTTTGTGGGCAAAGAGAAAAGTTAGCGATTAATCTGGCAACTTTAAAAAATACCATTAGGGTGCAATCTTATTTATTGTTCTCTCTAATCCTTTTCATAATCAGAGACACCAATGCCTTTATTACTAGCTGCCGCCATACCATCAGGGGCTCATTCATCTTCCATTTATTTTATTTTATTTATTTATTACATTTCAATACTTCCCAATAGCCGAAGCTCTCTGGGTGGTTCACAACAATGCAAGCTCTCTGTTAACAATGCCCTTCAGCTGTCTACATAGGCCAAACAGTTCAGAGTCTCTATGCAAAAGAATTACTGGACACAATTTTGGCATCAAAATGGCAATATGCAGAAGCCAGTGGGGGAATATTTCCATCTCCCAGAACACTGAAAGTCACCATTCTCCAACAAGAGAAGGGAAACTCTAGCATGAAATTGCTGAACTAGAACTCACCAGCAACTTTGTTTAGGACTCAGTTGAGGCCATCGCTTTCTCTCCCACTACCAGTGTTAAATTAGAACAGCAAAGCTAGGGAGATGGTGTTAACCACCACCAGATTGTACCTCTTGTGTTTCATGGCCCTTTGGCCCCACTGTTTATAGAGCACATGCACACATGTGCATGCGTGTTTATATACAAACATTATATATGTTTACCAACTGAGGCTAACATTTCATGCATCTGGTGAAGATGGTTCTGATTCTCAAAAGCTTACACTAAAATAAATGGATTGGTCTCTACTCTTTACAGAACAGGTATCTAAGATTGGTCTTCCTTGCATTTGTTATAACTGACTAATATGGCTGCCACTTCAGAATTAATAAAATAGAAGGGATAGAGTTTAAAACATACATGGGTTTTTCTTACCTTAGTTGTAGTTGCATTGTATACAAACATCCTACATTAGGCATCTAGAATGATATTGCAACAAACATTAACGCACACACGCACACACTTCCTACTTGACATAGCCAACATAGTTTTGGAGACAATTTAGGTTATAGGACCAGCATCAACAGTAGGCATGGTTGGGTACCTGCCAAGAGCCTGCTAACAAGAGCCCCCTACATTTGCTCCTCCTCTTCACCACTGCAAGCTGCTTAGTAACTTCACCTGCCCCTTGCTCCAGCCAAGACAATGGTGATGGTGACAAAGAGGAGCAACAGATGCCACTGCCTGCTTAATGGCTCTCTGCCTCTTAAGCAAGCAAAGGGAAGAAATGATGAGAGAGAGGATGGAGCTGGCACTGTTATGTTAAGGGCAGGAACCAGGTTTTTTTTTTTTAAAAAAAAAACCAAATAAAAAACAAGTGGCAATAGAGATGCATTTGTCCTAGATCTTGATCATCTTTTCATGTCTTAGGTTGAGGGGCATTAAGTTAGTCACATTTTAATCCAATTGAAATCTATAGGACAAGTTAGGCATGACTAAAGTGTGCCTAACTTCAGCTGCAATCCTGTACATTTACCTGGGAGTAAGTCCCATTGAGCATAGTGGGACTTACTTCGGAGGAAAACATGCATAGGATTGTACTGTTAGTCTGGATCCAGCCCATAATATAATTGGTTCGGAAGGTAGCCTATTTGCAGATGATGTCTTTAGAGTGTTTAAAGACAATGAACATATACAGGATTTCTACAATTTGAATAATTCTCTTTTTAAACCAACACTATTCCAATGTTTAAAATTTTATTTATTTATTTTGACACTAGGTTGTATAGTATGGGCAGAATATGCAGTCAGTGTTTTTACAAAATCTATGGATAGAAGTGCCAGTTAGCATTAAAATGGCCACCATCTATCCAACTGAAGTAAACACAGTTATAATATTAACAGGGAAACTTAACAACCCCATCTTAAGATACTGAAAAAGGAAGTTTGCTGAAGGGCTCTTTGGATTTATTAAAATTGTTAGTTTGTCCTTGATTCAAACCTGCTCATTAAGCAATGCAAACATAACAAATCCTGTCAGACTAATCTGATCTCATTTTTTGATCGGGTAACCTCCCTTGTGGACTGTGGGAATGCTGTGGACATTATATACCTGGACTTCAGCAAAGCTTTCAACAAAGTGCCTCATGATATCCTGATTAGTAAGCTAGCTAAGAGTGGGCTAGATGGAACAACTATCAGGTGGATCCACAATTGGCTACAGAATCGGACTCAAAGAGTGCTTATCAATGGTTCCTTCTCAAACTGGGGAGGGGTAACGAGCGGGGTACCACAGGGCTCGGTCCTGGGCCCGGTGCTCTTCAACATTTTTATTAATGACCTGGATGAGGAGGTACAGGGAATGCTTATCAAATTTGCAGATGACACAAAGTTGGGTGGAACAGCTAATACTCTGGAAGACAGAAACAAAATTCAAAGTGACCTCGATAGGCTGGAGCGCTGGGCCGAAAACAACAGAATGAAATTTAACAGGGATAAATGCCAAGTGCTGCACCTAGGGAGAGGAAACCAAATGCAGAGTTACAGAATGGGGGACACTTGGCTCAACAATACTACAAGTGAGAAGGATCTTGGAATTGTGGTAGATCATAAACTGAATATGAGCCAGCAATGCGACGTGGCTGCAAAGAAGGCAAATGCAATTTTGGGCTGTATTAATAGAAGTATAGCTTCCAAATCGCGGGAAGTGATAATTCCCCTTTACTCGGCACTGGTTAGGCCTCATCTTGAGTACTGCGTCCAGTTCTGGGCACCTCACTTTAACAAGGACATAGACAAACTGGAGAGGGTTCAGAGGAGGGCAACAAGGATGATAAAGGGACTGGAAACAAGGCCCTATGAGGAGAGACTGAAAGAACTGGGCATGTTTAGCCTTCAGAAGAGGAGACTGAGGGGAGATATGATCGCACTCTTCCAGTATTTGAAGGGATGTCACACAGAGGAGGGCAAAGATCTCTTCTCGTTCATCCTAGTTTGCAGGACACGGAATAATGGGCTCAAGTTACAGGAACCTAGATTCCACCTAAGCATCAGGAAAAATTTCCTGACTGTCAGAGCAATAAGACAATGGAATCAACTACCTAGGGAGGTGGTGGGCTCTCCCAGTCTGGAGGCATTCAAGGTGCGGCTGGACAGACATCTGTCAGAGATGCTTTGACCTGGATTCCTGCATTGAGCAGGGGGTTGGACTCGATGGCCTTGTAGGCCCCTTCCAACTCTACTTTTCTATGATTCTATGATTCTATGAAATGGCAGTTTACATTGCTGGACCTTACTGCAAAAATCAAAGATGTCCTCACTAAACTCCCGTCCCATGTATAAGAATGTGAGCTCTGCTTTGTGAAGCTTGCAGTCACGTCACAGAATATAATTAATTCTGCTTTGTATCTTGTATCTTTTAACCTTTTTCTACCTAATCTGAATTTTATATTTTGTATAATCTATGCATGTATGTCTTCTTAATTCACTTATTCTGTATTAATAAATGCAATCACTCAAAATGATAAAATCCTTAAACACCTATAGTGACCCCATCATTTATGAGAATAGTAATCTAATAACTAACGGAAATAGCAATCTTAAGAAAAAATAGATTGTCAGTCTATATCCAATTGGTCACCATTTACTGAACAGATTACTGAACATTTGATTCTTTTTTAATATTGCATCTAAAAATTTGTGGAGTTTAGACCCTATATAGTGTTTTTAACTTACATAAATAACTCAAATGTACATAATTTATTTAATTACTTCCTCAGGATATTCTTGTCAACGTTAAATTTCAGAGTAGGACTGTGTGCCTATTACCAGGTCTATTACCTAGGGATCTATAATTACCTGTTAGCTATGTTGTAAAAATTATGATAATAAGTATACTACACATAAACAAAAGAATTAGATTCCAATGACCTATTGAATAAAATAGTCATTTTAATCCAAAATGAGCAGATTCATTTATGGTATCCAGGTTGTGGGTATGTTTATAGAAAAG
Organism: Shinisaurus crocodilurus; assembly: GCA_021292165.1. Taxonomy (NCBI): domain Eukaryota; kingdom Metazoa; phylum Chordata; class Lepidosauria; order Squamata; family Shinisauridae; genus Shinisaurus; species Shinisaurus crocodilurus. Next base: position 250,225,143 of record CM037879.1, read on the forward strand.
GTAATGCAATGACATATTTAATATTTTTAATAAAAACATTTTTCACATCACTTTCTCTCCCTCCTCCCAATAACCTTCATGTTAACTCCTAGTAAGTGGGTCCATGCCATAGACTGCTTTGAATGAAAGTGGGGGTTCCAGCCAAAGAGGCCCCAGCCCACCATGTGCTATTCCACATCAGTAAAAATCAGACTTGAATTATGCATGAACACTTGTGAAAGGCAAAACTGGGCAGTTACAGCAGCACCAAGCGCATATGAGACTGAAGCTTTTGAGGTTTTCTTTTTTAGATTTACAGGGAAGCCTCCTTTTCCCTCCCCTAATTGCTTCTCACTCTGCTTCTCACTTGGGGCATGAAAATGAGGCTGGTGCTGTAGTGTTAGTCAATGCAGAAATCCATTTTTGTATCATATTTGTGACATTGTTTGCAACTGCATCAAGCTTAGGCACAGATGTGTTAAAGTTCTTTCTATTTACAGGAGTGATGGGAATGCTTTGAATGGCAGTTGTTCCTGCATAGATACAGACTCAGAAAGACCAGAGCATTTGGGGTGGGGTTGAATGACTTCTCTAAAAATAGCCAACATGCTATTCACAGCCTTTCAGGACAGTTCATCAAGTGATGTCTGTTCCCAGGGCTCAGGAGAGAGAACTAGAAATGGCCATGAGAGGCTGAGAACCTGACATACAGGCATACCAAGGAGAAAGGCTGAGCCTTTCTAGAAGGTTTTTAAAATAAATGCTGTGTTCTATACCAAGGTTATCCAGCCCCTCATCATCACTTATAACAGTGGTGTAAGAGGGAATCTCGGCAGGTACAGTTTGTCATGACCCAGTGCTTTAAGGTTTGGAGAAGCTGCATCTGTCAAAATTCGTAATCTGTACAGGTATTAACGGCACAGGATCCCTAATGTTAAAATGCTGATCACCCCTGCATTGTACTTACGTTACCACTCACTGACCAAATACCCAGAACCAACAGCACCATATACCAAGACTCTGGAACTCTCTCCCCCAGGAGATCCATCAAGCCCCCTCTCTTCCCACTTTTACCTGTTCCTGGAAAATCATTTTGTTACAGCAGGCTTTTTATGCAGAATGCTATGTTAATGCCAGCTTGTTTATTCTGCCTTTATGCCATGTTTTTATTTATTTATTTATTTATTAATCATTTTTAACTGTTAGCTGCCACGTGGGGATTTTTTTTTAAAGGCAGATATAAATATGCAAAACAAACAAACATTCCATCCCCATATAATGGGTGGGTGGGTATACTGTAGCATGCTGCATAGTCTGGAAGTAGAAATGTATAATCATGCTGTGTTTCACAACTTTTTTTTTTTTCTTTGAATGGGTCTAGAATAGATGAACCCCATAATGGCTTCCAGCAAGAATTAATTCAGAAACATATCTGAAATGGCAGGGTGGTGGGCAGACGAAAGGACGGTATTGCTGCTTTGCAAACTAGCACTGAAGAATAGTTGTTCTTACAAATCATTAATAACTCAAACGTACATAATTTATTTGGTTTTCCTCACAGTGCCCTGAGAGGACATATTTTTAAAAGAAAGACAAATCAGAGCTCACAAAATGGTGCAGGCAAGTGTTGTTTGTGATGTAATAAACTCTGCTGAGTGACCAGAACACTCATGTAGCCACATTCACATATCACCACTGTAACACTAGAGTTTTGCCAGGGACAAAAGGTTGTCCTTGCTAAAAGTGGGGAAGGATTCTGTGCATCTGGATCCTGTGCAACAAACTCATAGCAAAATGATGTATGCACTGTGTTACAAATGAATCTTTTGGAAAGCCCCGGCATGTTCATTCCTAAACCATTCTGTAAACCTGAAATAGAAAAGAGCCTGACTTCTCAGAAATCTCTCTCTCTCTCTCTCTCTCTCTCTCTCTCTCTCATTCTGGGGTTCACAAGGAGGAAAGAAAAGTTTACGTAAAAGAGGAGTAGCCCTGTGGCCTCTGCCATCACTTAGGTGTCACTACTGAGTGTTGGGCTTAAACATGGAAAATCACTCCTGCTCAATTTTGAAGATCAGTGGGAGCTCTTGGCCCTCTCTCTCTCTCTCTCTCTGTTTAATCAACCTCACAGGGTTGTTGTGAGGCTAAAACACCATGGGCTCATTGGAGGAAGAATGGGAGACAAATATATCATAATAAAAACAGCAGCAAGTGCCAAGGGGGTGGGAATGAAGTGTCTGGTTCCGCATTCTCCTTGCGGCTGCCCCCATGTACGCAGTCCTGCTCCTGTTTGGCAACAGCCCAGGGAATTCCTAGGCAGTACATTCCCAGATGGAGCCCTGTCACATCCATCCTAACATTGACAAACGAGCCAGAGTGTTTAACTTCTTCCACTGCTGCTTGAGGATCAAGTTCCTATCGAGAGAGACCTCAAATCCTTTCAATCAATTCTGCTTTTCATCTCTGCAGTCTCATGGGCATTCTCTTAAGTGCTTATCTCTGAAGAAGTTTGAGGTGATAACAGAACCCAAGAGAATTTCACCATGATCCCAGGGTTAAAATCGCTTCTCTCCTGAATGAGGCAAAAAGTGGCAGAAGGAAATAGGAAAGGGTTGAAAAACGATGCCCAAAGAAAGTTAAGAATTGATAAAATTTTGTTAAGCTTCCTCCAGTGGAAAAATGGAAAGGCTATAACTGGGTTCGGGGGGGGGGGGAGAATACAAGGCAAAAAAGATAGCAGAGCTATAAGCATTCCACCATCCTTATCCAGTCCTGGAAAAGGGTAGTCCCTCCAAGGGGAAACTGTTCCCTACAAGTAGACACATATAATTTCCCTCTTCTATCTGGGCATTTTAACAGCACTCAAACCCCTAACATTTGCTTCCATAGAACAGCTTGTTGAGTCTTCAAGTCTACTTTGGCTAACATGCACATTTATGGGCCCTCAACAGCCATCATCATCATCAGGCGATCACTCGTGACCGAGTAAGATTGTCTTCCGGGATAAAAGGAGGAAATTCTAAAGAAGATTGTGTAGACTCTAGCGATGGGTCCGTAAGTGACTGTGGAGGCCAATTCTAGATCCACACAGCTTCCCACAGTGAGGACACAGGTTACCAGATAGAAGATGGTCCTGTAAAGGATTCATTTGACGTGCTTTTCGCTTAGCACGTTTCTCCCTTTCACTTCTTTGTGACCTTTCACCTTCCAAGTCATTGGTGGCCAACAACATTTTTGGCAAGTGTGCCACAGGTCCCAAGTATGAGGCAGCACTACTCCTGTGCATATGCAACTCAGTGGGAGCTCATGGAGGGATGGAACACTGAGCGGCAGCACCAGAAGGCAAAAGGGACCCCAGAGTCTTCCCAGAAGGCATTGGTGAAGGGAGCTGGATCTGCACCATAAAGGCGTGTAGCTATTGAATGGCCTGTAATACACAGTGTAGGCTGATGACACTGACATTGTGCTATGATCTAACACACACAAGCCCACCCAGGGGCTCCTGCAGCCTTAAAAGCCTTGGAGTGGTTTGTCTGAAGGGTACTGAGCTGTGGAGCAGGCAACAGCTCTTCACCAGAGACACAGGCTTGAGAGCAGGCCTGGGTTTGCTCTGCAGCCAAACCTATGGGCACTCGTGCTCTGCCTAGGAGTGCCTTAGAGCAGTTGTGCCAAAGACTGGTCATCCATGTTCCCGGTCAAGTCAAACCCAGGAGAAGCAAGCATTTGCATTCAATATCCATGTACTCCAGTATTACTGACTAGACATTTTCCATAGGTAGAGTATGTGCTTACCGTAGTTACTTCTCCATCCTCCCTTTAATAAGTGTGATCTGAATTATGTATGTATTTTATTAATTTCTTGCATTTTTATCCTGCCCTCCCTCTAAGGAGCTCAAGTCTGCTTACACAGTTCTCCCTCCTTCCCCATTCTGAATGATACTTATTGGCTGAAGACTACCCAGTGACTTTCATAGCTGAATGGGAATTTGAACCCAGGACTCCACAGTCCTAGACTGACATTCTAAACACAAGAGCCATCATCTAGCTGCTTCAGCACTCAGCCAGGCTGAATCGGGAGTTGGTCAATTCACATCTGTAATGGACAGACAATCCTGATGGTTGGCACTGCCCCAAGGGCTGACATCTGTTGTTTTAAAATAATCGCTCTACCCTTGACTAATAAACCATTAGAAAGAAGCAGGGCTTTTTTTTAATACACCCACCTAAAAATGGGATATTATCAAAATACACAGTACAGGTACAGGGATCTTTTAAGTGCATACTCCCTTCTATGTGTTGCCTGGAATGCAGGGGTATGGGGTCTGATTAATCACCATGGCAATAGATCAGTCCTAGTACCAGCAGGACCAGGACCATATCCAGTCTTTCTCAAGAGAATTGCATTTTATTCTAAATTCGTCTAGAAAGTATGAGCTAATATGTGTTTGTTTATTTGTTTCAGTGAGTCAGGAAACATTTTCATCTTGCCACATAATAAACACAGTCTCTTTATACTGGCACTGTTTATGTTAAAACATGAACTGTTTCTGTTGGTAAGGGGGAGGTAGGCAGGAAAGATACCTCCAGTGTTCTTTAAACCTGGAATCCCTTAGATTATAATTTATCTCTGCCTGCTGGAATACTGTGGCTATAGGTGTGTGTAGCTCTTGTGTGGTAGGCAAAATATTGTTAAACATCCCTTTGTAAATAGACAAATGTCAGCGTGCAGATCACCATCATGTGAAGGAACTGCTAAATTTCTCCCCCTAGTGATTGCAGAGCTTCTCATTTATCAGCCATCAAATCATGAGAAGTAATTTGGACATTGTTATCTTACCCATCCAAACCCTGACTTCAGTTTCCCATGAGAATAATGACCAAGGCTATAACCCTAAAGCAAGCCCCACTGAACATGGTGGCATGTACTTCTGAGTCAATGTGCAGAGAATTGTGCTGTACGGCTCTTTCCTCTCCAGACTGTATTCCTATAATATTGTCCCACTAAACAGTCTGGGAAGTCAGGGTAGTGCCCAAGGCAAAGTCTACTGAGACATGACAGATACCATGCGTAATTCTACTACTTTCCCCAGCAAACACAAAGCACTGTTAATTCACTTACACCCCCCCCATCCCAGGCACCTCCACTGCTTGTGCATGGAAATTTATTGGCCATTTCCTTTATTCCATTATACACTAGGATTTTCTTGGATACCAAAGGAATTTACTACCTATGAAAGTTTAACAAGCTGCAAAAAAATCTCCTCTCCTTCTGCCATCACCTATTCTGTTAGTCTACACCTGTCCATTGCTTCTTACACTTTAAAAAAAAACAAAAAACCCTTTTGCTCAGTTCTTCAGCTTCACCTAACAAGTCAAAAATTGCTTTGATAATCAATTCAATGTAGCTACTGGGGGGAGGGCTTAGACACAGAGGCAGAGTCTGCTGCCTACAAGGCTTTCTCACGCAATAGAGCTCTAAAGTCTTGAAGAGCAGTTCTTCTGGACCTGCTTTGTGAAGGTTTGGGCTTCTCTACATGAGGTGTTTAACCCACCACATTACCAAGGCTTCTGCTTCCAGATCCTTTGAGAGATTAAGATCAGCTCCTTTACACATTGTATTTATGGGGGGTTTCTTTCTCTGCCTTTCTATATGTTCCATTACACAACCACAAGGTGGCACTGCAGTATAGCAGAATTGAGAAAATACAGGAGCTTCTCATTCCAGTTCATTCCGCCAGTTCCAGATAATACTACACTTTCCTTGATCTAAAAAAAAGCCGCTGAAATGGTTGCAAAGAACATGAGAGGCCCTGGAGGATGACAACGTCGTGTAAACCACCCACAAACTACCATGAGTGAGGAATCACGAGCGCGCAATAAATGCCTCGTGTGGAAAAGCCCTTTGACAATGGCAACAAGAGTCGATCAAATGACCCTCCCCAAGACACAACAAACACATGACTGTCAGTGGAGGGCAGTTTTCTGCCACAGCCAATATACTTTCAAAAGAAAGCCTTTGCAGCCATAGGCCAGAAGACAAAATCCCATGAATCAAGAGGCACAGCGAAGAATAAATAAAAATATAACACTAATGTAAAGATTTAAAATACATTCCGGGGAAAAAAGAGAAGAGGGGGAAGAAAAGGGACAAAGAAGTCAGTCAGCTTTACCAAATTGGTGAGAAAAATGCTTCTCTCGATGCTACCACCGTGGTGGTCCAAGAACTGAGTGGGAAAGGCAGCAGCTGTGCCCTTTGTGCAGGTGCAGAGCAGGAGGGTGGGCTCCAGCCAAAATTTTCAGCTCTTGAATGCTCTGAATGAAGCTCTGTGTAGGCAGAGAACCCATACACGTGATGCACAGAGACCACGAAGAAGAACCACAATTAGCTGTCTAGTGACTGAATTAATTTTTTCCCAACCTCACTTCCAGAACAGTCACTAGGCATTGACACCAACATTAAAATCCAAATGCTTCCATAGTCCAAGATCACACAACAGCATTTAGAACTTCAAGCACCAGGTCAAAATCCAGCACCTTTTCCTTTCCAACAAGTTTCCTGAGGATTCCACATGGACTTAATGATTTGAATTTGTCTAGCTTTTGATATTGGGGAGGGGGAGAGATGGTGATTATTTTTACATGAGAGTTAGTCAATTATTTCAGGAGAAATTGAATATCTTAAAGGGGATGGTGCATACCATTGTCAACAAAGAATCATTTAGGGCGCAATCCTATGCATGTTTAGACAGAAAAAAGCACTGCTGGCTGGGGAATGCTGGGAGTTGTAGGACTTTTTCTGCCTGAATATGCATAGGGTTGCACCCTTAATGTCTTGGATAAAGAACCTGGCATTAGAAAAAAGGAAAAGAACACCTTCCCCTAATTTCTATGTTTCATTCATAGGTCTTACATGAAGCAACCCAAGCCAGAAAAGTTACCAGTGCTTGAAATTATATTACAAGTTAACGTGTCAATGTCTAGAGTCGTTTGCTCTGCTGGTGCCATTATGCAATTTGCTGCCTCCACAATTCTACTGTGGTCTGGTCTGGATTATGCGGGCTAATCTGGTATGTCTAAGCACAGGATAAAACTAAAATTCTATTAATCCTTACTATTTCCACCCATAGAAAATGAATTCTGGTCAGGTTAAGGTATGCCTTCATTTTTAAGAGGTCCTGAGTATGCACTCTGACTTTAAAAATGCACGCACACACACTCATGGACTACCATGGCCTCTCTCATACAGAAGCAGTCAATTATTCATCATTTATATAGGATGTTTATTCATTACAAACTGCTTTACAACCATTATTCATCCTCACAACTGCTCTGTGAGGTAGACCCATGCAGCCTAATCCTATGTTTACATAGAACTACTTCCCACCAATTTCAATTATACTTACTCATATGTAAATGTGCATAGGATTGCAGCCTTAAATGTTCCCATTTTACAGATGAGCATTTGAGACAGGGAGAGAGAGATGCAGTAACTTGGCCAAGGCCACACAGTCAGCTGGAATTAATCAAACTATCCACTTGACCAGACTAATGAGGAATCCTTTGAGTAGCAAACCAAGCAGAATTATTGCCCAATCCACAATGAATTCTAGCAAGACTATTTTAATAATCATCAAGAGGAGGAGGAGGAGGAGAAGTCATCCCTGAGTTATACTGGGAAAAGGTGTATGTGGAGATTTCCTTAGCAAATGCTTGAATTGAAACTGTGGATATCAATAACACCTTGGACACTCACTGCTTCAAATACAGAGAATGTTGTAAATACTAAGGCAAAGCAGGGAAGGGAGTCATGATGCAATACTGTGTAAATCAGTGATTTTAAAACACCCTCCAGCATACCTAGCATAAAGCCAACAGGCGTAAAGCAAATATATGAGCTGCAGCTTAGTTCATCTGTATACACATCAAGACCCATTAAATTGTTAGCTCTGAATGAAAACCTCTCTCCTCTCTAACACTCTTATCTTGCTTATTCTCATGGTGCCCTTTGAACTTCAAAGCCATTCTTTCACTCAATTTGGCCACCATACTTCACAGTTACAATCACATCACTTCCACCTTTGTCAATGGGACTTCCATGAGAATGGTTATCTGTTGGATTGCACTCAATAGAAATTTAAGGGTGAGCTCAGCTGGCCCTTTGAGGTTTGGAGCACAAGACTTTAAAGCAGCAACATTTTTTTGTGCCCCTGGTTCACACCAGCTGAGAGCTGATAAAGAAATGTAGCTACATTTCTAGAGGGTTAGGTTCTCTAGAAAGCAACCATTCTTGCCCAGTTCAGACAGAAAAGCCAGGGGTGGTGGATATTTCTCCAGTTGTAGTGAGAGGGCCTGAGCCAAAAAAGCACAGAGAGGCAGGGAAGAAAATACCCAAATCACAGAAATATGAATTATGGGAAACTACAAACAGCAATCTGGGCTGGTGGGAAGCAAGAACAGGCCAGAAGAAAGCATATGAAACATGAATCAGAAGGCAACCAGTGCCTTATATAATCTTCTAACACATACACTGAGGACTTGTTCTTTGAAGCACAACCTCCTTATCGATTATCATTGTATTTAAAGTATCAATGGAGTACTGAGTGGTCTCAGCAAACCAAGAAAAGTGCACTGCAATACAGAGGCAGTACTGGTGCATTGAATGCTACAGTGCTCAAAATGGCAGTCTCCAAACAAAAGCCATGTTCAGTTAAGTAGTACCTCCAGGAGAAGATTATACCTAGCAGAGCTGGGGTGCACTGTGCAGTGCTACCATTTTCTCCTTCCCAAGCAGGTAAATGTAGTGCATGCTTTCCTAGGCTCAACTCAGAATTGGTTTGCCTAAAACAACCGAATTTGGGCTTGAGTTGGATCACGCCTCAAAGCCCATTTTAAGTGCAGATCCATTCCATTCTTCAGGGACTCATGACAATGACACCAGAAACATGACCATGACAAGGTCTAGAGGTCTCCCAATGCTGGTTGCGAGCGCTCTCCACCCCCAGCCCTGCCTCCCACTGCACCTTTCCCTTTCCCAAGGACAATGAACCTGGTGGCAGTGAGGAGGGCGGCTCCTGCTACGGCCTTTATTAGGCCCTGACACTTCGCAGCTGGACTGTGAGGGCCAAGGGAAGCATTCTAGGACATAGCAAAGGCCACAGCAGCAGTCCTTCTCACCAGGGATGTTGAAGAGTCCTTGGTCTCGAGTCATGAGTCGAGTCACGAGTCGAGTCACGAGTCTTTGGACCCGAGTCTCGAGTCCGAGTCCTTGGTCCAAAATGGTGGCTCACGAGTCACGAGTCACGAGTCACGAGTCACGAGTCACTCCCAAAGCTGACTCCACGAGTCCCTCGAGACTCGGGTCCAAAGATTCGTGACTCGACTCGTGATTTGAGACCAAGGACTCTTCAACATCCCTGGTTTTTTCTCCATTCTAAAAGGTTGAAATGCCTCTCCTGAGGCTTAGTTACTGGCAGTAAGAGCTTTAAGCTACAATATGCAGGTATGTTTGTATTTTTGGCCCCCACTCCTTTTGCCTTTGGCCTTGTCCCCTTTGCCTCCACCCTCCACTGGAATCTGGCTCCTAAGAGCTCCTCCGAAATTGAATTTGGCCCTTGGGCTGAAAGAGGTTCCTCACACCTTGAGTAGACAGTCCTGGGCTAAGTTCACAAATGGCCTGACATAGGCAGTCGACATGGAACCAAGCTTGGTTTTATAGAACAAGATCACATCCATTCCAAATGTTCAGAAGGAGCTAATGATCATATCATTGCATCAGCCTGAAAGTGAAGATCTCATCTGTCTCCATCAGATATATATATATATATATATTTAATGCACTATTACTCCTGACACAGCTACCATATGCCTGAAAAGTATGAGACTGTTTCAGAAGTTAACAGCAATTTTGACATACAGTCTGGGCAGTCATTACTTCCAAAATGCCACATCGACAGCCACTTTTCAGACATCTGGTCTTGAAACCCTCTTCTAACCATTAGAGCTCTAGAGGAACCCAAGACTGCAGCTTACTCACATACACAACTCTTTTCTCTATCATATGACCTAAGAAGATTTTCCTCTAAATTATCCATCACTTCCAAATGTAGACTGGGAAAATTGCTGCTCTGTAATATGCAGGGTGCATGATATGTTGCTTGGTACACTGGTATTCCAAGTTTTCGGACATTGCACTTTCATTTTTTGAAGCCATTGTGAATTACATATTACTTCCAGCTTCAGTTTGTACAGAGAATATAAGCAAGTGAAGTGCAAGACCAAAAGAACAGATGTGTCATCTTGTCACTTTCATTAGGCTCTCCCTTGGGGACATTATCATTCTCAGATGTTTCAGATATACACATTTAACCACATCTAACACTGGAGAATTTCCCTTGGCATCCATAGCCCACTGAAAGTAGTAACCATTAACACCACACAATTAGAGCCAAAGCTAGAAGAAATGGGCACATGTGTACAAGTTTGATGTGCTTTATACAGGCATCCAATTATTCATCATATCATATGTGCTACTGTGTGCATTCCCCCCTGCCATGGTGTATTACAAAGGCATTTCTAAGTGAGGTTCAGTGACTGGATTCCTGTGGAATTTTTGTCATGTGCAGTTAATTAATCTGTAGCAAAAAAGGGGGAAATCAGACTGGGAGAAAATGCCAGAGATCTCCATTTTTCCATCTGCCTCTCTACCAGTCACTGAACTGGGAGGTCCTCTAGTCTATAGCCACCCTCTCTTCATTTTTAGTGTGAAGGATCAGCAACCGGATCCTTTGCGTGAGTTCGGCAACTCTAGGGTTAACCGGCAGAGTAATACAGCTCGTATCGGCTCTCAAGTACAATAGGAAAAACCACAACCCTTTGTATGCCCAAATAAGGCTTTTTATTTGTTTATACAATAATCAGATCGGAACTAGCAGCCTTCTAAGAACACGTTTACAGTCAACACAACCTTAGCTGACCCGCGTCTTACCCAATGAGCGGGCTCCGTGGCTAGCAGATTACATTCAGGTCAATATCCTCACATCAGAGACAGTACTTCTAGTCAGTTTCAGCCCAGCTCCCGATCGGCGCTTCCTAGCAGAGAACGGTGCACCCGGACGGCTTATTCTTAGGTGGATCTGGCCCCGTGGTTCCCAACTACCCACTACCGGAAGGGAGAGGGGTTTTCTACCCCGGTTTTCCCGCTCCCCCCGCCCTCTGGGTCAGGTGGGGGCTTGTGCCTGCCCCTTCGTTCATGTGGGCTTATTCCTGCCCGGGAAGACGGTGACGTAGTGATACTTTGCAGCTCTTTGAGACTGCCCTGTTTGTTGATGGTCCTTGATGGTCCTTCCTGGACGTTTGTGGATCTCTGCCAAGGTCCTCCTTTGTTGGGGCTGATGACTTGTCTGGGTACTCCCTGGTGACCTCATCCCTCCTCCCTTGCCCCCTCCCTTGGGGAAATGTGTGTGCGTGTGTGTAACTGGGGTTTGGGCTTTCTCCACACCCTCCCATTTGGGGAAAGATGGCATTGGGGTCCACCACCCCAATCCCTATCTAACTGTCTCCTACTGAGAAAGCCCGGGACAACCCATCTGCCACGATGTTGTCCTTACCCTTGATGTGCTCTACCGAAAAATCGAAATCCTGTAGGGCCAAACTCCACCGCAACAGCTTCTGATTGGACCCCTTCACCCTATCCAGCCAGCACAGGGGGGAATGGTCGGTCTGCAGTCGGAACCGGCGGCCCCACAGGTAGGGGCGAAGCTTGGTCACTGCCCACACTATCGCTAGGCACTCCTTCTCGACAGTGGCCAAGTTCCGCTCCCGAGGCAAAAGTTTTTTACTTAAAAAGGCGACCGGGCACAGCCCCTGCTCTGGCCGTTCCTGCAGCAAGACGGCTCCCATCCCTGCTTCCGAGGCATCCGTCTGCAGAACAAAAGGGGCTTCAAAGTCTGGGGCTTGCAGCACAGGGGCTGCCATCAGGCAGGCTTTCAGTCCTTCAAACGCTGCCTGGCAAGCGGCTGACCATTGGACCTTAACGGGTTGCCGCTTCTTGCACAAGTCAGTCAGGGGGGCGGCTAGCTGGCTAAAATGGGGCACGAACTTACGATAATAGCCAGCCAGCCCTAAAAAAGCTTGGACCTGCTTTTTCGTCTGGGGTTGGGGCCAGGTGCGCACTGATTCTATTTTGGCTTCTAGGGGCTTGACACTACCTCCCCCTACCTTGTGTCCCAGATACTCCACCTCCCCCCTCCCAACCTGACATTTCTTTGCCTTTACCGTCAACCCAGCATCCTGAATCCTCTGAAACACCTGGCAGACATGTTGCAAATGCTGCTCCCAGGTGGAACTAAAAATGGCGATGTCGTCCAGATACGCGCAGGCGAACTCCCCCAGCCCATTTAGCATTCCGTTTACCAACCTCTGGGAGGTAGCCGGACCATTGCGGACCCCAAAAGGGAGGGTGGTGAATTGGAACAACCCCAGGTGGGTCACAAAAGCAGACTTCAAGGCAGCATCCGAATCGAGCGGAACCTGCCAATACCCCTTTGTCAGATCCAGGGTGGTGATGTACTTGGCCCCCCCCAAGCCTCTCCAACAGCACATCCATGTTGGGAATGGGGTAGGGGTCCGGGACGGTCACCTTGTTTATTTTCCGGTAGTCTACACAGAACCGGACACCCCCATCCTTTTGGGCTACTAACACGATCGGGGAGGACCAGGGGCTCGAGCTAGGAACAATGACTCCCAAGTCCAGCATGGCTTGGACCTCCTCGGCCATGACTTGGGCATGGGGCCCCACCGCTCGGTAGGGTAGGGATTGTATGGGGGGGCTATCCCCTGTGTCAATGGTGTGTTGTGTGAGGGTGGTGCATCCCGGACGGTCCGAGAACATGGGCTGAAAATCTTCTAAGACCTGGGTGATCTGTTGCCGCTGCTGCTCGGACAGAGAGGGGGACAGTTTGATCTCCTCCATTCCTCCCCCTTCCCCCCACTCGGCCAACAACCCTCCGTCAGGGTCTCCCGGTTCCACACACTCCTGTACTCCCCCCACCTTCGTTACGCGTTCCACATACAATTTCAACATATTTACATGGAAAACCTTTTGCCTCCCCGGCTGTCCCGGGAAAGCCACTTGATAATTCACCTCCCCCGACCTTCCAATCACGGTCCCTGGGCCCTCCCACTTCAAGCACAATTTGTCCGTCTTTTGGGGGCGCAGTACCAACACCTGGTCCCCCACTTCAAAAGTCCGTGGCACAGCCGTCCTGTTGTACCACGCGCTCTGCCGCTGCTGTGCTGCTTCGAGATGCTGCTGCGCCGTCTCCCTCACCTCCCGAAGGACAGTCTGGAGGTGCTGCATGAAAGTATGCACAGGCATGGGGGCTTCCGCGGCAACCCCCTCCCATTCCGCCCGTAACAGAGCCAAAGGTCCCCTGAGCTCCCTCCCAAACATCAGTTCGTTGGGGGAGAATCCCAGGCTTTCTTGGGGGGAGTCCCGGTAGGCAAACAACAAGTAGGGAAGGGCTTGGTCCCAAGTCCCGGGGTGTTTAGCCGCATATGCCCTGATCATTTTTTCAAGAGTCTGATTGAAGCGTTCCACCAACCCATTGGTCTCGTGATGATATGGCACCGAAGTCAGGTGCTCCACACCCCCCAATTCCCACATTTTTTTAAACAGTTTGGACACGAATCCCGTGCCGCAGTCCGAAACCACCGTGTGGGGCATTCCTAGGCGGGCGAAAAGAGAGAGGAGAGTCTTAGCCAGGCTGGTGGCGGAGATAGAGGCTAAAGCAAAAGCCTCTGCATAACGGGTGGCAAAGTCAACGACAGTCAATATGAACTTCTTCCCCGTCTTGGTGGGGGGATTCAAGGGTCCCACGATTTCCATCCCTATCCTTTCAAAGGGGATGCCCACAGTGGGTAGGGGTTGTAGGGGGGCTTTCGGATGGTCCCGGTTATGCCCCACCCGCTGGCAGACATCGCAGGACCGGCAATATTCCCGCACTTCATTTGCCACCATGGGCCAGTAAAACCCTTCTGTAACCCTGGCCAATGTCCGTTTCTGTCCCAAGTGACCTCCCCACGCTACATCGTGGGCCAGCTGCAGCACAGCCTGGCGGTACTTCGCAGGCACAACTAATTGTCTTTTTCTTGGTTGGGAACCCGGTTCAGTCCTTGGGCAGAATTCTCGGTAGAGGGCCCCTGCCTCCCACAAAAACTGCTCTGACTGGTCCCCTACCCCGGGCCCTTGACTGGCCCGATCCCGACATCCCTGGAGGGATGGGTCACTTTGTTGCTCCTCTTGAAACGCCCTCTGAGTCCCAAAGTCTCGGGCCATTGGCGCAAACCGCCCGGGGTCTTCCTTTCTCCCCACAACCGCGGGAAGCGGCGGGGGACGGCTGGCTGCCTCTGCCGGGGCCACTTTACTGCGACCGGGGGAGGGGACCGGGGACCTGGGAGGCTGCGGGGCAGGGGCAGGGGCTTGCTTGGCCCGACGCCGGGTCACCACCCCCACCTTGACCTGGGCCTCCCGGAACGCAATGTCGTTCCCAATGATGATTCCCCAATCTTGTTGTCCATGCACTATAACCTCCATCTCCCCTTCCCACCCCTTATACTTGACCCAGACCCGGGCGAGGGGAACGGCTATGTTGGGAGAGTTATAGGGCTTTATGGCGCAGGTGCGCCCTTTTAGCAACTGTCTCTTCTTCACCTTATTCCGAGGTAAAGCAGTGATGTCCGCCCCAGTGTCCCTATACCCCACATGGGAAACATTGTTTACAGAGATGGACTCACAGAATTTGTCCTGGCTCCAACGCAGCTGCTCCGGTGAGGCAATGCGCATCAATGATGCCTGGGAGATGGCCCCTAGCGAATGCTGTCCTCCGCTCCTCAGGGACCGCGCTGCATCTTCCCCGTCTTCATCGAGGGACGAGCTGGACTGCTGATCCTCCTCGTGCTCCTCCGGTTCGCGGGACTCTGGAGCCAGCATCCTCCCCACCTTGCCCGGCGACGTCTTGGCGTTACGGCTCTTCGCGAGGAGTTTGGGGCAGCTCCTCTTGAGATGCCCCGGCTCTTTACAATAAAAACATCCGCTGGCGCTGGGGCTTTCTTTGGACTTGCCCAGGGCTCCCTCCCGAGGTTTGGAGTTGCCCTTTTCCGCGCTCCCCTTTGGCCCGCCACGATTGAGGTTGCCCCCCTTTGTTCCTTTGGGCTGCCGATACAGTCCCATTTGGTCGGCCAACTTGCCCATTTCCCTACAGTTTGGGGGGTCCCGATCCCTCACCGCCGTAGCTAGGTCCTCAGGGATAGTGGCACAAAATTGTTCCTGGATCATGAGCTCCCGCACCTCCGCCAAAGTGGTCTTCCCGGTGGCCCCGATCCATGCGTCCCAAACCTGCCCCAGGTGCGCCATCCAGGAGGCATAAGTGTCCCCTGGGGTAGGCTGTCCGTAACGAAATTTACGGCGGCAATGTTCGGCGGTGAGGGCAAACCTCTCTCTCACCGCTTCCTTGAATGCCCCATAGTCCAAGGGGGCAGTTTGGGTGTGAATACCCAGGAGATCAGCCAGTTCCCCGCTGACCTGAGTCCTCAGGGCAGACATCCTTAAGTTGTCCGGCACCCTCTGCTCCAGGCAGGCAGCCTCGAATAGGGTGAAAAAGATCAGCACATCCTGTCCCGACTGGTAGGTGGGGAATTGCTTCCTGTCCCATTTGGGGGTTGTGGCGCCCCCACCCTGAGGTGCAGGGGTTCCCCCTTGTCCGGTGCCCATGGTCAGCCTGGCCAACTCCAGCTGCATCTGTAACGTTACTTGTTGCTGCTGGCACATTTCTTGTTGATGCTGCATCAACTCCCTGGCTTGCTGCCAATTGAGTTGGGGAAAGAGGGCATCCAACCCTCCTCCCCCCATGGCTCCGCCAGCAACCCTTCTGCCGAGGTCTTCCTCCACCTCCGGGTCCCTCAGCTCACTTCTCCTGCCGCTACTGGTAAGGCTGGGGCTACCCCACTGCTTGGGTTCCTGCCCCACTAACACAGATGAGGGGGCTTCCCCCCCTCCCTGCCTTGCAGTCTTCGGCCGCACCACCCACTCCATTGTGGAGGTCTGGGTTGGGGTTTCTGGGCTGCTCACTAGCTCCAACTGCTCTTGGCTCAGGCTATTCATTTTCTTTGCTCTGAGCGCTCCCCAGCAATCTACTAGCCTGCCCAAAGCCCTGTTAGTTCCGACTGTCAAATGTGGTTTCCAATTGTCCCGTCGCCTGCCACCATGTGAAGGATCAGCAACCGGATCCTTTGCGTGAGTTCGGCAACTCTAGGGTTAACCGGCAGAGTAATACAGCTCGTATCGGCTCTCAAGTACAATAGGAAAAACCACAACCCTTTGTATGCCCAAATAAGGCTTTTTATTTGTTTATACAATAATCAGATTGGAACTAGCAGCCTTCTAAGAACACGTTTACAGTCAACACAACCTTAGCTGACCCGCGTCTTACCCAATGAGCGGGCTCCGTGGCTAGCAGATTACATTCAGGTCAATATCCTCACATCAGAGACAGTACTTCTAGTCAGTTTCAGCCCAGCTCCCAATCGGCGCTTCGTAGCAGAGAACGGTGCACCCGGACGGCTTATTCTTAGGTGGATCTGGCCCCGTGGTTCCCAACTACCCACTACCGGAAGGGAGAGGGGTTTTCTACCCCGGTTTTCCCGCTCCCCCCGCCCTCTGGGTCAGGTGGGGGCTTGTGCCTGCCCCTTCGTTCATGTGGGCTTATTCCTGCCCGGGAAGACGGTGACGTAGTGATACTTTGCAGCTCTTTGAGACTGCCCTGTTTGTTGATGGTCCTTGATGGTCCTTCCTGGATGTTTGTGGATCTCTGCCGAGGTCCTCCTTTGTTGGGGCTGATGACTTGTCTGGGTACTCCCTGGTGACCTCATCCCTCCTCCCTTGCCCCCTCCCTTGGGGAAATGTGTGTGCGTGTGTGTAACTGGGGTTTGGGCTTTCTCCACATTTAGCCTGAGAGTTAGTGAGTGGACCAAGGTCACCCAGTCAGCTCACAGCTGAGTACAGATTTGAACCTACATCTCCACAGTACTACCACATACTCTTATCATCACATTACACTTATTCTGGCATTCTTCATCACAGCTATGGTGGATTCACTTCCAAGTATGTATAACATATGCACAACTTGGGTTGGAAGATAAAGCCAATGTAGCGCAGTGGTGAGAGTGTTGGACTGGGACTCAGGAGATCCGGGTTCTAGTCCCCTCTCTGCCATGAAACTCACTGGGTGACTTTGGGCCAGTCACTGACTCTTAGCCTAACCTACCTCACAGGGTTGTTGTGAAAATAAAATGGAGAGGAGAATTATGTAAGCCACCTTGGGTTCCTTGCAGAAAAAAAGGCGGGGTATAAATATAATAAATAAATGTTCATCAAATAAAAACAGCAAAGGGTCTTGTGGCACCTTAAAGACTAACACATTTATTCTGGCTTATGCTTTCATGGATACTGTCCACTTCATCAGATACAGTGGATAGTGTCCATGAAAGCTTATGCCAGAATAAATGTGTCAATCTTTAAGGAGCCACAAGACTCTGTTGTTTTTGCTGCAACAGACTAACAAGGCGGCCCCTTTGGAAACTCATCAAATACTAATGCATGTTGGGGGACTAACTTGTTCCACTGGTCAGATGATACATGCAGTGCAATGATGTTAAATGTACAGTATGGCCTCATTTATCTATAGCTTGGGTCTTTTTATGTTCCTTTCTACTTTCAGGTGGGGGCTAAGCAGGGAGGCAATCTGTGAACAGCTAAAAGGTGCATACCAGCTGCTCAGATAGTTTCCAGGGGCGGTGCTACCATTAGGCCAACTAGGCAGCTGCCTAGGGCACAGGGCTAAAGGGGGCGCCAGAAATAGGGAGGGAGGGCTCAAGTGGGAAGGGAGGGGCGCTAAATATCTGATCTTGCCTAGGACACCATACTGCCTTGCACCGGCCCTGATAGTTTTACTGTTACTAGCCCCCATTATTATGTTCAATCTTCTTGTTCACCCAGAAAACTGTACAATTGAGCTGAGCTGTAATTTGGTAGCAGGCTCTCCGGTTTTTAACATGAAATATAACCAGAAGAGGTAGCTCTATCAGCCTCACACATTCTTGCAGGAAATGATTTGATGATGTGCTGTCTGAATGTTTCCTACCTCCTCTAAAGCCCATCAACTTCCTGATCTGTCCTTAGTGGCTAATACAAATAATTGCCCCCACCCCCTATCCTTTCTTTAAAGTGTGCAATGCATTCAAACACACTTACATCTCTGCCCACAAAAGTCTTTTCTATATGCTGAACATGACTGGTCCACCAAGCTTTTAAAGATGTCTGATGATTCGTTCCTCTAGATCTCCTCAATTCTACATCTTTAAAAAGCAACCCCCAAATTCAACATTTATTAATTGTGTAATGAGGATAAAAATCCCATAACTGTTTGTATAGCAAAGCTATCCAAGAGCTATTTGGTTGTATAGCTGAGCTGTCCAAGGGCTGCTTCAAAAACAAAACAAAAGGAGGAAGAAAAGTGCATCCCAACAAAAACCAACCACAATGATATTGATCACAGAATAACCACAGAGTTATCAATGATAAACCTTCTACTATATTGTACCATGATGCAAAGCATATAAAAACATACAAGTTGTTTCTCTGTGGTTATACCAATATGACATAGAAGACAGTATTTACTTTTGGTAATGTCCTTATGGTGGAGAGTGGGGAGAGTCTCTTTACTGCAGCCTTTCCCAACTTGATACCCTCCAGATGTGTTGGACTAATCATCCCTATCATCCCTAGCCAGCATGGCCAATGAGAGGGGAAATGTAATGAATATATATGATAATTTCTACAGAAATTCTTTAGAATTTCTCCAAGAAATTCCACAGTGGGATCTAAAATTAAAAATGTAAAATATTTACAAAATAAAGCTTAAGATAACGGCCATCTCAGCTGCCTCAAGAAACACAGCTTCATCCAGGAGGAAAGTGATGTACTCAGCCTGGGTCTATCTCAGAAAACACATCAACAAATTAGTGCAGAAATATCAACTGTCAAAATTACAGCAACACAATACAAGCACCATTGTGAGTATATCTATTTTAACCATTGTATTGGAATGAAAGGCATTCCAAACCATCTTTCTCAGAAACAACAGGAGAACCTTCGAGAGATACTTGGCAGTTATGGCTGGGAAAACGTAGACATTACCACCCTTTAAGACATCCTAAATATCACAAGAGTTATGTCCTGCAAACAACTGATAAAACACCCCACACATTATAAGTAACAATTTCATTATACTGTGTCATTTTGAACATAAGGGTGCACTAGTAGTATTCATAGTAGTATATATCCAGAAGGCCTTCTTCTGTAAGAACTTCATGTCCTGCACCCAACTCTGTTACTTTGTCCTTCCTCAGGCCTATTTTTTCTACCTATCCTTCTTAGGTGCTTTCATTCATCCCCCCTCTGAGATAGATATACAAAGACAAAGAATGAGTTCCTATACCTTTAGTATTTTTATAGATGGAGGTTTGGCTGGTGCAATTTCTCCTGCAGGTGTGAGGAAAACTCCACTCAATGAAGTTCCTGCCTCTCCACAACCATTGAAATGACCGGAGCCCTGTCTTCTAATGGCTCAGCCAATGGCAGCCAGATACATTTCTACCACCCACACACCCCTGGGACATCAAGGTAGCTCAGGCAACCACTGCCAGCAGCTTCATTACTATCCTTGCCACTACTGCAAAATTTCTTAATGCATACAAAATACAGAATAGCAGCAGTGGGCTAGACAGATGTAACCAAGGCTTCTTCTTACTCATGGCTAAAAGATTAGGTACACGCTACATGGCCCCCACCCACCCCCAAACCCACACCCTGCTCTCAGGAATGAATACTCTCTCTCTCACACACACACACGCACACACACCACAACCACGGTTTTAATTGTTGTGAACTGCCCAGAGAGCTTCAGCTGTGCACAAGCGGCCTCTCAAAATTCTCCACCCTATTTGTGGGCATAGAAACTGGCTGGACAATTTCACTGAATTTCTCCAAGGGGAGGAGAAATTCTCCAACAGTTTCTCACCAGTAGGGCTGGCTCACCATTGACAGGAGTTTTAGTACAACTTTTCTTTCTCTCTTTTTTCCCCCTAAGGGTTTTTGGTTTTTTGCTCTGCTATGGCCTGTGGTAACAGCATCAGCTGTGTTGACAGCCTGGCCCTGATTTTGCATCCTTTACAATGCCCCATATACCTAGCAGCATTCTGGGGCATTATGGAAGGAGGGGATAGGAAGCCCACACACACACACACACACACACACACACACCAAAAATGTGGAAAAAAAGCTGCGAAGTGGCCTTCAATATCTAAGGTTAGAAAAGGGAAATCTCAGGATTTTTCTGAGAAAAATGTCTTATGGGAAATTTTGGCTCAGCTCTGGTTGCCATTCTTCAGGGTTCAGCACCTTTCCTAGGATCTTCCAACCATTAAATTTCTGAAGGGTGATTGTGGGTACATTTTGTCTCTAACACAGATGCTTATAATACTGCTACTTCCCTGAAAGCCCTGCAGCAGGTGTGAGGGGGCAATGTTGTACCCAGCTCCAGGGAAGAGGTAGAGCTAGTGTTGTGCCAAAATCTGCCCTCCAATTTCCTGAAAGTTTTCTTCCCCCTTGAAAACTTCCATTTTTCTGCCTCATTCTCATGGCATTTTATAATTTATTTTGAATTTCTTTGGACTGTGTTTTTGAGTTTACCTGATCACTGCAAGATGACTGAAGGTACTTTATGCTTTTTCTTCTTCTATTACACATATCTCTATTGCTCTGCAGCCTCCCAGGCTCCCTGTGCTTTCTGATCTGAAAAAACTTTATGGACAGAATTACCTCATGATGTTCTTTCCTGGTTTTTAATAGAAGTAAGATAAGGAGGCTACAGGTTGCTGGAGAGATGATTATACAATGAAAGACAGGACAATCACACACACTCATTAGCCACCTCGTAAGTAAAGTAAGCACAAGAACCCAAAACCCAATCCAAGGATAATTTCTCTGAAATTTTCTTCTCCTTTGAATTTCTTTTCAAAAGCTATTTCTTTTCTATCAAACTGAATGAGACTGGTCAAAAGAAATGTAGGAGAAATGTTAGTACAGCACTAAGAGAAATGTATTTTTAATTAATTAATTAATTGAAGCCCTAGCACCAGTCTTAACTGCGGTTAACGTTAACTGGGGTTTACATCTGACTGCTACTTTGAAACCAACATTAAATTGTGGTTCCAAATCTTAACTAAATAGGAGCCATAGACTAGGTTGGGCCAATGTATACCTTAACTGTAATTATTAGTATTAGTATTAGTATTTATTTCATTTCTATACCGCCCAATAGCCAAAGCTCTCTGGGAAGTTTACAACAGTGCCAATTACAGTTAGTGCAAGGGAGAGGGAAAACTTGCTCCTAATGGGGGTGGGTGGAAGGAAAACACAAGTCCACAACTGGCTCACATGTTCTCTTAACTGTGCTTTTGTATGTACCATCCCAGTGTCTGCAAAAGGTGCCAGCAGAGGGAAAGATTGTGCTTTTAGCAATACCAGTGCAAATGTATTGATATCCTACTTCATATGTTCCAGGGCTGGGTCCTAGCACTGAGAACAAAAAATTAAGTTTAGCTTAATGAAATTCAAGATAAGCTCTGTCTTGTTAGAACTTTCTGTCCAGTTTTCCTCTGAAGTCCCATATCTCTCAGCTACAATGGGTGTCAGAAAAGAAGTAGTACTACAGAAGAAAACTGTATACTATTTTTGCAGCACTTACTTCTGAGTAGATATCTATAGGATTGTGCTATACGTCCCATTGAGTTTAATGGAGCTTACTCCCAGGTAGGTGGGTATAGGATTGCATTCTTAGTCTCCATCAATCTAAAGCTAAAATCCTATATTCACTTACCTGGGAGTAGTCAGGCAGTCAGGCCTTACCTGGCAGTAAGTCTCAATGAACTCAATAGGGCTTACTTCTGAGAAGATATGTATAGGATTGCATTGTGAGAAACTGGCAGTGGAACCTACATTTACAGAGCATGTAAATGTTTATGTTTACTCAAGTGCCCTACTATTCACGTTTACTCAAGTGTCCTACTGAATTCAGATGTCCCACTTACAGCCCAAAGCAAAGACTATTAAGAGCTCTTCAGAGCATGACCCATCTTGTGCGCTTCCAGATGCACAGCTCCTAGTGCTACCAATCTAAAGACAATGTGCAGCATTTCCATCTTTTCATCCTCAATGGGGTTTTTTCTGGAAAGAAAAGAGAGGCAGAAGAAATGGTGGGGGAAAGCAGGAGGGTTACAAGTGGAAGACGATGTCATCTGGACCGCCACCCCACCCCACCCCACCCCACCCCAGGCAAAATTCTGTGGATGATGTAGGGTGATTGCATGATAAGAACTGTGCAGGATTAGACCAAAGGCCTATGCAGTGCAACACTTTTGTTCCCAACCAGATGCCTTGGGAAGTCCACAAGCAGGACGTGAGTTCAATAGCACTCCCCTGCTCATGTTCCCTAGCTACAGCAATTCATAGGCATACTATCTCTGATACTGGAATACATAGCCATAATGATTGGCAGCCATTGTGAGCCTCATCCTCCATGAATTCGTCTAATCCCCTTTTAAAGCCATCCGAGCTAGTGGCCATTATTAAATCTTGTGGTAACAAATTCTATAGTTTAACTATGGAAGCCTTGTCTGGAAGCACTCCTATATTCAGAATTGTTTGAGACCACAGACGTTTTGTCTGTGCACTATTTTCTGCGCAATTTAACCCCCAATAATTGACACTGAGTATTACATGCTGGGACATTTAAAGACTTGAGGACTGAGGGAGCATATGCTGGGGTAGGGGGAGTAATTGTTAATTCAGGTATTACAGGGGTTAATAGCCACTCTAATTCATATTAATAGGCATCAGCTACTCAGTATTAAATAATGTTTGTTAACTGACTTGCAAAAATTAATAGGCTTGAAAAATGAATGAGTAGAATTGAGAATAAAACTCACCACAAAACACACTAATCTTTGCAACATTTTTACAATATTCTTAGCCTGTAGCACCCTGGAGAGAGGGCAGATGAGAGTTTAAAATGCAGACTTTCCATATGGTACTGCAGACACACTAACACCTGGACACCAAGTCTGGATGCCAAGCCAATCAGAGAGGAGTACAGACAGAAAATGGATACTGGATTCCCTGCTGAAACACAGTGAATAAGCAGTTAGCTTTGAAACACTGTAAATCTCATTTGAAACTGAACTTGCAATCCTATCCTCACTTACTTGGGAGGAAGCCACATTGAGCTCAGTGGGACTTACTTCTGAGTAAGCATGTGTAAGATCAGGCAGTGAGTGGAAAGGTTATTTTAACCAGAGAGATAGAAAGTCTAGAGTAACACACACAGGTTTGTTTTGAGATCTCCATTTTACATTGTTAGTGTGGTAAAAGCACCATGTGTGTGTGCAAATAACCGGAGCGCAAATGGAGTGCCGGCTTTGAATTTGGTAGGTGAGGGGACAATGGCGGTGGCAATTTAATTAGATTTATCTTTGCTGCAACCCAAGGTTTGTGTGGGATATCTTTTGCGGTCCTCTCTGTTTGCAACATGACTATGTGATAGCCTCAGGTAATCTAGACACATGGACAGCCCCCTAATCTAAAATGGCTACTCTGCAGCAGTGACAGGCCACCTGAGAGAGACACAACTCCTGGGATTAGGCCTTGCAAGAAATCCAGATGCCAACTCTGTCCCCATAGTCACTCAGGGGCAGGCAACACTATTACAGGTCCTAACAACATCAGGGGCCTATTGACCACTCATCCAACAGCATGAAGCCACTCCTTCACTTGCCAGCAATGCCCTTCTGCTATCTACAAAGCACAAACAGGTCCGTCTCTATGCAAAATTATCAGTGGGCACAAATCTGACATTAAGAATTGCAACATTCAGAAACATTCTGCTGCTTTAACAAAAAAGCAAACGAACAAAAAACAAAAAAACAAAAAAAAAAAACCAGTCACCATTCTCCAACAAAAGAATTTCAAAGGGTGACTCCTCCAGTGTGAAATTACCAGGCTAGAATGTATCAGTAAATTTTATTCTATCCATTTGGGACTCAGCAAAGACCAAGATTTTCTCTCCCACTATACATGTTAAATTAGCATAGTAAACCCAGGAAGAGGGTGTTATCATCAATTACTACTCTTGCAAATGGTCAATATGCTTATCTCGGAAGGGATATGTTTCAGTTTTGCATAGCAATATCGCATACTTCACCTCTTGCGTTTCATGGTCTATGCACAATCTTTTCTCTGTTCCCATAGGGTGCGTGTGTGGTGTGTGATTTATAAACATGCATGCAGAAATAACACGTCATGCTTCGGGGCAGGGGGACGCTTATACCATAATAACTCTATTAGTCTTTAAGGTGCCATAGGAGACAGGACCCTTTTCTTGTTAGTATCTGTATATCCAGTGTAATTGTTCTACTGTCTGCCTGTATCTTGATAACACGTGTCCTGTGTAGAACCATAGTACAGAGCTATCAGTAACACTGTATTTCACCAATAAAGATTGAACAGGTGACAGTTCTTCAAAAGCCTTTGTTAGAGTGGTGTTGTAAGCCTCTATCATTCCCAGGCCCTTCTGAAATGTGGAAGTCATAATTTCATAGATTTCATAGATCATAGAGTTGGAAGGAGCCTACAAGGCTATCGAGTCCAACCCCCTGCTCAATGCAGGAAACTAGAGGAGGGGTCTCCCATCCAAGTAATAACCAGGCTTGACCCTGCTTAGCTTTCCACACTCAGACAAGCTGAGCCAGAGTAAGCCACTAGCCACAGGCCTACAGGGTTGTTATAAGTCCCCACACCGTATTTCAATATGGGGGGGATCTTAACAATGGACTACATTGCAAGGTGTTCATAGCCACTATCTTTCAGCCCCTCCCCCAATCTGCAACATGTGGTTGTTAACAGCACATTATAGGGTTGTCATAAGTCAATTAACCTTGGACTTCCCCACAACCTGAAATATGGGAATAATAAAACTGGACCATATCACAGGGTTGTCATAAATCTCTCTCTCTCTCTCTCTCTCTCTCTCTCTCTCTCTCAGCATCAGCCCCTCACAATATGGGCATGATATTTCAGTCTCAACCCCTCCCCCTCTGTGATATGGGAACAATAAACATTGGACTGTTTATTTCTCCCCTCCTGGCATAGGAAGCATTTGCAGAGCAATTTTTAGTAGTTGTTTTTTAAAATGAAGTTTTTCCCAAACAGGATCTGAGTTTGAAAGAGCATGAACTTCTTTCTTTTCTTCTCCTTTTCCTTCCTAGTGGTAGTGGGGCACACTGTGCTGCAAAACTGCTGCAACAAGAATGTTCTGGATTTCTCCATTGCCTACCCTACCAAAAGAAAGCCATGGCATCAAAAACAATGAGGAAATCCAGTTTTCAGATAAAGCAACTGTCAGGTGACCAGATGCAGAAGAGGGCAGGTCTCCTGCACCTTTTACAGATGTGTACAAGAGAGGATTTCAGCAGGTGCAGCTTACATGACCTGCTGAAATTCCCTCTTCTATATAACTATTAAAAGGTGTAGCCATCCTAGTCTCTACAACTTTATTGTGTTTATAGTTTACATTTCCCACAACTGTACTGGTCTTAATCCTTACTACGGGGGGGGGGGATGGGGGGGAGGAATCATAAACATGATTACTCTATATACACTATTGGTGCAAAAGATCAGAATTGGAGCTGTTATAGCACCAGTGTCTGTTTTTAATTGTGTGTCCTAATCCCATGAATTTTACTTGGAAATTTTACACTGTATTCAGCAGGGCTTACTCCCAGGTCAGTATTCATAGGACAACAGTTGAATAGTGCAGTCCAGGGCATGTTTATTGAGACATAAGTCTCACAGAATTCAATAGGACTTACTCCCAGGTAACTGTGCATAGGATTGAAGCCTGAGTTACACAGCTTTTAGCTCAAAAATCTCGTCTCCTTTCTTTGAGAGGGAAGTAGTTTAGGGTGTAATCCTATGCATGTTTAGAATCTAAACAAGATAGGATTGCGCCCTTAAATGACCATTGGTGCGCCATAGCAGGGGTCTTCTACAGACTAAACTAGCTGAGGCTTTCCAGAGCTACTTACCCTTTTATCTGAAGTGAAAATAAGTTTTGCCTTTCTTCATAGTCCACAAATCTTTCCAAATGGTCTGATTTTCCGACAAATTATTTGAGCAAATGCTTTCTTTCCTGTTCATTCCCATTTATGCTAGAGAGAGAGTTGACTTACAAGAGGGCGATAGTTACACAAGTGCAGGTACTCGTGAGAAATATCTGAGTAAATGTTAATTACAAAATGCAGGAATTCCAGGCAAGAAACTGCCCTTAAGTTAATAACAAGAGACAAGGAGTATCTGCAATAGCCCTCTGGATATCTAGGGGATACTTAGTATCCAACCCATGTAAATTGTTCTGTCTCCCTCCACAGTCTCTCCATCCCCACCCAAATCTTTTACGAGGCCATAAAGTAAAAAGTGCTTTGTTTGAGATCCTAATTGTGGCTAGGATGTAGCCCTGGGATGTGGTGATGGTGGTTGTTTATTAATTTTAAAAAAACAAAACCCTGTACTTGAGCACATAAAGATGGCCATGGTCTAGGACAGGGATGGGGAACCTGTACCGTCCAGATGTTGTTGAACTACAGCTCCCATTATCTCTGACTATTGGTCATGCTTGGTGGGGCTGATGGGAGTTAAGTGTCCACAAGACAAACCAAACCAAACAGGAAATATATCCCAACGCAAAACCCAAAAGCAATTGATCAATTGAGATGAAGAAACTGGTGAAGATAGATAATGTTCAAAATCTGATAAAGTTACTTTATCTCACAAACTACAAACATGCAGTTATAGACAATAGAAGAGAGTACAAATAAATTGTGCAATAATGTCCTTCAATACCAGAGATAACCAATACCAGAAATGACAAAACGCATTTCAACCTATGGTCTTCTTCCATGATCCCACGTTTTAAAAGGCATATACAATAATAAGAAATAAAGTACAGAGGCTTATATACACAGATATTTTTCAAGCCAAGCTTCTCACATCTATTGACATAGTGATGATGGTCATTTATTAATTTTAAAAAACTGTATTTGGGCATATAAAGATGGCCATGGTCTAGGACAGGGATGGGAACCTGTACCCTTCAGATGTTGTTGAACTACAACTCCCATTATTCCTGACCATTGGTCATGCTGGGTGGGGCTGATGGGAGTTAGAGTCCAATAACATCTGGAGGGTACAGTTTCCCCACTCCAGAGCTAGGGGGTAAGATAAATTTATGAAGAAGTCTAAATGGCTTTGGAAGTTACCAAACTGTTAACAGAGTAAAAAGAACAACAGATTTAGCATTACAAAGTTTGTATAATAACTTTTATTCCAGCAGGTAGTCCTATAAATCATAGATTCAACATAGGATTGGGTGGGGCACAACAAATAGCTTCACTTTAAAAAATCTAATTCATTTCCATATCCCTCTGTGCTGCAATTAGAGTTGGAGATGGTGACTTGCCCAAAATGAGTGATCAAGAATCTGAACCCAAGTGTCCCATATTCAAACCTAGTATTGTTTCCACTGCACCACAAGAGATTGTGGTAAAGGTTTTTTCTTCCCCATAAGCATGTGGAACCACAAGGAAATATTATTTTGAATACAGAAGTGAGGATGATGTAAACTAAGCTGCAGCCAATGCAAGTGGCGCCCTTCTTTTACCTCTCATAAAACTTTTTTTTTTCATTTTCCCTATTATTTCTTGGTCATATTGCAACCTATAGTAAAAGATAGACTCCATACACACACTTTTTCACACAGCTGTAAAACAATTGAATTACACCAATTTCACAAGTTACATGAAGTCAGAATCTGGCCTAGATCTTGCATGGGTAGCTCTAAGCAAAAGGGAAATGAATGTATTGTAGAGTCAGAGAGCACAGTTGACAATGCTATTATTTTTCCTTTCAGGCTTGGAATGTCTGTGCTGTAATTCCATCTGTTCATCATCATCATCATCATCATCATCATCATCATCAGGCGATCACTCGAATTCTAAAGGAAGATTGTGTAGACTCTAGTGTGGGTCCGTAAGTGACTGTGGATGCCAATTCTAGATCCACACAGCTTCCCACAGTGAGGACACAGGTTACCAGATGGGAGATGGTCCTGTAAAGGATTCATTTGACGTGCTTTTCGCTTAGCACGTTTCTCCCTTTCACCTTGAACTCGCACTTCTTCAAAGTCCATAGAACCTTTGTGAAAGGCCAACCTCCATTTAGATCGTTCATGTGCCAGAGCTTCCCGGTTTTCGATGCTTATATTGCATTTTTTTAGATTAGCCTTATGAACATATTTAAACCTCTTATATTGACCACCGATATTCCGCTTTCCATCCTTGAGTTGGGAATAAAATAACTGCTTTGGGAGACAGTCAGGCATTCGAACAACATGACCGGTCCACTGACTTTGAAGGATCTCCATCTGTTAGAGATACAGAGAGACCATCCTTTGTTAGCCTGATGGCTTGCTAATAGGTCAGAATGATCAGCTGATACTTCATCAATACAACAAACTAGTAACAGGAGATGGTCTCCTGATAGCTAGGAATCTCCAACTTTTGAAATGTGATACCTTCTCAAGCTGTAAGGGAGCAGAGAAATGGTTTGGATCCAGGTCAAAATTAATTGAGAGAAGCAGACAGAAGGAGAATAGCTGTGAGTTGACTGAAGTGGAAGCATATTTGGGTGAAAGAGCTCTCTGTGGGAATCTGGTGCAAGGTTTCAGAGGTGCTGTCTGCTTTTAGGAGTCTGCTCGTTTCCAATAGGTTCTGCTTGCATATTTGTAAATAAAATAAATATTACAAAGACATCATAAATCTCCAGTCATCCAAAGGAAACAAAACACTGTAGAATGTTTCCCCTTTAACTTCTCACCATCCAGAGAAGTAAGAAACATTTAAACCTAGGACGGATTTGCATGAGCACCATTCCTAAACATGCATGGTGACAAGACAACAACAGTGATCCTCGTGTAGATTTTCCAGAAATCTTTTATTATTCCCTTTACCAACTACGAGATAGCATTTTGCACAATATTTCCTTAAACCTGACATTGATGTCATTCTGTCCCATGCTTCCCAAAAGACAAGCAGAAACAGAAAACTTTCATGATATTAAGCTAGTGCAATGAATACAAATTCTATAAAGCCTTGCTAAAAAGCACACAGGGAAACGTTACCAGGGTAATGTGAGATTCTACTGACCACAACCACCACTTGTTTTGACTAGACCAAGAATGCCAATAAAGGTTTTCCTCTATAAACAGACACAATCACAGCAAAATAGGAGGCTGCATACGTGCTCTCCATCCCTTGAGTCCCTTATTACTGCTGCAGGAAGGGGTGTCACTGAATAAGAACAGGTTGCTATTTTTCCAAACTTCTTGCTTCCTTAGCATCTATCAGCGATTATAAAGCACAATACACAGTCTCTATTATTTCCATCTCCCAACCACTTTATTGCCAAGGACCAAAATGCAGAGTTTGTGGTTGGTGACAAAAAGTACCTGATTTAAGAGGAATGTAATGCAAGACAGACATCAGCAGTGCGTCTGCACCTCTGAAATGCAGATTGTGCAGGTTGAGCATGTGCAACCAACCCAGGGCAATGCATAGCAGAGAGTCTTGAGAATCCTTGCTAAAAGGCAGAGAGAAACAGAATGAAGAACAAGTTGCAAGGAACTAAAATTTTACAGTTCATTGCTGATGGGAAATCTATTATTTCCAATCCTTCCCAATCAGATCCAGTATTCAAACAGCCAATGGTGAAGCATTCCTCTGGCTTGTCTCAAATTCTCCTGACCAGTCCCAGAGAGCAAGCAGGGAACTCAGGTAGCACGTTATCCTGAACTTCACTGCTCCAGTGACTCTGTGCACATTCACAGTATATTAGCAGGTGGAGGAGCAGTTTGCCTGGGCTGCAGCCAGCTCACTTGGTCTCACCAAGCAGAGGTGGATTAGCCAGCAGCTGCCAGGGGACTGTGCCACTCAGGTTGTAGACAAAAGTATCCCTGCTGGATGAGCACTGCTGGGACAGGAGTCTGAGGCTAGGGGAGGTGGGGGGATGCAGGTGAAGCAGGCTCAAGTGCACCAGCGACCCAAATGGGGTGGCAACATTTTTAAGGGCAAAAAGAGCAGCATGAGCTCTGAGAGGCATGATGTCCCATGATCCTTCACAATGTCAGAAAGGATGCTGGGGCACTACTCACATTGTGAATGCCAGCCTCTGGAGAGGATGGAGGTAGAAAGATACTGCTTCAAGCCTGAAAGTGCTATGTCAAGAGAGGCAGCAAGACAAACAGACTTTGCAGGAGACAAAATAGGTATATAAATCTAGATGACTGGTTCAGGCTGGGTGCACACCATCATATACCCCTTTTATTTTGAAATTAATTAATCAATCCAGGCTAAAGATCCTCAGTTCCCTACTCACAAGTAATAGGGATTAGATTGCCCTCCTATACCATCATGAACAGCATGCAGAAATAAATCTCCATTGATTTTTATTTTTTTTTTACTACTCTTTAAACACCTCAACTGTGAGCTCCCAAATACAGTCATGCCTTGGATTGAGAGCATAATTCATTCCGGAAACGTGCTTGTAATCCAAAACACTCTTATATCAAAACGAAATCCCCAAAAAAATATTTGTACAGAGATTTTTAATTTAAGCCGTACTACAGTACTTGTATTGCAACACGTCGCTTGTATATAAAGTCAAAAAAAAAATATTTAAAAATTTGCTTGTCTTGCAAAACGCTCTTAAACCAAGTTACTTGCAATCCAAGGTATTACTGTAGGT
This sequence comes from Shinisaurus crocodilurus, assembly GCA_021292165.1. NCBI lineage: Eukaryota > Metazoa > Chordata > Lepidosauria > Squamata > Shinisauridae > Shinisaurus > Shinisaurus crocodilurus. Next base: position 250,256,146 of record CM037879.1, read on the forward strand.
GGAAATCTGTTAAGTAACTAATCTACATTTGTTAGGCTTTAATGTGCTACAAGGCTCTTTGTTGTAACCCGCATTAAGTCATAATGAGTATGTTTTGAGAGAGAGAGAGAGAGAGAGAGATGTAGAATGAAAGCGTGAGTGGTATGAGTGCGTAAAGGGGGTTGTGTAACTTGTGTGTTACAGCACACAAGTCTTTGGGAGAGTGAGTGAAATCCGGATTGAGGGAGCAGTTTTGTGAACGTACCTCGCCAGCTGCTACTGCCTCGTGATGTCCTTTTAGGTATGACAGTCTGCGGTGCAACCTGTGCTGAGGGGAGCTAGTCAGTAACCCCGGGATAGATGGAAGTAAAGTGATGATGGTGGGAAAGAAAGGAAGGAAGGACGGGAGAAAGAACTGGAAAGGCGGAGAGCTGGAAGAAGTGGAAAGGAAATTGTGCGCGGGAACGAAACCTTTGAACCGAGAGGGGAGCGGGGAGCCGCGCGGAGGAGTTAGGCCGAGGGCCCTCGGACCGTGTTCCGCGTGTGAAGTTGGCCCAGGAAGGGCTGGCTCTGAAAAGAGAGCGAGCGGGCTCCGACTGGAAACATCTCGCAGGGTCCGGTGCGTGGCAACAGCAACCGACCCCTCCGCCAGGCCGCTGCCGACGGACAGGAGCCCACGGGCACGTGTTCGTGGCAACAACTGGCGGGGTCGGGCAGACACGTGGCGCACGAAGCGCGGCCAGGCGGCTCTGCGGGGCGCTTCTGGCGACTCGTGAGCTCCGTACGACGCGCCCTGTTTGGCGGGCAAGGACGAAGGCCTGTGTGGGCGGCGGCGACCGGATTGAGGCGGACTGCAAGAAAGGGCGTTTCCTGGCTGCGGGGAGAAGGAGGGCAAGCAAGGTGAAGAACGGCAAAGCGAACTTGTTTGGGAGGAGCAGCAGCAGCAGTCGCCCGCCACCTCGGCCTCTTTTCTGTGGGTCTTGCAAAAGAGAAGCTGTGGCAGCCCGCTGCAGTGAGAGCTCTGACGCTTGAGAGACTTCGGGGTATACACGTAGCAGTCTTCCTTTGCAGCACGCACCATCCTATGCATGCCCACTCCAAGTCCCATTCACTTCAGTGGGACTTTCTCCCACGTAAGTGCGCCTAGGATTGCAGCCTGAGCCGCTTTTAGGCTGAGATGGGTAGTGTTGCGCTCAAGGCTACGAGCGAGCGTCGTCACTAAGATTTGAACCCTGCACCCATACCAAACGCGCTCGTCGCTGCACCGAAATGCCTCTAAGGAAAAGGAAAGCATCCCCATTAAGAAAAAGCATGAAATGCAGAAGCGGACCATCATACCTGAGGGTTGCACATACAAACGTTCCCCCTGAATATAACTGTCGTGTGCGTAATATAATTCCGCCCAATGCACATTATCTCCGTGTCAGAAAAAACATACCTGAAGTGGTCCTCAAATAAAATCTCACACACCTTTAGGAATTAGAAGAAGGCATGCGAGCCAGAGGATGTGCAAGCATTGGGATTCTGGGTTGTAGAGGTAAATGGAGAGAGATTATTTAACACCATCTAGCTAGTTGGGAATCTGTGATGCACACATTTATTTATTTATTTATTTATACAGCTTCGAGTGAGTGTATATACGTACTCTTCATCTACATGGAACAAAATGTATGTGTGGGATCATCAAATATTTCAATCTGCACATGATTTCCACACATTTTCCTACATGGACGTTCTTTCTGTGGGGGTGTGAAGCTGGTTACTGTGACCGAAGAGACGCCAATGCAACACTGTAAATGATTAGTCGGTAAGGTATCTCACCACATTTGTTTCTGTGGGTCTGGAAATGCCTGTGCACCTGTTAGTTTTGTGCCACCTGTGTCTGTGTGTGATTTGGTAGATGCTGGTACTTGAGTATGCTTGTAATATGCATGCCTATACTAGTTGTGCAGTGTAGTCCTCTGCAGGTTTACTTGGGAATAGGTCCCATTGAGTTCAATGGGGCTCACTCCCAAGTAAGTGTGCATAGGATTGCAGCCCTGATTTCTAAAATGAAAGCTCTAGGGCTCAAGCCTCCCTGGAAGTCCAACCCACTAGGTTGGAAGCCTTATCTATATAACCCGTGCTGTTTGGGCTTTTGTTTGAGGGCCATGTCACATAGGAGATTTTTCTGACAAGCAGATAATCTGCATTGGCTGAAAAGTATGTACACCATAGCCATATACAAAAATGTCACATTTTGCCATTATTACACATTTTTGTAAACTACTTGTGCCGTGGCTTCAAAAAATGTAGAGAGACCACAAAACAGACAAGTAGTTTTCACAAGCCAGTGTACATGGCTGCCTGGGTGTGTGTGTGTGTGTGTGTGTGTGTAACTGTTTACTACATTAAGATTATTTCTGTATAGGAAAAATGTAATGCGTGTAGCAGCTTTCTGTGGTTACGGAAACACACTGCATAAATTCCCAGGTACTATCTTATTTATTATTACTTCACATGTTCCAGGCCTATGCTTCACATTAAACCCTACTCTGTGTGCTTCTTGTATTTACACATGCTTGCATGCATCATGTGTGCATGCATCATCAGTGTATATTTATTTCTGTGGATTCTTTTGTAAGTGTGTAAGAGTGGATTTATAATAATGCTGTATCATGTTTCTTATCTACATCTACCTATTATCTGTGCACTCTTTACCTATGTAATGAATATACCCCAAGTGTACCGTGTGTGTATATTACTTTATATCTGAATGGCTAGATATTACATGTGTTTGTGGATATGTCTTTAGGTATGCCTAGATCTGTTGAGTTTATCTTCTATGTATGTAACTCTATATCTGTGTGTGTATATATTGGATGTGCATGTGTCCCATGGAGCTGCCTGTCTGAGTGCATATATTACTGAAAGCTTTATCATCTTCTGTTGAATGTCTTTGAGTCTCCATAGCTGCACCCATTTACCTCTGAGTTCTATTCCTTATGAGTGTAGCTTTCATTTTGTCTATACCCGTCACATATTTCAAATATTACATTTATTCTGCATATCTGCACCTGAGTGATCTTGCTATTGTTTTAAATGTAATAACAGCTCACCATGAGGTCACCCCTGCCTTCCACAAATTTCTTCCAGCCTTTGCCCCCTTTTCCCATTCACTTCCTAATCCCCTTCCCATTTTCTGCCACCAGTCACACACTAACCAAATCTGTTTTCTGAACTCCTTTGAACAGATCACCAACCCACAAAACAAATTGACACCAAGGGAGGATGGAGAAAGAGAGCCTGTCCATGAAATGATTCCAGATCTTGGTACCCTTCTCCCCCCATACAGCCATGCTGCCCAAGCTATTGAGGCTCATCTTGTAATTTGGGTTTTACCATGGATAAAATAGTAATATCTATGTATTTTACCATTGGTTAATTTTATTCCTGGGACAATTATTTGGATATTTTAAATATTGAAAAGCATTTTGATAATAACAATGACAATAATGGTACTAATAAAAGAGGTGGTGGTGATTTGAAGTAGAAAGAGAAGTCATCTCCATAAAGAGGTGGTAACATGTATTTAATAAGCATTTTAAAGAGAGTTGGTGGGGTCCACCTGCACACCTAAACATAAAAGACCTGGAGCTAGAGCTCCAGCTTAGTTTTTCCTCATCACACCTCCTTCCCTAACAAATGACTAAGGGACAAATTACCTTTTTCTGCAGCAAGTGTCATTTGTTCAACCATAATGGTTGCTGAATGTCTCTCAGCTTAATGAAAATGGGGCATAATGAGGTAGGCGCCTCTCCCATCCCAAACCCAAATCTCTGTTTTGGACTTGCAGAAGTCACAGACCACAGATGGCATTTTCACAAATAAAGCCTTTATTGGACCCCTTTCAGTCCAGTTCCTTCCAATGCATTGCTTGTGGGTGTTATTAATACAAAGTGGGAGAAAGCCAACTAAAAGATGTTTGCTTGCATGATGCACAAGGTGCATCTGAGCCTTCTTTTGCTATTTGAATGCGTGAATGCTGTTGAGGTAGGACAGAAAACAAAAGGAACCAGTGTTAAAAGTGAATGTCTATTCCAGCCGGTGTAGGTGGGGAGAATGTATGGAAAAGGTACACTAAGTGTCCTGTAAACACACCTTTAAATCAATCAAATGGACATTCTAGCCAAAAGTAGGGCTGTTTGCATAGGTGAAGCTTAACATGATTTGTGTTTAAATCAGTCCAAAGTGCAAATGTAAAACCTATATTGGCAAACATGTGCATCCAATTTCCTTTCTACATTCTAAACCGCATTAGCAACATTCACATCTATGACACAAATAATGGAAGAGAGGCTCACAAGTGGTCGTAAGCCTCCCGTGAAAATGTCTACCTTTTAACACTGGAATGACGAGTAAAAAGCCAAATCCAATTTAAGCATCACTAGTGAGGAGGAACAGCTAGCTGCTACCACGAGGAAAGTTCTCTCAGGCGCAGCATTGCTAAACTGGGCGTGTTGGAGGGCTTGGAAAATCCCTCGCCCTGCCGAGACTGCCAGAGTGGAAAAGGGAAACCTAGAGGCCAGGCTCTCCGCAGCGCGGTCCAGCCCCGCTGGCAGCCTCGTCTACCTGGCCGCTGGATGCTAGCATCCCCTCAACGTGGCGCCTCCATCCGCTCGGGCAGAGCCCTCCCTACCCAGCCTAGGCTGCGATCTGAAAGGCGCGCTCTCCACCGTGCGCTCCGCCGATCGCAACGGGGATCGCGCAGGAGTGAGTCGCCCTGCGCCCAGGGCGGGGGCGTGTGAACGAAGCCCTGCGCCTCTCTCCGCTACCTAAGTCCACGCCCGACCCAGCTTCGCAGGGTCCGAGGGAAAGCCCGAGGGGCAGGGCGCGGGGCCGAAGCCAAGCCCGTGCTGCAAGGCGGCGGCGGCGGCGGCAGCAGCGGCACTGCCGGCACACACCTGCCCGCCTGGGCCGAGCCGAGCGAGCTAGTGAGAAATTCCCGCCCCTTCCGAAGCGGTTCTCCAGAGCCGCTGGCCACGCCTCTCCTGCCCCAGCGTTCTGTCCCCGCCCCTCGCACACATACACCCGCTCTCCCCGCGCAGGTAAACTTTAGACTCCCACTTGCGGAGAGGGGGACGTAGGCAGATGTCACCGAGATCCTGGGCTATTTATAGAAGCGCCAGGCGAACGTGGCTGGCTGGAGGTGGGGGGCGGGAGGATCCTACCTCGCACCCGGCCCTCCCTCGCGAGGAAGGGCCGTCATCCTCGCCTCTCTTCACAATCTCAGCGACAACGAGAGGAGGGGAAGCACGCCAGGGCGGCCGGATTCGCGTCGCTGCCGCCGCTGGGGCCCCGTCGCCTGCTCGGGAGTGGGGACCGAGGGTCGTCCGCCAACATTTCGCGGGGGGAGGGGGTGAGGGCGCTGAGAGAACCGAGCCCTCCGGGATGCGTCTCTCTCGAGCGGGGAAAGGCAGCCTCCTCGACCGAGAGCCTAAGGGGGTGTGCCGCCGCTCCCCTGCCAACCGAACGTCGCCTTCTCGGCCGTCGGCTCTCCGAGTTTCCCCTTCTTTCTTGGAATGCGAGCGGCCTTGCGCTGCTCCTGGGAAGGTGGGGAGTGCGAGAGGACCAGAGGGCTACCGTTGCCATGAAATCTCTCGGGAGACTAGTCTATTTAGGACCATCTGGTGGATGATGAGCCAGCGGTTGCCTTGAAGTTGAGCCCTACCTTGCGCAGCGAGCAGCCATAGAAAAGCCCACACGGAGCAGAGCCAGCAGAGCGATACCTATGGGGGATGCATATTGGCGCGGGTGGGTGGGGGGAAATCACACAGACACACACACACACACACACACACACACACACACAACACGAAGTGGCTGTAGAGGCAATCTAACTGTGGAAGAAGAAGAAGACGGTTGCCAATAGGACTGATCGCGACTAAAAATAAACGCCATGACTCCCATTTTTCATAAGGCTTCTGAAGCGCATAACCATCCACACCCACTCACAAGAGAACTCGTCCTCCTTTGTCTTGCCACCATCTTACAGAAAGACAAGCACGTCCAATTTCAATCGTGCATACACCGGTATGTGTCGCGTAGGCACTGCCGAGCAACAAGATAGCCATTTTGCATCCAGTGAGTAGCAGTTTGCTTAGGAACGCGTGTGTGAGTGAGAGGGGGAGGGGGAGAGTTGGGGGAGAGGGAAAGACTGCATGGCTCATGCAAAGCGGGTAGAAGAAGACATCGCGGCTCAGAGCCACCAGGATCAGCCAGAAGGAGAGAAGGAGCAGCCGATATAGGCTTGGTGGGGTGGGGAGGGTGAAATAGAGCATTCAGTGGTTTCTAGGATGCCTCCTGACGTGCCTCGACTGAAAATAGCCCTCCACCTGCACGCAGCCAGCCACTGGCCACACAGCAGCCTCCTTTGCTTCTGTCCCTTCCCCTGGGACTGGCTGGTCACTGGTCGCCAGTGCTAGCCCTTCTGGAAAGCAGCCTCGTTATATTAGGCCTCCCAAGATCTCCAGGGCCTGGTGTGCTTCAGCTAGAATGCACCATCTTCACAGACCACTACCATGTTGCTCATTGGCCGGGGCGAATTCCAGAGCGGCTAAAGGCGAAGCAAGAGACCGGAGAGGCTGCTAGCATTTGCTCGGGCAGGGGTAAAATGGGGTCCCTTTTTGTCCTCCCCTGCACACCTGCTCCACCCCCGCCCCCCCACCTCCCCTTAGAATCATGAAAGGATCCATAACACAATCGTGTCAGTCGGGGCTGGGGTCAGGGGAGGCAATCTCGTGCCTCTTTTCTCTCCATCTCATCCGACGAGCCCAGGAAGGGAAGAATCAACATGTCTGAATGAGTCCCCATCTTAAAATTGTACCTGTTCTCCAAACAGCATGGCTGGCTCTTTTGTGAGCTCCTGGGTGGGTGGTTCGTGCCATTAGTACAAATTAGCCACTAAAAATGAGTTACCACTTTTCTATGGTATTAAAACACACACACACACCTTTTCGTCCGCCGCCCCCCCCCGCAAAAAAAAAAAAAAGGTGGAGAAAGTATTTATCCTACCTTGGTTTGTAGAAGCAGAACCTCTAGGCGGACAGATTAAGGGAGTGAGCATGTTGGGAGTATCCAGTCTCCTCTTCTTGCTTGCATATCCACATAAGAAGAATGAGGTTTGGGGAGCAAATGGGGAGGGGGCGATGCAAGATTAAAAATAATAAAAAGCTCTTTCTTGCAAGAAGACTCGGCTTTGGCAATCTTGTGTCTTGAAGTGGTGCAAATGCCAAACGCGCGCGCTAGAGAGAGATCGGCTTCGAAGATGAATCAGACCGTGAGGAAAGGAGGGTCGTAACGTGCAGGATCCAAAGAGATCATTCCATTTGCTCCTTTTAAAAAAAGGAAAAAAGACCACAACAAAAAAAAAAAACACAAACCCGCGGTGGTTCTTCTGATGATGCAGATAATCGAAATATACATATTCCTGGGCGCCCTAGCAGAAGAGGCTGGCTCGGGATGTTGGTTCTGGTCCTCTGAGAAGCATGATTATTCCCCAGGCGTCCCCTGCTGAAAGGAAAAGGGGGGAAAGGATCGGTCTGAGAGGGGTGTGAGAGAGACCGAATCGCTCCCCGATCGAGACGCTAGCACGTTTCGAAGAACGGGAAGGAAAACGCATTTCCCCACACCAGCCCGCACCAGAGGAATGGCAAACAGCTGGCACAGATCGAGAGCGATTTCAGAGGAGCTCTGCCTGTGCCATTGCCGGGACGGGCACGAAGGCGAACTGGAGAAACAGGCGAGCTAGAAACCACCGAGCGAAGGAACCCCGTAACACACACACACACACACACACACACTCACACACACGTAGACACGGGCGCGTGCGCACGAAATCCAGCCCACCACTCGTAAGGAACAGCTCAGCGGCGAGCAAGTGCCGTTCCCGAGCCCATCTGCATTGCTGCTGACATGTCGGCGGTCTCTTCCCCACCCCCTTCTTCTCCCCCTCCTCATCCCACCGCCACCCTTCGGGGAATGAATGAATGGAGCGGGCGGGCGGGCGGGGCGCGGGGGGGCGTTCTCTCGACTGGGCATCGAGGCTACATTCCGCTTTTCTGGAGCGGGGGTGGGGGAGACGCACACGCGCGCGCACCCCCACCCGCCTGCTGGCATGCACACGACACGCGGCGGCCGGTCCTGGCTGCGCCGTGGCCGAGGTCTTCTCCTGGCCATCACCTGCAACATGCCTCCCAGAGAAATGGCAGCCCCCCGGCCGCAGCGCTCCCCCCTCCCCTCCCCGGCCCGCCCCACACCCTCGGATCGGGAATCTGCTACCTGTTAGATAGACGCGGTTGCATGCAGGGGAGGTGGATCTAGACACCGGCTGATGCAGGAGTGGTCTCCCGAGTCCCAGCAGCCCGAGGAGGAGCCCTCAACGCGATGGCTCGACACAGAAGACCTCGCTCGGTACCTAGCCTCTGCTGCTAACAACGGGCAAGTCCCTGGGGTGGCCGCCTCTGTGGCTGGGGGGTCGGGGGGTCGGCGGCCGGTGGGGTGGGGGATTGGATTGCCCCAGCTGAGGTTAACCGTTCGCCACAGGCGCTCAAGTTCTTCAAGCTCACGCGGAATCGTCTTTGAAGAAGCTGGAAGAGTGGGCGCGAACATTCGCTCAGTGCAATTTAGAATGCATACATGATTCTACGAGATATCTATCTATCTATCTCTCCCACGGCTTTCCTTGCAGGCGGTGGCGAAAGCAAAAGAGGGTGAAAGCCACCGCGGAGAGAGAGAGAAGGCGAGAGAGCCAAGGAAGGAGCCGCGTCTCCAACTGGTGGTGATGGAGTAAGAAGGGCTCCCTGCAAGTCAGCCGTGCAAAAGAGACTGGGGGCGGGAGGGGGGAGTGTGCAAGACAAAACGCGACTTGTCACCCAAGGGTGGGGTGGGGATGGGATGGTGAGGCTGGGGTCAGCCGACTCTCCCAGTCTCGCGCCTACGGAGCCACAAGCATTCACACGCGTCCACGCAATGAGTGTGTGTGTGTGTGTGTGTGTGTTCATATCCGAAGTGTGGGGCGGTGGGGCGGAGGAGGAATTTCTTCCCTGCCTGGCTTTAGTCTCCCCTTCCCCCCGCCCCCCGCCCCCCGCCCCCCGCCCCCATTGCTGAGCCACTGGCTAAGGCAACTGCCAGCGTCATGTAGCCAGAGGGCAGAAACGCGGGCTTAGCCCAGCCTCTCAGCGCCTCCTACTGGCGACAGCGGAGAACGGCACACGACGTGGTGAGCCCCGGAGAGGGGCTAGCGCTAGGCAAGCAGGCAGGAAGGTTGGCTGGCTGGGGGCAAATCAGCGCCTGAGTCTCGGTTCCTGGGAAAACTTCCCTTCTCGAAAATGTGTGTTCCCCCCGCCCGCCCGCCTCCCTTCAGGGCCACGAGCGGAGACCGCGGTGCTCGCCTTGGCAAGGAAAGAGCCTCCTCACGGCAGGCTCCTTGCCCGGCCTTGCTGCTGTTCAAGGAGCTCGCCCGGCACCGATCCCGAGAACGGCGGAGCGGTGGGAGGCAGGCGACGGGAGGCAATGGGGAAGCGAGACACGAGTGAGAAGATCCACGTGGCTACTCCATAATTAAGCCCGGCACTTTAATTGCCATCCCCGAAGCCGCGCTGCAGCAGCTAAGCAAGGGGAAATCGAGCGGAACATGGGCCTGCCTCTTCCCCACGCCGAGAAGCGAACCCTCGGCGGAAGGGGACGCTGGCACTTGTGCGGAAGATGTGGGCTTCGCAAGTCGCGCAGCCGTGGATAACGTCTTCCCACGTCTCTCTCCACTTCACACTTGATGCCAGGTACACACGATCACCTCCTTGTAGCCCCTGTCAATTAATCTCTGAAATCACGTCCATCCTCCCGTCCCGCATCTGGGTTGGAATTCTTCCATCTTCCTCCATCATATGCATTCCTAAGATGGGGAAAGTTCATGTGCGTAGCCACGTTTAACTGCCCTTCTTGGGCGAATGTGGCTGATAGAAGGCTCACACAGGCCCCTGGCATGGTTAGCCTACACATGATGCAGCCTGATGTTAGGCATTCTTTTCCATAGATTTAGACACACAACTGTGCACAGGATTGAGCCCCATATGCTTCCCACACATCTAGAATGTGTTGTGTGACCTGAGGGCTGCACACATATATCCATATGCACACATGCTGCACCAGTGCAATCTGTCCACCTTTCTGTGTGTGTTGTGTGGCAGGCAGATCACATGGGAAAGCATATTCGTGTAGAGATATATCTGCATAGGTCTTGGATTGCACCACACATACTAGAGGTGCATGGTGGAAGCATGCACAAATCCCAAGACTCGCTCTCACAAATCATCATATATAATACATCATATGTAACACAGGCAAGGCCCCTTGTGCAAACCAGACCTGAGCAGGCAAACCAGCCAGCCTCAACCTGACACCCTCCTGATGTGTTGGACTGCAGCTGCCATAATCCCCCAGCCAGCCTGGAGGGGACCAGGTTGGGGAAGAAGGCTGAGTTAAATCGTGTAAAGGGTTAACTAATCCACCTTGAGTTATTATACGAATGTGTACTCAATCTCTGGATGAAGACTGAGTTCATGTTCCATCTCCGGGGTCTGTCTCCCAAACACGGGACTTGGAAGAGTGCAACTGCCCACACCTGCAGTCTCTGGTTTGGAGGGACTGCAAACGAAGCAGCAGCAGGCTGGATGATGGCTGCATGCAGGGAAAGGAGAAATGTAATATGCAGGGGGAAGGTTGCATGCCACTGAGAATATGGAGAAAACTGTTTCTGATAAAGATGGAGGAGAAAGAGTGGGGAAGGGGGGAGTTTTGAGTCCATCTTCAAAATTATGCAGAGAACAATAGTAGTCTTGGCAAATGTAGGGATATATCCCCTTTGTCACTTCCTACTGGACAGAATGTGACAGGAGTAACCTTTATACTATAACATTTATAGGCACAGCTCTTCAGTGGCAGTGCTGCCCTGAGACACCAATATTTATATACATTTACAAAAAAGAGAAGATAAGCGTCTAGGTCCTCACAGCAGCAAAAAGCTGCTCCTGGTGTCAAATTGCTTAGCTACAGCCTCGGGTGTTGGAAGTGTAGCCCTGTGCAGTGCAGCGCACTGGTGGAGTGCCTAGTTCAACCCTTCTTGACCCTGAGGAACAACATTGAAAAGGTTGGTTCTCAGAGACAGAAACAAAAGGTTCTGAGGAGACTGTGAGGAGAGAAAAGGGGACAGAGATAGTGAAGAAAGGGTCTGAGGAAACTGAAGAGGGAGAGGCAGAGAGGAGAGGTTCTGAGGAGGCTGAAAAAAGACCAGGAAGAGCAGCATCGACTTCTGCCCTTCCCCACCCCCAGTTACCAGTCAGCAGTTGCTCAACAACCAACTGTCACAGTGATGGAGGTCTACAATGACCTCTGAGACCTGGATTGCACAGCTAGGACAGGTCTTAAGAAATAACCCTACATTTGTGGACCATACAACTATTGGATGCCATTCGCCACCCCACACCCCACCCCATTTTATTGTTTGGAGACTTACTTTAAATTGTTGATTCATTTGCAAGTTTGTTTTTCTTACTCCCCCCCTTTTCCCTTCCCTGTGAAATAAATCTTAGTTCTTGTTTTCTTTTGTTTTGAATATCCCTATAAGTTGCTCACTGGTTTTTTTTTCCCCCACCTCCTTTCAGGGAGCACGGGTCCTGGTGGTTCGGAGGCACCAGACGCAGCATTTTCCTCCCTCACCCATCCCACTACTGTATGAACCAGGTCCCAGGGTTTCCACCATCCCACAGGGTTGCTGGAAGAGAAAATGGGGTTACATTTGAAAGCACCATTGGGAAAGCTGAGGACAGGAAGAGGGAGACAGGGCCCAATGGGCAGAGTGGCCAGGAAGCACTCTTAAAGGGGCCAGCCAAGGGGCCACAACCCCTACTTTCAGTGCTGGGCTTTCTTCCGTAACTAAGAAGAAGCTGCTGAGGCTAAACTGCACCCATGCACCTGTGTGCTGCTGGCCCAGGTTGTGAGCCACCAGGGTGACAATTTGGAACATTCCTTGCACTGTAAGTGTTCCTAGTGTACACAGTGACTTGGCCAGCCATTGGCTCCCCTGATCTGGAAGGATTATAAAGGCTTCCAGGTCAGGCTGGGACCTTGCATGGGCAACAACACTATTGATGCCTGGTTCTTACTCAGTGGCTGCCTAAGGCCTAGCACTAATACTGTACAGCTGAACTGGATGGCTCCTAAGTGAGGGCTGCATGACCAAGGAAGGATTGGGAATAAGCTGTACAGGGAACTCGCCTGTCAACCTGCCGATTAAGGCTCTATTCTGTATCATAATTATCTGGTCCTTTAATTTCTTTGGGGGCCTCACAGAGGCAGGGGAACCATTTCTAATTACACAGGGGTAAATGTTGGTTTCGCCCCATACCAATAACGTCCATCCCTTTCTGTCACAATATTCCTATAGGAGAAAGAAAAGCATTGCACTTGGACTCCACTGACAAGGATCCCACACAGATGGTGCAAGATATAGGATCTCACCACCACCCAATGACAGGCATTTCACTAGCATTGTTATAAGAGTTATGTGTGATACATGCATCCCTGCAGCACCATGGCACTATAGACTTGCAACGTATATCTGTACAGCAGCAGCTTAGAGCCTGGCTTTAATAACAAAGCTTTCTTGCACTGTGTGCAGTGGCATGTCTTAATTTATACCTGCAATCACTGCAATGGCATATTTATTAGGCAACAAAGTCTGTAATTATTGACTGTCACTACCACTCCGCACCTGGAGCTCCTGTCATCCATGTGACACATTGAACCACAGTTACTCTTTTGCTTTCCCAATACAAGTAGAATGAAGCAATCTGGGCTTTTTTCAACCATTCCATTGCCTGTGTATTTATTGTATGCTTTATTTATATATTTTTGTATGTTCAAAGGCGCAAGGTGGACATTGTGATCCACACTGCATGCCATTAGACCCCACATATCCACTCTGATGACCTATCTGGATTCTGCACATGACATAAGGCAGTCCAGAAATTCAAAATCTTTACAGTGTGTGTGTGTGTGTGTGTGTGTGTGTGTGAGACAGCAATTATACAGAATAAATTGCGGGAATATATTTTGATTGTTACCTTTCTCAAAAGCAGGAATCATTATAGTTATACACATGGTCGGAATTCATCTCAGAAGGACCAATAAGTATTTGTACTATATATCAAATGAAAATGGTTAAAGGAAATAATGTGGGCTATGGCACAATGGGGGGGGGGGAATGTTATTAAAGAAATTAATGGCCAACTGCTCTTTTGCCATAATCATGAAAGTAGACCACTGAGTTAACGTTATTACATGAGTAAGGCTGGTAGGCTTTGACCACAGGAAAATTTAGGATGAAAAGGGAAACGAGATTAGAAGGATATATACAATAATAAACTGCATAGAAAAGACCAGTAGGCAGCAAGAAAAAAAGGGGTTGTGGTGAAATTTAAAGGACAATAGATATAACAAAACCTCTGTTCTGCAACCTACAATTTATGCATGAAATTAACTGACAAAAATGAATGATTAGAAAAATAGCTTAGTAAAAAAATTCTAAAGGGGCTGAGGGTGCAACTGAGGCTCACTTATCTGAGAGTGGTAGGCAGGATAAAGATATGGTTTAAACTTTAAATTAGATCTTTACCCTGCTTACTTTACTCACATAAGTGAGCCTCAGTTGCACCCTCAGCCCTTTTGGGGAATTTTTACTAAGTTACTTTTAAAAGAATGCTGCTGCTGTCTCAAAGCTTGATCACTTCAGTGATGAGCGGGTATTTTTCTACAATGCAATTATAATACATAATGTTTGCTGGTGGTAGATAGTTATCTGGTACTGAAAACAAATTGCTGGACTGAGCATGTGCTCAGAGGCACCTTGATCTTCAATTCTAGGTTTGCCTTCCTGAGCCACTATTTTGCACCTGGCTCCAGTAAAGTTGGTGGACCTAGTGAAAAACAAAGCAGATCCCACAAGCCTAGAGTCTGCTCCAGCAGCAGCACAAGATGTGCCGCCGCCTAAGGCAGGAGGATGGACATGCTGCCACCGTGCCATAACCACCACAGGACCAGCCTCCTCCTCCTCTTCCTCCTCCCCCTCCCCCAGGCAGGTAGTTTCCAGGGCCACCTCACAATGCCATGCTATGAGGAAGGACCCCTCAAAGCACACCATTCAGACCTGGGTGCCTCTCCGGAGAGGCCACACGCCCAATCTCTTATCCAGGGGGACTCTCCCAGAGTGAGAGACTGGGCAGGCGGCCTCTCCGGAGAGGCGGCTTGCCTGCTCTGTCGTTCTGGGAGAGTCCCCCAAATGAAAGATTGGGTGGGCAGCCTCTTGAGAGAGCCAGCCCACCTAATCTCTCATTTTGTGAGAGGGCTCACAGTGAGAGATGACGGGGGAGGTCGCTGTTCCTGCAAGGAGCTCTGCTTGCCACTCTCCTGCTGTGGCATTTGCCATAGTGGGTGAGCAGGGTTGGTGCGGCAGTGCTGGCAGCGGTGCCCACAGGGGCAATGCCCATGGAGAGGGGGGAGATCTGCCACCCCTCCTAATCCACTGCCTGAGCAGGGGATTTACCTTGCCTCATGGTAGGGCCAGCCCTGGTCTGTCCACTCCTGTCCTACAGCAAGTACCCTACCTTAATTGGCATTTGCAGGAAGGAGAGTTCAAAGTTACAACCCATTGCTCTGCATTCCACAAGAACAAGTTACCAATTAGGCTGAACTGCTTTAAAGGCAGAGTGGAAATGTGGGGAGGTCTTGGGGATTGGGATATGAAAGGGTTCTGGGTGGGCTACTGTCGGGCAGGGCCGGCGCTACCACTAGGCCAACTAGGCAGCTGCCTAGGGCGCGTGGCTGAAGGGGGCGCACTCCGCTCCTGCTGGCCGACTCTTCCTCGCCGCCACCGGGACTGCTGGGCGACGCGCTGGATATGTCGGCAAGGCGGCCGGGCGAGACAGCGGCGGAGACGCCCCCAGTCACATCAGGTCAGCGCGGGGGATTGCGGGCAGGCTCGGTGTTGCGCTCAGCTTTCCTCGGCGGGGGGGCGCCTCCGCCCGCCGTCATGAGCCAGGGCGCCTCCGCCCGCTTCTCCTCCAGCTCGCCGTAGCAGATGCTCCGCCAGGCCCAGCGCTCGCCATTTAAACTTCTGTCCCCGGGCAGGCGCAGGCTGCGCAGCCGACACCAGGGCGGGGAGGAAGGCGGAGGCTCCGTCCCTTCCTCCCCTGCGCCTCCCGCGGGGGATGCCCAAGCGGGGTCCTCGGCGGGTGCAGGGCAGGTGGGGAGGCCGGGCCCAAGCCCGGCTAGAGGAGGAGGGGAGGGGGCAGCCGCCTCCGCCTCGGGACCCTGTCTGCAGGGGGCGGTGCTGCCACCGCCTCGCCTCATCTCCAGAGCGCACGCCGTGGCTGCCCGGCTCCGTGAGTAGCGTTCGCGCTCTCTCTGCCTCGGAAGTCTCGTCTCGCGCGGCCTCCGATACTCATGCCATCCGATCCGGGCCCCAGCACCAGAGCGCTCACGGCCCAGCCCGAGGGGGTGGACCCCCGCGGGCTGCGGCATGGAGGAGGAGGCGGCATCGCATGGGACGGGCTGTGCTGAGTGCGCTGCTGCTGGCCAAGATGCTGCTGCTGCTGCTCCAGGTTTGCAGAGGGCTGCTGGCCGTGGGGGGGGGGGCGCTGGGCGAGCAGGCATTTTAGGCTGCTTTGCTCCAGAGCCCACCCACCCCACCCGAGGGGGGGCGCTAAATACCTGACGGCCTAGGGCGCCAAACGGCCTTGCACCGGTCCTGCTGTCGGGCCTCCCCTCTGCCTCCACCTTAAACAGCCCACCACCTCTGCAAGCGCTTCAAAAATCAACACTCTCTTTGCTCCTCCGCTGCCACCAACCCCTTCAGGGTAACTTATTCAGACCACTCCTTTTAAGTTTTAAAAATGAAACAAGTTTATTTAATTACAATTAAGGGTAGGGAAATAGATAACGTTAAGAGATTCTAAACGTTGAAAACTCCCTCTCCTTCTCTCTGACTGCACTCTCCAATACTCCCAGACAAGAATCCCGCTCCCAAGTCCACTCAGACTTCTCAACCCTCTCATACAAACCCACTCTCTCCCCCTCGCCTCCTGAACAGCACCGCCCACTGTTTATATAACACAGGCTTTGCCCCCTCTCACTCTCTCAGCCAATCAGCAGACATCTCAACATTCCACACTCCTCTCACACTCCCTCCTCCCCTCACATACTTACTGCTATAACGCTTTGCCCATGGGCAGGGGCATGACAGCTACATTCAGGGGCATTGAGAGAAGAACGTTCATGGGGGAAAGAAGGTAGGCTGTGGGGATGGTTGGGAATTCTGAAGGGAAATGTTTCTCTCTGCAGTTAGATCACTGCATATATTTTTTATTCCTGAGCAATAGTCCCCAAAGCTGTATTATGGAGTCAGATGGACAGAAGAGGGAAGCATGAGAGTTGCCACTGCCTCTGGTAAAAATATTAGAAGAAAAAAACAGTCTGCCAGGCCATCTTTCTAAAACATTATACTTTTCCACTGGCGACATTGTAAACAGGCTGATGCAAGTAAAGGCTAGGATTCAATTTGCTCAATGGAAGAAAACTGTAGATTCCAAATTATTCCAATAAATAATATTAACTCTTTTCTTCTACCATAAAATATTTCCTCTCCAACTCAGTAATCATAGATGTAATGAATTCCATTGTCATGAAGGAACACCACATCATCTTGTGACCTGTATATCAGATCACCTAGTCCCACACTATCATCTGCCTATTAAACTAAACAGGATAATAATACAGCTCTTATAAATCTGAAATATAGTATTCCACAGTCAAAGAAACAGAGAAGCCAAGATTGCTAAAGTGAGCAGTAATTTCAGGAGCCTTGGATGAAGCAAGGTTTCATGTAAGGGGGTTCAGAGGATAGGTGACGATCAGTATTTCCTAACAGTCAAGTTACTACGTATTAAACTGGACATGTAAAAACGAATACACCAAAATCACCATAAAAATCGTTTACGTCCCATCTATATTTTTGTGATTAAACCAGGATTTACATCCTATGTAATCTTATAGATATGCAACAAGGCACAACAGACCACAGAATATCTCATAGCAAAGTAACTACAATGGCATCCTATCCATGGCAAGTGTAGTTCCATATGTCATTTTATGGTGTCAGCTGCAGTCCTCTTAGGCTACTACCAAATATTCAGCATATCAGTTGGACCAGTGTAACTTTGCGCTGCCTGTGGTAACTGAAATACATTTATTATTTATTTTATATTTATCCCACCTTTCAATCCAGAAAGATCCCCAGGGAGCTTACATAAAATAATGCACTTACAATAACATTGGGACTGCTTCTACCCTCTCTGGCGCACAGTATAATTCTGTGATAGTGTAAACCAATCTATTGTCACAGGTTGTGTACGTAGCAGTATTGACAAGAAATCCGGTATGCCTGTATCTGCCAGCATAGGGTGTGGCAATTACCCTCCCCTTCTCTTCCTAGAGCATGCTCAGTATGAAGCATTTCAGGGTGGACTGACTGCTCTCAGAAGATTCCAGCAGTTCAGCCTGGCCTACAAAACGGGGAGCTTTTCCAGAGGGGGTGGGGAAATCTTCAGAGCATCCTGACTTATAGGTCTGCTTCTAACCATTTGCATTGCAGGTATGTACTGGGATTAAACTATTAGTTAGGGGGTCCTTTTTAAGACAAAGAAGAAAATTATTTGTTTTAGGAATTGTTAGATGTTGTTCTGATTAGAATTATTATGGACTTTAAGAATAGTGAAGCCATATTATTGTAAAATATATTTTAAAGTTCTTGATAAGTATTGGTGTGTGTGTGTGTGTGTGTGTGTGTGTGTGTAATATGAATTGTTTATGTTATGCTACCCTACATTTCTGGGTAGGCTGACTGCTGTCAGAGGGTTGCAGCAGTTTAGCTTGGCCTGGGAAGACCGAAACTCCTCCAGAGGGGTTGGGGAGGCCTGCAGTATTGGCTGACATAGGCCTGATTTTAACCATTTGCAGGGCTCAAACATGACTTCTTCAAAGGACGATCTGAACATAACACCCAAGAGATTCTGAGCCATTTGTGTTATAATACCTTTCATTCATGCTGTTTCTTCTCTCTGTGCATCCTAAAAAGAGTTATGCTGGATCAGACCAAAGGCCTTTCTAGTTCGGCATTCTGTTCTCACAGTGGCCAACCAGATGCCTATGGGAAGCCGGCAAGCAGTACATGAGTACTACAGCAGTACAGCACCCTCTTGCTCATATTCCCCAGCAACTAGTATTGAGGTATACTGCCTCTGAACATGGAGGCTGCATATAGCCATTATGGCTTGTAGTCATTGATAGTTGTCTAATCCCCCTTTAAAGCCGTCCAAGTTGGCAGCCATCATTACACTGGAAGATGTCTTATATGGAGAATGGGTTTGCTGCTGTCAAGTAACAGCAATCAGATTGTTAAGAGTACTGAGAGTTATTACTATTGCTTAAATACTTTGGATATATAATTATTGTATTTACTTAAGAATGTTGTAAGTTTGATATTTGGTGCTATTTCCTTTCTGTCTTATTGCAGTTTATGGTTGGGCTAGTATAGGGGTGCACAACCCAGGCCCTGCAGATTGCATGCACCCATGCCTGTGTGGGTTCCTGGTAAGGGGAGGAGGCTAAAGCCTACCCAACCACTCTGAAGCAGCTTCTCTCTTGCCAAGCCAAACTAAACATGTGTGTGGGCCCTGGACCCACCGCCAATACCGCATGTGGCCCTCATGGCCAAAAAGGTTGTGCACCTCTTGGCTAGCACAACTGTGGGTGGAAGTTCTGTTGTCAATGCAGACTGAACTCACCCACTCCTTCTGTAGATATGGTGATGATATTGGGTTTCAATTATGGACAGATGAATCTGTCAGTTTCACTTTCTCCCTCATTCGATTTTTTTAAAATCTTAAATTTAATATAGAGAACTTTGCGAATTTTAGTAAGTTCTTATCAAAACCGAACTGAAATGAAATTCTCACCCATCCTTAGTTTCATAGCATATCCTCACTTCTCTGCACCCCAAGACTGTAAGTCTTTTCACTATCCAAAGGCAGAGATGGAGGTGCAGCAGCTGGGCCTCAGAGGAGCCACTGAGTTATGGCAGTTGGATTTTCGATTGCCTGGATTTTCTGTGGCCTGGCTGTGTGCTCTTCACTCTGTTGCATCCTGCTCCACTCTCCCTCTAGTTCTAAGCTGTGTGACAGTTTTGTGCAGTGCTTCTATGCAGTCCCTAGAAATGGTAGCTGTTGCTTGCCTTAGTGGTGCCTGCCAACCACTACTGCCGTGCTGGCTCAATATCCTAGGGACAATTTACAACAGCAATGTAAAACAGGTCAAAGCATTACATGAGTGCTACTGCTGCAGTTGCTAGGTTCCAACCTGTATCCATAATTGCTAGCAGAACAGCTCATAGGACTGGTCCAGTAGAGTCTATTTCCTATAATGTATTTTTATATGACAGCCCAATAATAATAGCACCATGTTAGTAAATAAGGAACAGATTCTGTCGTTTAACTACCCAGAGTGAATGAACTACAGCAGGTTAAGCATAGCAATGTAAGAGTTGCCATAGTGAATCAGACTTGTGATCCATCTTAACAGACGTCCTGGCTAACAAGAGGCATTCATTTTTCATAAGAAAAATGAATGAAATCCCTTGAGCAGGTTGATACAGATAATTTTTCCAGAGTGTTAGATCTTATTCCAAACTATAATGTTAAATATTGGTTTAATACATGCCCATATGAGTTTCAGCTTCCTCTACATTTTTTTCTGCACTAGTTAACATTCAGAATAAACCATAAAATTATAAAGTTAAAAGTCACATAAGGACAACCTCCTGCCACACATCAATTGCCCATAGAACAAATGCTGTAAACCCAGTCTCAAGTAAACAAATATCCAATCTGTTTAGCTAAGGTTCTGTTTCCTCCATCTAAGAATTTTGTCTTTCTGACAAAAAATAACGGTTTTAAAAGAAATAATTCTTGACTGATAATTAGGAATTTTGAAGTCCCTTTAAAGGAGATCTTTCCATTTCTTTTCCAGGAGGTAGCAGTGTGAGTACTCTCACTTACCATACCCATTTCCAATAAAAGAGCTGTGTGTGTGTGTGTGTGTGTGTGTGTGTGTGTGAGAGAGAGAGAGAGAGAGAGAGAGAGAGAAAATAAAAACCACTGATGCCTTACTAAAACAAGATATTGAGGCTTTAGGGTTTGGAGGAGGTTTTTTTTCCAAAGAAGCATCATTTCTAAATGCAGCAAATATTTTTAAACCAACAACACTGTCTGAAGGATGCATTGAAGAGAACCAGTTATTAGGTGAGAAATTAACTTGTATCAGTTTTTGTGTTCCCAAGAGTAACTATATAGATTATGACATTTTGAAAGCTGAAGGAGGTCTGGAGCTCTTATTGAAACCTGGATTCTTTCACAGATTTTGTTTGTTTTTAAAGGAGTGTGAAATCATGCCAAAGAGAGAACATATTGTTTTGGGCAGTCAATACTCAACAACATCCTGTGCAGCTTTCACTGGGTGGAGGATACTTTCCAATAGCTTAGTGTTTTGAAGTAGCCTATTATATACTACTGATGATTTGTCAGTCATATTCATTGAGCTGCAATACATATTCCCCCTTCATTCCATCACTATTCACTATTTATTTACTTATTTATTTATTATATTTATACCCCGCCTTTTTTCCTGCAAGAAACCCAAGGCGGCTCAACCCTGTTGTTGAGCATAAAATGGCTGAGAGTCAGTGACTGACCCAAAGTCACCCAGTGAGTTTCATGGCCAAGCGGGGACTACACTGAATACTTGCTCCATTCAAATGTCTGCTTCCAATAAACACAAAATGAATTTTGCTTTGCAGTATTTGGTGATAGATTGCCTACAAGTTCAGCTTTTTCTGGGTTTGGGAAGGATGGAAAGTTATGCAGCGCAGTGGATCTCAAAGCCCCACTGAGGTCTTCAAGAAGAGCTGTAATGTCAAGGGCTGCAATCCTATGCACAATTTCCTGGGAGTAACCTCCATTGAACTCAATGGGGCGTGTTCCTGTGTAGGCATGCCTAGGATTGCATTAAAGGTTCTTACTCATTCTCAACAAGAGATTGAGGAGGCATATAAGGCTTCTTATATGAAAAGGGTTGCTGTAAGCAAAGTGGAGGCTAGTTTTTCATTTCATTATATTTATATCCCACCTTTTTTCCTGCAAGGAACCCAAGGCAGCTTACATAATTATCATCTTCCTCTCCACTTTATCCTCACAACAACCCTGTGAGGTAGGTTAGGCTGAGAAGAGTCAGTGACTGGCCCAAAGCCACCCAGTGAGCTTCATGGCCAAGTGGAGTGGGGACTGGAACCTGGATCTCGCAAGTCCCAGTCCAACACTACACCACACTGGCTCTCATGTCTTTGAGGGCAGGAAGAAAATGCATGGTTTTAAATTGACTGCCTCAGGAGCTTGGTAAATGAAACCAACTTTGAATGGAGAAATACAGAGCAATAGCTTGTATATTGAATTAAGTGAAAACTACAGGGCCACTGAAGAAGGCCTTTGGGCCGAAACACGTTTGGCTTCTACACAAGAGAGTAAGAAAGCTTACATGCTGTGAGGACATTTCTCTGGAAGCATCAAACAAAAAAAAACTTTGGCATTAATAATACTTCGTCTAGAGATAGAGGTCCTCAAGTCTGAAAGTACATTATTATCATCTTCAGCCCTAGAGAAGTTGTATTTTACAGGTCTAATTGTTTCTGTCTTATACATGTTTTATATATATAATTTTTAAAAAATATTTCTGGAAATTTTTATATTACATTATAAAATTTAGTCTATTTTACTATATTTTTATGGTTATATTTTATATATATATATTTCTTGACTTTTAAGTTTCTATGCTTTGTTTCTGTCAGGATTTTAAACATAGTCCCTTGTTGTATGTTTCACATTTGTATCCTATACTTCATCCAAAGAGTTCAGGGTGGCTATCCAATTTTATCCTCACAACAGCCCCATGAGGTAGTTGTCAGTACTGGGCTGTAAACAACCAAACACAAAAAGGGAAAAGTCCCAGAAAGACCGGGATCAGAGTTGGGATGGAGCACTGGGGCCTAGGTAGAACGTATGAAACAGGCCTAAAAAATAATCGGTTCGGAGGAAGAGCCAAGAAGTCCATCAATAGTAGGCTGGAAAAGGAATATAGAGGAGCAGCAAGCAAGCATGTGGACCGTAAAGCTGAGAAACTGGGAGTGAAGCAGGCAGGCAGGGAGACCAGAGAATTGGTAGGCTGTCTGAAAATCAGAGTCACTTAGCGAAATTATGGTGTCAGGCAGACACGGTTAGAATCTGGCTGTTACCCAGCCACAGACCCAGGTCTGGTTTATAAGCATTGATAGCCAGGTCAGGTCAAGTAGGAACCAATAGGTGACCAGGGGTGTGTTGGGAAGGTGAGCCATGCTAGAATCTGAGAGGGCTGTAGTTCCCCTTTTCCACTGTACAGCCTCAATTAGAAGGGTCACTAGTACACACAGCAGGAAGCTCCAGGTTCAAATCCTACTGATCCCGGCAGTAGGTTAGACTGAGAGAGAGTGATTTGCTAAAGGCTATGAGATTCATGACTGAATGGGGATTTGAACTCAAATCTTCTGAGTCCAACACTCTATCCATTATACCATATGTGCAAACTCTTAAGAGAGATGATGAAGCTGAAATGATTGAATTCCATCTAACTATTATGTCAGGAATAGTTTAGTTATAGTTACAACCTTACAGACAGCAGTTGAACTAGAAGGCCTTTAAGAAGTTTGAATAGTAAATAATATTTAAATTCTTTAATTTATATTACTTATGAAGATGGTTGTATTTGACCTCTTATTTCATAGCACATAGCCACCAGGAATATAACCTTTATGGTTTTTTGCTTTTAAAAAAGTACCTTGAATTTTGGAATGAATGCTTCATCAGAGCATTGAAAACTAAATCAAAATTCCCGCAAGGAAGCGAGGATTTAAGTTTAGGATTAAGCTTTGAAGCTGCTCCCTGGAAACAAATTATTATTGGATGGGAACCAACAAAGCAATTATCTATGTAGTTTGCTCAGGGCCGGATTAACATAGGGGCTATTGGAGCGGCAGCTCCAGGCCCAGATCCCAAAATAGGCCCACAACAAATAGGGACGCCTGCACGCGCGGCGCCGCGCCGCGCCGGGGAAATGAGGACGCTCAGAGCGAGGTGACGTCCAGTCGCTCACCTGCGTGGGGCGTTGCCGGAGGCGAGCACGACGGGGAGCAGAGGTTGCTGCCCATTGCCTCCACGCTGGGCTGTAGAGAGCGGAGCGGCCCAGACGCCGGAGAAGGGCGCAGCAGGGCGAGGACTTCCACCGCTCGCCACTGCCAGCCTCGCCTCGAGCGCACGCACCCACCAGCGAGGAGGACATCTCTGACTGGAAGTGGAAGGAACTTCAAGGAAGAGAAGTTCCTCGAGCGGAGCAGGCAGCTGCTTCCCAGCCCGCCCCCGGTCCCGCCCGCCTCGGCCTGCCGGGCCTCGCCTTCGCCGACAGCAAGCTCCCCCGCCTCCGCCGACAGCAAGCTCCTCCTCGCCTCATCCGGCTCGGAGAGCCAGCCAGCTAGCCAGCCAGCCAGCGACTCCGGTAAGGGTTGCCCGCACGCGCGCGGCGCGCCTGCCTCTGCAGCATGCCTGGCTCTCTGGCTGGGCGCCGACGGACTCCCCCGGGTCAGCCTTCCCCAACTGGGTGCCCACCAGCAGTGTTGGACTACAACTCCCATCGTGCTGGCTGGGGGTGATGGGGGCTACAGTCCAGTTCACCTGGAGGGCGCCAGGTTGGGGGAGGACCCCCTTCACTTGCTTCACCCCCCCCCAGGGGTGGGACCTCGCTTTGCCGCCTCCCCCTCAAAATCAGATGTCTACCCCAGAGTCTTGCCCCCTCCCCGGGAGATCCCCCTATGCCCCCTCCCCCAATCAATCGAAGAACGACCCCCTGCAAGGTCTGTTTGCCTCGCCTCCCCCATCCACTTGCTTGCACCCTCGCTTTGCTCCCTCCCCCCCAAAATCAAATGGCTACCCCAGAGTCTTGCCCTCCCCAGTCAGATGGGTTCCCCCTCCCCCAATCAATCGAAGAACGACCCCCTGCAAGGTCTGTTTGCCCCCCCCTTATCCACCCCAAGCCCTCCCCAGGGTGTGTGATCCCGCCATACACCCTCCCCCCATCAAATGGCTACCCTGTAGTCTTGCCCCTCTCAGTCAGATGGGTTCATCCTCCCCAGGTGATTCTCCTCCCAATCAATCAAAAAACGACTCCCTCCAAGGTCTGTTTGCCCCCCCCCATCTTAACCTCCCCCAATTCTGCTCCCCAGGATGTTGTGTACTCCCCTTCACAGGGGTCCCCCTCTGGTCCCCTGCCAATCAAAGGATGATCCTCCCCGCAGGGTCTGCTGAAGTTTGTCAAAGGGCGCCAGGTTGGGGGAGGCTGGCCGGGTGGTGGGGTGGGTGGGGACTGGGAGTCTCTCGCTTCGCTTGCTGGCTGCGGCGCCTCGCCCCACTCTGCCGCCCCAGCCGGATTCTTGCCTCCTTGGGCTGCGCCGCCTCTCCTTGCCGCTCTGTAATGAGGAGGCCTCGAGGTTTGTGCAAGAGACTGAGAGGAGAGTCTACTTTCGTGAGGAAGTTAGTTTGCCTTTCTTCCTCCATCCTCCCAGCCCAACTTTCCTAGGCTTGCATAACTTGCTTACTATGTCTTTTTTGCACCTCCCTTTCTTCATGTGTCCAATACTTTTTCCCTGTGCCATTCAATTTTATTACACATAACTTCATTTCTGAACTTCTTGGTTTATGTTTCTGTTTTGGCACTTCAATGGTAATTAAAATATTTAATTTGTTTTAATATAAAATTGCGTCTTCATTTTATTTATTTCCATAAAAAGGCCCACCAAAATCCTCAGCACCAGGCCCATAATGCTCTTAATCCAGCCCTGAGTTTGCTGCTCATATTATTGAGGGCTGCTGCTTGCACCCCGAGGGATCTGACACAAAGGCCCTTACCTAACCAGGCTTGTATAAAAGAACAAAATATTACTTACCGTACTTTTATTCCAAAACACTTCCGTTCCCTGGATTTATGCCACCACTGGGGTGGGGTGGGGGACTGGGGGAATCTCTGTGCTTTACAACAGGTTTGTGATGCTGGCTACTATGGAAATTACAGCTCCAAATCACTTTAGTTCCCAATCAGACTGATCGGGTTACTCTAAAATAGGCAAATATATTTGAATTGAAATTTCAGATTAAGTTTTTTTTCTTAAATGAGATGAGTTCAATCCTATGCAGAAAGACAAAAATTAATCAGTGCAGAAGGCTCACAAGTTCTGTTTTGACAGTGAATTCAGGATTTCTGAGCTATATTTTTAAGGTTATCATATGTCTCAGCTTTTCTAAGATGTTTCCAATTTTCATACTGTCCTTTATTCTTCCAGCAATCTTCTGAAGCCCCTAGATTGTTTCCTTTTCATTTAATTATTTAAAACATTTGAGGGTTTTTTAATTTTTAAAAAATGCTCTGTTTTACCCAGTTCATAATTACACAATGCGGACAGGAAACTGACTGTCAAGTAGAACAAGTGTTCGCTGTGTAGATCGACAAAGATTAGCTATGGTAATAACAACTGATAAAGTCAGACTTACCCGTACCTAGGGTGACCTTAGAAAATGATTCAGGTAGATTGCAGCCAGAACAAGCGTGACAGAGCAAGCAATTCAAATGGTCCCTTGCGGTTTCAGTACTTTTAGAAGCACCAAATGCATTTGCTGGTGCTCCTAAAACTTCTGTTCTTTATTCCAAGATGTATATGCCTTCATGAAACAGCATGTATACCAACAGGTGTATTCCTAGAGCCCTTCCGATGTTGCAGAAGTCCTCGGGGGGGAGGGCACAGATTGTACGGTACATCTACTCCTCATATTCCTCATTCCAACCGTGTTCTTCATCTGTTCAAGAGTCTTTTACATTATCATAGGCTACTAAGGAAAAATCCTAAAACAAGGTGATATGAGACACTGCTAACCAGAGTCCAACTGAGGGGTCCAACTGATGTCAACTGAGGGGTCCAACTCCCTCCCCATTGGGTACTTTCTTCTCTTCTATGGGCCACTACAGAGATTTCTGCAGACATTCCTCACCCCTTCTGAAGAATCACACACATAAAGATGAGTCCAAATAACAAAATACTCATTTCTTTTCTCAGGAGCCAAACAGAAGTACCCATGGCTTCCCATGTACCATCTGGTGCAGCTTATTTCCTTCTTTAGCACCAACTGCCACTCTCAACTGCCCTCAGGTTCTTGCTACTCAAAAATAATTCTCTGGTTGCCCCTGGCAACCCCCATGGGTCACAGAACTTTGGCTCTCCACAGTTTCACTGCCATTTGGCCAGTGGTGGAATTTTGAATCCTGCGGGTCAACTCTGATTGGCACCTCGATTGGTTGCTTAAGTAAATAGAAGCATCCCATGGTGAAAGCGCTATTTCTCCTCAGACTTTTGAGAAGATTGAAGCCCTTAAGCCATGAGGTTGGCAGCTGGAAAAGAGCTGGAGAGGGTGGCTGTCTAGCTCCTGCTACAGTTGCCCTAACATGAGATTCTATAGTTCGTTAGCTCATCTTAGAGCTGCTAAAATGTTCCCAGTTTTTATATCAAGTTCTCTGACTGTGTGGAGGTCACACAGGGATGCTGGTAGCTCAAACGCTGTTTATATATATATAAACAAAAGTCTCAGCCCGAAGAAGTGGAGATAGATTTTTGTTCATAGTAACTGTTGTGAGAAACTGACAGCGATTGAAGCTTCCTTTCTGGGGGTGCTTTCAGATGAAGCTTTTATTGTGCAATCACCCAGCCTCATTCATGGAATTTTACAGGGGGTCCAGATGATGTCAACTTACATTTGAAACCATGCTATATTTTCCCACTGCATCTTCCATCTTAGGGTTTCAATTTTTGTGAACTGCCTAGAGTGCTTTGGCCATTGGGCAGTATAGAAATGTAATAAAATACATTTTAAAAATACATAAATAAATACATACATAAAAATCCAAGGCTCTCCAATTCTATATCCCTGGTCTTTTCATATCCTTTTTTTGCTGGATCTGTTGATGTCTCTACTTCACAAAAGATCACCTGCTAGCAGCCTAGTTTGTGCTAGCACCTGCTGCTGGCGCCAGTTTTTGAGGAGCCCTCGGGCAAGATTCATTGAGTGGGTCCCTGTCCTCTTCCCTGCAATCACCCACTTCTCTCACTCTGCCGCTGGGCCCAACCCCCACCACTGCCTGGAGAGAAAAGGCAGACAAGTGAGCACCCAGTGGCAGCTGTTGTTTTTTCCTTCCCCCACCCCACTGGCTGCTTCCTGCTGCTCTTTCTCTGGGCCAAAGGGATAGAGCAGGTGACCAGGTGGCATGAGCAAGCAGAGCAGCAGGAAGGCCAGGGGGCTTTGGAGGCCAGTAGTGGTCCCCCTGTTGAGATGTGGGCTTTGGCAGGTACCCACTGATACCTACTCCTGACACCAGTCCTGATCGCTTCCATTACTGTGCCATGCTGTTCCCTATTCTTGGAGTAGCCTGCCTCTCTCCCTCTCTCTCTCTCTCTCTCTCTCTCTCTGCAGCATCCTACTTTTTCGTCCTTAAAGCCGATTTCTTCAACAAAGCAATTTTCAAATCAATATACAGCAGTCACACTTTACTGATACCTCCCCTTGCACCCTCCCCAATGCTACTCTCTGTACGTCCTTTAGGTGTGCCCGTCATCTCCCTCCACCAGGCCTGGTACCAGGTTTGGCAAGGTCATCAGTAGCCCTCAGGAGGGGGGCTCTTAGCAATGCCCCCTTGCAGTGCTAGAGCCCCCTTCCTGGGCAGTGGAGATGGCAAAGCCCCCTTCACAGGTGATGAAGGCAGAGCTGGGCGGGGGGGAACCTTCACAGGCAGTGGAGGCAGCAGAGCCCCCTTTATGGGCGGCGGCAGCAGCAACAGCTCCTCCGCGCACCTCCCCTTTCCTTCCCTTAACATGAGATGGGTGTGTGCCAGCAGAAGCAAAAAAGTCAACCTAGCAGGCAAGTGTTGCTGCTTGCACCCGCCATTTTATTTCCCCCATAGTGGGATAAATCCAGTCTCATGCTACTGGATGTCCACTAGTGCGATGGGACTTTCCCCCTCTCCCCTTCGTACTGCCCTCTCAGTGTCACCCAAAGATCTGCTCTGGAGGGTTTCCTAGCCCTCTGGAGTACATTTTGAGGGTGCACAAGGGGCTGCAGAGAGAGGGGGGTATCACACCCTGACTGATTCTGCTGAAGGAACTGCTTTCATCAGCAGGATCACCCAATTGGATTCCACCCTATGTCTCGGGGGCCCTGGCAGACCAACACTGTGTCAGGGGCCCCAGAGACTGTGAGGGAATTAAAATGCCAGGTGCAAGCAGTAATGCTTGCTGACTAGACTGGCTTTATTGCTGCTGCTAGCACAGACCTGTCTGCCAGTAAGAGAAAGAAAGGGTCAATGGGCCGTCCAAAAGGCTCAGGCCATTGGCAAGTTTCTGTGTTGACCTCTGAAACCCACTAACCAACAGACCAGGGCCAAGGAAGTCTTAGACTTTGGTGAGGCAGAATGCTCCGGGAGACCGTATTTTTCAGCAGCTAAATTAGGCTACCAGAAAAACCTGGAGTAGATTTTTGGGAGAGAATCTGAATGGCATCATCAAGGGTGTCGTGTCTCCCTCTCCCTTTCCTTTCTAGGAATACTGCAGATTTGATTGGGGGGCTGTGTGGGGCAGGCTGGCTGCTCCATTTCGAATCTCTCTCTGATGCTGCACAGTACTGTGCTGTAATTTCCCTCCCTCTCTATGTGCAAAGCTGCCGCCCTCAGATGGGCTCTTTTGCTTTCCTCCCCCAGCAATATCTTCCTCCTGCTGTTACTACTAAAGAATCTTTGCAGCCTCAGCCTCCACCCCTCACCCTGAGAATATATTTCTTCCAAATACCTCCCAGTCAACAGTCTCCTGCCACTTCATTCCAATTTCAAGTAGAATTTTTTAGGTTTTCTTTGTAAATTGATTGACTGATTTTAGGGATGTGCAAACCAGCAAAACTGGAGCTCGCCGAAGTACTCCAAGTTCCACATCAAAGCTTGTTCCAACTTGAGTCCGTATCAGATTGTGAGCTTTATTTTTTTTTCTTTTTGCATGAAAATCTGTGTGTATTTTTTATGCATATTTTCCCAAATGTCAGTCAGTCAGTCAGGCAATCACTCGTGACCGAGTAAGATTGTCTTCCAGGATAAAAAAGAAAATTTACAAAAAGGAGATTTTAAAAGGAGGAGAATTCTAAAGAAAATTGTGTAGACTCTAGCGATGGGTCCGTAAGTGACTATGGAGGCCAATTCTAGATCCACACAGCTTCCCACAGTGAGGACACAGGTTACCAGATGGAAGGTGGTCTTGTAAAGGATTCATTTGACGTGCTTTTCGCTTAGCACGTTTCTCATTTCATTCATTTCATTCATTTATTATATTTATACCCCGCCTTTTTTCCTGCAAGGAACCCAAAGTGGCTTACATAATCCTCCTGCTCCTCTCCATTTTATCCTCACAACAACCCTGTGAGGTAGGTTAGGCTGAGAGGCAGTGACTGGCCCAAAGTCACCCAGTGAGTTTCGTGGCCAAGCGGGGACTAGAACCTGGATCTCCCGAGTCCCAGTCCAACACTCTCACCACTACGCTTTCACCTTGCACTCCCTTTCACCTTGCACTCGAGCTTCTTCAAAGTCCATAGAACCTTTGTGAAAGGCCAACCTCCAGTTAGATCGTTCATGGGCCAGAGCTTCCCAGTTTTTGATGTTTATATTGCATTTTTTTAGATTAGCCTTAAGAACATCTTTAAACCTCTTATATTGACCACCGATATTCCGCTTTCCATCCTTGAGTTGGGAATAAAGTAACTGCTTTGGGAGACGGCAGTCAGGCATTCGAACAACATGACCGGTCCACTGAAGTTGGCGTTGAAGGATCATTTTTTCAATGCTAGTAGTCTTTGCTTCTTCCAGTACACTGACATTTGTTCGCCTATCTTCCCAAATGTATGCATCAATTGTGTGCATCTTTGAAATCTATGCATGCTTCTCCCATTGATTAAAGCATACTTGTGTGCATTTTTCAAAAGTACGCATTTTTCATGCACAATTTTCAAATGTACGCATGCTGTCAAACGCAATTTTTTTGGTCCACAAATCACATTGCAAGCTCAGAAATGTATGGACTTTAATGGCAGGTTACATCTGAGTCTGTGTTTGGTCCAGAAGGTCCAAGAATGAACTGAAATTAATTTCTCATACATCCCTAGCAAGGCAGAGGGCAATTTCAGATTTCCCTTTTATCTCCCACAGCATCTCTCTCTGCAGCCTTTCTCCATTCCCCAGCCCCAACTGGCTTCTCTCTCACTCCCCTGTTCCACACCAGCAAGAGGAGGGGCAAAGACCAACTCCCTTTGTCTTGTGTTCTGGAGACTGATTATAGATTCATAGATCATAGAGTTGGAAGGAGCCTACAAGGCTATCGAGTCCAATCCCCTTCTCAATGCAGGAAACTAGAGGAGGGGTCTCCCATGCAAGTAATAATAACCAGGCCTGACCCTGCTTAGCTGTCCACACTCAGACAAGCTGAGGCAGCGTGAGCCACAGAATAAGATGGGGGGGGGGAGTTTTGAAAGGGAGCTGCTGCAGGGAAGAGAAATCTGAAGTAGATTTCTTTGGGCAGGAGGGAAAGACTGTGTCTCCTTACCTTTTTAACCCTGGTTTTGAAAACAGATGCTTGCTGTGCTGTGCTGGGGCTTGCTAGAGAAGTGGGGGCAATTTTAATTTTAAGAAAGAGACCTTCAGGAGACTCTGGCTTAAGAAGAACAATGCCACCTGTTCTATTAGTCCTTCTCCTTAATTCTGTGAGAGGGGCAGGCTGCCACTTGCTAGGTGGAAAGGGAAAGGCAGTCTGCCTGTATTCAGGGGCACTTTTACTACATTCTTACTGGCTATCAGAAATATTTTTTTATTGTTAAGCCTGGACATAATTTCTAGACTTCTGACCCTGATCCTGCCTTCTACCCATGCTTTCTCCATATAATGAAAGACAGGGGGAAACACACCTGCTATTTTGGATATCGATGCGTTCTCACCCAGTTTTGTAGGTCACTGGTGCTGACACAGCATTTCATAGGATTAATCATAAGGGTCCACTCTCAGTATTAATATGAGGGCAGAACCGGTCTCTTTGTACCAGTATCTGAATGACATTTGGGCCCATACTAGTAAAACTGCTGCCAAAGGTATTTGGGGACTGGTGTTACTCTCCCAGCTTTCTGCAGTGCAGCTGTGCCATGCAGGGGACATGCATCGTTTTGCTGATGCCAAGGAACAGTGTTGGACAATGGCTGCTATGAGCAGAACCCTATATGCTATTTAGAAGTCCAGCATATAAGAGCAGCGACGTACCCTTCTGCCACTGTTCTTTATTAGCGAGAGTGCTTTGCTAGCCAACATGGCAGAGCTGCAAGCCTCTTGTTCCACTTGCCATGGCTGCTAAAGTGATTGATCTGAAACAGCTTTTGGCCTCACCACCAGCTCTTGAAATCAGTTACATTCTGCACCCTAAACTGCTGCCTGCCCCTCCCCCTCCCCCCCCCCCCCCGTATCCCCGCCTCCCTCAACTGTCCAGCAGGCTATACTGAGGAAGATGAGAGGGGGAAGCAGGGCCAGTGACCAGCCCTGCTGGAAGATTTAATTCCCCCCCCCTTCCCTTCCCATTCCCTTTTCCTTGTGTGTTGTGCCTTTTTAGATTGTACACCTGCAGGCAGGGACTGTCTTCTTTTACTGATTATATGTGAGCCGCTCCAGTAGCCTTTTTGGCTGAGGAGTGGGATAAAAATACTTTCAATAATAAATCAGTAATTAAATTCCCCTATGGTGAAAGCTGAGGCCTTAGCACAGGGGTAGGCAACCTGGTGCCCTCCGGATGTTTTGGACTACAACTCCCATGAGCCCCAGCCAGCACAACCATTGGTCAGGGACTATGGGGGTTTCAGTCTAAATCATCTGGAGGGCACCGGGTTGCTGCCCCCTGCCTTAGCACATTCATCTATAAAGCTTCTGGCAATCCTACCAAAAATCATCAATATGGCCTGGTTCACATATAACGACAGTCCGTGGATTATACAACCTGTGGGTTGTCATGAACAAGCAGAAGAAAGCAGTGGTGTGCTGCCTTCCATGCACTCACCACTTCCACTTTTACTCAGTAACCCACGAGCAGCTCCTTCATAGGTTGCTGAGCGTTGTGAAGGGTTTCTGGTAGGTTGTAGGGAGGGGCTTGCCCCCAAAACTCTCAACTCCCTACCCTGTGGCCAGCGGGCAAACAAACCACCTGGTAGACTGCCACCACCCCTTCTCATCCACCCAGTCCAAGCCAGGGGATACTTGGACCTTTCCGGATATCCTGGGGGCCCCAGAAATAAGGGTTCACCTGATCACCCTCTATTTCTAACCCTCCCACCTAAAACCCTAAACAGTAGCCCAACCAAAGCAGAAGGCACTGAATTTAGTGCCAAGGCCAGCTCCAGAACAGAACACACTCAGACTGGAAACAGTGACTTTATTTACAATAAGGGGGACAAAAAGGTAAAACTGTGCAAAGACAAAAGGAGATAGAAAAACCAGTATATTAAACAATGAAGAAATCCTTTGAAACCCTGCTGCAGGCTAAAACAATAAACCCTATCTAGTCGCTCCCATACCTTACCCTAAGGTAAGGTTCTTCCGATGGGACAAGGTTTAATCAAGATGCCAGGCTCACAAATGCAACCCAAAGACCAGGACACCTTCCTTGTGAAGAACGCCTAGCAGCTCTAACCCTTCTAACTTTATACCCCCCCAGGCCCTTGACCAGTATGAGGTGAGCCTCCATAGCCAATCACAGTCAGCTAGATGACTTCCTCAGCTTCCCGGAGGGGAGGAGGGGTTGAAAACCCCTTACTGCTGTCCAGCTGAAATCAGTCAGCCTAATTGTTGGCTGCTGTTCAGCTCTGACCTTGAAGGCCTGGAGACTAGCAAAAAGCCATGATAAGGCACACAGGTGGTTGCAATAAGTGCGTGCCACTGCCAGCCACTTCTCATGAAATACAGCCTCTTGTTAGCAGCAAAAATCTCTAAAGAAAAATGAATTTCTTCACAAGCGTGACATGCGAATCCCAGCCACTGGGTTGTTAAGATGCTAAAAAAAAAAGCTAGTGGTTAACTCATGGTTTGTTGTTGGGTTAACTGCTGGATTGTTTAGCCCCTAAACAACCCAGCAGCCTGGGTTCAAACATCATGCTCAGCAACATACAAAGGAGGTGCTCGTCCCCAACAGCCCATGGGCTGTTCAACCCATGGGCTGTCGTTATGCGCAAAGTGGTCCTATGGCTGGTTTCACACATAACGCTAACCCATGGTATGGGTTGTTAAATTCTGTGTTGTAATGTTGTGTGAACCCAGCCACATTAACAAACCATGGCTTGTGAACCATGAACAACCTGGAAAGAGAACCCATGGACCCAGTTTGCACATCACAGGAGACATACATCACATGTGAGCAGCTTCCGCTTTCTGTAAACAACTTCCAATTGTCCCAATCAGAGGTTGTGAGCATGATGTGCAAATTTGGACCTCTAGATTGTTTAGGGGCTAAACAACCCAGCAGTTAACCCTTGGTTTATAGTTGCTAATTAACCCACAATTTGCTTATGTGATGTGCGAACTGGCCCATGGTTTGTTGTTGGGTTGTGAACACTGGGCTGTTTAAACCATGGGTTGTTGTTACATGTGAACCGAGAACTGTGGGTTGCTTATGGGTTGTTTCACCAGGCTATAGAGGTGATGAGCAAGAGTGTAAAACAAAAACAAACAAATCAGCCACTTTACATGTCAGTACTACAGTGCTACAAAGGCATTTGGGATATAGGGAGGAAGCGGGCAAAGGGGGAAGGAAACAAACAACCCAGGGACTGAGAAAACAAACCGGTTTATTTTATTGTCTGTCTGTCTGTCTATTTATTTATTTAATACATTTCTATACCACCTTTCTGCTAAGGCACCCAAGGCGGTTTATAATGTTTAAATACTGAAACAAACAAACAAACAAACAAATGTCCGTCCCCCCCAACCAAACAAACACCAGTTCTCTCAAGCCAACTGAAGGTTTCTTCAGGAGCTGATGGTACAAGCTCCCTGGCCTGGGCTTCTCTTCTCTTCCTCTGTAGCCCCAGAGAAGGCAGGGGAGGGGCTTCCCCAACAGTCCTCTCAGGCCGGTGATGGTTGTTTCAGCTGATGGCATTTGCTCCCTGGCTTAGGCTTCTTTTCTACCAGACAAACCCTGGGTGGGGCAACAAACCCTGGGTTAAATAAACCATGGGTTAGTGTTATGTGTGGAGGGTGACTATAGTATAATCAAGAAACCAGGAATGAGAAAAATGCATGTTGCTCACTTATGAACAGACTACCCTGCAGGGGTGTTGGTGGGGAGTTTAGAAGACCTGCTCAATCCTTCCCCCATCCAGCAATAGTGCTGACAAGAAGCAGAAGAATTAAGGAGTATAACACAGAAATATCACACACAAATAGCCTGCGCTGACCGGGCCACCTAGGTGCATTGTAGAATGTTTCCCGGGGGGGGGGGGATCCCTACAAGATCCATATGCCTCTTTTACCTCAGGAACCAAGAGCCCCACTGGCAAATACAATACCATGCCATTATAATGGCGCCAGCCATTGAAGAAAGCACCTGCTCTGTTCAATGAAGTGACAGTGAGATAGCAACAGGTATTTCAAGCAAGCAGCATGAACAATTAGATTATCACATACAGGAGTTGGTTAAACATTCTTTATCCATTGCTTTAGAACTGAGTTCTGCATTGTTCACCATGTCAGTTATTTGCAAGGCTGTAGCCAGAGTAGGAACTGTGGGGCCTCCACCTAGAGCACTGATTCAATCTACCTAAGAATTTTGCCCCAAAAGGGGGCTTTTAATTGATGATTGACAGATTCAATTTAAAGAATAAATGCTTATTTTTAGGATATGGTGTTTTTTGTGTGTGTGTTTTTTAATAGGTAGCTGGACACACACCCCTCCAAGTGGTAGGTCTCCATATTTCACTCCCCTGATCCATCCAGCTATTTTTGTAAACATTCACAAAGTTTCAACATGGGGCAGGGGGTGTCTGATGCTCTGCCACTAATGATGTCATAGGCACTATGCAATGGATGCCTGCAAAACTATTATCCATGTTGCATAGTTGGCATACTAACTAGGATTAAAATAATATTTTCCCAGGAGCAAATTATTCTGGTTTGAGTACAGAAAAAAATGTGATATTCCCACAAAATGAGTACTGTCTGGAGGAAAGATGTCTGGATTATCCTTGACAATTAGCAACTACTCCATATTTATTGTGTAACAAAAACGTAATCTGGACAGGCCTGTAGTTATAACATCACAGAATTCTAAGAGGCTGATACATTTATAGAATCACAGAATAGTAGAGTTGGAAGGGGCCTATAAGGCCATCGAGTCCAACCCCCTGCTCAGTGTAGGAGAACAGATGTGGGCAGCCCAGGCAGTCACCCATCCAGGCACTGACCCGGCTCATACCTGCTACAGCATGTGGCCTGTATTATGTGCTCTCAATGCCACACTTCCAATGAATAAGAGTTTTCAGGTAAATTGGATTCTCTTACGTACATAACATCCTGCTCCTATGTATTTAGCTATCTCTAATACTGGAACCAGTTTGTGCGTCCTCCTTCGTATTCATAGAATATGAAATATTCTAACTGTGTTGGACAGCACCAGCACCAATGAAATACGAAATGTACTTGTTGCTTTTAACTGGGTGGAGGGACATTGCATTCTCCTTGCTCAAAGACTTGTTTCCTTTCTAGGCATGGATAATTACTACACCTGCTTCCACCCACAGTATAACTCAAGTGGCATTTCTTAAACAGTTTATAGAAATGCAGACAAAATTATTCAAAAGTACTTGAGATTCAAGAGTTCTCATTTTTCTCCAGGACTAAGAGCCTTGTATAAGGGAGTGGGGAACAAATATGTTCACAAAGCTATTTTGTGAACCTGGAAAATGTGAGAGGGAGGTTTGTTCTTCAGGTCACCCCATTTCTGAATTGGCTGTTTGTCTCAAAGTATCAGCAATTTCACATTATAACATAGGAGCTATCGGAGATGGCTCAAGACATTTTGGCGCCTGAGGCAGAAAATCCAAATTCCTCACACCCATGGTGGTAAAGATAATATAGCAATAAACGACAAAATTGTCTATTTGCTGTCCTTTATTAGAACCCCCAAAGCTGCTGCCTGAGGTGGGTCTCTTTGTGGAGCTATGATAAGAATCAGGACAAATCACAGAAGGCTTTTAAAACAAAACGTGGCTCTAGATATCACAGCCACTTACTAAACTGGCAATTGTCTAATTTAGAAAATGAGGGATGAGTTTCACTTTGGTTTCTGCCCGGTAAAACCTAGATGGATGTGAAGTGGTTCATTGCAATTTAGTTCTATCAGGGTCATTTTGATAGAAAGCCTGATCCCCAAGGTTGCAGAATATCTGTTCTGCATTGGGAATGAAAGAGAGACACATAGTAGGAGTCTGGGTGTCCCTAAATTCCCATTGAACTGTGTGCACTCACCCAGGGAAAAGGCAACTGCAATAAGTGGGCAGAGATGTAGATGCATGCGGCTAGAGTGGACACAGAGATAAGATTTGGTAAAGAGATATGTCTTTGTCATGTAAGTTTTCTTTTAATATAAACTAGAGTCGTGAAAATATATAACATTTGGGATAGAACACAAAGCATAATAATGGTTTATAAATAATGAAAAGGGGCAGGATCTCCATTTGATACTTCATAAATTGTGCCCATTGGCCCAACAGTTATACCACTAGCTTGCTATCTGATATCATGCCTGGAGTCCACAGCACAATAAAGGTGGGGGTGTAACCATTCTTGCCAGATACCAACGTCTATCCTTTTCTGTACCTATGTGATATTGTTGGTGAGGTTGTCCCACTAACCAAGACTTTCCTCTGGCCTGCACTCATTATATCAAGGGTGGCTTACTTCTCAGTACTAGGGCTCCATTACCCTCACTCTGTTAATTGGGAGATCTCAGTATACGTATATAGATTGTCATCTCACAGGGCTGCAGGGGAATTGAAGAGCTGAAAATTTCCTTTGTATTTCCTGAAATACAACTGTTAAAAGGGTGCAGGGGGCCCCTAATGGTGAAATACCATCTATCTCCACTTTTACAGTATGAGAAGTCACGTTATTCTGGGTAGGTGCTCATTTAATCTCATTTCACTGTATGAGACCAACCCCCAACCTGTTAAATTAATCAGGTAAGACCTTGTTCAAAGATCCCTCATCCAAGGAGATCAGGATAGTTCTAGATAGGAACAGGGCCTTTTCAGTGGTAGTCTGAAAGCAGTGAAAAGGGCTCCCAGATAAAATGCAACAGATCTCTCTTGACCTTTGGAACCACAAAGCTCATATACACCCCAACAGGGGCAGGGTGGTTTCCTAGAAATAAAAGACAAATCCAAACAAAGGCATAATAGAGCCAGGGAAATCCTCCTTTGGAAATAAGGAAGGAATTTCACAACTTGTTTCTCATTTTTTAAGATAACTTTTAAGATTTTATGGAGGGGGGATCCATGATAGGAGCACTTGCATGAATGAAAAATACATTGTACAAGCATATTCCTACGTAACATCTGATGCAATTCTGCATGGATCTTGCTACCAGCAATATCTGTATATCCCTGCTTCAGATGCTGCATTAGAAATGAGAACCAGTGTGGCGTAGTGGTGAGAGTGTTGGACTGGGACTCAGGAGATCCGGGTTCTAGTCCCCGCTCAGCCATGAAACTCACTGGGTGACTTTGGGCCAGTCACTGACTCTCAGCCTAACCTACCTCAAAGGGTTGTTGTGAGGATAAAATGGAGAGGAGGAGGAGGATTATGTAAGCCGCCTTGGGTTCCTTTCAGGAAAAAAGGCGGGGTATAAATAGAATAAATAAATAAATAAATAAAAATTCAGGAGTTTAAGCAATTTGCATACTTGCAGTCGCCAAGTCTGTGAAATGTCCAGATTAGCCTTCAGACCTCCCACAGCACAGATCTTCTTCTCCCCCACCCTCACCCCCAACAGTTTGGGGAGTTGAAGAGACACAGAGACTGACCTCTCTGCATCTTCACCCAAGGTGGCCTTTCACATGGTCACATCATCACATGTCACTTTTGTCAATGCCCATTGCTTGAGATGGGGAAAGCATGTATCACATTACGTCTGAACAGCAGAACATGTGTCTTTTGGCCCAGGGTACACGTATGGGAAAGCTACCACACACATGACTTTGCTGAGCATATATTTGGAGCAAAAAGAGAAAGAAAAAAGCCGTCCCACTCCCATTTATACATTACAAAGTACTGTAAACACTTTCTCTTATGTGGAGATTAATCTCTGTGTTGGAAAAACTAGTATGAAGCGGCCACCAGAGCCCCCTGGCTAAAGTACAAAGACAGGAGCAGCACAGCCATTGCCTGGGCTGAAT